>JANAVB010021595.1:5911572-6511572 GCA_029216955.1 Iris pallida | reverse complement strand
AGGAATTTTGTCCACAGGGATTACATCATCAGGAGAGGAGCTATCCACCTGTGTAACCAGGTATTTAGCGAGTTCTACGTCCTCTTCGGCTACCCCCTTGCGAGCTTAGAGGTCGGGATGCTGTCTTGGGCAACTTGACCACCAAGGTTTCAGCTTGTGGTATTGACTTACCTGAGGATGTTAGATCAACACTTGGTTGTCGGTTCGTCTTGCGAAGACGGATGACAATTGGCTCGGCAAGGGACTTTGTGTCTTCCGGTTGCCTTTGAGTAGATTTTAGTAATCGGATCACCACCGACGTTACAGAGGGCCTCGCATCTTCTTGTTACCTTTGATTGGATTTCGACAATCGGATCACTATCGGCCCTATGACAGGTTTTGGCTCCTGGCTGGATCTCGGGAGCCGGATGACCATTGGTTCCAACTACATAGGTGAGGCAGAAGAACCGAGCACCTCTTTATGCAAAGTTCCAACGAGGGGTGCGGCCTTGCCCGGTTTGCGGGCTTGGAGATGAATTCTCAAAGGTTCTTCTGGCCCTGTGATGGCCTCCAGTTCATCAGTTATATGTTTTCTGGATTCGTCATATAGACAAGCCTCAGAAGAGTAATAAGATTCAACCCCTTTGAAGGGATCGATGTCGGCGAATTCATTCTTCACGAAGCCGTGCTTACTGACATACTTAAAGCACTGGTGAAGGGTAGATGGCACGATCATATAGTCATGTATCCACGAACATCCCATGAGGATGTTATAGGAGGTGTCTGTATCTATGACGTAGCAAGTAACCTCCGTCTTCAGGTCACCAATCTGACATTTCAATCTGACCTACCCTAGGGCATAGCTCATTCCTGAGTTGAAACCGCTAATGGCAGTGTTGGTCGCCGCTAGTCGGTGCATAGGGATGCCATGAAGTTGGAGCAAGCTATTTGGGATGATGCTTATCGACGAGCCAGCGTCAATATGCATCCGATCCACCTTGATGTCGCCTATGTATCCAGTGTAGTACAAGAGGCGATCATACAAGTTAGACTTGATCAACATGTCCTGCGGAGTAAACATGATGTTGGGCATTGCATCTGTGTTATTGCTTCCCAGTAGATCTGCTGACGGGTCTTCACCTGGAGGCTTGACCTGAGCTAAATAGGCATCGTCATTTTGGAGTGCTTCGCTCAATACGACACGAAGATCCTTGGAGAGCCTTAGGAGCTCGTATAACGACAACTTTTCTGGCGTATTAGCCAATTGTGCTAATATGTCAACGTTTTAAGGTCTCTCTAGTCCCTGAGGTGCACCATTACGAAGTGGTCTATCGAAGCGGGTTTCCTTTGGCTTGGACTTATTTCGCCAGTAGAGGCTGAGATAGCCTTGGAACATCAGAGGGAGGCAACGTTGTCGGCTGAGGATCTTCGACTAAACTGTCCTGTGTGGGTTGGACTTGTGCTCCAGACCGGGTAACAACGGCTGCAGCTTCCTTAACTTTGGCTGAAATTTTATGGCAGGATCTAGACTTCCTGCCCTTTTTCTTGTTGGTAGGAGATGACACCTTCGGGCACTAAGTCCGGATGCACCCACATGATCTCTCCTCGCGATGTGGTGAGAGGTACCTGATGGAACTGGGGATTCCCAGGACCCTTCCTTTGGTGTGCGTATTGATCGATAGAAAGTTAAACAGATCTAATACGTGTTCTAACCTTTCATAGGCGGAAACTAGTGTTCACTAATTATACCTGCGGCAGAAAGGAGACAAGTAATTCCTGGCAATCTCGAGCGGACGACCCCAAGATCTTCTGTACGTATTCCTTCCTCGAGTTGGACGTCGTGTGGGCGACGATCTCCCAACCTTTTTTTCTCCTTGGCAGCCCTCTCTTTCTCTCCTTACGTGAATCACGAATTTAGAGAATGTTTTAGATTTTTTGATCAGTAATCTGGCGGCCAGAGAATAGAGGATATATAAAGGCTACGGCAGGGACCATGAGGAGAAATTAGGGTTAGGCCTCCTAACGGATCTGGATATCCCGTGTTCAGCCCGAACACACAATCCAGGCCCATTAATAATAGCTCGGTCCACTAATGAGCTATTATTGCACTACCTCCCTAATCCCAAATTATGTTTGTGGGCTCCTTTTATTATATGCTCGTTTGGCTTCCCATGTTAAGATATTATATGTCCGTTGATCAAATTAAGTTTCTGACAACTATATTGATTCGACATCTTTTATCCTTAAGTAGTACCGCTCAACTTTATTTGTCATGTCGGATATAATCCACCTGCAGGGTTTAGATGACAATCCTTATGAGCTCCTTAAGGGGACATCATCAACCCGATGTATCGGGACATGGATTCCATTTATAATAAACATCCCATCATACATACAATGTTATTACCCAATTCATAGAGGTTGTTGATCCATAATGAATCTCACTCTTTTATGAGTCAAAGTAATGCACACTGTATATACATGTCCGTTATTATATCCGTAATAAGAGCACAAGCATCCATAATAATCGAGGTGTTTGTTCTCTTATGCAGTCAGTACAAAGAGAACAACCTCAAGTGGTCCTGTTCAATACACACAAAGTGTACTAGTGTAAACCTATAGTCAAGATAGACTAATACCAGATTACACTATAACCTTTCCAATAGATTGTCCAAGACCATCTAGGTTGTGAACTATTTATATACTCCATAGGAAACTGATAATATGATCTTCTATGTGACACCACACACCATATTATCTACAATATAGAATATCAGACATTTGCATTAACACTTGCAACAAATAAAATATGCAAACATTTGTCCATATGATTCCCATTCAAAATTTAAGGAAATAAGGTTACTACAAAAGTGATGCTTTTAGTATATAACCCTAACAATCTCCCACTTATACTCAAATCATTGCTTTTCAGTATACTGTTACAAATCTCCCACTTATACTTAAAGCCATGCTGCCATACATCTGACTTCCATTCCCTCAACATGACTGTCAAAAGCCTTAGCTGGTAAGCTCTTTGTAGAGGGATCAGCTAGGTTGTCAGCTGATGCTATCTTAATCACAGCAATTTTTTCTTTCTTTATAAAATCTCTTATCAGGTGGTACTTGCCCTCAATGTGTTTGCCTGTCTTATGGGCTCGTGGTTCCTTCGAGTTTGCAACTGTACCACTATTATCATAATAAAGTGTAATAGACTTAGGCAAACTAGGTACCACATCCAAGTCCAACAGAAAGTTTCTGAGCCAAACCGCTTCTTTGGCTGCCTCAGAGGCTGCCACATACTTGGCTTCCATGGTAGAATCAGCAATATATTTTTGCTTGATACTCCTCCACACAATGGCTCCACCTTCCAAAGTAAGCACATAACCTGAGGTAGATTTCCTGGAATCCCTATCTGACTGAAAATCTGAGTCTGTATACCCCAAGGAAACTAAACTATCTGCCTGGTAAACTAGCATATACTCTTTAGTCCTTTTCAGGTACTTCAAAATATGCTTTACGGCAGTCCAGTGCTCTTTTTCTGGGTTAGACTGATATTTGCTGACCATGCCTACGGCGAAGCAGATGTCTGGTCTCGTACATAGCATTGCATACATTAAGCTTCCTACTGCTGAAGCATAAGGAACTGCCTTCATGTTCTCTATCTCTTTAGGTGTCCTCGGACACTGCTACCTTGATAGAGCAATTCCATATCTAAAAGGTAAGAAACCTTTCTTAGAATTGTGCATACTAAAACGAGTTAGTACAGTATCGATATAGGAATCTTGGGATAAGTCCAACATCCTTTTCTTGCGATCTCGTAGAACTTTAATCCGAAGGATGTGACCTACTTCTCCCAAGTCCTTCATATCAAACTGTTTGGATAACCATACCCTTACATCAGATAACACCTTCACATTGTTTCCAATGAGCAAGATGTTATCCACATAAAGTACTAGGAACACTACCACGTTTCTGTCACACTTTCTGTATACACATGATTCATCCTGACATTGATCAAATTCATAGGATTTTATCACCTGATCAAAACATATGTTCCAAGATCTGGAAGCTTGCTTAAGTCCATAAATGGACTTCTTGAGCTTACAAACAAGATGCTCCAGGCCCTTTTTAATGAACCCGTCTGGTTGCTTCATATAGATGTCTTCCTCAAGACTTCCATTAAGGAAAGATGTCTTAACATCTATTTGCCAAATCTCATAATCGAGATGAGTTGCAATAGATAAAAGAATTCAGACAGACTTAAGCATGGCTACAGGAGAAAAGGTTTCATCATAATCGATACCCTCTCTTTGAGTAAAACCTTTTGCTACAAGCCGAGCTTTAAAGGTTTCAACCTTACTGTCTGATCCACTTTTTCTCTTATAGACCCACTTGCATCCAATGGTTTTTACACCAACGGGTGGTTCTACAAGCTCCCAGACCTTATTAGAATCCATAGATTCTATTTCAGATATCATTGCTTTTTTGCCAAGACTCTGCATCTTTATCTTGGAGTGCTTCATTGTAACAGGGATCATAATCTTGTTCCTCAGGGACGAAGTCTGACGACTCTCCCAAGAACATATATCTATCAGGTTCTATCACAACCCTCCCACTACGATGAGGCACTATCGATTGTGGTGTAACATTTATGACACGTTGTACAGTTATTTGTGGTTCATCCTCTTGTACTGTTGGTATTGAAGTACTTGGTGTCTGTAAAACCCCTATTTTTTTAATTATTTTTTATTATTTTATTAGACTTAAAACAATGAATTTATACAATTTATGGTTTTTTTTTATGACCCGGTTTGGCCAATTCAGCCCGAACAGGGCCCGAACAAAATTTTAAGCCCATGTGAGCATGTGGGGTGACTAAGGTGGCCATATAGGAATATTTTGTGTATGTACAAATATTTTTAAATTACTTTTAGAACTTGTTGAATATTTATTTACTTTGGGTACAAAAATCTATATTTTATTAATAAAATAATATTTTACAAAATTTTACTATTTTTGGACCCGGATAGGGTGTGCGGTATAAGTTCACCCATTGAAAAGATTTTATTAATTTATTATTATTAAAATTTATTTTGCGAAGAGTTAATAAATATGTTTTCCTATTTAAATATTATTAATATTTTGAGTTGATTTATTAAGGATTGAATTTATATATATGTAGATATGCTCAAATATATTAAATAATTGGATAGTTGACTTTTAAATGGTATTTGGATTTATAATAGATTTTTTTGTGTATTTATGGATATATATATATATTATATATATATATATAAAATATATATATATATATATATATATATATATATATATATATATATATATATAAATATATATATATATTTTTATATATATATATATATATATATATATATATATATATATATATATATATATATATATAAATATATATATATATATATATATATATATATATATATATATTTTATATATATATATGTGTATATATATATTTTATATATATATATGTGTATATATATATATATATATATATATATATATATATATATATATATATATATATAATTATTTATATATAAATATATATATATAATATCTATCTAATTATTTATATCTAATTATTTATAGATAGATATATATATTGAAGATTGATTGAATAAAAAAATAAAAAAAATAAAATAATAGTAATAGCATGGCCGCCCACATTGTTCCAAAGCAACAGCAATATCATGTTATGCGCCCCCCACACCCTTATAAGTAAGGAACAACAGCAGCATGGAGCCGCACCCCACCATTTAAAGGGGCAAGTAGCATTAACCATGGAGGCCGAACCCCTTTTGCTCCTTGGCATATATATATACGCATATATTAGTTAACTCCAAATCTCCTTTCAAACCCTAATTTTTTCTCATCTAAATCCTCTCTCCTCCTTCCTCCTCCCCACTCCATGGCGAAGCTCGGACGCACCATGGTGAAGCCGTGCTCGCGAAGAAGACAAAGGAACCATCGACAACAACAACAACAATAAAACCATAGATTCCCACTTTAAGGTATCCCACTTCCCCGATCAATTTCTCTGTCAACTCTACTCCGATTTTAGATCCATAAATTCGTGTAGAAAGTCCACATGACCCTCTTCGAGATCCCCTAGGTGGATTTCGATGTGCCCATCCAACTTGCTCGAAAAATCGAGGCGAAGTTGGAGAAAAACCACTTTTCTGGAATATTAAAAACTGTTTCAAAACACGAACCTGTCGGCAACTTTTCTT
This sequence comes from Iris pallida, assembly GCA_029216955.1. NCBI lineage: Eukaryota > Viridiplantae > Streptophyta > Magnoliopsida > Asparagales > Iridaceae > Iris > Iris pallida. Next base: position 6,505,321 of record JANAVB010021595.1, on the reverse strand, counting down.
TCTGTACAATAGGATTTTGTAGAAACTAATTAAAGACAGTCAAAGAAAACATAACCAAAATTGTAACGCAGCTTCTGGATTTTCTTTTCATTTAGTGTGTAAAAAGTTACACATTGTTAAAGTTTCATGAAAAATTATAAATTCTGTTTTCAAAAAGTGGGAAAACACCCGATACGGCGTGCGCCCCGACAAACCGGACGACGTGGTCGTGCACTATATGCATAGAAAGGCACGTATGGATGTTGTCGACGTGTGGAAACTGACGAAACCCGATTTTGTTGCATATGCGTGACGAAATCAGTGCGTATCCGTCGAGATACCCCCGTATCGACCCTTTGCAAATTAAGTCACAACTTTGTGCACACTCATCATATCGCGATGAAACTTGCGCCATTGGACTCAAAATATTTTTCCGGTCCTGTGAGCCAAGTTTGGTCTGATTCTGAGACCGTTGATCGGAACGCTATTTTGGCGGGCCCACAATCCCACTCAACGGGCGATTTTGTGCACAGCCCACCGGAATCCAAAATTGGACATACCGTTGGGTTCGTCTCATCAAAACAAATCTGTAGACATGTAGTTTGACGACTTTAGAGACCGTAGGTTCTGGTACGTATTTCGGTACAAAGCGGGTCCAACGGCGGACATCGTTTTGATCAGAAATTACGATTTTGTCTCGGTTCCATAATTTAACTTTTGGACAGGCGTTTCATAGGTATATCTTATATTCCAAAGTCGTTCGTGATGTTTGTTGCAGCATCCGGAGTCATCTGCGGGATTTGGCTTTTCTTGCTTCGTTTATTTGTTTGTTCGAGCTGCTGGATTATTCTCTTTGCACATAACCTCAGGCAAGATACCTTGCCATTATACTGTTTATATTCAGTTTGTATTTTATTATATATCACTATTCATTTATTTCCAGTTCTTACCGTTCTTGATTTACGGTCTGCTCAGTGATATTAGATATACTTTGTTATTATCCTTTGATTGCATGTGGACTTAGAAGTTAAGAGACTACCATCTGTAGTATATCGCATATACCTTGACACAGTTGTACCACGAGGATGTGTGAGATGAGTAGAATGTAGATTTTCTTGTGTGTGGGCTGATCCCCCATGTGCATGCGTTAGGGCTAACTGCTAATAGAGGCATGTTAGGAGACTTGGCAGTTAGTAGAGGTATATGAGACATGGATGTGACTCTATTGGACATTGGGTGGGAAGAACAGTTCCTTAACGTATGGGCCAAGTATGCACTTCCCTATTGCCGGTTATCTCCGCGGGAGATACGGTCCTGGATCCTGATACCGATTTACTGTTGGCCTCTGACATTCGATGAATGTTATGCTTTGAGGTCCCTGGTATCCTGATGGGCCATACCTGAGATTACTGCTACTGAGCCAGAGTGCCCATGCATTAGAGGTTTGTTCTTAACTGCATAAATACTGTAGTACGGTTAGATTACCTTGTGTCGTCATGTCACTTATTTCGGTTTGTGACATATTATATATTCAGTTTATTATGGCATGTTCTTTATGTATCTTGTTACGTCCCTCTGAGGACCTGGTTATCTCTCCAGGTGTGTGTGCTTCTATGATATTGCAGGTGTTCTAGCTGAGGTCGCGATCTTCTCTATTCATTCGGAGATGATGTGTCTTGGGTCTTCCTTTGCTACTCCTGTCACGCCCCAGAACCAGAATAATGGAGAGCGGGGGCAGACATAGCCAGCTACGTATATAAAATGGATTACATCTCGCTATACGGTAACGGCTGTCTAGATACATGAGGGTTTAACTACAAGCCAACAGTCTCTTAAGGTCATGAACAAGCCTAGTGTCTCAATCACAAGCAAGTAAGTAAATGTTACAAGATGTTAGATTACCAAATATACAATAGTAAGGCGTCCCAAACATTACATATTCAGTTGATCATGAAGCGAGTCGTTACAAAATGTTAGGACTAGCAAGAGTTTTAGTCATACATGATCAACCCTAGGATCTGTCAATCATGTTACAGCCCGTAGGCAGACAGTAAGTATGTGCGATCGAGCTAAATAGGTGCTCGTCGGCTAAACGCCTCAAAAGAATATTTTTACAATAAAGTGGGAGATCAAAAATAGACCCACTCGTTGCCCTGGTTACGTCTAGTCGCCACCATTGGGCTGGAAAGTCGGTAGATCCTCTGGAGCTGCTCCGAAATCTGGCTATACAAAACCAGCTGGGTCAGATCCCAGAAAGAGCAAGTGCCACAAAGAAAGCTTCACTTAGGAACAAAAACCAGCAATTAGCACAGAAGATAATAATATATAGTAAAACTGGAGAAAATATAACATCACGAGGATATATGGTAAGATAACCATGGGACCATTCAGATAACCAGGTAACAATCCTTAAACCAAACAAGGACCGGGATTGTAACCCTTCATCTGAACCGAACTTGGTTTCTTCCATTTATCAGCAGGATAATATAAGAAAATTAGAACATGCAATAATCTATACAGGATCAAGGCAAGACTGGACTGATAATTCCCCATTCAACAATCACGGCCAAGCAATGAGTACGGCTTGATACTTTAACTAGCTAGGGTTATCACAGACCTAATTACTAACAAGATGCAATGAGATTATTCCACAGCCACAAGCCCTGCAGACCATCCAGGTTATCCAGGTCAAAAATTAGGGGTTGAATTCAGGTGGGTACACCGTCCAGGAAATGTATGTACCCTTAGGTAGCTTGAAGGGTGCAACACATGACAGTGTGCTGGAAATGTGCCCTACTCGACGGCAGGCTACAGATCCCAGGCGCACCCAGGTAACGGGATTGCTTGTAGCTAGGAGATCTCTTTATGACTAATGTATTAATCTAGTTATTAGCCTTAGTCCATTTCAGTAGGTACTCCTGACCGTGGTACTCAGGAGTTCCATCCTAGACATGATGCAATACATGACTGAATTATTGGTACAAACACAATCGCCCATGGTGTCCAGGTCATTTATACAGGTCATGTCATGTCAGGTAGCCGTCGCAACAGCTTATCATGATATATTATGTCAGGTTATCATGTCAAGTTTACTGGTCAAGAGTGAGCCACGATGGGCCACTATCAGGTCATGCTAGTTCCTTGTCACACCATGTCATGTACAATTGTCATTTCAATCATGTCAATCAAATCGTGATTTATCAAGTTCAGGAAAAAAGGCATAAAAATATACAATAAAGGTAAAGGTGTACGCCATAGGAACTCAAGTTACACAAAGGGTTACAGGACATGGGCAAAATAATAATAAAACAACAGTACACAGGGCTATAGGAGAGCCATGCGGCTCAGGCATATGCGGCCAGGAATGATCTCATACGGCTGGGAAGAGAACAGTCCATGCGGCTGAATAGGGTCAGGCGCATGCGGCTAAAAGAGAAAGGCTTATGCGGTTGAAGGGTATCAGTCATATACGGCCAGCGGTAAGGGAGGAGCGTATGCGGCTCAGCCAGAACATTCCATGCGGCTAGGAAGAAGGGCTCTCATGCGGCTGAAACGGACTCGGGTTCATGCGGCCCGCAGAGCAAAGGACTATGCGGCTAAATCGAGTCGAGTCCCATGCGGCCAGGGGATAAAGGAATTTTATGCGGCTGGGAATGAACTTCTCATGCGGCTAGACTGGGAAGCTCAATCATGCGGTTAAGTAAGAAGAACTACATACGGCTGGAAGGAATACTTGCCGCATGAACTTGTCATGCGGTCAAGCGCTGCCATGCGGCTCGGGACTGTGCTTCTTCTCCAAATTTCTGAGAAGAAGTACACCATGAAGCCATGGCTTCCAAGCTGCATAAAACCTTCCTCCGGAGTCCAAATCTGAACTTCCATAGGTCAAAACGGGGCAGAATGAAATTCTCTACAACATGGAACCATCAAAGCTTAGAAATAACAAGATTAAGTAGATCAAAATCCAAGAATTCTGAAAATAATATAAACTTATATCTACAAGATTCTAGCCATGGAAAGTGAAAATGCCAAGTATTAAAGTAAGTTAAAATGCTGTAAGGAAGAGAATAAAGCAATAAAATTGGAGTTCCTCCATGAAGCAAGTTGCACTTGCCTAGACCCCTCTCTTCCTCTCTCTGGTTGGTGAAGAAGTAATGGAGGAAAGAAGAAGAGTAATGAAGAGAGAGAAAGAAGTGGGGTTAATAAATGGTAGTGGTGGTGGTAGGTAGGGGTTCACCCTTGGTTCATAATGAACCAAAGCAAACCGAGCCAAGCCGAACCAACCCAAGAATAAACTAAGCCATGAAGAAAACTAAGCAAGAAATCATGCAATACAAGATAAAATATGTACACGTATTCCAAAATACGTAATACGAACCATAGACATTACAACTCCCGCCAATTCATTTCAGTTTCATGTATATTTTTCCTTACTTGTTGGTAGTGGATTTGTCTCCGCCCAACGTATTGTACAAAGACTTATTACAGTTGATTATATGATATCTTTATTCTTCATTGTGGATGAGATTAGATTACTCTTGGTTTACTGCATTTTACAGCTTATGTATTCATACGAAATTTCTATATATTGGAGTATACTTTGTATGTATGCAGCTGGCATGGATACGTACCTAGTCCTAAGTATTTTAGGACTGGGGCGTTACATGTTTTTGTGGTGGCCCATGCAGGTCAAGTTTGTCACTTCGGTTACGTAATTGTATCGATGTGAGCCTGCAACATTGGTTTAGAATCTAGGAATCTCATCCATACAGCTTGACCTCTTCTCTTGGCTTCAAATTCTGAACTCTCGTTCGACTTCTATAAATTTCCTCTTGCTTGATTCCTTTCTACCGTTGATTCTTATTTTCGTGCTTAGTGTCAACTAAGAAGATGACTACACTAGTATATGCTTATAGGTCAAACACATGGTTAGAATGGTTATATTGGCAATTGGAATACATTTAAGACTCTAACTGAGTTAAAAAGGTTTTTTTAAAAGTGTGATTTAATGATTAGTAATTTGTAAAGTAGGATATTGCCACGAAAAGTTTTAATCTTGAGATTTCTAAATAGTAAACCCCATAGGATTGTTACTGTTGAAAGGAAAATATATATATATATATAAATAGCTAGAATCTTTATACCATTGATTTAAGAAATTGATTGGATTTTTGAGTTTTGATATTTATGAATTTTGGAGTTATAGTTATACATCTTTGAACAAATATAAAATTGATTTGATTTTTGAGTTGTAATATTTATGATTTATTGGAATATAGTTATAAACCTTTGAACAGTTATAAATTTGGTTTAAAAATGATCTTAGCTTTTAAAACTGGCCATAGAAATTATTTAAATTTGAGTTGTACAACTTGCGATTTTCGTGTTTAGTAAATTTTGAATTTTAAGTGGAAGTAATGATGGTAAATTTTGGTTTAAAATATTGAAAGTTATGAAAACAATTTTTGAGAAATTTTTATTTTAAATGGTGTCCTATGATTGAGGATTTACAAATCTATTTAGATTTTTGGTATAAAAAAAGAAGATTTTTACTGATAAGATTATTTGAAAATTTAGTTTAATGAGGGATTACTAATATTAAAATTTTTGGGAGAATTTCGAAGGATGTGATGGAAAGTTATTTTGATTGATTAAAGGAAGTTACCATGTAAAAGTTGTGAGTTGTTGGAATAATATAGCGTGAATAGAAGTTAAAATTGATGAGAGCATTGAGATTAATTTTTGAGATTGCTTTTAATATGCTAAGAGTTTTATTATGAGTTATTTGAAAATTTTAGAGTGTTAAATTTTTGATTGATTGTAAAATTTTATGGATTCGTAAATTATGAACACTTGAGTTAAATAGTTGAATTTAAACGTTAATTTTGGAAAATATTAGTAGTAACGTGATAAAATTTTGTTTTGAGATTTATGAGAGTGATTTAAATTTTTATGATGAATTTGAACGGCTTGTAGTGAATACAAATTTTGGTAGTTTATTTTTGAAAGTTTAATTTTGAAACTTTTGGAGGATACTTGAGTTAAATTTTAATAGTAGGCCCCATGATAACCCTACTGAGTATTCCACACTAATTGCCATGTCACCCATAACCATGATAGTAGTATATACACAAGTGTTGTTAGTCATCTACCCATCTATGTGACTGTATTTCCACCTCGGCTTACTCGACCTTCTTTCAATTCTAGATCTTTTAATTGTGACCTTCTAACCCACTTGCAATTTGAATAATGATTTAATGGTTCCTTAACTACATTCATCTAGGAAACTATCTTCTCTCCGGAATTGTGTTCCTGAATTATTTTTACTGGATTCCTTAATTAATTTTATTTCATGCTTTAACTTGATCTTCTTTACTTTATGCATTAATTATCACCTCGTGAACTCCCACTTTCTATTTTTGATCTTTTGGCGTCCCTAACCGTGACTTAGATGTTTGGAGCACAACACTAGACTTTTCCTTCCAACAAATTTTATATGTAAGACCTAGACAAGCCCACCTTCATGTAGATATATCATGTCCCACCAAAACCCATCTTCTTGTAATCTGTTTCTTGATATGACCTTATGGTCAAAATGGTCAAACTATAATCTTTACCATGATACCGATATATTTTTCGACCACGGATAGGGATTCAACCTCGACTCAATTCTTTCGACCCGATATGTGATTATATTCTACTAAATTCTTTAAATGCTTAAATTTGTACTTTATCTTGATTGGTTGACCCATTATCCCATGATACTATTAGTTTAACTCTTGTAAGTTGGGTAGAATACCTCACCCCCTAACAAACCTTTTTCCTTGTGAACCACATTGGTAAGTTCACTTAGACTATAAATTCAGAGGACCCTACCTTATCTAGTCTTCCAAGCCATAAATGAAGAAACACTAGGACAACTGTATAGGCCCAAACTTCGGGCGAGCCTTGATTTTAAAAGATCTTGAACTATTTAAAATTTTCTTCATCATTACCTCCCTTGCTCATATTTTGACTATCCCATGCTGCTAATGTAGCTTCAGTTTTGCAAGCTTATTTCTTTATCAAGCTTGATCATGACATATTTTATTGGGTGCACCTACTAACATATTGTCTAATCAGAACCGGTGCATAATGGTCTGATCAACCTATTACACTTTGGTTCGCTTATCACATATTATTCTACGTGGATGGAGACATAGTAAACTTGCCTTAGAGTCTCATCCGCGACAGCATTGACAACTCTCATTTGAATTATTTTCGTCACCTATGAACCACGTATTCATACTCGATAGCATCGTCCTTGAACTCTTTATTGTTTTTACTTTACTTATATTAGAAAGACCAGGCACTGTGCATGGTAGATAGACGCAAAATAACACCTTTCGTTTTCCTATCAGTTATTTCAACACGAATTTAGATAGCCACCGACCAACTCATGTGGCTATAACCTCACATTAAACTCTTCTTCTCCTCAATCCTAGAAATTTCATTGTGCCCTTCCAACCCCTCTTAAGCGCACGAGAGTGATTCTAATCATCACTTAATCAAACCCTCGACCAAGACGATTAGTATCCAGTTCTCCCTGAAGGGATCACATTTTCCAAATGTCTAATTTATTCTCGTTGGTCTACTCAATTCCTTACTGTTCTCAAAATTGGATATTCAAAATTTTGTTACCTTCTCTAGCGATCCTTATTCAATTCCATAACCATGATATATTTTTGTATATATCGACTCCACAATTTTCTATTGCATGGTGGTGTTGAACGCCGTTTTATCGCCTCCTCCAAAATTTAATTATATTTTGGTATTGACGAACTCTTCCCATTCCCCAACCCTATCTACCCTATTAATCCTAAATTTCGAGGACGAAATTCTTGTAAGTTTGGTAGGATGTAAAACCCCTATTTTTTAATTATTTTTTTATTATTTTATTAAACTTAAAAAAATGAATTTATACAATTTATGGTTTTTTTTTATGACCCGGTTTGGCCAATTCAGCCCGAACAGGGCCCGAACAAAATTTTAAGCCCATGTGAGCATATGGGGTGACTAAGGTGGCCATATAGGAATATTTTGTGTATGTACAAATATTTTTAGATTACTTTTAGAACTTATTGAATATTTATTGACTTTGGGTATAAAAATCTATATTTTATTAATAAAATAATATTTTACAAAATTTTACTATTTTTGGACCCGGATAGGGTGTGCGGTATAAGTTCACCCATTGAAAAGATTTTATTAATTTATTATTATTAAAATTTATTTTGCGAAGAGTTAATAAACATGTTTTCCCATTTAAATATTATTACTATTTTGAGTTGATTTATTAAGGATTGAATTTATATATATGTAGATATGCTCAAATATATTAAATAATTGGATAGTTTACTTTTAAATGGTATTTGGATTTAAAATAGATTTTTTTGTGTATTTATGGATATATACATATATATATAGATATATATATATATATATATGAAGATTGATTGAATAAAAAAATAAAAATAAAATAAAATAATAGTAATAGCATGGCCGCCCACTTTGTTCCAAAGCAACAGCACTACCATGCTATGCGCCCCCCACACCCTTATAAGTAAGGAACAACAGCAGCATGGAGCCGCACCCCACCATTTAAAGGGGCAAGTAGCAGTAACCATGGAGGCCGAACCCCTTTTGCTCCTTGGCATATATATATACGCATATATTAGTTAACTCCAAATCTCCTTTCAAACTCTAATTTCTTCTCATCTAAATCCTCTCTCCTCCTTCCTCCTCCCCACTCCATGGCGAAGCTCGGACGCACCATGGCGAAGCCGTGCTCACGAAGAAGACAAAGGAACCATCGACAACAACTACAACAGTAAAACCACAGATTCCCACTTTAAGGTATCCCACTTTCCCGATCAATTTCTCTGTCAATTTTACTCCAATTTTAGATCCATAAATTCATGTAGAAAGTCCACATGACCCTCTTCGAGATCCCCTAGGTGGATTTTGACGAGCCCATCCAACTTGCTCGAAAAATCGAGGCGAAGTTGGAGAAAAACCACTTTTCTGGAATATTAAAAACTGTTTCAAAATACCAACTTGTCGGCCACTTTTCTTTCTGTATAATAGAATTTTATAGAAACTAATTGAAGATAGTCAAAGACAACATAACCGGGATTGTAACGCAGCTTCTGGATTCACTTTTCATCTAGTGTGTAAAAAGTTACACGTTGTAAAAGTTTCACGAAAAATTGTAAATTCTGTTTTCAAAAATTGGGAAAACACCCGATACGGCGTGCACCCCGACAAACCGGGCGACGTGGTCGCGTACTATATGCATCGAAATACGCATATGGATGTTGTCGACGTATGGAAACTGACGGAACCCGATTTCGTTGCATATGCGCGACGAAATCAGTACGATCCGTCGAGATACCCCCGTATCGACCCTTTGCAAATTAAGTCACAACTTTGTGCACACTCATCATATCATGATGAAACTTGCGCCATTGGACTCGAAATATTTTTCTGGTCCTGTGAGCCAAGTTTGGTCCGATTCTGAGATCGTTGATCGGGACGCTATTTTGGCGGGCCTACAATCCCACTCAACGGGCAATTTTGTGCACAGCCCACCGGAATCCAAATTTGGACATACCGTTGGGTTCGTCTCATCAAAACAAATCCGTAGACATGTAGTTTGACGACTTTAGAGACCGTAGGTTCTGGCGCGTATTTCGGTGCAAAGCGGGTCCAACGACGGATATCGTTTTGATCCAAAATTATGATTTTGCCCCTGTTCCAGAATTTAACTTTTAGACAGGCATTTTCTAGGCATATCTTATATTCCAAACTCGTTCGTCATATTTGTTGCAGCATCCGTATTCATCTGCAGGATTTGGCTTTTCTTGCTTCGTTTATTTGTTTGTTCGAGCTGCTGGATTATTCTCTTTGTACATAACCTCAGGCAAGATACCTTGTCATTATACTGTTTATATTCATTTTGCATTTTATTATATATTACTGTTCATTTATTTCCAGTTCTTACCGTTCTTGATTTATTGTTTGCTCAGTAATATTAGATATACTTTATTATTATCCTTTGATTGCATGTAGACTTAGAAGTTAAGAGTCTACCGTCTGTAGTGTATCGCATATACCTTGACAGAGTTGTACCACGAGGATGTGTGAGATGAGTAGCATGTAGATGTTGTTGTGTGTGGACTGATCCCCCATGCGCATGCGTTAGGGCTAACTGCTAATAGAGGCATGTTAGGAGACTTGGCAGTTAGTAGAGGTATATGAGACATGGATGTGACTCTATTGGACATTGGGTGGGAAGAACAGTTCCTTAACGTATGGTCCAAGTATGCACTTCCCTATTGCCGGTTATCTCCGCGGAAGATACGGTCCTGGATCCTGATACTGATTTACTGCTGACCTCTGACATTCGATGAATGTTATGCTTTGAGGTCCCTAGTATCCTGATGGGCTGTACCTGAGATTACTGCTACTGAGCCAGAGTGCCCATGCGTTGGAGGTTTATTCTTAACTGAATAAACACTGTAGTACGGTTAGATTACCTTGTGTCGTCATGTCACTTATTTTGGTTTGTGATATATTATATATTTAGTTTATTATGGCATGTTCTTTATGTATCTTGTTACGTCCCTCTGAGGACCTGGTTATCTCTCCAGGTGTGTGTGCTTCTGTGATATTGCAGGTGTTCTAGCCGAGGTCGCGATCTTCTCTATTCATTCGGAGATGACGTGTCTTGGGTCTTCCTTTGCTACTCCCGCCAATTCATTTCAGTTTCATGTATATTCAATCTCAATACTTGTTGGTAGTGGATTTGTCTCTGCCCAACGTATTGTACAAAGACTTATTACAGTTGATTATATGATATCTTTATTCTTCATTGTGGATGAGATTAGATTACTCTTGGTTTACTGCATTTTACAGCTTATGTATTCATACGAAGTTTCCATATATTGGAGTATACTTCGTTTGTATGCAGTTGGCATGGGTACGTACCTAGTCCTAAGTATTTTGGGACTGGGGCATTACAGTGTCTCACGTCTCAGTTCTTCTAGAACAACTCTATTTGTGGGTTTATGGTTCATCACATAGTCTTCCTCTAAGAATCGGACATTGGTGCTAACAATGACCTTCTGATCCTTAGGACTATAAAATAAACCTCCTTTCGTTCCTCTTGGATAGCCTACAAACAAGCGTACTTCTGTACGAGATTCCAACTTATCTGCTTTTCCATTCAGTACATGTGCTGGACTACCCCAAATGCGAACATGTTTCAGACTAGGCTTACGTCCAATCCACAGCTCTGTGGGAGTAAGAGGTACTGACTTAGAAGGAACCAAGTTTAAAATATAAGCTGCAGTCTCTAAGGCATATCCCCAAAATGAATCTGGCAAATCCGAATAACTCATCATTGATCTAACCATCTCCATAAGAGTTCTATTCCTTCTTTCGGCTACACCATTTTGCTGGGGTGTTCCAGGTGCAATCAATTGGGATACAATCCCAGCCTCAGATAAATAATTCCTAAACTCTCCAAAGAGGTACTCGCCACCATGATCTGATCGTAATGACTTGATACATTTTCTATGACGTTTCTCCGTTTCAGCATTGTACCTTTTGAATTTCTCAAAGCACTCAGACTTACGGCGAATCAAATAAATGTATCCATACCTTGAATAATCGTCAATAAATGTGACAAAATATTCAAAGCTACCTCTAGCTTGGATAGTCATGGGTCCACACAAATCAGAATGAACCAATTCTAACACATCTTTGGCCCTATACCCCTTTGCCGTAAAAGGCCTTTTGGTCATTTTACCTTCCAACCAGGATTCACAGACTGGTAGTGCCTCCACTTCCAATGAACTCAAAGGTTCATCTTCAACCAGTCTTTGAATCCTTCTTAGGTTAGTATGCCCCAATCGCAAGTGCCAAAGATATGTTTCGTTCATACAAAATGGTTCTTTTTTAAGTTAGATGACATATTATTCATTTCCATAAGTTGTATTATGGGCGAAATAGGATTAATGACATACAAATTATCAACCAATGCACCAGAACAGATAAATTGTTTATTCTTTCTAATAACAATATTGTCATTAAAATAAACTGAATATCCATCCTTAACTAACATAGAAATAGAAACTAAATTCCTTCTAAGTGAAGGCGCATAAAGACAATCTCTCAATGTCAAAGACTTATTTCTACCAAAAGATAAAGTAACATCTCCTAATGCAACGATCGATACTTTTGTAGCATCACCCATGAACAAGCATATCTCTCCATCACTGAGCCGTCTGATTTCCTGGAACCCCTGTAATGTATTGCAGACATGATTAGTGGCTCCTATATCTACACACCAGGTGCTGGTAGATAACACCGCTAAACATGTTTCAACTACTAGTAAATGAGATATGCCTTCTTTGTTCCCTTGTTTGAGAAGTGGACAATCAGTCTTCCAATGTCCTGATCCTTTGCACTTGAAACATTTGTCTTTCGGCTTTTTCATCGTGCCTTGAGGTCCCATGCCCTTCTTTGCTGAGTTTGCATGTTTCTGAATATTATTCTTCTTCTTACCGCCTTTTGGCTTAGTAGTAGAAGCCTTTTCAGAAACAAAAATATGACCACTCTGCCTAAAGAGAGATTCACCATCCTGTAGCTCTTTGCAAGTTCTGCCAAACTATACAACCTTTTGTTCAGGTTGTAATTAAGGCAGAAATTATCAAAACTTTTAGGCAGAGTCCCGAGAATGATATCGACCTGGGATTCCCCATCGATTTCAGCTCCAAGGATCTCCATCTCATTCAGATGACCCATCATCTTGAGAACATGATCCCTTATTGGTGTACCCTCAGCCATTTTTGTATTCATCAAACATTTTATAGCAAACTGCCTAGCTTCTTTACTCTGATGTCCGAAGAGTTCCTTGAGGTTATTCATGTCTTAAGCAGTTGCCATGGCCTGATGCTGATGTTGCAGTACATTTGACATAGATACCAGAATGTAACACCGTGCCATCTCATCTGCCTTTTTCCACTTCTTATAAGCCTCTTTGACCTCTTCATCAGAGTTAGCATCAGGCTTAGGTGGGCATTCCTCAACAAGTACATATTTGTACTCCTCAGCAGTCAGAACAATGTCCAAATTACGTTTCCAGTCAATATAATTAGGTCCAGTAAGTTTGTTTTCTTTAAGAATCACCATAAGTGGACAGAAAGAACCCATTTTTTGAAATCCTAAGAATCACATAAATAAAATTATGTAGGGCAAAAAAACTTTTTGAATTAACTAAATATTGATTCCCTCAAAACAATAATAAGAAATTCACCAACACCTTGAACACCATAAATTTAGCATGCCACGATAATGTGGACGTATACAAATTCAACTTTGTTCAAGTAGGTTTTTCTTATTAATTTTACTATCATGTCAACATAACTTTATGACAAATAAAATTAACATGCTGGTCTTGCTCTGGCCATACAAATAATAGCAGTGACTCCGATGGGGAGGATACCATTATTTGTATCTAAGTGTATACCATTACTTAATACTAAGTCCATTACCTTGTAATGAGTTCCTTCAGATGGAGAAGTGAACACATACTAGGTAACTTTCTACAATTATCCCTAAGGAAGTTTGTACTGGTGATCCATAATTATACTCATCCGATATGGAGGAAAGTACTAAAGCCAACACGCAAGTATAATTACATCACCAACAAACCAGTAATGGAGACCATAGGATTTATACTAAATAAATATCCTCTCTCACTTAGTTATTTAACAATGAGGGTTTTTCTACTAGTTGATATTATGTCCATGTTGTCCATTATTAATGTAGGCTTAGTTTTTAAAAAAACAACCACACAATAATAAACATGCATAATCAGAAAAGCAAAATGACAAAAATAAGAGAAAATATCCAACTATTATGGTCATCTTTGCTGTACCGTCCTCAACTATCCGAATCAAAAATCTGTCGATTCCTTCATCGAAAATCATCTATCTGCCTTTGGACTGCTTAAAAGCAGCATCTCGTCCGACGTCAGAAACAGCCACCACCGTCATCACGATTGATCAAAAATAATTAAAATTACATCAATCCTATGCCTCCCGAAGGAGTTCACACATAATCTAGATTAAAAAATTAAAATAATAAGCACGATCAACCCTCATGATTTTAATTACATCCACAGCAACAACAACATCCACGACATGTCCGTGGTTTAAACAACACAATCAAAAACATGCATTGGACCATAATAGTTGGATCTAAGATGCCTACAAAACCGAGTTAGAACAGATCTACATCTATCGACTATTACACAGCGCAGGTTTTATTGGACAATATGGACGTATCAATGAATACGTAGATCCAATGTGGCTCTGATACCAATGATGGAACTGGGGATTCCCAGGACCCTTCCTTTGGTGTGCGTATTGATCGATAGAAAGTTAAACAGATCTAATACGTGTTCTAACCCTTCATAGGTGGAAACTAGGGTTCACAAATTATACCTGCGGCGGAAAGAAGACAAGTAATTGCTGGCAATCTCGAGTGGACGACCCCAAGATCTTCTGCACGTATTCCTTCCTCGAGTTGGACGTCGTGTGGGCGATGATCTCCCAAGCTTTTTTTCTCCTTGGCAGCCCTCTCTTTCTCTCCTTATGTGAATCACGAATTTAGAGAAAGTTTCAGATTTTTTGATCAGTAATATGGCGGCCAGAGAATAGAGGATATATAAAGCCTACGGCAGGGACCATGAGGAGAAATTATGGTTAGGCCTCCTAACGGATTTGGATATCCCATATTCAGCCCGAACACACAATCCAGGCCCATTAACAATATCTTGGTCCACTAACGAGCTATTGTTGTACTACCTCCCTAATGCTAAATTATGTTTGTGGGCTCCTTTTATTATATGCTCATTTGGCTTCCCATGTTAAGATATCGTATGTCCGTCGATCAAATTAAGTTACTGACAACTATATTGATTCGACATCTTTTATCCTTAAGTAGTACCGCTCAACTTTATTTGTTATGTCGGAAATAATCCACCTGCAGGGTTTACATGACAATCCTTATGAGCTCCTTAAGGGGACATCATCAACTCGATGTATCGGGATATGGATTCCATTTATAATCAACAGCCCATCATACATACAATGTTATTACCCAATTCATAGAGGTTGTTGATCCGTAATGAATCTCACTCTTTTATGAGTCAAAGTAATATACACTGCATTTACATGTCCGTTATTATATCCGGATTAAGAGCACAAGCATCCATAATAATAGAGGTGTTTGTTCTCTTATGTAGTCAGTACAAAGAGAACAACCTCAAGTGGTCATGTTCAATACACACAAAGTGTACTAGTGTAAATCTATAGTCAAGATAGACTAATACCATATTACACTACAACCTTTCCAATAGATTGTCCAAGTCCATCTAGGTTGTGAACTATTTATATACTCCATAGGGAACTGATAATATGATCTTCTGTGTGACACCACACACCATATTATCTACAATATAGAATATCAGACATTTGCATTAACACTTGCAACAAATACAATATGCAAACATTTGTCCATATGATTCTCATTCAAAATTTAAAGAAATAAGGTTACTACAAAAGTGATGCTTTTAGTATATAACCCTAACAGTACCAATCTAGATGTCTAGTTCCGGACGGGTGGAAGATTAGTAATCTCCATCGTTGCCCGAGGGACAGGTATTACCCCGTCTAGAGTGCTTGTTGGTGGGAAGTCACCGAACTGAATTGAAACCATGTTCGTCGCCACGGTAACCTCTTCAAAGTCTATCGACAGAGCTTTGGAGTCGATAAGACTCTGGATGTACCGTTTTAATTGGAAGCAGTCATGAGTGGAATGATTGACATAGCGGTGGAAGTGACAATATTTTGGGTCCTCTATTTCTGCCGCTCGGGGCTCGCACCTTGGTGGAGGGAGCTGGATCCTACCCCCTTGCAATTGCATATCGAAGATAGGTTTGAAATGACTATCTTCAAATGAGTAATTCACCTTCGGCCACTGATCTTCCACCTATTTTTGTTCGAGCTTCTAGGTCGCATCAACGACCATGGCCTGTTTGCCCTTATTGTCTCGGTTGGAGGTGGCGCCACTGTTGTTGTTGTTGGAGGTGGAACCAGGACGTCTGCCCTTATCCTCTCCATCTGGGATGTGTAATCCCAACTGGCGAGCCTTCTTCAATTTTGCCTCCACATTGGTAGCACTTATGATGAAGGTCATCCAATCCCGGAACTGATCGTCGCCCATCCAGAGGCTAATTGCAGGGAGCAACTTCTCCTGGCAGATTTCAATCAAGGAGCTCTCGGGATTGCCTTGGGGCAATCTCATTGCGGTTTGGCGGAACCGCTCGATATAGTTCCTTGTTAGCTTCCTCTCCCCCCTGAACGACGTCCATGAGAGATGACATCGTCAGATCATGCGCCATTTCGTAGAATATTTCCAGAAACATGTGCTTGAAGCCGTCAAAAGAATGGATATAGTTCTCAGAAAGGTTGCGGTACCAGTCGAACGCGATCCCCTCCAATGCTCCGATAAATTTTCGTGTGAGGATGGCGTCACTATGCGGCAAGTGGTCCGTTGTGACTTCAAATTAAGTCATGTACCGACTAGCATAGGTCTTTCCGTCATATGAATCGATATGAAACGACATGTACCGTGGTAAAAAAGGCACATCTCTCCATGCAACAGAGTACGACTGCAGTATTCTGAGGTCCCGAGAGGAGTCTCGGGCATTGAACATTGCTCGAAGGTCCTGGACTTCCCTCCTTGCCTCCTTGGCTTCATCTGCAGCTGAGGGAACGGATGCTCCTAAGGGATCATCACCCAAAGAAGGGGTGGTCATGTTGGAGTTCGCCTTGACTGCGGGTCCCAAGCATATTTGTCCGGGCATCCTTGCTAGTTGAGTTGGCAAGGCGGCTTTGATTTTGTCTACGGACTTGACCAAGGACAGGAGCATGGCTTCAAGTACTTCTAGACTTTGTCAGTCAGTAGGCGCTTCATGATTATCGTCAGCCATAAAGACTGTCCTCACGTGGGTAGAGATAGAAGGGATCGTAGCAGATGTGCTCTCTGTGTCGTACCCTTATATAAAGACATCGTCGAGAAATGTCAGAATGTCATCTTCTTCGGACTCGGAAGGGGTGCTACCCCTGTGTAGGAAGCCGCATCGTCTTGGCGAGGGTGGTGGCCCTCAGGGAAGTCTAAGTCGGTTGTGCAGTTCTGGGGGATCTCTATCCCCTGTGTGTGCTCTTGGTACACTGGGTTGTCGCATATATTGAGGGGACTGCTACCCCCGACTTCATCTACCCCGAGGGCGGCTGAGAGTGCACCCCTGGGTGCTGGAAGCTTCTTTTTGGATCGAGTGCCTACATAGGCACCCCATGCGGTTGTCGGCGACAACCCTCCAGATGAGAGTTTCCTTGCAATACTGGTCGAGATTGTCGGGCTAGAAGAGCCTATCTTCTTCCTCCCTTGCCAGGAGGAACCTTCTGAGTTGAGTTACAGGAGGCGAAAGAAAACTCCTCGTCTCCCGGAATTTGTACCTGTTTCTTGAGTTGTTATCGGACAGGTGCTGGTTGCTGCAGTCATTGGAAAACTAACTACCGACCTTCAGGTGCTGCCGATTTGTCGTAGCAGCAGTTGATGATGACTTGGGTGTAACGACGTCCCGAGAGGGACTCATCGCATGGCAATGTTGCCACCTTGCGTTTGTGGGTAATCACCTCATGCAAGTCGATAGCAAGCTGATCTACCTTTGCACCAAACTTGTGGACTCGGGTATCCCGAGCGCACAGGTGCTTAGGTATCATATTTGCTCCCTGATTTGTGGCTAGTAAAAGCACTTGCTCTGGATCGTTGGAGGGAGACTTTAAAGACCCACCTTGTCCGTTAGCCCTGGGGGACTGGACGCGGGTGGTTCTGCACAACTTTTCATCAGGAGCCCGTATAACAGTTAACGGGGCCCGCTGACTGTCAGCAACTTGGACAGTTTACTGGGCTTGTTGGGCCCGTACTGCCCTAGACTTCTTTGACTTAGCACCCGAAGGCGCATGGTAAAAGGAGTCCAGAATGATACATCCCACATTCTCAATGGGCCGCATGGAGTCGGGCCCGCATGAGAGACGGTTGAACACAGAGCTTTTGACAGGGCCGCATGAGACATCCTGTCTGAGGCCAGGATTGGCTGCCACATGGGCTATCATCCTGCGGCCAGAGCTGGCTGCTGTATAGGCCATCTTCCTGTGGCCAGAGTTGGCTGCCGCATGGGCCATCTTTCTGCGGCTAGACTTAGCTGCCGCATCGGCCGTCTTCTTGCGGCCAGAGTTGGCTACCGCATGAGTTGTCTGCCTGCGGCCAGAGTTGGCTGCCGCATGGACAGACTGCCCATCTCGCTTATGTGGTTTCTTCTTTGTCCGCATAGATTTCTCTTGTGCCCCCAAAAACTCAGCATCGTAGTGTTTTCCTCTGCTGGATTTGGGGACAGTGGGGTCCTCTGCGGTCGGAAGCAAAGCTGCAGAAGAGCTTTGGTCACCGTCTTGGGCTGCAGATGGAGCTTCTTCGAGAACTTGGTCGGAGGCAACAGTTTTGCGCACCGACGTCCTGTGAGTTCTCTTTGGGTTGGCTCACTTCTGTGACGGGCTGGCGCTCCCAACAGAGAGCATTTCTTTGAAGGCTTGTTGGTCAAAATGAACCACAAACATTTGCTACGTAGAGCCGAGCTTGGACGCATCAGATTGTGTCACCAGCTTCTCATCAGAGGAGAAGGACGTCCCCAATAGAGTCGCCATCGTGTTTGCCATTAAAAATCAAAGACAAGTATTACAGAAATACTGAAATTGATTGCAAACTCGTTTGTACAAAGAAAAGCCTAGAAAGAAATCATAGGAAATAATTTAAGTACAAATCTTTAGTTTTTGATTCTGGGTGGTGACGGTGGAGGCTCGAAAAAGTGTATCAACTCTGCCTTACTTCTTGGACTATCTGACGCAGTCTTTAGCTCTTGAAGAAATTGCCTTTCAAAGGTTGCCAGCCTTTTACAGGGGTGTGGCACCCTGCTATTTATAGTGGTATGTATTTTGAGTCGCATAGATGGCTTGTGGCCACGTAGCTAATCAGCACGTGAAGACCCGCTCTTTGGCCGCCAGCTGTCGATTTGTTGGGATTTTGTTGTAGCAAATCTGGGTGGTTGAGATTTGGTCAGCCTACCACGTGTCCTATCGTAGGATATGAATCATTTTGAGCCGTATGAGTCTCTCAGTTTTCGACCATATGGGGCCGCATGAGACTCATGCGGCTTAAGTCGCAATCTTCCTTAGCCCGCATATAGCTTAAGGACTCTTAAGCTGCATAGATTCTGTATTTTGGGCCGCATAAAGCTCATGCGGCCTGGGTCACAGTCACTCTTGGCCGCATGAAATTCAGAGACTTTGGGATCGCATATGTTTGAGCCGCATAAGGTTCATACGGCTTGGGTAACACTCTTTCTGGCCTCATGAAAGCGTATGAACCCTGCTTTTGGTGATGTCTCACGTCTTATCTTTTTGTCAGAGTGTCAGAGCTGTCATTTTTGTCAGTTTTGATAGAACTTGTCAGCTTTATCAGACGAACTGATACACTTGGCCGTATATCTTTCTTCTGCGGCTCGAATCAGTCTGGTTGTCGACGGGCCGCATAAGGTGTTGAATCTGCCATGCGTCTCTCCTTTATGCGGACCTGTTTGGCCTAAAGTACATATACGACAAATTGTGATCCACATGAACCCTATATTTTTCATGCTTCTACAGTAATTAACATATGACATAATTTAAAGTGTAGTCATGCTAAGTAAATAGAAGCTTAAGAATATGTAAAATCAATTGATCATGTAAGCATGTGAGCCAGCTGGGTCATAAGAGCATGTTGACTTAGCATAGGGATCACGTAAAGCTTGTGAGGTAACTGAATATGTGAGCATGTGAGAACCATATAGAATGACAATGATAGAATGACTTAGAAACTATTCCGAAAGTCAATTACAACCCGTAAACCAAACAATGACCGGGGTTGTAACCCTTCTCCTGAACAGAACTTAGTTTCTAATCATTGTATAGCATAAGGATCATGTATGGCGTGTGAGTACTGAATAGGACGACAAATGATAAGATGACTTGGGAGCTATTCCGGAAGCCAAGTTACAACCAATAAACCAAAGAAGGACCGGGGTTGTAACCCTTCTCCTAAACAAAACTTAGCCTCTGATCATTCATCGACAAAAGTAAAGCATAAACAATAATGTACTGAAATAAACATACAGATACTGCCTAGACAAAACTAAACTGGACTGGACTACATCCATCAATCACGGCCAAGCAATGAGTACAGCTTGATATTTTAACTAACTAGGGTTATCACAATCCAAATTACTAACAAGATGCATTAAGATGTTCCAGCAGTCACAAGCCCTACAGACTATTCGAATTATCCTTTCGCAGGTTGAGAGAGTTATATTAGGTGACTTAGGGGTGCAACACATGACAGTTTGCTGGAAGTGCGGCCTACTCGTTGGCAGGCTACAAGCCCACTTGAAGCGCCCAGATAACGAGATTGTATGTGACTGGGAAATCTCTTTATGAGCTACTTGATCAATTTAGTCGTTATCCTAGTCAGATTTAGTATGAATCCCTGACCGTGGTAATCAAGAATCTATATCCTAAACAAGATGCAAGACGAGACATGTAGCTTGTGCGTGCATACACAAATAATTTAACCACGGTATCCAAAAGAGTTACATTAGCAGGGGAAATAGCCGTCGCAACAGCATCTTGATTAAGCATGTCATGTTTAGGTTTACTTGTCATATAAAGATTACTTGTCAAGAGTGTGCCTCTACGGGCCACTATCATGTATGCAAGGAAAGACATGTTCAAGAGTGCACCACGACGGATCACTATCATGTAAGCAAGGAAAGACATGTTCAAGAGTGCACCACGATGGGTCACTATCTAGTATAAGCAGAGAAGTAACGTGTAATATAAGTACACCATAACGGGTCACTATCATGTAAAGCAAAGAAAAGACATAAATCATGAGTGCACCCCGATGGGCCATAATCATGCTAAGCAAGGAAGAAAAATGGCAACAAATATAGCAGGTAAGTAAGAACTTATCCAAAAAAGGGGTATCATGGCATAGAAGAGGGAATAAATAAAAGTAATTACTTGGCATAGATCAAATATTAAATATGTGCTAGTTTCAAGTGTAACAAAAGTGTACATTCATTCTCTAACTGTACAAAATCATCTAATCATGTTAAAAAATTCATTTTCATTAAAGGAAATATCATATTCGGCCAAGTACAGAAAACATGCCAGAAGATCAAAACTAAGATTTAAATTAACAGCCGCATACGAACTCCAATAAGGTGAACTGAGAAATTTTTGAAGCCAAGATGAATGTCTACAAGCTTCGTGTCTGAGAGTTTTTCAAGACTAACAACTAAATAGCTCAAATGGGCAAAACAGTCAAAATAGTCATTCATGCTAGGGCCAGCCAGCACGGGCCAGGGTGGCAGCATGGCCAAGAAGGTGCCTAGGCCAGGAAGGGTGCCAAGGTCAGAATGGTGTGTCATGGATAGCGTGCGCCCAAGGTCGACATGCTCCAAGGAAAGCATGTGCCAAAGATAACATGTGCCCAAAAACTGGCATGCGCCCAAGACTATGCGCGCAAGGGCATGCGCCTAGGACTAAACATATCATGGAAAGCATGTACTAGGGAAGGCAAGCGCTCAGGACTGCTTGTGCCCACATGATGGAGACATGGTGCACTGGAAGACAAGCCTGGAGACTATCCTCCATGGCTAAGTGGGCGCATACCAAGAGTTATGTGCGCAAGCAGAATGAAACATAATACCTCAGACACATATCAGAGACTATGCGCCCAGACAGGGGAAAAAGCTTTGGGTGCATATCAAGAGCTATGCACCCTAACTGAAGAAAGCAGGGTGCCTTGGGAGCATATATAGGGCTATGCGCCCAAGCTGAAGAGCCATGGGCGCATGTAAATGACCATGCGCCCAAGCTGGAGGAAGTATGGTGCTTTGGGCACATATATAGGGCTATGCGCCCAAAGGAAAGGCTGTTGTGGGCTCATAAAAAGAGCTATGCGCCCAGCACTGTTCTTTTTCTCCATGCCGATAGCATGAGTTCATGGCACCCATGAACTTCCCAAGTTCATAAATCTCTCAAAACAACTCGAAATCGGGACTTTCAAAGGTCTAAATTGGGTAAAACAAAATTTTCTACAACATGGAACAATCAAAACTAAAAAATAACAAAGTTTGATAGATCAAAACACAAGAATTTTGAAAGTAAAATAAACTTAGCTCTATAAAAAATTATTCAACAAAATCAAAAATGCTAAGTACTGAAGAGGCTTATAATCATGTAAGGAAGAGTTTAGAACAAACAAAATAACATTTGTCCAACATTTGGCAAAATGTACTTGCCTTAGGTTGTAGGAGAAAATGAAAAGGAAGAAGATGAAGAGAAATGAAATAATGGAGGAGAGAGAGAGAGAAGTTTGGATTTTATACAAAACCATCTCATCTCAAACCAACTAAACCAAACCAAGCCAAACCAAGTTGAACCAAACCAAATTAAACCAAGTCAAAATTAAACAAAGCAAGGCTAAGAAAGACAAGTCAAAACACGGGTCACCTGACAAAAGCTAAAATTCTGTATATGTATACTGAAAGTACGTATAATAGAAAACGAGAGTGATAGGCATGTCGTCGGCATACAATGGTACACTGGCGATATGCTGGTCAAGGAGAAGATCTATAAGTTAGGAAAATTTTAAACTGTTCTGAAAAATAATAAAATACAAAATACAGTACAAAAGTACGTATCAGTATATAAATACCGATACTGTGAGACGAGTCTCACAAACACGCTCCAAATATCAATGTCACATTAGGGGACATCAAATGATCTAAATAGAAAGTGTCACGAATTCATCATCCTAATGGGAACCAACTTATCCTAGTCAATCAGTAATACTAGTAAATCCTAAAATTTAGAGGGCTCACAACATATATATTTCAGGAATTTATTTCTCAAAATTAAAATAAGATAAGGTTTTATGATTAATGAAGTTAGAGAAATTCAAATCATGATCATGGTGTAATAGATGATGTGATACGGTAGATATGGATCAAGTTTAAAGATCGTTCTTCGATTTCAAATAGATGAAAATGATTACGTAATAGCTTTCATGGCCATAGGTGACATGGTGAACTAAGGGAGACATTTTGTATCTATCCTCTCTCAAATACGAGTATTTGTTTTTCCGAAATAAGTAAAGGCAAAAAAAATAAATGAAGAGTTCAAGGGAGAGGGAATCGAATGCCAATACCGGGTTCTAATGGCGAGTGAATAATTTAAGAGAGTTGTCAAGGCAGTTGCGGATGAGATCCTAGACACACCTATATCTCAATCCACGTAGGTTAATCATATGAAGAGCGAACTAAGTGCACTAAGGTTGATCAGACCATAATACACTGATTTTAATTAGACAATATGCTAGTGGGCATCCCCAGCAAACACATATCATGAACTTGCTCGATAAAGAATAAGCTTGCAAAAATTAGGCTATAATAGCAGCATTAGTCAAGGTATTCCAAAAATATAAGTACGCAAGATTTATGATTGAAAGAAGCCACAAGTAGTTCAAGTTCATCAAAATCTAAGACTCATCCAGTATTGGTGGCTCTATAGTTGTCCTGCTTATATTTTTGTCTAAGGACTTGGTCGACCAATTGGTTAGGGATCGCTAAATTTTATAGTTTAGGTAAAATTCTAGTGTCAGTCAATTACCTCTTTATTATGTCACAAGGATAACGAGATGCTAGGTTGGGAGGCATGCTACAAAAATTATAGAATTTCTACTGGTATTGGCTTTAAATCAATGGGACATACAGGGCATTTTTCTAACCTCTATAGTATCTAAAAACTGTAATCATGTCTAAAGTCATTTTATCAAGAATTTATGTCTCGCCAGTGTATACCTGGCTGTAGTAAACCCTTGGCTTTGTGACTTAAATATGATATAATATCGGATATTTTATTAATTCTATCCATATTGACATAAAGATAACTAAGATCAGAAGTGGACAACTAAGACATAGTTTTAACCACGTTCAATAACCTACGTTTACTTGAAATAATTTCAACTTTAGGGGTTGTACCTCACCAGTGCACTGCTGGCTGCAATGAACCCCGCAGTCTCTATAACTCAAATAAATGGCAACAATGCACTGCTATCTTGCCATCGTAAGTCACCAATTATTCTTTTAACTATATCCGTAAAATTTCAAAGGAGCTTATAATTTTTTAAAATAAATTGATCATGATAGAAAAAATGTACGTATCTATCCTGGAAGTGAAAGTATCTGTTTTGAAAATCAAACGATTGAATAGAAAGAAAGGATCGAAGATAAGAGAAATATAAACCTTGATTTCTATTCCTCTAATATTCAAGATCGAGGGGAAAAACATATATATCTTGAATTTCGACCAAGCTAACTTGGAGTAGATATATGGATAATGGATCATGTTAGGCTCAACCCAATGGGTAGAAATAAAAGATAGACTCTTAGGAAAAAATAGTTACTTGTGGCCAATGGTAAATACTAATTGGTACGGGTAACAGTAATAATATTCAGAGAGGGCAGAAAAGATAATTTGAATAAATTATCAAGGTTAAGGGTTGAATTCTAGGAAGGCCTAAGTTATAGAATGAATAGTCTACCCACATTGTATCGTATTGTCATGTCAAAATGTAATAGTATATCTATGGAAATCTCTCAAGTTATCTAATTTAATAAATCTTTACATATATTACATGGCCTATTTAACAAGCCTTAACTACCTAATAGTCAATTGCATAAGGGACACCTAGTACTAAAAATTAAATCAATCATAATTGTGAATGAGCACTTCCTAGTCGCAGGCTCGTAATAGTATGACTAACTTAAGTACTATCACGAGTTCATATAATTTGAAAAAAACTGGCCTGTATGGGCCACCACAAAAACTTATCACGACTCGCACCCGCTTTTCAGGATACGAGTGCATGTCCAAGCCAGCCTACGTCGTAGTGTCAGCAGTAGAACGCTGTCCAGGCCACAATAAAATAAAAAGCTTAAAATAATCTTGATTGCTCATTCACATTTCTAAACATTTACAAGATTTATATTTAAAAAAAGTACAATGCTCTTACAAATATTAAAAAAATGACTACAACTCATCTATCTAGCCAATCTCTAGGTTTTGGACTACAAGTATACCTGTATCTGTTGACACAAAGTCACAGTCAACCAAATATTGATAACATTGACTAAATAATACTTATGATAATTCAATACGACACACGACGACTATATTCTGCTCAAGCCAGACGACAACTAAGTTGTGCAAATACAAGTCGTTTTCGCGTCTGTACTTTTATATTTTATTGAGTCTAGAATGATTGTAAGCTGAGTTATGATGGGCTCTTGAGACTCAACCCACAACCTATCCAAAGTCCATAAAGCTCCACATCCCAACTTGGCCCATTGGACCCTTGGACCAATTCTGTGCTCCGGAGACAAAGTTCGGGCCGAACTCTGCCTCCACACAGAGTTCGGGCCGAACTCTGTCCCCTAAAAATTAGTACCCTAATTTTTAGGGTTGGCTGGTTGCTAGTTGTCCAACGGCCAAATTTTTGAAAATTCCTACCAGAATTCTGGCCGAATTCTGCCTGTTAAAAACCTATAAATAGGCCAAGAATTCTCTCATTTTCAATCATCCAATCTTCTCTTCTCTTCTCTCTTAAGCTCAATATAAGCCATACCCTTCTCATCTACTAGCCACAAGTTTTCTAAGTCTCGAGTGCTCAGCATCTCTCAGTTAGGAGCCTTGTGCAAGAGTTCAAAAAGTAGCTTGGAAAATTCCAAGCATCGCCACTGCGATCCATTGTAAGAAGTTGACGTGCTCTTCTGAAGTAAAGGCACGGGGTGTAACTACTATTTCACAAATAGTGGATTTAATCCTGAGCTAGAGTTCTCAGGCCTGGACTAGTCCTCCACGAGGGAAACCAGGTTAAAATCGGCTGTGTTTGCGTATGCTCTCTTGCTCCTTATTTATTTTCCACATTTACTCTGATTATTTTTAGATCGTGAAAGAGTTGATTTTTAATTGGTTATTATTGCTATAACTCTATTCACCCCCCTCTAGAGTTGCCATCTGTTCTTCAATTGGTATCAGAGCTCGGTTCTCTTTACAAGGACTTACATCCAAGAGCTGATCCATGGCAACCACACAATCCTTGATTTCCAATCACGGTGAAGGACAGTCCACTCATAGGCCTTCCCTATTTGATGGAACTAACTACACGTATTGGAAAACAAGGATGAGTTTTTATCTCAAGTCGCTAGACTTTGACCTGTGGACTATCGTCACTGACGGTTACAAAAAGTCCGCCAGAATAGTTGTTAATGGCGATCTCGTTGAGAAATCATATGACAAATATTCTGACGAGGAGAAGAAACAGACAAGTCTAGATGGGAGAGCTATTAATGCTTTATTCTGTGCTATAGACAGGAATGAGTTCAACAGGGTATCTACATGCACCATATCCCACGAAGTATGAAAGCTTCTAGAAGTGACGCATGAAGGAACCACCCAAGTCAAGGAATCAAAGATAAGCCGTCTCACTCAAGAATACGAGGCTTTCAAGATGAAGCCAAACGAGACGATCACGTAAATGTTCACAAGATTCCTCGACATCATCAACCCCCTATCTTCGCTTGGGAAGCAATATTCAAATCACGAGAAGATTCGCAAGCTACTTAGGGGGCTACCAAAAGTTTAGAACCCTAAGGTGACAGCCATCATAGAAGAAAATGATCTCACAACCATGACCATAGAGACCTTGATGGAAAAGCTAATGACTCATGAGCTTGAACTCAAGGACTTCGAAGAGCCTGCTCCTAAGGCTAAGGAGATCGTACTCAAAGCTCACCGACGGAGGGCTGAACCCGAAGAGACGGATGACGACAACTCAGAGGGTGACGATCAAGCCCTCATGGTTCGCAACTTCAAGAGATTCCTTCACTTCAATCGAAGAAAGAAGGAACCACAAGAAGATAAAGAAGAAGAGCTAACTTGCTATGGTTGCAAGAAGACGGGACACGTCCGAAAAGACTGTCCATTCTAAAAGAAGAGCAACCGCTATGAGAAGCCACACAAGAAGACCTCCTCAAAGAAATATGCCAACACAAGCATTTGGCATGAAAGCGAAGCTAGTGACTCCGAGGAAGAAAAGAACTATCCTCAAGATACGGCTAATGTGTGCCTAATGGCGACGTCCAACAAGGTATCAAACGAAACTCTTGACGACTTCACTTTTGATGAACGTGGCGATGCTTTCACCGATTTACTTAGTGATCATAAAAAGGTCATTGGTAAATACAAACAAGCCAAGGACAAAATCAAAAGTCATGAAGTCGAAATACAAAGACTTTCTCTATTACTTGATAATATTAGAGACACTACACCCACGGATGTCACTAATGAGGTATCTAAGCTTAAAATAAGCTTACATGATGCCGAGGCACGTATTGAGCAACAAACACAAGAAATCACAATACTCAACACGGAGCTTGCAGAAGAAAAGAGCAGACACAAGATTACTATTACTAAGATGCATGGTTTGAATGCTAAGATTACTGAATTGTAAGCTGTCTCTAAGAAACTAGAGACTAAATTGGGAAAACAGGTTGCTCAACCTCAAACCCAATCACATGAGACACACACAAAGCATGACACAACTCATACTAGTCAACCACGTCATCCTCATGCAGCTCACAATCATGCTTACATGTACACACACTTTCACAAAGGACACAAACCATATGCACGTAGAAATAATCATCATATGTCACAAAAACATCATGCTACACATAGATACAGTCATCACCATGTTGCACAAAGACACAATCAACATCACTCTACATATAGACAATCTCATCATGCCATGCCATATAGACAATATCATCATGCCATGCCATATAAACAATATCACCATGCCACTCCACATAGTCATCATCACCATGCTGAATCTACATATCATCACACTTCTCCTTATTATTCTGCTTATAGACATCATCAGCATGCTCCTAATGTAAATAGGAATGCTACATGTACTTATTGTGGTTTACATGGACACATTTCACCACAATGTAGAATTAGAAGATTAGTAGATAGAAAGATATATGCATGGTTTCCAAAAACTAACTCTTTAGGACCCTCAAGAACTTGGGTACCAAAGGTCACATCTACTCTTGATGTAGGTGGACCTTCCCTCCTCAATTAAGAGTAAGTGGATTCTCGATAGTGGATGCTCGCGGCATATGACAGGAGACGCACATCTTTTCGCATCACTATCGATGAAGAGAGAAGGATATGTATCCTTCGGTAATAACCTAAAAGGTTATATTATAGGTAATGGTATTATTGGTTATCTTCCGTCTCCCGTAATAAAGGATGTCTGCCTAGTGACCGAGTTAAAGCATAACTTGCTCAGCATCAGTCATCTTGCTGACCATGGTTATGACATTAACTTTGGACAAAACAAATGCCTTATTTATGATAGGTCAACAGGAGACATTGCTTTTGAAGGGGTAAGAGAGGACAATATTTATATTTTCTATTTGTCTATAAATACTAACAATGCAGGTAGATGCCTATATGCTCATAAAGATGAACGGTTACTATGGCACCAGCGTCTTGGTCATGCCAATATGGATACTATATCCAGGCTATCAACCAAGAAGCTAGTTAGAGGCTTGCCCGACATCACATTCAAGAAGGACACCGTATGTGCCGAATGTGAGTTGAATAAGGCAACCAAGTCATCTTTTCATTCCATAAACTTTGTAAGTACTACTAGACCCCTGCAGCTACTCCATATGGATTTATTTGGCCCTAGTAGAGTAGCCAGTCTTGGTGAAAAACTCTATGCCTTTGTAATTGTTGATGACTTTTCAAGATTTACTTGGGTTTTCTTTCTTATTTATAAAAGTAATGCTATTTCAGTTTTTAAGATTTTTGTCAAGAAAGTTCAAAATGAAAAAGGCTACATGATTACTCGAATCCGAAGTGATCATGGAGACGAGTTCAAAAATTCTGATTTTGAAAAGTTTTGTGATTCAAATGGTTTTGATCATGAGTTTTCTTGTCCAAGAACTCCCCAACAAAATAGTGTTGTGGAGCGGAAGAATAGGACTCTTGGCGATATAGCTAGAGTCATGTTGAACAAGTTCTCACTTCCGAAATACTTTTGGGCTGAAGCTGTCAGTACAACATGCCATATTTTAAATAGGGTACTTATTCGTCCTATTACGAATAAAATATCCTATGAACTTTGGTTCGGGAGAACCCCAAATGTTTCTTATTTTAGAGTTTTGGCTGTAGATGTTTTATCCTTAACACCAAAGACAACTTAGGCAAATTTGATGCCAAAGCTGACGATGGTATTTTCCTTGGCTATGCTGCCAAGAGTAAGAGATATAGAGTTTTTTAACAAACGCTCATTAATTGTGGAAGAGTCTACAAATGTGACTTTTGATGAAGATAACAGTACAGCAGCTACTCTTAATGATGATGTTGAGCCATCAACGTCTACTCCAATGAACACCAAAACCGAAACAAATTCTCTGGAAAGCTTGCCTAAGAAATTCTCTTTCAAGCCATCACATCCAAAAAATTTGGTAATCGGCGAGGTTTCACGTGGAGTAACTACTAGATCATCATTAAGAGACTCTATTGCTAGTGCTGCCTTTATTTCACAAATTGAGCCTAAAAACATTTTAGAAGCCTTCAATGATGAATTTTGGATTTCTGCTATGCAAGAGGAACTCAACCAATTCGAGAGGAGCCAAGTATGGGAACTTGTTCCTAGACCGGCTAATCACTCGATTATTGGTACTAAATGGGTCTTTAGAAACAAAGTGAATGAAGATTGTTCAGTCACACGTAATAAAGCTCGTCTAGTAGCCCAAGGATACAACCAAGAGGAAGGTATCAACTACGATGAGACATATGCTCCTGTTGCTAGATTAGAATCCATTTGGATGCTTTGTGCATTTGCAAATTTTCAAAATTTCAAATTATTTCAAATGGATGTTAAAAGTGCTTTCTTGAATGGTTTTATTAAGGAGAAAGTTTATGTAAAACAACCCCCTGGCTTTGAAAATCACAAATTTCCCGACCACGTGTTCAAGCTAAAAAAAGCGCTGTATGGCCTCAAACAAGCCCCTAGAGCTTGGTATGAACGGCTAAGCAATTTCTTGCTTGAGAAAGGTTTTTCAAAAGGGAAAATTAACACTACACTTTTCATAAAATCTTTCAAAGTCACTATTCTTTTAGTACAAATATATGTAGATGATATCATTTTTGGGTCTACTGATGAAACTCTTTGTCAAGGTTTTGCCAAGTGTATACAGACCGAGTTTGAGATAAGCATGATGGGAGAACTCAACTACTTTCTCGGACTGCAAGTCAAACAAATGTCAAATGAAACCTTCATCTGCCAGTCGAAGTACACAAAGGACATGCTGAAGAAATTCGACCTTGATAACGTCAAACCAATCAGCACTCCTATGGCTACTTCAACCAAACTTGAACCAGATGATAGTGTCAAACCCGTAGATCAACGTAAGTATCGAGGTATGATAGGCAGTTTACTCTATCTTACTGCTAGTCGCCCTGATATAATGTTTAGCATTTGCCTGTGTGCTAGATATCAAGCAAATCCTAAGAAATCACACATGACCGCGGTTAAGTGTATCTTTCGATACCTTAAGGGTACGGTTACAGTGGGCCTATGGTATCCCAAGTCAACATCATTTGACCTCAATGGTTATTCTGATGCTGACTTCGCCGGATGCAAGGTCGACCGTAAAAGTACGAGCAGTACGTGTCATTTATTAGGAAAAGTTTTAGTCTCTTGGTTTAGCAAAAAGCAGAATTCTGTCGTACTATCCACAACAGAAGCTGAATACATCACAGCTGGGCGTTGTTGTGCACAAATTCTATGGATGAAGCAAACCCTTGAAGACTATAATTTATCTTTCATGCATATTCCAATCTTTTGTGACAACACTAGTGCTATAAACTTGACTAAGAACCCCATTTGTCACTCACGCACGAAGCACATTGAAATACGACACCACTTTTTGCGTGATCATCAGCAAAATGGCACGATTAACTTAGAATTTATTGACACTGATCATCAGTTAGCAGATTTCTTCACCAAACCATTATCCGAAGAGCGCTTCAATTTTCTTTGTCGTGAACTGGGAATTTTAGATGAAGCTGTTATAAATTAAAATAAACCTGCGTAAATATCGAATATATTGTGATTCTCTCATGATGAACGTGCTATGGGTACAAGCCGAAAGGGCTCTTCTGACAACAAGGCGTAAAAGCCTAAGCGACACGGTGCACTAGTCCTCAGGACTACCGCTAGCTGGGATCCGGCCCCTGCAGCTAACCCATGGCAGCTTCAAAATATTGAATTACGATATAATTCCTTGTTTATTATATGGTTCATTTTCATCTATCACATGCTAAAATACTAATTTTTCATACTTTATATTACTGCCTTGAACTCACTATCTACTATTCATCTATTTACTTATTAGATCCTTTTCTGTACTTAAACTCATGTAGTATATTGGTTTTTAATCTTTACTTAACCAATTTTTGACTCAACTCAGCCTGATTCCTGTTCTGTCCCCAGGATCCAGAATTCGGGCCGAACTCTGCCCTTACCAGAGTTCGGGCCGAATTCGGCCTGCCTGTTCCAGAACCGGGAACAGGCTCAGCCATTGATCAAATTGTTGATCCAATGGTCATTAATTAACCCGACCAAGAGAAACCCTCCTCTTAATTTCGGTTTCTCTTCCATCTCCTTCCTTCTTACCACCTTTTCTACTTCTCCAACTCAAAACTCTCAAAACCCTAACCCTAGTTTCTCCTTTCTAGTGCTCCATTCTTCCCCAAACTCAAGGAGGAGGCTTAGTTTTCAATTCTCTTTCATAATCTTTTACTATTTTGAGGAATAATTCCTTACTTCTCTATATCTCAAATTTCTTTATTATCATCTATCTATTGTGTTATGGCTCCACGATTGCTCAATCGTGGGAAGAGACTTCGGACCGAGGGTGCGTCCTCGTCGAATGCTCCTCCTCCCGTTGAGCCGCCCGTTGCACCGCCCGTTGCACCGCCCGTTGCTTCGGGTATTGAACAACAAACCCATCCGTTCAATCCTCCACGTCCACGTGATCCAAACACTTTTGACGACCAAATTTTTATATCACTAGACGTATCAAATGAGTGGTTTAGTGATTTTCGGACACGTCCGGTGTTTGCGGGACACCCCATAAACTTTATAATTTTCTCACAATATGATGCACTCTTTAATGACCTTTGCCTTGACGAACTTGTTACCTCAAATTCGGTCATTTATCGTAGTGCCATTTAAATGTTTTATTGTAACTTGACTCATGATGATACTCGCATCTATTCACGTGTTGCGGGTATTGATATCTCATTTGATGATTTTGCATTGGCCGAATATCTTGAACTTCAAGAGCCTAATTCTTGGAAGAAGCTTGTTGAAGCTAGATCCTTTATCTTTTCCGAAGGGATTTCACTAGAGAGCTTCAAGGACGACCTGTGTAGCCCTAACACACGTCCTCGTAAGCTCTTGGCAAAATTCCTCAATCCTTATTTCTATGAGCTTCATCGGATCATTTTTAACGCCATTCTACCCAAAGCGGGTTCTACCGATGAAGTCACTTATTTTGAGATTTCAGCTTTGTACCGTCTCCACTTCCATGTTCCCTTTAACCTCCCACGCACAATGATGGATTGGATGATCAACTGTAGGAAGAATCCAAGATCTTTGGTTTATGCCTTATACCTTCCTATGATCTTTTGTACGTTCCATGTACCCCTTGATGAGTGTCCATTCTTACCTGCCCCTGCCTTTTTCTCTAAGGCAAGGAGGCTTCAGGCGGCCATCGGCTCACCAGTAGTGTCTGAGCATTCTGATGATGAGCTAGAGGCCCCTCCTCTCGGACAGGATCCTCCTCCTCCTCCGGCCACTCTTGAGTCACTTCAGGCCATGCTTCGTGATCGTTTCACTTTGGAGGACGATCGATGGACTCAGCTGGACTATTGGACTACCTTGCAGATGAGTGCTATCAGCAACTCACTGCATGATATTCGGTATTCCATTTCTCGTCATCCTTCCATGCCCATTCCTGTGGAGCGAGATCCCGATCGTGAGGGCTTTTGTATTGATGACCCTTGGGTTCGTCGCTACATGGATCCGGATGCGGCTTTTGTGGACCCATGTTGCTCCTTTACTGATCCATCGGACGACGCCGGGCCCTCTCGTTCTCGATGATGGTTTTGGACTGCTACTTGAGGCTGCTACTGGAGATCTTAGATTATGTTTTTTTGCATCTTGCTTTAGTTACTTTTATGTATTTGATTTGTAGTAGACTTATTATGCATTGTGCTTTTGAGACTTTGGTAGTTCTATTATCAGTTTCTATGTCATTATGACTCTTGGTCATTATCTTATATGCAGTTTCTTCTCTTTTACGTGTGTTTTGCTAGTTATCATTTATCTATCTCATATTGCTAAATGCCAAAATGGGGGAATTATGTGTATATTCTGTTTCTGTTTGTTTGTTTGGCTTATATGTGCTTTTGGAAGAATATTATTAACAGGCCAACAGAGATTCACAGCATTGTTTATTGGGGAGCTAATATTAAGCTCGGTACTTATTATGGGGGAGCTATGTCGTTACATGTGTCCAGGTATGGATATTGAATATACAATTATTATTTTGTCAATTATCAATATGGGGGAGATTGTTGACACAAAGTCACAGTCAACCAAATATTGATAACATTGACTAAATAATACTTGTGATAATTCAATACGACACACGACGACTATATTCTGCTCAAGCCAGACGATAGCTCAGTTGTGTAAATACAAGTCGTTTTCGCGTCTGTACTTTTATATTTTATTGTGTCTAGAATGATTGTAAGCTGAGTTATGCTGGGCTCTTGAGACTCAACCCACAACCTATCCAAAGTCCATAAAGCTCCACATTCCAACTTGGCCCATTGGACCCTTGGACCAATTATGTGCTCTGGAGACAGAGTTCGGGCCGAACTCTGCCTCCACACAGAGTTCGGGCCGAACTCTGTCCCCTAAAAATCAGCACCCTAATTTTTAGGGTTGGCTGGTTGCTAGTTGTCCAACGGCCAAATTTTTGAAAATTCCTACCAGAATTCTGGCCGAATTCTGCCTGTTAAAAACCTATAAATAGGCCAAGAATTCTCTCATTTTCAATCATCCAATCTTCTCTTCTCTTCTCTCTTAAGCTCAATATAAGCCATACCCTTCTCATCTACTAGCCACAAGTTTGCTAAGTCTCGAGTGCTCA
Organism: Iris pallida; assembly: GCA_029216955.1. Lineage (NCBI taxonomy): Eukaryota > Viridiplantae > Streptophyta > Magnoliopsida > Asparagales > Iridaceae > Iris > Iris pallida. Next base: position 6,470,703 of record JANAVB010021595.1, on the reverse strand, counting down.
GCATCTCTCAGTTAGGAGTCTTGCGCAAGAGTTCAAGAAGTAGCTTGGAAAATTCCAAGCATCGCCACTGCGATCCATTGTAAGAAGTTGACGTGCTCTTCTGAAGTAAAGGCACGGGGTGTAACTACTATTTCACAAATAGTGGATTTAATCCTGAGCTAGAGTTCTCAGGCCTGGACTAGTCCTCCATGAGGGAAACTAGGTTAAAATCGGCCGTGTTTGCGTATGCTCTCTTGCTCCTTATTTATTTTCCGCATTTACTCTGATTATTTTTAGATCGTGAAAGAGTTGATTTTTAATTGGTTATTATTGCTATAACTCTATTCACCCCCCTCTAGAGTTGCCATCTGTTCTTCAGTATCTCCCCATGGCTAAGAGTAGTCACGATTGACCTAAAAAATGTTAGTTTTCAGTCAGGAATTGAACAAGTATAATTCATTGAGTGCAGTTCCAATATATAATAACAACTATAAAAGAGAGGTTAGCCATAAAATAAATGATGAGAGAATCTATTACAACATGGTAATACAATAAACTAGTCAGGAAAATGTATGAAACATATAAATGAGTGAAACGAGGAACATAGCTATCTAAGTGTGTTGAGGTACTCCTTTCGATGTGTGATCGGTTGGGACACTACCGCACGGTCTACGAGGTCTACATTATAATAAAATAAAACAAGGTCTACGAGGTCTACTTTGCATGAATATAAAATAATGTCTATAAGGTTTACTTTGCATGAATATAAAACAATGTCTACGAGATCTACTTACATGAAATAAAACAAAGTCGACGAGGTCTACTTGCATGAAATAAAATAATGTCTACGAGGTCTACTTGCATGAAATAAAACAAGGTCTACGAGGTCTACTTGCATGAAGTAAAACAATGTCTATGGTCAGATCACACATCTATTTGGTACTTCCCCTTTCTGCGGTTTGGAGATTTTGTTTATCTTATTTCTCGAACCCACTTCTCTGACTCAAACGGACTTGAAAAGCTAACAAGAATATAATTCCTAGCAAGTATGAAACGCTCAGAGAATGTACTCGCCTGATATCCCGAATGTCTGATGAGAATACGAGTCCGAACTGGAGTATCTGAGTCCTACTTAGAGCAACCACAGGTTACAAGTGTCTAAAATAAAATAAGAGTAATCTACAATGCATTCTAAATGATTCTAGGTCCTTCTAGGTCAAAGACAAGATATAAAAAAGACAAAAAGTGCTAACCGTGTCATAAGCGTGTCAAGAATAAAATATTAAATGACTAACAATGAACTATAGTAATTAACAATATCGAAAACAAACAACAAATGTACTCTTCTCGGGTCCTTTGTTGGTGAAACCGATAATACCAACCACTCAGTGTGCCACACAAAATCAAACTCGTGCAACAGTCTCAGATGATGAAACGGACATCACCAGTACATATGGTATAAAAAATGTCTAAGAATGCCTACCTAAAAGTCCAATTCTGGACACAGGGGCAAAATCGTAATTTAGGATCAAAACTATGTCCGCTATTGGATCCGCTTTGTACCGAAAAGCATACCAGTACCTACGGTCTCTAAAGTCATCAAACTATATGTTAAGGGTCTGGTTTGACAATACAAACCCAACCATATGTCCAAAGTTGGATTTCGGCGGGCCATGCACAAATTCGCCTGTTGGATCTGGTTGCGGGCCCGCCAAAAGGACGTTTCGGTCGACCTTCTCAGAATCACACCAAACTTGGAATACAGAACCCAAAAAATGACATGGTCCTGTTGGCACAAGTTTTGTCTCGAGATGACGAACGTGCAAGAAGTAATTGACTAATTTGCAAAGGGACCGATACGGGATATCTCAACAGATACGTCTCGGTTTCGTCGCGCACGCACAACAAAATTGAGTTCCGTCGAATCCCATACGTCGACAACCCCCATACACGTCTTTCGATACTCATGGGTTGCAACAATATCATCCGATTTGTCGGGGCGCACACCGTATCAAAAAAGTTATCAATTATTTTAGTTTTAGAAATTGATTTTTCCTAAACTTTGAAAAGGATTTGACCACAATATAATCAATGAAAAATAAAACTAAAAATGGGGTTTCTATCTCGTTTAGGTTGTCTATAAACTCCTTCAAATAGATTTTCAAACCTATTGAAGGATTGACGAGGAATCGCCTTAAAAAAACTGTGTTATAGGCAATTTTTCTTATGTTATGTTTTTCACAAAAATCGGGTTTTTGCCCCTGTTTCGATTCAATTCTATGTCGAATCCCTTCTAGTTCGATACGAACTATTTGGCAGGTTAAAGGTGTATATGCTGTGAGCGTACCTGAGCGATTGGTTCGAAAAATGTTCGAGCGGGGAGGTGGAAAATATGTCACGAAGTTTGGATTGTTGGTACAATTGCTGTTCTCTATTCTGTTGGTGTCCATCCGTCCGACCCCCAGTAGCAGTGGCTCCGGCGGCCAAGCGGCGATGCATGCAGTACTAGTGGCATAGCGTGGTCCAGGGACGGTGCTGGCTCGGCCACGGGGTTAGGGTTTTCATTTTTCATTCTTCTTTTTTCGTTTCTCCCTCGTTTATATATATAAGGGATTGGGAGAAGAGGGGGTCGAGCTCGGCCGATGGCTCGGGTTTGGCTTGGGTGAACAGTGCACAACACTGTTCATATATTTAGGATTTTCATTTTTTTTCTTTTCTATTTACACACACACACACACACACACACACATATTAATATATATATATATATATATATATATATATATATATATATATATATATATACATATTAATATATATACACACACACAAACTAAAAATCTAATTAAAATAAAAAAAATCTCGAAGAATCCCCAAAATATTTGTAAAATATTTGAATAAGTATTTTTGTAAGGTTTTGCCTTTTACGATTATAAAAAGCCTATACAATAGATTAAAATCAAACACAAGCTACTTTAGAATACAATACTATAATTTATATTAAATAAAAATAATTATAATAGTAACATAGATATTTTGAAAACTTATTAAATAAGACTAACTTATAAATTATAGAAATCTATAAGATCCACACACTTACATACCGTACAAATTATTTAATATCTAAAATATTTATATTTAATAAAACCAAAAAACTCTTATATTAAAATTATCAATTAATAGAATTAACTAAATAATGATTATAATTTTTTTCTAAAATAGGGGGTTTATACTTAAGGATTAAATCTTTATGGGTATAACGAATATGAATTTGATTTTGCTTCGAGTAAATGGATGAAAAAAAAAATTAGAGATTTATTGGATTTTTATTTTGAAGAGATTATGAAAGGCGTAATTTAATTTGAGAAAATTTAAGGAGTTTGAAAATTTTGTGGGAATAAATATCAATTTGAATGTGTTGGCCCATTGGTTAATGATCACACCTGATTTTGATAATCAACGTCAACTTTAGTCGATATGCAAAACACATATACTGCTGCAGGTTTACAGGTTTCAAATCAAAAGAATGTCTGCATCCTAAATCTACGTCCTACTGCTACAAAGTATAAATATTGCATCATCATCAAGAACCAAACGCAATTTGATCAAGATCAAGCTTTTCATATGTTTTTTGTATTTCTACTTTTATTGAGTCTTGAAAAAATATGTAAGGTTGATCAAGATCGGTACTGGCTTAGGTTTTCTCTGTCCATAAACATACATAGCTTACCTATCCACATTTCCAAGTCTACATTCTAAAAAGCGCAAAATCCATACAAATTTGGCCCAAACTTTTCTGACCTAACCCAGGAAGAACTCGGCCCGAGTTCGATTGAGTTGGTTTCATATTTATTTTAATTTTCTCCAAATCTGCATCCAACGTTCGAATACGAGATTTCTGTATCTGAACTCTGCCCGAATTCGGTCTACAAAAATACTATAAATAGAGAAGAACTTTCATATTTCCAAATTACTCATTCATTCAATCGTTTCTTCTCTATTCATTCCTAGGTATTTTCTATGAACTACACTTTCAAATCAAGCCTATACTACTCTTAGCCAAGTAAGTATAATTTTTGTTTAATCTAGAGATTTGTATTGAAGAGTTGTATCGGAGGCTGTATTCAAAAAATGTTCAAGTTTTTAAATCGCTCTCTGGAGTCGGTCGTGCGCTCGTCACCAACCACGATGTCATAAGAGATTGTAAGCTCTTAATTAGCTTGTGCCATAGTGGATTAACATCGAGCAAGAGACTCGAGACTGGACTAGTCCTCTCAAAGGGATACCAGTATATATTGCTATGTCACTGAGTTTGATCTTCTTGACTCTTACTTTACTGTAATTCATTTACTGTCATTTACCTGCCATAGTATATAAGTTCTAGATTTTTTTAATTGGTGATACTTTCTACTACACACGCACACACACTATTCACCACCCTCCAGAGGTTCAGTGGTCCTTTAATTGGTATAAGATCAGGTTATACATATACATGACCATCTAGAGAGTATATCTATGACAGCCATTAAATCTATATTCCACGGTGAAGGGTAATCCATAAATAGACTCCCACTATTTGATGGAACAAATTATAACTATTAAAAAATACTGATGAGTTTCTTTCGAAGGTTACTGGACTTCGATCTTTGGTCGATAGTTATAGACGGTTACAAGAAACCGCCTAGAACATGCTAGTCTAGATGTACGAGCCATCAATGCACTATTCTGTGCAATTGACAAAATTGAGTTTAATCGCGTATCTACATGTATGACATCTAATAAAATTTGGAGACTTCTTGAGGTAACTCATGAAAGGACTTTCCAAGTGAAGGAATCCAAAATCAGTAGATTGACATAAGAATACGAATCTTTCAAGTTGAAATCTGGTGAGTTAATTACACAGATATTCACTCATTTTCTTGATATTACTAATCCTTTGTAATCTTTTGATAAGGATTACAGCAATTATAAGAAGATCAGAAAGGTACTGCGGGCTCTAACAAAGAACTAGAACTCGAAGGCCACCGCGATCATAGAAGGAAACGATCTCATCACGATGATATTGGAGATACTGATGGTCAAGCTTATGACCCATGAGCTAGATTTACAAGAATTTGAAGGAGCAACTCCCAAAAAATTAATCGCCTTCATAGCTCAAGCCAGAAGAGTCTCATACAATAATTCTGATGAAGAAGATTTCGATGGTGATGAACCGGCCCTGCTGGTCAAAAACTTCAAAAAATTCTTAAAGTTTGAGAGATCAAATTGAAAGAAGAAAGAGATTTACGAAAGCAACAAAGAAGAAATAATCTATTTCAGATGTAATAAGTCAGGGCATATAAAGAAAGACTATCTATTAACGAAGAAAAGTAGTCCATATGACCGATAAAGATCGAGCAAAAAAGTTACAACATGTCGTAAGTATGCAAATACTAGCATCTAGTACGAAAATAATGCCAGTAAATTAGAGGAGGAGGACAGACCCAGCAACAGTACAAATATTTGTCTAATGACATACGATAATGTATCTAAAAACCCTCTATATGATGAATTTATTTTCGATGAATTAGAAAATGACTTTAACGAACTACTTGAAGAACACAAAAATGTGTTGGACAAGTATAAGAAATCTTGCAAAGAGATTAAGGTATACACAACCGAATTAGCTAAACTGTCTAATCTTATTAAAGATATTAAAGAGACATCCACTACCGGTAATACGGAAGAGATAGCCAAACATAAATTGGACTATCATGAGGCTGTCCTCACCATAGAGAAGAAAGAAAGAGACTATGTCAAGGTGCAAGAACTTTATGACATAAAGAAGTAGAGACACTTAATCACTGAGCAAAGACTCATGGATATGAATACTAAATTCGAGGAGTCTTGTGCTATCTCTAAAAATTTAGAGATCAAGTTAGGCAAACAGATCATCCCTGTTACACGACCTAAGATTAGTCCTAATACCAAGCATATACCACAAATGACTAAACCAAAGAAAGCACAAAAGCAACACATTCCTCACAAATATGCTTTCACATACAAGTTTTTAAGGATGACACACAAAGAGAATGTCAACACAGAAATGAAGAGCACAATTTCAAAAATCACATCCACATATTGTAGTACACACGGACACATATCACAATAGAGCTAGAAAGCTAGTTGACGCAAATGTACTTGCTTGGATTTCTAAGACTAATTATAATGGCTCCTTGAATAAATGGGTACCAAAGATTCATATACACGTTTGTAGGTAGACCCTCAACCCACTCATGCTAAAAGCATGTGGATACTCGATAGCGAATGTTCGTGGCACATGATTGATGATGCATATTTATTCACTACGCTATCAATGAAGGAAGAAGGTTATGTTTTCTTCGCCAATAATCTTCGAGGTGATATCATAGGAATAGGTACTGTTGGTATATGTTTCTACCAAGAAATAAAAGATGTTTGTCTAGTCATAAAATTGAAACATAACCTATTGAGCATGAGTCATTTAGCAGATAATGGTTATGGCATCAATTTTGTGAAAGATAAATATTCTATATATGAGATGTCTACTCGAAATCCCATATATAAAGGGATCAGGGAAGACAATATTTATGTTTTCTTTCTATAACATACTCACAGTGCAGTTAAGTACCTAGTAGACAATCAGGATAAAAGCTGGCTATGGCACATAAGGCTAGGACATGCAAATATGGACACTATCTCAAGGCTATGCACTAAAAACTGGTAAAAGGACTCCCATAAATTACCGTCAAGAGAGTAAGGTTTGGTCAAACTGTAGAAAGAACAAGGCAACTTGGTCATCTTTTAAATCCATCAATGTTGTAAGCACTTCTAGACCTTTGCAGTTAATTCATATAGATTTATTTGGTCCTAGTAGAGTCGCTAGTCTTGGCGGTGAACTCTATGCTTTTGTTATAGTTAATGATTTCTCTCGTTATACTTGGGTGTACTTTTTATCAAACAAAAGTGATGCTATTTTTAAATTTCAAGTATTTTGCAAAATGTTTCAAAATGAAAAAGGCTTCACGATTACTCGAATCTAACGTAATCATGGTAGCAAATTCAAAAATACTGATTTCAAAAAGTTTTGTGAAGATAATGGATATTACCATAAGTTTTCTTGTCCTAGAACTCCTCAACAGAATGGTGTTGTAGAGAGAAATAATCATACTCTAAGCGATATAGCTAGAGTAATGCTGAATCAGCATAATCTTTCTAAATATTTTTGGGAAGAAGTTGTATGTACAGCCTCTCATGTTTTGAATAGGGTGTTAATTCGACCTATCTCGAAGAAAACTCCATATAAATTATGGTTCGGAAGGATTCCAAACATCTTTTATTTTAAAGTTTTTGGTTATCGCTTTTTTATCCTGAACACCAAGGATAACTTGGGTAAGTTTGACTCGAAGGCAGATGAAAGGATATTTCTCGGGTATGCTGCCAAGAGTAAGGGACATAGAATTTTTGATAAATGATCTATAATTGTTAAAGAATATACTAATGTTACTTCTAATGAGCTCAATAGTCAGAGATCTAGCGACAGCGTTGAAAAAAATGTACAAAACAAATCCAAGACAGTAAAGATATTTCTACCAATGAGAGTTATTTGGAGACTATGCCAAAATATAAAATTTATGCCAGACCATCCAGAGACGCTAGCTGTAGGTGATGTATCTAAAAGAGTAGGTACTTCTACTAGAGATATAGCAGCAAATGTAGATTTCATTTCTCAAGTATAACCTAAGTCTGTAGTAGATATTTTTTCTGATGAGTTTTAGATTAATGCCATGCAAGAGAAACTTAATCAATTAGAGAGAAACCAAGTTTAAAAATTTGTTCCTAAACCTATTGGTCAATCGATAATTGGTACTAAATGGGTGTTTAAAAATAAACTGAGTAGGGATGAGCATGTTCTACGCAACAAAGCACGTCTAGTTGTATAAGGTTATAATCAAGAATAAGGAAGTAATTATGACGAGACATATTCTCTTATTGTTAGACTTAAGTCTATTCAGATATTTTGTATATTTGTATGTTTTTACAATTTTAAACTTTTTCTAATGGATGTAAAAAGTGCATTTTTGAATGGGTTTTTAAAGAAAAAGATTTTTGTGAAGCAACCCCCTGGATTTGAAGATTTTCAAAAACCTGATCATGTTTTCAAACTTAGAAAATTACTCTATGGACTCGAACAAGCACCGCGTGCTTCGTATGAACGCTTAAGTGCGTTCCTACTTGAAAATGGATTTTTAAAATGAAGGGTTGATACAACTTTGTTTATCAAATCTTTATTTGACAGTATTTTACTTGTACAAATTTACGTTGATAAAATTATTTTTTTGTTTTACTAACGAAAATTTTTGTCAAGATTTTGCTAAGTATATGCAGAAAGAGTGTGAAATGAGTATGATGGGAGAGCTCAACTACTTCATAGGACTTCAGATCAAATAGCACTCGCTTGGAACCTTCTTCAATCAAGCCAAGTACATAAAGTATTTACTAAAGAGCTATTACTTCGACGATGTAAAACCTATTGGCACACCAATGGCAACATCAACAAGACTTGATATTGATAAAAGTGACAAACCAGTCGACCAGCGTAAGTATTAATGTATGATTGGTAGTTTACTTTATTTAACTGCTTGTCGCCCCGATATCATGTTTAGCATTTGCATCTATGCTTGATATCAAGATAACCTAAGGAATCACACTTATGCGCCGCTAAGCATATCTTCTGATACCTTAAACAAACTATATTGTCGGCTTATGGTATCCCAAAACCACATCGTTTGACCTAGTCGGTTACTCAGATGCTAATTTTGCTAGATACAAAGTAGACCGTAAAAGTACCAGCAGTACGTGTTATTTCCTAGAAAAAGCTTTTGTATCTCGGTTTAGCAAGAAACGAGACTCTGTAGCATTATCAACAACTGAGGCTAAGTATATCGCCGCATAACGTTGTTGTGCTCAGATATTGTAGATGAAACAAACCCAAGAAGATTATAATCTTTACTATACTAAGATTTCTATTTATTGTGATAATACTAGCACTATTAATTTGGCTAAGAACCCAGTATGTCATTGACGCACTAAACACATAAAATATGTCACCACTTTTTGTGTGATCACCAACAACATAAGAATATCTGCTTAGAATTTATTGACATAGATCATCAACTGACAGACATATTCACAAAACTACTAGCTGAAGATCGTTTCAACTATCTGCATCGAGAGTTAGGTGTACCTGAATTTTTAGAGTCATAATGTGTTATGATTAATAAAAATACTTCAAACTTGATATTCAACGATTTATTAACTAAAATTATTTTGGGTACAAGCTGAAATGGTCCTTCTATCAACAAGACATAAAAGCCTAAGCGACACGGTGCCAAGTATCTTCGAACTAGAGTTAGCTCAGATCTGGCCCTACAGCTAACCCAAGTAGCGAACCAGTAGCCCCCTTACTCCACTATTCATCTTCTTTCCAAAGAGCAGCTGCCCCTGAACCTCAAAAACCCTAACCCTAGTTTAGAAAAGCCCTTTCCAAGCCTCTAAACTTTATTATTTTTTATATAAAGCTCTAAAAAGGCATTCTCTACCGATTTTTGATCTCCATTAAGGTATATTTCTACCATATTTTTTTCTATTTTTGTAATGGCTTCTAGAACTCCAAAGAGAAAGAAAACTAGCAACATCGCTTCATCTTCCACATCGAAGAATGAACCGGTCAATGTGTTTAGTCCCGTTCGTCCCGATAATGACGCAGACTATGACCCATCCATATTTGTCTCTTTCGAAAGATCAACACTTTGGTTCGATCATTTTTGGTATCGAGAAATTTGCCCGGGAAAAATGATAAACTTTACCATTTTCTCAAGATATATTGCTACTTTTGAAAACCTAGGACTTCGAGATTTTCTAGAGACATCCAACTCCATTTATGACAATGTTGTTCGCATATTTTATTACAACATGCAAGAAGCAGACGACAATATTCATTCTTATGTTAGCGGCAAGGAATTTGAATTTAATTCTGAAGATCTGAGAGAATATTTATATATGCCTGACAATAGTGACGCTCTCGTCGATATTACAAAGGTTCAATTTTTTGTCGACACGACTCTTGAGTCCTTCAAGGTCGCGTTGTGTCATCCGAGTCCGATTCCCCAGTCATGGTTGTTTGCACGCTACCTTAACCAACAATTCTATGAACTTCATCGTATTATCTATTCATCTCTGGTACCTAAGACGTCATCCACTAATAAGATAACGCTCTTAGAGCTATCTGCAATGTATCATATCCACTTTAGGGTTTTATTTTCTTTTTTCAAGACTATGATATCCTTTATGACCAGCTGTCGGCGAGCATGCCGAAACCTTATTTATCCTATGCATTTGGCAGTCATCTTCCAGAAGTTTGACATCAATTTAGAACTTTGTCCTATGTTTGGAACACCTACTGAGCTCTTCAGGTCTAGAAAATTTCCTCACCCTCCTGGTGATGCTCTACGTCCACCTCCTCCTCCACCTGCTCTAGTCGCATTCCCAGCAGATGCTCTAGCCCCTATAGCTCTAGGCCATACTATATATGAGCTCTATCATAGGTTCGACATTTTTGTCATACTTTATGGACAGCAGCGTCAGGCCGATCTGACTCGTTTTAGTGACGCTGAGTTCTGTCACATTTCTTCGGCCCGGGACTTGAAAAATATCGTAGCTGATATTCAATGGACGATGGAACAACATCCCACTGCTCCGGCGACTATCCTCCATCACCCTGGTTTTGACGGACCGAGACTCGAAGATCATATGACTTTTGGCTTCTTTGATCTGACGACAACCTACATTGATCCACGGCCTCCTGCTGATGCCACGGATGATGCTGATGTTTGATTATTGGTTTTTGGATTAGTAGTTTTTGTAGACATGTCTGGTGGTTGATGATGATGTAGTGACATTTTTTTAACATTTTGGACTATCTTATTTTGTAGCACTAGTTTATGCACTTTGGACTTCAGTTGTAGTTGTTTTTATTTGCTATGTTATTGGTTTTCATCTACTGCTCATGTTTTATATCTGCTACTCCTGATGTTCTTGTTTATATACTTGACATGTTAGTTCTTATCATATTTTGTATTACTCTATTTTTCATTGTCGTTGTGGATTCATAAATTACGGGGGAACCGTATTTTTAGTACATGACAATGGAAAAAAAGAGCATATACCAAAATTTTCTCGATTCGGAACAAGTCAGGTATAAAATTCAAAGTTACATATTATTTATTATATTTAGTATAGACTCAAAGTTTGTCAATTATCAAAATGGAGAAGATTATTGGCCCATTGGTTGATGATCACACCTGATTTTGATAATCAAAGCCAATTTTGGACGCGACACAAAATACATATACTGGCACAGGTTACAGGTTTTCAAGTCAGAAGAATATCTGCATCCTAAATTTGGGTCCTACTTCTATAGACTACAAATATCGCGTTGTCATCAAGAACCAAACGCAATAGAATCAATATCAAGCTTTTTCATATTTTCTTCTGTAGTTTTACTTTTATTGAGTCTAGAAAAAATATGTAAGGTTGATCATGATCGGTACTGCTTAGGTTTTTTCAATCCAAAAACATATATAGCCTAATATCCACATTTCCAAGTCCACATTCTAAACAGCCCTAAACCCAAGCAAATTTTGCCCAAACTGTTCTGACCTAACCCTGGCAGAAGTCCGCCCGAGTTCGGTCGAGTTAGTTTCATATTTGTTTTGAATTCCCTCCAAATCTACTTCCAACGTTCGAATGTGAGATTTCTGCATCTGATTGCCCGAATTTGGCCTACAAAAATATTATAAATAGAGAAGAACTTTCACATTTCTAAATCATCAATTCATTCAATCTTCTCTTCTTTGTTCATTCCTATGTCTTTTCTATGAGCTACACTTTCAAATCAAGCCAATACTACTCTTAGCCAAGCCAGTACAATTTTTGTATAATCTAGATTTTGGTGTTGAAGAGTTGTGTCAGAGGCTGCATTCAAAAAATGCTCAAATTTTCAAATTTTCCTCTGGAGTTGATCGTGCGCTCATCACCAAGTACGGTGTTGCAAGAGATTGCAAGCTTTGTGCCATAGTGGATTAACATCGAGCAAGAGTACTTGAGACTGGACTAGTCCCCTCAGAGGGATACCAATATATACCGCTATGTCACCGAGTTTGATCATCTTGACTCTTATTTTACTGTAATTCATTTACTGTCATTTGCCTGCCATATTATATAATTTTTGGATATTTTTTAACTGGTGATATTTTCTACTGCACACGCACACACTCTATTCATCCCCCTCGAGAGGTACTCAACGGTCCTACAGAATGAAAAGAAAAGAAAGTGTTTAAAGGAAATTAAATTTTATGGAATATAAATTTTGAGGAGAAATAAGAAATTAGATGAAGAATTGAGTTTAGAAAGATATTGAGGATTTTGGTAAACCACAATTTCGACGATTATGATGGTATTAAAGAACCAAATTGAATTTTGAATAATAGAGTCATTAATCATATAACCTATGTAAGATTACGCATTTATGGGATTGATGTTAGCATTGATCGAATTTAGACGCTGATTGGGATATCATGTATACGTTCAATTTCTAAATTATATCCATGATTTTATTCTTCTAGTTCTCTAAAATTGCAATTATTCAAATTGCCTGTTTTCGTTGGATTCTGTTTTCGACTCCTTGCTTAAATTTTGATCATGTTTTTGCATTAAAAAAAATCTTTCTATATTTTCAACCCTACCTACCCTAGTTATTTTTTTAATTTCGAGAACGAAATTCTTTTAAGTTCGGTAGAATAAAAACCTTCTAGAATTTCACTACAAATTATTATTTTTATTTTTATATTAGTATTTATACGTCGAAGACGAATACGTATATACAAAGTATTTAATTATTATTTTCATACAAAAGTTCATTATAAGTTTTTAATGAATATAGAAAATAAATATATTGTTTCGCAATAAATATAAGGTAAATATTTTATCTTGTTTATAAAATGTGCCATACTGAATTTTGTAAAATTTTATTGTATTATTATTTAAATACTATTTCCTTTGTTATAAAAGTATATATAATATTTTTTTAAATAATATTTTTTATGTATTATTTTGCGTACGAGGTACATGAAATTAAATTCATGTATAATTGTAAATTATGTTTTTTGGAAAATCTTGAAATTATTCTAAATTATGAAAAGGTATTTAAATTTATTTGATTTTCATATTTAAATAATTATATTAATTTAAATTAGGGTTTGGATTTTAATAAACTAGTTTTATATTGATCTAATTAAATGTGAGAATTATCTGTCGGGGTTTAAATGATTACTAGTCCTTATCCAACTGGGAGTTTCACCCCCTATTTAAGGAGAAGCCCATTTGCTCTCTTTTCTAGAAATTCCATAAGCCAATTCTCATCCATCCATAAGTTTTCGTGCAACGTGTCTGTATCTACCTTCCTCGTGTCAACCTGTGTTGGCATCGGGTCTGACCCCGGGTGTCTTTTTAATATTATTGTTTATTACATTTACATGCAAAAATTACTGTGTTCGACACACCCGGACAATCCTAACCCTATACCATGTTCGTGTCACGCAGGCTAACAGACACAACAGCAAATTTACAACCGAAATCCCAAAACCTAAATGTAGTCGCCTCTGTTGTTCACCACCGCCGTCGCCTGCTTGTCGGAGCGCCTACAATACCATCTCCCGACCCCCACTTGGTCACCATCTCCACCACGCCATCCAACTGGGGCATCTACTGCATCGGTTCTAAAGGCTACTGTGGGTACACTCCATGTGGCATCTGATTCAAAAATTGTGGTGGTAGGGGCAACTGATCTTCCTACTGAGTCTGGGTCTCTGAGGTCCGTCCCTCGTGCTATGTCGGTGCTGGGGATACGAACCCTGCTGGAGTCATCGGGCTGGCTAGATCCTCTCGGGGAGTCTGGTTCGCTGGTGTCACTAGAGTCCTACCATCACTAAGAGTGCTATCGTTGGTCTGGTCAATTTCGAAAGCCATATGTCCACTGCACAACTGTATCTTGCTGTAAAAGAAAAATCACATAAGAGGAGTATGGAATCAAGTTAGACGCATAAAGGAGAGAATACGAATTTAGAATTCAAAAGGCGATAACTTAGCAAGTGGATGAGATTTCCTAAGACTCTCTAATCCAAATTGCAGGCTCGGATTGGTACAATAACATAACTAAAGCGACAAACTCGACCTGCATGGGCCACCACAAAAATATGTCATGTCCAGTTCTAAAATACTTAGGAACTAAGACATGAGCATGCCAGCTGTACGAACTAGAATAAGCTACCCAATTTAATGGACTTACTCCATTCATAGTATGTTGTACCTAAACTACACAATCACAATCTATAATCACTGTAATCTCATCCACAGAATCAAGCAACAACGTTACAGACAGAGATATAACGAATGAACCGAAATAAATTATAATAAAGAACTGAATATCCAATACAAATGATCTGTCTATAAAAATATAGTTTGATAAAAATATCCATGGAGAAGAAATACAACGATGAATATAAGGAAATACTGAAATAAAAGATAACCAGACAGAACATGGGCTAACTAGATAATAATACTCAAGGCTCTAACTGTAACCTCCTCCAAGCTCATGGAAACTCCTCGGGCAACACCTCTACGTCCTCAGCAACATAACTTGTCTCAATCTCTGGTCCGTAGACAACGGGATACAAATACTGATCCGGATCTGGAAAAGAACTAGGTCCTCAGAGGGAGTAACAAGATACAAAAGAAACATGCCAATATAAACTGAAAAAATATAAAGAAATAAGCTAGACCACAACACGGCCCAATAGCCCATCATCGAAACAGTGAACCACACCAACAACCAGACAAGGACGAGGGTGGCACACTATCCGTGATAAGACAATGTCCCATGGCTATGTGAATGCATATTGAAGACAACTTTGGACGTATGGGTAGGTGATAAGGATATGGCACCGAATCACAGGCCAACATCGGATCATGAGATGATATCTATGAATAATGAACCACACAGACAACTATGAACCTATCTACAAGGCTTATCCGTAATCTCCTCTGAATATTATTGAATCTAATAAGGTAATCTCATACGTCTTCTGGTAGTCTTCTCCACCAATGAACTTGCACAAGTCATATCCATGACTCGGACAAACCATATCTCAATGCCAAGTCATCCTACCTAGACACAATATAACTAACCAATAAGTCACAGTACCAATGGCCAGTCAATGCGCAACTCATGCATATGAAATCTCACACAAGGTGTCGTGTAGTAATATGTGTCAAGGCCATAAAAGTTATATCAATAACATCTCCACTAAAGGTAAGTCCACTAACTCTAAGTCAACACACCCACCCACAAGTCATCTATGACAACATCGATTGCACCCAAGTCAAACATGGACGCACACCGCTATAACTGTAATCAACAAAAAGAACAAAAATAGAGAGCATAATTTAAACAGTAAACAAAAGCAAGGTATCTTGCCTGGATTTGCAGCAAATGAATAAAGTATCGATCCGGCATCACCCTCCGCAGTCACAGTCGCACGAACTCCTATAAAAAAAAAAAAATAATAATAATAATAATAATAATAATAATAATAATAACCATACCTCATTGTTATCATTATTGTACATATATATAGTACATAGGGTCATCTAACTATATACTAGTCATAACTAGTCATAATATACCTTCTAGGACTCATAAAATTATATGAATAAAATATTCAAAATAAATTTTGAAATAAATCTATAGTATTCTAAAATTATAAATCGTATAATTATTATTGCATAAAATTTATTTAAAAATCATCTCATGATCAAACTAGTACTCACATTGATAATTCAACGTTTTTAGAACTTGTTTAACCATAAATAAAATAACTTTAATATTCTGAAATAAATGGTAATAGATTATCTAAATTAACAATACTCATGATCATGAATCGTGGATCACTGATATGGAGCATTGGTTGCACAAAAAAATATTTTTGGGCTCACAAGATGACAATTTTAATAGTTCGTTTACGGCAAAATTTCATGCTTCAAAGATCGAATGATTTAGGCATAAAAACAAGAAAATTATGAAAAACTCATTGAACAAAAGTTGTAGGTAATTGAAATATGGTTATTTTCATATATGATATTGATGGTAAAGATGAATATAAATAGTCCAAATCTACCCCGCAATGAACAATGCCAGATCTGGACACACTTGGGTAAAACGTGTGCTCTGACCAATCTACGAAGAATTTTGACATAAAATTTTATATGAAGGTAGTAGACACATAGGGGAACCTAGTATTTTTTGTCCCTTGAAGTTTCGATTTCTAGAAGTGGAGAAAACGTATTTGCAATATGGCATACCTACTGTAATTTTCAGACAGAACATCAGGGTTGACTTGGAGCGGCTGTCCCGGTTCATAGTGGCTTTGCTAGGCCTCGAGACTCCTTGAGACGATGGAAGGGGGTGTCTTAGGCACGTCGGGATGTCTTTGATGGCCTTGGAAGTGGTCGACAATGGAGAAAACAACGATGGTAGCAGGTACAAGCAACAGCCGCAGTGGGCAATAATAGATGGGAGGGTTTCGAGTAGGTGACGATGTATATATGTTGGCCCATTACCAAATAGTCACACCTAATTTTGATAAATCAACAAATAACTTAGTCAATGCACAAAATATACAAACTACTGCTAACATTTCAAGTCAAGTAAATTCAATATCAGAGAGTGTACTACAACATCAGCAAGCATGAAAATCATCATCCCGAAGTACTTATGCACTAGAATCAATCTGAGTCATTTTACAGTTTAGTATGTATTTCATCCTTTATTGAGTCTAGGATACAAATTGTAAAATCGACTAAGTATTACTGGCATAGGTTATTCACAGTCCACCCTTCAATAAAGCCTACCCAATCATTCAAAGTCTACTTACCAAAAGTTTAATATATCCTATGCAACAGAATTTGACAACACATTCTTTTAAATACTATATGAGCTTAGACAGAACTAAGGCCGAGTTCGGTCGTTTCAAATTCAAATGTTTGTTACCTCCAAATCTGCATGCAACGTTCGTTTGCGAAATCTTTGCATCCGAACTCCACCCGAACTCTGCCCGAGTTCGGTTCTCAAAAACACCTATAAATAGAAGAAATTTTTTTCTTTTCAAATCACTCATCATTTTTTCTCTCTAACTATTCCTAAAGTGTTTTTCAGTGTTCTAAAAGCTTTCATACTCCACCTATACATCTCTTAGCCAAAGCCAGTAATATCGATTAGATTTAGAGTTCTTTGGTTCTTAGAGTTGTAAAGAGGTCATTCAAGTTCAGAAATTATCTCTATTTTGTGAGCCGGTCGTGCGCTCGTCACCAAGCACGGTGTTGTGAAGTTGGTCGTACACTTGTCACCAAGCACGGTATTGTAAAGAGACTGCAAGCTCTCAATTAGCTTGTGAATAGTGGATTAACCGCAAGAAAGAGTACCTACGACTGGGTTAGTCCTCCAAGAGGGAAACCAGTATATATCGCGGTGTTCACTGAGTTTGATTCTCTGATCTCTTGCTATATTTATTTATTGTCTCTTTATTCACTGCCATAGTTATCTACCTTTAATTTTTAAGTAGTGATTTATTCTGCTGTACTCGTACTCACTCTATTCACCTCCTCTAGAGGTGCTCAATGGTCCAACAATTGGTATCAAAGCGGGTTTTATTCTAATATAACAACCTCAGAGAGTATATAAGAAATCAATATTCAATGATAAAGGACAATCCACAAATAGACCCCCACTATTTGATGGAACAAACTATACATACTGGAAAACATGTGTGACATTCTTCTTAAAGTCTCTTGACTTTGATCTTTGGTCTATAGTTATTAAAGGTTATAAGAAACCGACACCTACAGTGGTTGATGGCTTACTTATAGACAAGCCTTATGATTAATATACAGAGGCAAAAAAAGCAAAGGCTAGTCTAGATGCACGTGCCATCAAGGCACTGTTCTACGCAATTGACAAGACGGAGTTCAATCGAGTATCAACATGTAAGACATTTCATGAGATTTGGAAACTTCTTAAGGTAACTCATGAAGGTACTTCCCAAGTGAAGGAATCCAAAATCAGCAGACTAACACAGGAATATGAATCTTTCAAAATGAAACCCGGCGAGTCAATTACACAGATGTTCAATCATTTTTTTGAGATAACTAATCCTTTGCAATCTCTTGGTAAGAATTACAATAATCACGAGAAGATCAAAAAAGTGTTATAGGCTCTAACCAAGAACAGTAACCCAAAGGCAACGGCAATCATTGAAGGAAACAATCTCACCACCATGACTCTGGAAACACTTATGGGCAAGCTGATGACCCATGAGCTGGACCTACAAGAGTTTGAAGAAGCAATCCCAAAAGAAAAATCTATCGCCTTCAAAGCTCAAGCCAGAAGGTCAACATGCAAAGATTCTGATGAAGAATCATCCAGTGGTGATGAACATGCCCTGTTAGTGAAGAATTTTAGAAAATTCTTCAAGTTTGAGAAATCAAATAGAAGGAAAAAGGATGTCCATAAAAGTAATATAGAAGAAACAATCTGCATTGGATGCAAGAAGTCAGGGCATATGAAGAAGGACTGCCCAACTCCAAAGAAAATCAGTCCATATAATAGATCAAGATTAAGCCGAAGAACAACAACTGGTCGAAAGTTTGCAAATACAAATATATTACATGAAAGTGATGCTAGTGAATCAGAGGAAGAAGATAGACCCTGCAGTACTGCAAATGTCTGTCTTATGGCTTTGGATAAGGTATCCTCAAATCCTCTATATTATGACTTTACTTTCGATGAGCTAGAAAATGCCTTCAGCGAATTACTTGAAGAACACAGAAATGTGCTTGACAAGTATAAGCAATCTCGAAAAGAGATCAAGGCATGCACAACTGAAGTAGCTAGATTTTCAAATCTCGTTGAAGATATTAGAGAGACATCTACTACCGGTAACACGGATGAGATAGCCAAGCTTAAAGTAGACTATCATGAGGCTATCCTCAAAATTGAAAAGAAAAAAAGAGACTATGTCAAGATATAAGAGTTATATGACATAGAGAAGAAGAGGCACTTAGTCAAAGAGCAAAGACTCATTGATATAACCGCTAAATATGAAGAGTCTTGTGGGATTTCTAAAAGAGAAGAAGAGGCACTTAGTCAAGTTAGGCAAATAGGCTATACCTGTGACACAGTCTAAAGTTAGTCCTAATGCTAAGCATACACCTAAGAGGACTAAACCACAGAAAGCACGTAAGAAACACGAATATCACCATGCTTTCATATGTAGGTTTTCAAAGAAACCACATATGCATGTCAACAAAGGCGAGCACCTTGGAATATTGGATATCGTAAAGGCGAGCGCCTCGGTGCGCAAGCCGCAAGAACATGGGATAACTGTATTCGGCGAGTGCCATAGTGCACGAGTCATTCAGTGCCTTCACGCATGAGTTAGAAAGGCTTCGCGCACGAGTTAGAAAGGCTAGGATATTAAAAGACAATATAGGCGAGTGCGCTAGTGCACGAGCCATGAACATTGAATACTAAGGCATAGAACATAGAAATACGGCTTAGTTGCGTGCATCAAGTGCACGACGTGAAGGAAAGATGATAAATGTGTCAAAATGTGTGTACGTGTATAAGATCATAAAAGACAGCTTCGTTGCGAAAGAGTAGAGTTGTGGCATGAATGTGACGGAACTGTCCGATATGATATGTTGCCTCGAATCGGGTCGTTCGGTTGACGAACATTGAGTTGAGGCATGATGCCATTGAACATTGAAATGAAGTATGAAATGTAAGAACATAGAAAGTTAATGGTAGAAATACGAGATGCTAAATTCTGAGTCTCGGACTCAAGACTATGTTTGGTTTTTTGAATAATAGTTCGTCGCATGGTCGAATGGACTTGAGATAATTGAGACAATCTTACGTGCACGGAACATTCCCTCCGAACGGGTGCGTCGGGGCACCGGGACCGTTTGGCCTAGGAGGGATATAATCTTTAATGGGCGTGTATTTGTAAACGACTAGCCACCAGTTATAGATGTGAAAAGTCACAAATGATGGTATGTACGCGGTATGTCTTAGGTTATTTGGGATAGCAACCCAACCAGTGAAGCGCCGGGCTACCCAAATTCGAGAAAGAAAAAGAAAGAGAGAAAAAAGAAAGGAAAAGAAAAGAGGAACACCATTAGTCCATTCTGGCGCAGATACGCCAACGACCTCCATATAGTTAAGGAACGATGGGTCGAAAGTGCAGGCGTGTATGTATCCTGCACACATAGATCCTGCTTAGAAAGCACTTATAATATGACAGGGAAGGAAGAGGGCGTATTCACCTTACGTCAGTGTAAGGACGAGTGCATCTATGTTGGTAAGAAGTCGCGCCACGAAACAAACACGAGATTTGCTTGCATGATTGCCTATTCAATTCGAATAACATGCTTGCCATGATAACATGCTTTACGCTTTCGAATATGCCATGAAATCGACCCTAAGGAGAATATACCAAGATCATAAGCTAAGTTGCATGATTCAACATAAACACTAAATGTCTGTTTGGAAAGTGGGTCTTTTCATCAGTACATACAAGGACGAATGTACTGATCCCCCTCTAGATTTCATGTAGGGTATAGGGAATGGATTGGTCGCGATGAAGCTTCGCTTAATCGTGTAGAGGCATGGAATATCGTAGAGTTTCAAGCGTGCGATCGCATTGACGCTCGGACTTACAACAGGATTGATGCGGCCAAGATATAGAAGGCATGATGTATGGAACAGTAAAATCCTTTGTGGGCAAGAGAGAACCTGAGTGTTGTAGCCAATCTGGTAATTTCAGTTGGGCTATTGAAAGCCTTTGAAATCTCAGTTCATTTTCAATAAAGAGAATTGTTTCATATACTCTGTTTTCTTAAGTTTGTTAATATCAAATTTAAGAGAACCATTTTGAGAAATTGTAATCTTGCCTTGCACGAATGCAACTCCAGGCTCGTGCGGCATCATGCTTCCTACGAGGATGATGATTCGGGTGATTCTCGGTCGGGGCATGACAAATTGGTATCCGAGCTCTAGGCTCAATTTCCTCAGGACGTTTGCTTTGTTCAATTCCAAAGAGTTGCCCACCACCAATCAAAATCACTCTTGACTCTACTCGATGCCGCACTGGATGTTTCTCGCACTAGATGTTCCTTACAATAAGTCTAATACAAAGTCAGGTAACGTTGCCACAAGTACTTCGAATTTACATGATGTTGCGTAGAAAGTCGTAAAATGTTTCGTTGCATTGAATGCAACGAGCCGTAAAAATGTTAGTTGCTGAAAGTGCAACAAATTATGAAATACGATTTGAGATGTTGTTGCAATGTAACATGTTGAATGAGAAATAAAATGATACACGAGGTGCAATGGGTTGTGAATATTGGTTGCACCAATGCGAAAACTTAAATAATGCATTGCAGGAAGTGCAACAAGTTGATTGTGAATGTGTGTTGCAATGAAAGTGATAAGTCAATATCGAATTTGTTGAACAGATTTTAGCATTAACTTTGAATGTCGAGAGTAATTCGTTGCACGAGGTGCAACAGATGTCAAAAATAAAATTATTGCACGAGGTGCAATGAATGTCGGAAATAAGTCGTTGCACCATGTGCAACACGTGTCGGAAGTAAATCTTTGCACGTGGTGCAACCCGTGTCGAAGTAAAATCGATGCACGGAGTACAACAGATATCGAAAATGAATCGCCGCACGAGATGCAACGGAAGGAAACAAAAGTCATAAATCGATAGAAGCGAATCGTTCGGCTGTGTACCGAACTTGAACTTGTGTTGGCAAATGAAAATATTGGCCGAGTTGTGTCGGATTTTGATTTAATCAAAGTTACGGTTGTGATCAAGCATGATCACTGCAAAAATCGTGAGTCGAAAGAGATTGTTGGTTCATACTGATTTATAATGCGAGGAAAATAACTTGATTTTCGAGTGGTATATGTCATACCATGTATACAATTAATGACTCAATTCTGAGTGGTATATGATATACCACTTATGCGATGAATTGTATCGATGTGTTATGAGAATTGCGGAAGGTTTGTCCGCAACGGACGGGAGAGTACCGAGACTCGATTGGAAATTTGTATAACGGTATGTTAATGCAAGTGTTCTTCGATAATCGGTTGGAACGATAAGGCAGGACTCGTATCAATAAATGATACGCCGGACGGAAATTATAAGTCGGTCGAACGACCGAGACTAATAAAACGATTATGCCTTGAAGCAATAATCGGATCGACGGGAAAGGAAAACTTGAACTTATAAACGAGTCGCACGACTTACGATCTCGATAGAAATGTTGGGCGATACAAATTATAATCGAATTGTACGACTTACAATTTCGACAAAAATGATAGAATACGCGAATGGTAATCGAATCGCAAGACTTGCGATCTCGATAGAAATGTTAGCCGATGCAAAGTGTAATCGAATCACACGACTTGCAATTTTGAAGAAAATATTGGTTGATTCAGATAGTCGTGCCTAAGAAAGATAGTAGGTTATGTCGAGACGAGACTCGTGTGAGCACGACGAAATCATATGAATCATAGAGGGTACGATTGAATGACTCGAGGGCACGATGTCAGAAAATCAGTAACTTGGTTACGCGATCGAAGTATAACAGAATGCAACGAATCGAGAAACGATTCGAGACATACGAAAATATTTGTGGAGAACTTGGACGTATGCAATACAAGTTGTCGACGTTGAAACAAAATCAAAGTTGACCCTCGCGCTATCGAATTTGATATGAACTATCAAAATCGATACGCCAAGAAACATAAGCAAGATATGAGAACACACAACAGGGTAGGCCTACGATATCAAGATTTTCGGAAATGACAATACGAAGGTGTCGACTTGTTTGATCGTAAATTTTGTGATTGATCAGGACGAGACTATAAGGTCATCGACGATTGTCCTGATGCGTATAGCATATCGGATGTCAACCATGGATAGAAAGACTCAAACTCGATACGAGTAGATATTTCGTAAGTTGTAGAATTTTTGACGATAGTGTATGAGTTAGTCGAAGGCTAGTTGTGCATCAGTTGTGCCGATAGAAATGGTTTTGTCCGAAATTGGGTATTCGTATAGAAATCGTCGGAACGTGATTTGGCTCCGAAATAAGATATAGCATGGTTCTTAGTAAAACTGTCCTTCGTTAATGATCCACAATTATCGAGCGTAGCTTCGGAGCAGCTGACCCTAGAAGACTTGACCACCAAATCAAATTGAATGTTACAAATCGTAAGATGACCCATGCGATATCGCATGCGAAATTGCATCGGTAACAAATATAGTGTGATGCATGTTGACGATAAGTCTAGGCGATCAAAATTTGTTGGAACAGCTTTCGATTGAGAATGATGTAGCTAGATTTTGAGTATTCGTCGGATGAATGCTTGAATGGTTATGTTGGTCGACGATCGAACTAAAAATTCACCAACGGACTTGGTTATTTGGATAGACGATTGTAAAAATTGTACTATGCACGAGAGAGAATGATAAGAGAATGACTTATGAGCTATGTCATCAAATTTGGATTCACCTTGCAATTGAGATTGCGTGAATCGTTATGTTCGATGTTACGAGACGAATAAGTTGGGAATTTGGCTAGTGAATTCCTACTCGTTAGGAATCGAACGTAAGATGTATCGTAGAGACTTTGAGTCAAAGCGATTGTTGTCTTGAGTACCGTCACCTCGATGTAAACTTTTATGTCGGATAGATTGTGGCCTTTGAGCAATATCAATTTAAAGTTGCATCGGAAGAATTTAAGCACGGTATCTAAGTAAGTAACCTAGCGGGCGTAGTCCTGAATGTTGATGCATTTCTAAGTCAACAAAGAAAATTATATCGAGATAAGTTGCATAGGCAGACTTCAGAAATAGTTGGCTGGCGAATTTAAATGCAAGGCGTTGCGAAGGATCATTGCGATCGAATGTGCGACGGCTCGACACAACGTATAAAATTGATAGTCCATACGAAATATATGAAATGAAGAATGCAATTTTGAATCGTATTGCGTGCAGTGACTTTATTGAATGAATTACCTATGTATCGAATATACGTATGCGATAAAATTTTGAGAACAGTTGCTAAAGATAAGTCCGATAGGGAGTACAAGATGGCAAGCATAGGATTTAAATTACCTGTTAGCTTTGTTACAATTTGCTACGACTAGACTTGGTCGAAATATATATATCCTTGGGGCGCCTTGAATATAGGTACGGATCCAAATCGAGTTGTATACAAATTCAAATTGAGCTGCAGGAAAGACTTTGGAATATTAATAAAAATCTTGCAAGATAGTGTAAAACTGAACAACATTGGAGGGACGAGATCGTAAAATAATCTATAAAATACTTAGTTGGAGTGTTGGTTTGGTTCGAGGATGAACCTTATTTTGAGTGGTATATTCTGTAATGCCCCGCTCCGCACGGCGCATTATGCCGAGACGTTGACTCAAAGAGTTGCGTTGACCGAATGAAATGTATTGATGTGAATCAATATGAGAGTTACGTTGTCCCAAGCAACACATAAAACTAAGTCAATGCAAAGAGGTGCTTTGTCCCAAAGAAATGCATCGAGTTGAATCGATGCAAAGTGCCGCATTACCCCGAAGGATAAGTTCGTTGAGTTGGCTCGAAGATTCTAAGAAATCGAATCTGCCCAAGGCGCAAGTTCGAATCGATGCAAGTATTGATTTTATTTGGTTTTATGTGCAGGATATCACGCTAAAATATTAGAGGTCGATATTTTACCTCATTCGTAACGGGTCCGTAAAACCCAAATCACCGCCTCGAAACGGGCAGGGACTTGGGCACGGTAGGCCAAAATCGATCATGTAGTTCAATAAAACAAGAAGTGTTCGAATGGCTAAGTCAGAAGATTTGGCCGTGCAACAAAGTTATGAAATCGAGCTGCATCAGCTCAGCAAACAATAAGGCGTATCGGCTTAAGGTGTGAGGACTGACTCTTCTTTTTACTCCTTCATGCCTAATTAAGAATGTAATATTGTATGCTAAGTTAACCTATCGACGCCATGGGAGTGGTCTGATCGGAAGTTAAATCATAGTGTGTGTCGAACACTAGTTAGAACAATTGAAATAAAACGTGTATCAAATACACGAGTCGCTATGGAACATTAGATATCGCAAAGGTGAACACCTCGGTACGCAAGTCGCAAAAACATGGGATAACTGTATTTGGTGAGTGCCATAGTGCACGAGCCATTTCGTGCCTTCGCGCATGAGTTAGAAAGGCTTATCGTACGAGTTAGAAAGGCTAGCACATTAAAAGACAATATAGTTGAGTGCCCTAGTGCACGAGCCATAAACATTGAACACTAAGGCATAGAACATGAAAATATAGCTTGGATGCGTGCATCAAGTACACGACGCGAAGGAAAGATTGTAAATGTGTGAAAACGTGCGTACGTGCACGAGATCATAAAAGATGGCTTTATTGCGAAAGAGTACAATTGTGCCATGAATGTGACAAAATTGTCCGATATAACATGATGCCTCGAAAGGTGTTCGGGACCTTCAGGTCGTTCGGTTGACGAACATTGAGTTGAGGCATGATGCCATTGAACATTGAAATGAAGTATAAAATGTAAGAACATAGAAAGTTAATGGAAGAAATAGAGTTGATAAAGTCTGAGTCTCGAACTCAAGACTATGTTTGGTTGTTTGAATAATAGTTTATTGCATGGTCGAATGGACTTGAGATAATTGAGATAATCTTCCGTACACGGAACGTTCCCTCCAAACGGGTGCGCTGAGGCACCAGGACCGTTCGACCTAAGAGGGATATAATCTTTGATGGATGCGCATCTATAAAAAGACTAGCCACAAATTATAGATGTGAAAATCTACAAATGATGGTATGCACACGGTATGTCTTCGGTTGTTTGGGATAGCAACCCAACCCATGATGCGTCGGGCTACCCAAATTCGAGAAAGAAAAGAAAAAGAGAAAAAAAAGAAAGGAAAAGAAAAGAGGAACACCTTTAGTCCATTCTGGCACGGATACGCTAACGAGCTCCATATAGTTAAGGAATAATGGGTCAAAAGTACAGGCGTGTATGTATCATGCACACATAGATCCTGCTTAGAGAGCACTTATAACATGACAGGGAAGGAAGGGAGCGTATTCACCTTACGTCAGTGTAAGGGCGAGTGCATCTATGTTGGTAAGAAGTCGCACCACAAAACAAACACGAGATTTGCTTTCCTGCTTGTCTATTCAATTTGAATAACATGCTTGCCATGATAACATGCTTTACGCTTTTGAATATGCCATGAAATCGACCATAAGGAGAATATAGCAAGATCATACGCTAAGTTGCATGATTCAACATAAACACTAAATTTCGGTTTAGAAAGTGGGTCTTTTCATCAGTATATGCGAGGACGAACGTACTGATCCCCCACTAGCTTTCATGCAAGGTGTAGGGAATAGATTGGTCGTGGCGAAGCTTCGCTTGATCGTACAGAGGCATAGAATGTTGTAGCGTTTCAAGCGTGCGATCGTATTGACACTCGGACTTGCAACAGGATTGATGCGGCCGAAATATAGAACGCATGATGTATGGAACGGTGAAATTCTTTGTGGGCAAGAGAGAACCTGAGTGTTGTAGCCAATCTGGCAATTTCAGTTGGGCTATTGAAAGCCTTTGTAATCTCAGTTCATTTTTAATAAAGAGAATTGTTTCGTATACTCTGTTTTCTTCTGTTTGTTAATATCAAATTTAAGATAACCATTTTGAGAACCTGTCATCTTGCCTTGCATGAGTACAACTCCAGGCTCGTGCGGTATCACGCCCCCTGTGAGGATGATAATTCGAGTGATTCCGGGTCGGGGCGTGACAAACATAGTTTGGTATAGTATTTTGTCGTGAACTAGTGTGCCATACCTTATCCTTGTTTGGTTGTAAGTGTGGTTCACTACTTTGATGATAAAGTATTGAACCTTATTGTGGTCCGAATACTACCTCGAACTTATGGCATGGAAAGATACTTTCTTTTAGATTAGGATGTCATCTCCTGTCCTTGTTTGGTTGGTGAGATGGTACACTAATTCAAGGGTGGGGTATTGGACCAAGTTATGACCCAATTTATTGTCGAGCAGTTTATATTCAGTTATATGGCATATTTTTGTATCTTGTTACATTCCTCTGAAGGCCTAGTGATCTCTCCAGGTGTGTGTATTCTTTTGACTTTTTACAGGAGTTCCAGCCAGGATCGTGATCTTTTCCTTCCTATCGAAGATGAAATGCTCTTGGATTATCGTTGCTTCCTATATTCTTTATTTTGTTATTTTTTTCTTTATTATTTAATGTTGGTAGTGGATTTGTCTCCATCCAGCAACTTATATAATGACATTTCATATTTGATTCATAGTGTTCTTATTCTTTTTTTTGTGTGGATGAGATTAGTTAGTCATGATGATACGACATTTACAGGTTATGTATATTTATTATACGATTGGCGTGTTATGTACCTAGTCCTACGTATTTTGGGACTGGGACATTACATTCTACTAGCAATCACCTTGGCAATGGTTCTATTAACAATATTGCATAGGCTAATAGGTCTAAAATCAGCAAAGGAAATGGGGTTGAATATTTTCGGAATCAAAACCAGGCTCATACTTGCAATGGCTTTGGGATATTCTAATCCCACTAAGAAAGCCTGTGTAGCTTCGACCATGTCATATTTAACAATGTCCCAACATAGCTTTAGAAACTTCCTTATGAAACCATCCATACCTGGAGCAGAATTAGCATGGATGGCCCAAATAGCCACCTTAACCTTTTCTTCCGTAGCTAAACGGAGAAGCTGATGATTGTCAACGGAAGGAATATATGGGGTGATAGCCTGGATCAGACCCTCATCAATCAGAATGTCTTCTTTAGTGAAAAGAAAGAAGAAGTATTTGACTACCTCGGAACTAATATCCTCTCGATTTTTAAGAACCTGACCTTCTGGGTTTTGAATTTGGTGGATATGAAGGAGTCTACATTTACTCTTAATACACGAATGAAAATAAGAAGTATTCTGATCTTCCTCCACGGCCCATCTCACCCTAGCCATTTGGCTCCAGAACGTCGACTCGGTAGCTAATCTCTGCTTGTAAGCACCCTAATTTTTGGGGATTTTCTTTATTATTTTATATGATTTTTATATATTAAACTATATTTTATTTTTAATTATGGCTATATAGGCACTTTGTCGTAGCTTTGATTTAAGGATCACAACATTGATCAATTCCTTGAAACAAGTTCGATATTCATGTTTTAGACGAGTCCACCTTCATTTTGGTATATCATGTCCTGCTCAAACATATTCCCTTGCACTACATATTTCTTGTACAACTTTGGGGTCAAAATAGTCATTTTACCATTCGCCGTAATTTTGATATATACTAAAATTCCGATTTGAGGCCCAAACCCGATTCATACTTTTTGACCCAACATATGGTTTTGACCTATTTTGAGCTTACTACACACATGCTAATGGTGTTCCACTCCATTAGGTTCTCATGTGCTATTTATTTTCAAATGGTACACAAGACAAAACTATAGACATATTGGACTCGCTTCAATCCAAATAATTCTACCGACCCGAAACTAGACCAACTGGGGTTCTAAGAGCCTATTCTAGGGTAGCGTAACCTATTAGACTTATTTTATACTGAATAATTATAAATTATTACAGCCATATCGATTCAAATATTATTTAAATAAACTCTAAGACTACTTTCATAATTTGGACCCAATCAAATCTCTTTGAGATACACCTTTAATTTAAATTATTAAATCTCCTCCAAATACTATCAAACCAAATCTAGATCCCCCTAAAATTTATTTCTTACGTAAACCCAAGCACCCCTCCTATTTCAGTACGAAAATTAATATAAACCGAGAGCATATCATCTTTTTCCCATGAGCGCATGAGATTTCCAATCGACCAAACAACATGTTGTCCCGAATTTCCAAGCCCTTCCACCATCTCTCATGACTCCCTAAGACACCCCCTCTAACATACTAACAATTCCTCGAGGAGCCACAGCAACTTCGTGAAGAGGTGCGAAGGCTAGAAGTCACCTGAAGAATATGTTCCAAAGCTGAATTCGTTCCAGCAGGTATGTTATTTTTATCAAGGGTTCATGTACTTCCCAATCTCATCTTTTCATGAAACCAAAACTAATAGAAAGTCTCTATGTCTATTTTCATGTCCAATTGGCCACCCACATAGTTCCAAATGGTTTGGCCGGGTGTCAGTTCTACGGAAAGGTGTCCGGAATATACCAGATCTCTTGCGAGCCAATTTTCTTCTACTTTTGGGCCACTTCGACCTTTTGTATATTCTTGATAAGAAATTAGACTTCCTAAGTTTTTCAACGCATATAATTTTTAGTGTTTTGCTTTTGTTTACTATTTACTAAAGATTTGGAAATTTTGTCGTAATATTGAAACACTGAAATTCATGAGTTCTATGAGTCCATATGCTTCGGAACTTTATGAGACATCTCCAAAATAATTGATGTGCATGTTTTGATAAGAAAAACCTACTTTTACATAATTAATAGTATTTTTTAGAATTAATATTTATTAAGAATTTGTCGTTTCGGAAGCCAAAGCATGGAACATGTCTATGCATATTGATATGGAATCAATATAAGGCTTGCGTACATATTTTTCTACAAATAAATATAATATTTATTATTATAGAATATTTATATATATTTTTCCAGAATTAAAAGTAATATTTTTATCTTAATAATATATTACATTCATAGGTAGATTTTATACTATATATGTTATATTAAGTAGAGTAGTGACTAGTTTTGGTATAAATATATTATTAAGGTCTATATATGGTAAGTTCATATATAGTAAGTTAGGTAGCGAGGACCTTGGAGTCGGACCATCGTACTCATAGTTGGAAGTTGCACGCAAGTGTACCTTGCCATTGCCACATGTTGTTTTTTCTTTATTGTTGTTTTTAACTTTTGTTTATTATGACGTAGGATTGGTTGATACTTTAGTATTCGTATCATATGCGGGTGCCGATGTCATTTTATCGACGTCGATTATCGGCACTAGGCATTGTGTTTTATTCAATCGTGTTCATTGACACAATAGACCATAGGACACTAACGCGAATCGTGATACGGAGTCATACATGAGTATTTACTAGATTGTTACTTGCACTCGTGAGTTGTTATACTAGACTTGCTAATTCTAGACATGGGGGGGCGAACATTACTGCAATATCAAACTGTATATATATATATATATATATATATATATATATTTTTAAAAATAATGGCTGAAGCCTTCATTGAAATAAAAATGCAAGATTGGAATCAAAAGATAGCCCAAGTTCCTACAAAATATGGGGGTAGCCCTAACAAAGGTCCTGACTAAAAACGACATTAGCCAATAACAGGTTTTTTTGGCAGAAAAGAAAATTCGAAAATGAAAAACGTAATTCAAAATTCAAAAGACGTAAACGTTTGGCGGGGGCGTTGGGCCCGAGGGGGCATGCTACGTTTGGCCCGAGGGGGCGTTGGGCCCGAGGGGGCATGCGTCCCGAGGTGGTAGGTGTACAGCTCGAGAGAGGAACGCGCGGCCCGAGGGGGCGCACGGCACGAGATGGGCGGGCAGCCCGGGAAGGTGGCGCGCGGCCCGGGAAGGGGGGGTCCGGGCCTCCGGCGAAGGAGACCGGAAGCGGAGGGGGTGGCCCGACCTCAGGGGGGAGGGAGAGGGGGCGTGTCAGACCTCCAATCCGGCGGGGACCTCCGGCTGCGAAGGAGAGGGCTCCGGCAGCGGAGGAGAGAGCCCGCCGCCAAGGGAGGGAGGGGAGGTCGACTCCGAGGGCGGAGGAGGAAGCCCGGTGGGAGGGGAGGAGAGAAGGGGCGGGCTCGCGAGAAGGGGGAGGAGGAGGGATCTCGGTCGGCGATCGGGGGAGGCCGACCGACGTGTCTCAGATCCGGTCAACGGCTTGAGGGAGGGGCCTCCAGCATGAGCCGGAGGGAGCGCCGGAGGCCAGAGGACGTCGGTGGAGCGACGAGGGGGACAGCGTCACCACAGGCGTGGGACGGCTGGCCGAGGATAGGGAGGGGGAGGTCGAGCACACCGGACTACGTGCGGCCACGAAGGCCCACGACAGAGGCACAGTGCTCCTGGGAGGAGGAAGAGGGCCTGTGACGGGGGGGACACCTGTGCACGCCGGAAGGGGGTACCGGGGCTGGAGGAGGGGGAGGAGCCCCCGGAGGACCCGAGACAAAGGCTGGGGACGGGGAAGACGCGGCCGAGGAGGGCCACTGTATATATATATATATATATATATATATATATATATATATATATATATATATATATATATATATATATATATATATACTCGTATATACTCATTTTCATATAGGGACGTGGATGATATTCTACTAGTATACCTTCATCTCTGTAGCAAAGCCTGGGTGGTTTTTTACTCGATCTAGTTGTATGCCTTTGGTTTCATGATATGGTGCCTTAGTGCAATAGCCTGCTGAGGAACTTGCGATCCTCAGTGGCTAAGCCTGATATATGGAACATGTTCGCACATGTATATCACGTAGTTAGTTAGGGTTGTACCTTTTAGTTCATGTATTTTATTTATTGTTTCAATGGCATGTATATTATGTACCCTGCTATGTCCCTTGAGGACTATTGTGATCTCTCCAGGTAGTCGATCATGCAGAAGTATTTAGTTATAATAGTAGGATTTTTGTATATAAATCAGGTATTTTATCGTACTTTCCTATTTTATTTGTTATTTATACTCTGCTACTTAGTCTTGTTTTATAGACCTATATTTTTCTTCGGGTCTAATCGAACATGTATATTGTTGGGCTACAGGCCATAACATATATTGTTCCTTCTTGATATTACTTATCATGTGGATTGAGATAGATATGTGATAGTGAATGATAGATAGAATTAGAACACCAAGATAGCTGATACGTATTCGAGCCGGACTGGAGTCCACTCGATATGTGGCTGATATGTATATGTACTCATGATCCTATATAATTTGGGACTGGAGAGTTACATATTTTTTAGTGGCCCATGCAGGTCGAGTTAGCCGTTTCGGTTACGTTATTGTACCGAACGGGCCTGTGATAGGATAATAAGTATATTAGGATCTCAATCCATAATTGATTTGAAAATTATTTTGATTTGTACTCGAAAATTGCATTTGATCATCTTTCTTGAACTCTTTACCATGAATTCTTACCTTTTCCTATTTCGGAAGGATGAATACTCGTGCTTGATGAACCATTTGGATTATATTCCATCATTTGATGGAACTAGTTGATAGAAGTATTTTAAAAGGGGAATTAGTTATCTAAGGTAGTAAGGGTTTGGATAGACGTCTCAATTAGATAGACTAAGTAGATCGGACTGGCAACATAGAATTCTTATAGGTAACTTAACCCTAACGAGAGACTCTAGGAGCAATGGACTACAACCCTTCCGTTATTCACCTATGGTGGATAGAGACGGAATAGAATACCTTGGTTATATAGAGATGAGTTAGAATTATAACATAGTTTAATCTGATTTATTGAGAAAAATAGGATAGGGTTCTCAATCAAAATGAATGGAGTAACTGGGATGAATATTTGGAATAATTTTAGAATTAGATATGGTTCCCTAGTTAGAGTGTGATCACCGATATGGAAGACTATAGTGGAAGGATTCGAATGTCTTGTTACGAATATAATAAATCCATAAGCACTGTACTTAAGATAGATACAAAATCTTATAGAAATTCTATAGTT
Organism: Iris pallida; assembly: GCA_029216955.1. Classification (NCBI taxonomy): domain Eukaryota; kingdom Viridiplantae; phylum Streptophyta; class Magnoliopsida; order Asparagales; family Iridaceae; genus Iris; species Iris pallida. Next base: position 6,437,653 of record JANAVB010021595.1, on the reverse strand, counting down.
GTATCGAGGCAGAGGAAGTTTTACTTGAACAATGTATAAATTATGATAGTAGGCATAGAGCAAGAAATGGAGTTATACTAGATGGTGGACCAAAAACCTTACTAGCGAGAATCCTATTAAAAGGATACGGGATGATAGGGTATACCACAGTTCGATCTTGAGATAGAGCATAGAATGGATATGACTGTGTTAGACTAGACATACCTATATATAGAAGGGAAATCGAGGACAGTGGTTAAGGGACTAGTAATTAAATTTCTTGGCTTGATTGTCAAGGAGGACAAGCCTTCAACATGATCATTGCAAGACCGCCAGCACCATGAGGGTGCTTAGAGGTAACCATATATAGTTTATGATCGGAATATTGTATTAAAAAATTATTTAGGATTGATTGTTACTCGAGTTATTATGAGAAACAATAGTGATGTAGTGTACCCCTTAGAACTATTCCTAGTTATGTTAGCATGGTCTTCGTTAGTAAGCATTATTTTGAATTTTGAGGATGAAATCCTTTTAAGGTGGGTAGATTGTAAGCACTCTGACTTTTGGGGATTTTTTAATTTTTTATATGATTTTATATATTGAAACATATTTTATTTTTAATTATGGCTATATTGGCACTTTGTCATACCTTTGATTTTTGAAGCACAATATTGACAAATTCCTCCAAACAATTTCTATATTCGTGTTTTAGATGAGTCAACCTTTATTTTGGTATATCATGTCCTACTCAAACATATTTCCTTGTACTACATATTTATTGCACAACTTTAGGGTCAAAATAGTCATTTTATCCTTCGTCGTAATTTTGATGTATTTTCTCCGATTTGAGGCCCAAAATTGATCCAAACTTTTTGACCCAATATATGGTTTGACCTATTTCGAGCCTACTACACACATGCTAATGGTGTTCCACTCCATTGGGTTCTCATGTGCTATTTATTTTCAAATGGCACACAAGGCGAAACTATAGAATTATTGGACTTGTTTCATTCCAAATAATTTCACTGACCCGAAACTAGACCAATTGGGATTCAAGGAGCCTATTACAGGGTAGCCTAACCTAATAAACTTATTTTAGAATAAATAGTTATGAATTAGTTACAGCCATATCGATTCAAATATAATTTAAATAAACTCTAAGAGTAATTTCCTAATTTGGACCCAATCAAATCTCTTTAAGATACACCTTTAATATAAATTATTAAATCTCCACTAAATACTATGAAACCAAATTTAGGTCTCCCTCAAATTTACTTTCTTACATAAAACCGAGCCCCTCCTATTTTTGTACAAAAATTAATATAAACCGAGAGCATATCATCTTTTTTTTCATGCGCGCATGAGATTTTCAACCGACCAAACAATCTATTGTCCTGATTTTCCAAGTCCTTCCACTACCTCTCATGCCTCCCCAGAACACCTTTCTAACATCCTAGAAAGTCCCCGAGGATCCACAAAAACTTTGTGAAGAGATGCGAAGGCTATAAGTCACCCGAAGAATAGGTTCCAAGTCTAAATTCGTTCCAGCAGGTATGATATTTTGCATCTAGGGTTCATGTAATTCCCAACCTATCTTTTTATGAAACCAAAACTAATGGAAAGTCTATATGTCTTTTTTTATGTCCAATTGGCCACCTACATAGTTCCAAATGGTTTGGCCGTGGCGACCGTTCTATGGAAAGGTGTACAGAACAGACCAGTTCTGTTGCGAGCCAATTTTTATCTACTTTTGGGCCACTTCGACCTTCCTTATATTTTTGGTAAGAAACTAGACTTCCTAAGATTTCCACCGAATATAATTTTTAGCGTTTTGGGTTCATATACTATTTATTAAAAATCTTGACATTTTATCGTAATATTGAAACACCTAAATTCATGAGTTCTGTGTGTCCATATGATTCGGAACATCATGAGACATCTCCAAAATAATTGATGTGCATGTCTTGATAAGAAACCTAATTTTATATAATTAATAATATTTTTTAGAATTAATATTTATTAAGAATTTGTCGTTTTGGGAGCCAAAGCATGGAACAAGTCTATTCATATTTATGTAGAATCACTATAAGGTTGTGTACATATTTTTCTATAAATAAAATATATTAGTTACTATTATAGAATATTTATAAATATTTTCTAGAACTAAAAGTGTTATTTTTATGTTAATAATATATTACATTTATAGGTAGATTTAAACTATATATATGTTATATCAAGTAGAGTAGTCAATATTACTAGTTTTGGTATAAATATATTATTAAGGTCTATATATGGTAGGTCTATACATGGTAATTTATTAGTGTATTATTAAAAGTAGAATATTTATTATAGGCATACGTAACTGAGGTAGCAAGGACCTTAGAGCCAGACCGTCGTACTCATAGTTGGAAGTTGATGGCAAGTGTACATTGCCATTGCTACATATTATTATTATTTTCCTTTATTGTTGTTTTTTCTTTTTGTTTTTCATGGTGTAGGATTGGTTGATACTTTAGTGTCTGTATCACATGCGGGTGTCGATGTCATTTTATCGACATTAAGTATCGATACTAGTGTCATTACCACATTTTAGCTTGAGGATATTTTGGTCATTTTGAGAATTTTGGATTTATTTTGAATTATTGGAGTGTTGGTTGTTATTTTTGACCTTTGCTAGTTGAGACTTTGGAGACTAACCTAGATGTTGACCTTAGCTATGGTGACTTTATTAGCATGGTGGGACCCTAGTCTAACTTAAGTCAACCCAAGTTAAGTTATTTTGAATCAAGTTTCATAAAGAGAATAAATGATTTAGTGCATAGACTTTTGACTTAAGGATTGATTTCATTTATTATTGAAACTTGTCCCAAGCCCATTAGTCATAACCCTAACCCTAATTTCTTCCTTACATGGCCGGCCACATAGGGATCCCCCCTATTTAATCTCTCTTCCTAGTTCTTGCCTCCTTTGCATCAAAACAACTTTTGGAAAGAAAGAGGTATTGGTCCTTCTTCCCCAATTCATAACTCTTTCATTTTAATTCATTTTTGACTCTAGTCTCTGGCATTGGAACCTAATCCCACTCTATTTTCTGTTCGTGGAGAGAAATGCCAGATTTGGTACAATTTGGAGCTTTTGGCTTGCAAGAGGAATCTTCCTATTTGGGGCTTTTCTTTGAGTTTGATACTCTATAGGTAAACACCTCAAATTATCATTTAATCCTAATTTCTTTGCATGATAGCCTAGATCTAGGTGTCCCCTAGCTGTGGTGTGTGATTGGTTAAGTTTTGAATTGATTTCGTGTCCGTATCAGACACATATCAGTTCCTAGTTCTAAGTGTTTGTGTAAATGCCTTTAAGAACTTTTTCATTGAATTTTTGAAATGTTTTTGATTGGGATTATTCATTTTAATGTGCTTATTGATTTCCCTAAGTTCTGAACTAATTTCTGAGTCGTGTCGTGTCCACACGAAAATACGAATACGCTCACTGTGCGCACGGGCTGTGCCCTGCTGCTCGAGGAGCTTTTCTCCTTGCACAGGCCACGTGGGTAGCTGCCACTTGGCAGGGAGGTGGGGGCCATGACTGACATGTCAGCCCCCAAGCCTCGTGTCAAAGGGTTTCATGTCAGACACGATATTAGGCCCGCACATATTTTATATCATACACTGTACTGTGTATTTTGCTCACTGACACGCACCTCATGTCCGCACTGGACGTGTCATGAATGCCTCGTGAGTTATCGAATGTGTAGCCCTACATGTGGGCTACACTTGGGTATGACCAGAAGATGTGTTGTGTCTCGTGGCGTGTCCACGAGAGCCGTGACACGCCGCACGAGACTGCCTGAGTATAGTTTGCTAACCCCATGTTATATCAAGATTGGACACGTTTGTGTCCAGTTTTTAGACACCAAATCAACTGTATTTCACATACACAGGTGCACTAACAATTACCAATCCATTAAACTGAATATTGATGTGTTTTGAATTTGAAATCGAGTTTTCCCTAATTTTTCTGATACTAGATTCTGAGAATTGAATTCCTGAGTTTATTTATGTTTAAACTTATTTTAGATGTTTAATTTATCATGATTAGATCACATATATATGTCTGTGATTAAGTCTGCATGTTGGGATTCATTTTAGCTTGGATTATGGGTTTTCAAAATGCTAAAGGAATGTTAAACACTGAAAACTGGAATCTATGTATACACTGATTTTTGAATGACACACACATGTTCATACACTCTCACCTGTGTTGATTTCTAATATACATGTTCACATTGAACTGTCAGAACCTGAGTACACCCTATGAATTACACTCACACACCCATGTCACTAGCCTATCACAGAAATCTGAGCACACACTCACAATCACCCTAACCTAAAACCTGAGAACACCCTATATGTCCAGCTACCTACACACACATGAACACTAACTGAAAACACCCTACAGCTGCTATACACACACACCCTATCTACTGTACACACACACAGAGGAAACTTGAGAACCTAACTACTGCTACACTCTAAAACCTGGGAACCAATACACACACACCCTATCTACTGGATATACATGTAGACACACACAAAAAGAAGAAGAAACGCTATCTTTTTTTTATTGGCACAAGGCACCACAAATCGAGTACGCCTGAGAGATCCTGCGCTGAGGATCTCCAAGTACAAAAAAGAATTCTGGGGAATAGGACGATGGAGATCGAGCGGCAGTTGCCCTTTACTCCGTTGACACTTCGATTATAAAATTGGAAGAAAACCTAAGAAAATTGCTAACTCTCGGCTCACTGGCTAGAAGTGCAGCAATTTGGCTCTTGAAAATGCTCTCCGTTATGTGTTTTGAAGAGGGATAAGACCCCCCCCTTTTATAGTCGTTCTTGACCTGGAATAATGTTATGCGCCCACATGAAGGAAACACATTGGTTTTCATGTGGACACATAACCCTGCCTTGGGCGCATAGGGGGTAGGCGCATACAAGCTGAGAGATCGTGGGTTGGTCATGGTGTTGACGTGGCCGCATGCTTCGGTGCATGACTGCTTATGGAGACTGACGTGGTCGTACGCTTCGGTACACATTTTGATCATAGCTTTGACTGAGTCAAGCTTGGGCGCATAGCCCTGTTTTAGGCTATATGCCTTCCTTCACAGGATGAAGGGTAGATATAGCTTTACAGGATGATGGGCACATATATCCTCCTCTGGCTTTGGGTGCATAAGGCTTAATTTGCTGAAATGTTTCATGCTTCTACAAGACCCCCTTCAAAGTTTTTGATACTTGAACAAGTTCGAAATACTTTGAAAGAAGCATGGATCGTCTTCTCGTGATGCAATAGGCGTATATCACAGCTCTCTCCTTTGGACGCATAGTATTTTGGCCAGCCTGTCAGAAAGATACGACTGTGGAGATATTTCTCGAAATTCGAACTGACAGATTCATCGGAGCGAAATTTGAAGCGGTCCATCCTTCATGCGTCGTCCACGTCAGCAAGTGACAGTCGCATAGTGTACAGGAAGTTAATTCTTCACATGGGCGCAAAGGCCATTATGGGCGCATACAACGCATTGGGCGCATGGGCGCATACAGCAAGTGGGCGCATAGGAAGTGGCCCGTGCCTATAAATAGGCCCTGAAGGAGAGAGAGAAAGTTCATTATTCCATTCTCTTTGAATTTTTCAGAAAAACTTTTCATCTTCTTTCTTTGAGAACTATGTCTCCCAAGGTCGCCAAGAGATCCGCGAAGGGCAAGGGGGCTGCGTCGAGTGACTTTCCTCCTGCGGCAGCGTCCTCGGCAGTCCAGGACCCGATTCTGGGTGAGGGTATGCTTCAAAAAACAAAGTCTCGAGATTTAATTTGCGATGCTTAAACTTTTCTTCTGCCTTGCGCCTAAGGCAACATACTTCTGTGAGCATTACTATGAGCCCACAGAAGTCATGCGCCAACACTGTGGTGTACTATGCGCCCACGTTTTGCCATGTTATGTACCCTTTAAGTTGTCGCATGTTATGCGCCCATGTACTGTCTGTAGGAACGAAATCGTAAAGCGGAATACTATAGAGGGGGGTGAATAGAGTAGGCAGCGAAATATTGCTAATTAAAAACTTGTTAGCAGTTAGATCACAGATAAAATAATAATCATAAAAGTAAATGACATAATTTAAAAGTGATCAGAAGGCAAACGCAAACACCGATATTTATACTGGTTTTCCTCTTGTGAGGACTAGTCCAGTCGGAAGAACTCTAGCTTCCAGTTGAATCCACTATTGGAAAATCCTGCAAGTTTTCATACGAAGTCCTTGCAACTTCTACAGACGCGAGCTTTGATACGAAGAACTCGTCTAACTTCAATTGTGAAGAGTTGAATCTTCTATCAACCCTCTGATTACAATCGCTCTTGAAACTTCTAGACAGTACTGTACTGGCAAATCGACTAGAAGATTGTAACTGGCTTGGGATTTGAAAATAAAAACTTTTAAAAACTCTTTGGAAGAATGTAAGCTTAAGAAGAGAAAAGATTGAAAATGAATTGGTGTGTTGAAGTGATCGAAATGCTTCTCTATTTATAGCTTTTCCAAAGACAGAACTCTGACAGAATTCGGGCAGAATTCGGACAGAACTCTTTGTAACAAACCGTAACTGAAGGATGACCAAGTTCAAAAACCCAACGTTCACTAACGTTCCAAATGGCCGAACTCGGCCCGAGTTCTCCTGGGGTTCTGCCAGGTCATTTTTGGAGAAAATAAATTTTAGCTTTTTGAACAATCCTTCAGAAGCGTTTTGTAAAAAGAATATTTTTCAAAAACGTAGGTCATTTGTAAAAAATAGGATGGTTTTAAAAAATGTTTTCGGATAGCATATTTGCCAGTACGATTCGGTGTACAATGTATTCCTAGTCTCAATAAAATGAAAAATTACATTGCTTAACAGGAAGTACATTCTGAATAGCAAACGGCTTTAGTCTTGAACATTGTTGATAACCATTGTTGAGCAGTGTCCAAAATGTCGTAGATAAACATCTGAGTTGACTCGTATGTATATCGAGACAGAGTTTGATCAATTATTAAAATTAGGTTTGACCATGACCAATGGGCCAACAATCTCCCCCATTTTGATAATTGACAAACCTTGCCGATATAACATCTAAGCTTGGAATCAATTCAAAATAGTAACCAAAAAGAAATTGTTCATAACCTGTATTCACAAAAATGTTAGATCCTTATTTCTCCCACGTTGTCACTTAGCAAAATAATTGCAAAAGAGAAAGCTCTCCCGCAATCAATGCATAAGTAACAAACAGTGAAGAAACACAATAAAAAATATAGGAATAATCTTTACAGGCATGGTATAAATAGTAAGAGAAAACAGATAGTCTAGAGAACACAACACAGGCATGTATTAGTCACAGGCAGTTTTTGAGAAAGTATGAAGCAGCAAAAGATAGATAGTGCTACCATAATACTAAAACATATAAAGTGCTGAATAATAGACTAAAATACCAAAACTGAGACATAATCAAAAACCATGTCCATGAATAGTCATATAATAGAAAAAGTGCTAAAAAAAGTACTGATATAATCTTGGAATGTCGGAGCATTTCCAAGTAAACATGAGACAAAAGTAACAGTCTCAATAATCTAACATCTCAAAACTCATCATCATCATCATCAACATCAGCTGCAGCTCCAGCATATCCAGAAGGACCAGCTCTAGAAGTACCAACGCCAGAAGTACGAGGAGTGGCGCCAGCGGTACGATACCAATCATAGGCGTTCCCTGGCTGGAACAAAAAGTGAACCGCCTCATCGTCAATATGGTAGCCAGAAACAGAAGGGTCTCGAGGCAGAGATCTAGCAGAATGACCCGTCTGTGCAAACCTCAGATCGGCGAAGGAGTTGGCAATCGCCTGGAACCGAGTCACATCATGGAACTCGTATTCCCTAGAGGTCTCAACATAAAAAGACTGCAGATCTGATAAGTACAGATGTATACCCTCAAATGTCATAGGGTAAGAATGAGGAGGAACAGGTGCTGTGGGAGCTGTGGGAGTAGGTGCAGGAGGAGTAGGTGCAGTAGGTAAAGGAACAGATGCAATGCTGCGATGAGAGAGTTTGAGAAACTTGGGCTCGGGGTCGACGGCACAAGTAGATAAATCAATATCAAATCTCTGAAAATGCAAGGAATAAGCATCGCATAAGATAGGTTGCGGTCTCTCCCGCGACATCTACCCATCATCTGAATGATAGTCTTAGGGGCAGAAAAATGAATCCCCTTAAGAATATAATAAAGAGCAGAAAGCTCAAGTGCAGTGACATCATCTTTAAAAGTGGATTTTGGAAGTAAGGTGGAGTCGATGATGCGATGTAATTCGTAGTTAAACAAGTTCAAGTTATTAGCCTTGAACTTTCCAGGAAGAACGCGTGCGGGTGCACAAAGTTCATTCTTGAAACTAACGAGTGTCGTGCCATCGGGGAAATCAAAATCAGTGATGTCATCGAGCGGGGCACCTTCGTTTGGGATACCAAGGATTTTCGTTAACGTTTCATCAGTGAATTCGATATCAATTCCTCTGACACGTGTCCTCGCTGTAAAAGTGTCTAACACAAAATTATAATAAAATAATCTAATGGCATTAGTGGCAATGGGGAAATGTAAGGTGACAAAATGTTGTAACACTAATGCCTCAAAATAAGGGCGGTGATCCGGAAAGACAGTCCACTTAATCGGCGACCCGGTACAAATAGTACGCATGATAAAATCGGCGTACCACAATAATGCTTGATCGGAAGTTTTAAAATAAAACTCATCCGACGCACCATCGTCCGATTGGACTGGAGAAAAGAGGCAATTCGTATGCAGATCTAAAGATGATGCCTCTTCACTGGCATTGGTCTTCTTCCTCTTGAAGGGATTGAACTTAGGCGTTCTTACCAAAAATTTCTACAAACCCTAAGTATTGAAAAGTGGAGAAAAGAAGGGATTATACCTTCCAAGAATTGGATATGTTGTAGAGGATGACGATCTCCGTACGAATCCAAAGTTTTGACGAGAAACTCCACAAGGATTGGAAGAATAATGATGGAGAAGAACTAGGGTTTCGGAGGGGCGGAGCTGCTGTTATGAGAATGTGGGAAAGAATGAAGAAGAAGGAAGCCTCAGGTTCGTGCTGGTATATATAAATATCCAGCCGAACTCTGGCCGAATTCGGACCGAACTCGGGCCGAATTCGCCAAGAGTTGCCTGGCTATATATATATATATATATATATATATATATATATATATATATATATATATATATAAATTCAAATGAGGCCGCATTCTTTTTTATTAATTCGTTTCAAATACTTAATTCAAAGTTTAGTAATTTTAAATCTCAAAATAATATAATTAATATTATTTTTAAAATTAATATTCTTTACTCAGCATCTCTCTCAGATTAGCTGTAGGAGTACTATCCCAGCTAACGGAGGTTCACTGGGAACTCTTAAATACCACTTCGCTTCGACCGTAGTCATGGTGACAGACAGACTCTTTTTAGGCTTGTCTCAAAAATAATTTATGAGTATCGAATAAATAATTAATAAAACAAAATTAATTAATATTATTGATATCTAAAATTCCTAATTCTCGACATAAATAGTTGAAACAATCTTCCGCTAAAGGTTTTGTGAGTATGTCAGCTAATTGATTCTGTGTGTCTATGTATACAAGGTCGATATCTCCATTTTGTTGATGATCTCTAAAAAAATGATGTTGAATCTCGATATGTTTAGTACGAGAATGACATACTGGATTCTTAGTCAAATTAATAGAACTAGTGTTATCACAGAAAATGGGTATGTATGAAAAATACAATCCATAGTCTTCTAAGGTTTGTTTCATCCACAAAATTTGTGCACAATAATGTCCTACGGCGATATACTCAGCCTCTGTTGTGATAATGCAACAGAATTTTGCTTTTTACTAAACCAAAAGACTAAAGCTTTTCCTAGGAAATGACATGTGCCGCTAGTACTTTTTCTATCTACTTTGTATCCGACAAAATTAGCATCAGCATAACCGATTAGGTCAAATGACATGGTCTTAGGATATCATAAGCCGACAGAAGAAGTGCCTTTAAGGTATTGAAAGATACGCTTAACTGCGCACAGATGTGATTCCTTAGGATTGGCTTGAAAACGTGCACATAAGCAAACACTAAATATAATATCTGGTCGACTGGCAGTTAAATAAAGTAAGCTACCGATCATACCTCGATACTTACGTATGTCGACAGGTTTGCCTTGTTCATCAATATCAAGCTTGGTTGAAGTCGCCATTGGAGTGCTAAGTGGCTTTGCTGCTTCCATGTCGAACTTCTTTAGTAGATCCTTTGTATACTTAGCTTGATTTATGAACGTCCCATTGTTGGTTTGTTTGATTTGCAGTCCGAGAAAGAACTTCAGCTCTTCCATCATGCTCATCTCAAACTCATTCTGCATACACTTTAAAAATTCTTGACAAAGAGATTCATCAGTAGATCCAAAGATAATATCATCTACATAGACTTGAATCAAAAGAATATTATTATTCAAAGACTTTATAAACAAAGTAGTGTCAACCTTTCCCTTTAAAAAACTGTTATCAAGTAGAAAAGAGCTTAGACGATCGTACCAAGCACGAGGGGCTTGTTTCAAACCGTATAAATCTTTCTTCAACTTGAAAACATATTCAGGAAATTTGAAATCAGTAAAACCGGGTGGTTGAGCTACATAAACCTCTTCTTTTATAAAACTATTTAAAAATGCGCTTTTGACATCCATTTGAAATAACTTAAAATTATGAAAACATGTAAATGCACATAACATGCGAATGGATTCTAATCTCGCAACTGGGGCATAAGTCTCATCGTAGTCGATACCTTCTTCCTGATTGTATCCTTGAGCTACGAGTCGAGCCTTATTACGAGTCACTAAACCATTCTCGTTCAGTTTATTTCGGAATACCCATCAGGTGCCAATGACCGAATGATCAATAGGCTTGGGAACAAGTTTCCAAACTTGATTCTGTTCGAATTGGTTTAATTCCTCTTGCATAGCATCTATCCAAAAATTATCACTACATGCTTCATCAATATTTTTGGGTTCAAACTGCTAGACAAAAGCAACACAAGAAGCTATATCTTTATTAGAGGAGCGAGTACTTACACCCTTGGTAATCTCACCAATTACCAAGTCTTTTGGATGATCAGCCGTGAACTTCAATCTTTTTGGCAGACTCCGAAGGTAGCTGGTTCCTGGATCTTCTCTAGGAGGATCAGCTGGTGCTTTGCTGGGTACATTGAGATCTTCGTCATTGTCATCGATTGTCGTTTGATTTAGTTCATCAAAGGTGACATTGATTGACTCTTCGATGATCATGGTTCTTTTGTTGAAGACTCTGTATCCTTTACTTTTGCCCGCATAACCTAAAAATATACCTTCATCGGCTTTTTCGTCAAACTTTCCCAAATTATCTTTTGTATTAAGAATAAAGCATTTACAACCAAATATTCTAAAATATGAAACTGATGGAATTCTATCAAACCATAACTCAAATGGAGTCTTCTTCGATTTGGGTCAAATTAGAACTCGATTGAGAACAAAACAAGCTGTATTGACAGCTTCAGCCCAGAAATACTTGGGTAGACTAAACTGGTTTAACATTACTCTGGCCATTTCGGATAGAGTTCTGTTCTTACGTTCCACAACTCCATTTTGTTGTGGAGTCCTAGGACAGGAGAATTCGTGCACAAAACTGTGTGTGTCACAAAATTGCTCAAACTCCGCATTCTCGAATTTGCCTCCATGATCGCTTCTAATACGAGTGATCATGTAACCTTTTTCATTCTGTACTTTCTTGCAAAAGGCGACAAATTTTGATAATACATCGTTTTTGCGTGTCAGAAAATATACCCACGTGTATCTAGAATAATCATCTACAATTACAAAAGCATATAGCTTACCTCCGAGGCTAGCAACTCTGCTAGGACCAAATAAGTCCATATGTAGCAATTGTAGAGGTCTAGTAGTACATACAGCGTTTACTGACTTGAAAGTGGATCGAGTAGCTTTGTTCTTTTCACATTGACTGCATACCGAATCCTTCTTGAATGTTATGTCCGGTAAACCGCGTACTAGCTTCTTCGTGGATAATCTGGAAATAGTATCCATATTTGTATGACCGAGTCTCATATGCCACAGATGACTCTCATCGCTTTTAGCCATTAAACATCTACCTGAAATGTTAGTATCTTCCAACAAATAGAAAACATATATATTGTAAAACCCCTCAAAATATTTTTTTTATTATTTTTATTAATATTTATTTGTTACTAAATAATGTTAATTGTTAAATAAATGCTTTTACACTAATTATTAAATCATTGATAAAGTTTAGAAGTATATGATATACATATATATAGTGTTACTATTTATTGGTTTACTATTAGATTATATATATAAGCTTGTATAGTTTTGGTGTTAAAATTTTTAGCAACTAAACCCAATCCTTAATTTAACCTTAACCTAGGCCCAACCCATTAGGGACCTATTCATTTGGATCTCATTCCCATATATATATATATTCTTATAGGAGAACCTAATCACTCTCAACCCTAACCCTAAACTTGCCTCCACACAAACTCCACCTCTCCCCATCAAACCACCAGCCCCTCCTCCTCTTTCGCGCCTATCTCCTTCCCCCTCACCCAGAGCCCCGCCGTCGACGACGAGACGCGGCGCTTCCCGCGCCCGCGTGTAGCAGCCGACGCCCCTCCCCCCCCCCGGTGCGCACTGCAGCCCCGCCGGCCCCGATCCGGCAGCCCCCTCGCGGCATTCCATCCCCCTGCGGCGTGGCGAGGTAACCCCAACCCCCCCCCCCCCCGTGGCGCTGTCACGTGGATTAAATCCTCTTAGCATGCTTTAAACCAAGTTTTAGTATTTAAATTCTGATTATTCAGTTTTGTATTGATTGTTATGATGAATAAATGGATGAATAATTAGATCTAAATGTAGGAAATCATTGGTAATTATGTAGGGGTTCTACCCTAATTTTTGTATGAATTAATATTAATTATTATTATTTATTTATATTTAATTATGAAGTTTCAATGCTAGTAATTAATTAACTGTGTTTATTGTTTTAATTTTTATGTAATATTTTGATCACGAATTAGATAAAACTTTGTACATGAAAAAGTTTGTATAATTCATATAGTATTTTAAAATAATTTTTCCAGAATTTTTAGAATTAAATTTATAATTATTTTATGTGAAAAACAGTGAATTAAAACTGTTTAATTAATTCCGTTTGATGCATATTATTTAATTGGTAAATAATTAAATAATATAATTTATATGGAAAATATAGATTTAATTATAAAGTAAATTATGGAAATTTTTTCAGTATTTTATTGGTTTTTAAAATATTTTATTTAGATTTTTCTTGGAAGTTTTGTATTAATCAAACTAATTATTAAATACCGTTTTCAATTTATATTATTTGATTGGTTAGTAAATAAATAATATTGTTTGAATAGAAAATGTTTGTAATAGTATATTATTCTGTAGAAAAACAATTCCAATATTTATTTATTATTATTTATAATTATTTAGATTTAGTTGGGTAATTTCTAGATTTATTACATAAGTTGAATATATTATATAATTAATTGTTATTAATTATATAAATGTTGTAATTTTGTGAAGTGATAAGATTCTGTTAGAAATGTGTAAATAGGGTATTTAGGAATTTATTTTATGTATTTTAAATATATTTACGAATTTTTAAGACTTAAAAGTAATTTGGAAAATCATGTTTAGGTTTATGTAATAAATTGTGTAATAATTATTTATTGATTTAAATAATTATTAGTTTTGTGTTACTACTGTGAATTTAGTTTTAATGATTAAATTTAAGGTTTGTGGTGATTTATTTGGATTTATTTAGAATTATTAAGTACTTATTGTTATTATCCAACTAGTTATTTAATAAATAGTTTAATGATAATAATTCATTTTCTGTAAAATATATATAATATATATTTATTATTCTGATATTATTTATTTTATTATTAAAATAGACTAAAAATGATTTTTTAGGATTTTTACTATTTATGTTAGTAATATTAGGAATTGTGAATTCATGTGTGTATTAAAATGGTTGGTTAATTGATTATCATTAATTAATTAATTAATTATTAAATATTTGGTTGTATATAAATTTCAGAATATAAATGGAATGATAATAAGTATGGTTTACATACTTATTATTGTATAATTATTATTCATAATTATTGATACTAGTTAGCTAGTAGTAATAGATTAATTTAAATTATAGATTACTTAGCAATTAAATGAATTGTTTAATTTGTTTAATTAGTAATTAATTAGAGATAAATCTTGTTTAGGATTATTTGCTTCTCGGGACTCGGACTCTACTTTGAACCCGGATACTCAGTTGCTGGACACAGGCAAGTACACCTTGCTTGACATTTACTATACAGTATTTACATTTGACCAGTTATTACTATTGTGTGCACTCGTCTCCATTGATGACTACCTTGTATAGAGTTAGTATAAACTTGACACTGACTCAGACACGTATCACATATGAGTGAGTTGAGTACAGAGGTTCTGTGTTGACTGGCCATTAACATATGATCTTGAGTCTGTAGTAGTTTGGTTTAGTTATACTATATTTACTATGACGTCTTGCATATTGTTCGTACCTCGTATACGGTACGAGTACATTGGGTGGAGAGAGTCTACTAGTGGTGTATGAGAATTTCTGTTTCCAATGTACATTGGATGCTCGTAGCCCCTCGTTTCTCAAACCGTAGAACGCTTGGTGGCAGTTTCTTCTTCTTCTTCCCCTCTCATGTGCCACTAGAGATGTCTCGAGTACATTTACACATAGATGGTTAGAACACCTTATTGCTTCCTTGTTTTTCCTGTCCTTGTTTGGTTAGGGAAATACTGGGTGGCATTTTTATTAGTTACTTTTACATTACTGCTCAGTATATTCTTGTATGTCATTTTCCTGTGTATTTGTTATGTCCCTCTAAGGACCTGGTATCTTTTCCAGAGCTTGACGAGCACTTATTCCCGGCTGATTACGGAGTAGATGGACTTGTTGACGATGACTTTGAGGTGGAGCCGCAGCCTTGATCCTCTGGAGGCTAGCTACATCCTCAGACGTGGGTTCCATTTCCAGTATTCTATTTATTTCTTTTTGCTACTTCATTTCATTCCAGATGTACTCATTTACTTTTAGTGGATTGTTCTCCTCTAGCCATAGTTGACATTTGGATTCTGTGGCACTGATGATTTTCCATTCAGTTATCTATTATATTATTTCATAGATGAGACTAGTTTACCTGCCTGTGATGTTACTTTATTAGTTTTACTTCAGCGTACTACAATCGATTCATAGTCCATTAAATTGGGTTTAGCTATGCTAGATTGTACAGCTGGCATGCCACGTGTTCCCGATCCGATTATTTGGAACTGGGGCGTGACATGTTTTACTGGTGGCCCATGCAGGTCATAAAATTTGTTCGGTTACGTTACTGTACCGAACAAGCCTGCAAATTAGGTTTAGAATATAGGGTCTCATCCATACTTGACTATATCATTCTTGATTATCCTTGAATAAATTCTTTTGCATCTCGTTTGTTTCCGTCCTATTCTCAATTCCTTCTATCTTATCTCTGCAGAATCATGAATCTAAGGAGTGGACGTACCGCTGCCGGTAGAGACAACCAATCATCTGGTACGGATGAGCAGTCCGCAAGGGTAGTTCCAACCCACCCTTTGCTACCAGGGCAGACGTCTCAGCCAGTTGGTGCACAACCGACTGGGGTACCTCCTCCTCCCCCGCAGTACCCTCAGACACCATATGGAGTGCCCCCGGCTGTGCCTCAAGACAGTCAGGCACAGACGTTTCAGTTCATGTACATGATAATGCAAGAACAGAGACAGCAAGCAGCAGAGCAGAGGCAAGAAGCAGCTGAGCAAAGACGGGAAGCTGCTGAGATGAGACAGGGATTCTTGACAGCCATGGAGAGGATGACAGCACCAGCACCTGCACCAGCTCCGACACTAGCTCCCGTGAGACCAGCACGGGTAGGTTCAGTGAAGGACTACGTGCAGATGGACCCCAAACCTTATAAGGGAAACGAAAGTCCGGAGGAGACCACTACTTGGATCACCAGCACCAAGAAGAAATTGCAGGCATCTCAGTTGCCTGAGGATTTATGGATGACTAGCGTAAGAACTCAGCTGGAGGGGAATGCCCATCACTGGTGGGATTCTATGGAGCGTCAGTTGGGTACTCGTCAGACGTGGGAACAGTTTTTGGAGTTCTTTGATAAGAAGTACTTCCCTACTACTGTGAAGAATGCCTTATACAACCAGTTCCTGCATCTGGAGCAAGGGAACAAGATTGTTGACGAGTATGACTCGGAGTTCAGTCGACTCAGCAAATATGGGGAGGTGCTGATACCCAATGATCTGGAGAAGGCCAAGAGATTTCACAATGGGCTGAGGCAGGAGCTACAGCATTATACTAGCTCTCAGTCCCGAATCTCTTATGCTGAGTTGCTGACGGAGGCCAGGATTTATGAGGCAATTAGCAAACGGAAGCTGAACCAGCAGAAGAACCAGCCAGTGCAGACGAAGACGCAGCAAGGAGGTCCTATCAAGAGACCTATGGGACATCATCAGCATCAGCAGAAGGCTGGACCCTACCAGTCTAAGGAGCTTCCGACTTGCCATTTCTGTGGCAGGAAGGGACACTTACAGAGAGAGTGCAGAAGGATGCTGGGTACTTGTTTAGCTTGTGGATCGAGCCAGCATCAGGCTCGAGATTGCCCAGTTCGGGGAGCCATTGTGCCAGCAGGAGGACAGAAGCCACCAGCATCAGAAGGTCAACAGAGAGGACCTATACTCCCTTCACAGTCAGCACAGTTTGAGAAAGCCAAGCAGCAGGCAGGAAATAAGAAGCAAGGACAGATTTTTGCTCTCACTCAGGGGGAAGATGGAACCGAAGGTGAGGCTATCACAGGTACTATTTTAGTAGGTTTATTGCCCGCTACAGTGTTATTTGATTCTGGTGCCACCCTATCATTTATATCATCTAGATTTGTAGCTGTGCATAGGATAGCTACTTCTACTATGCCTAAGAGTTGGAAAATTATTACTGGTGGGGTATAGTACCTGTGACTAGTACATATAGAACCTGTTCGGTAGTTATATGTGGCCGAGAGATGAGAGCTCGACTTTTGGTATTTCCTATGCCAAATTTTGACGTAGTATTGGGTATGGATTGGCTTAGTCAATAACATTCTATTTTGGACTGCCACAGGTGTTGTGCTATATTTAGACCGCCAGGCCAGCCGAAGTTTGAATTTCAGAGAGGAAGCATTGAGAAGGGAGTATCTCAGTATCATGGAGCTTGCATGGCGATGGAGGTTGCCCCGCCACCGATCATTGATGAGTTTTCTGATGTCTTTCCCGATGATCTGCCGGGTCTACCACCCGACAGAGAGATTGAGTTCACCATTGAGCTCATACCAGGAGCAGCACCAATCTCTTCAAATGTCTATCGACTGGCGAAGAAGGAGCTGGATGAAATGAAGGTACAGTTGCAGGAGTTGTAATACAAGGGGTTTATCAGACCAAGTTCATCACCATGGGGAGCCCCGATCTTGTTTGTGCCAAAGAAAGATGGAACAGTTCGTATGTGCATTGATTATAGGGCTCTTAATGCTGTGACGATCAAGAACAAGTATCCCCTGCCCAGAATTGATGATCTATTTGACCAGCTGACAGGAGCCCAGGTGTTCTCGAAGATTGATCTGAGATCGGGATACCATCAAGTGAAAGTTCAGAAAGAAGACATCCAGAAGACAGCATTCAGGACTCGGTATGGTCATTACGAGTTCTTGGTAATGCCCTTTGGTTTGACAAATGCACCGGCTGTATTCATGAATTTAATGAACAAAGTATTCCATGAATATCTTGATAAGTTTGTCGTAGTATTCATCGACGACATTTTGGTATATTCAAAGAACCATGAAGAGCATGAGGATCACTTGAGGAAGGTGCTGGAGATCTTGAGGCATCAGAAGTTATATGCAAAGCTGAGTAAGTGTGAATTTCTGCTAGATCATGTTTCATTTCTTGGACATGTTATCTCAGGGAAAGGCATAGAAGTGGATCCGACGAAGATATCAGCAGTGGAGTCGTGGCCAACTCCAACCGATGTTTCAGAGGTACGAAGTTTTCTGGGGCTTGTCGGATACTACCGGAGGTTCGTAGAGAATTTTGCAAGAATTGCGGAACCCATGACGAAGTTGACTCGCAAGGATCAGAAGTTCGAGTGGACGGAAGAGTACCAAGCTGCTTTTGATGATTTGAAGAAGTGCCTTACTACTGCACCGGTCTTGACCATTCCATCGGGATCAGGAGGTTTTGTCATCTATAGTGATGCATCCGGGAAGGGATTAGGATGTGTCTTGATGCAGCATGGGAAGGTAGTTGCATATGGTTTTCGGCAGTTGAGGACCCATGAGAAGAATTATCCCACGCACGACTTAGAGCTTGCGGCGGTGATATTTGCCTGGAAGCTTTGGAGGCATTATCTGTATGGAGAAACAGTGGAGGTATATACAGATCATAAAAGCCTCAAGTATGTCTATACTCAGAAGGATTTAAATTTGAGACAGAGGCGTTGGCTCGAGTTGATGGCAGATTTTGATATTGAGTTACAGTACCATCCAGGGAAGGCGAATTCAGTAGCAGATGCATTGAGCCGGGGGCCTATGGCACATTTCTTGACATCACAAAAGGAGTTGCTTTATGACTTGGAAAAGATGGGCATCAAAGTTGTTAGGCCTGGAGGAGCTGCAAAGATGATGAATATTCAGGTTCAGTCTTCGTTGGTAGAGCGGATCAAGGCGACCTTACCGACAGATGCCAGATATCAGAGGCTTCGACAAAGGACAGAGCAAGGACTGCAGACTGGATTGAGGATTCACGAAGATAGGACCTTGAGGTGCGAAGATCGCCTCTATGTTCCTAATGGAGACATCAGGCATGAGCTGATAACAGAGGCTCATAGCTCGATTTATTCTATTCATCCAGGAGGTACGAAGATGTACAGGGACCTGAGACAGCACTACTGGTGGCATGGAATGAAGCATGAAATAGCACGGTTCGTAGCAAAGTGCTTGGTGTGTTAGCAAGTCAAGGCCGAGCATCAGAGGTCTGCAGGATTGTTGCAACTGCTTCCGATACCAGAGTGGAAGTGGGAGCACATCACTGTGGATTTCGTTACGGGATTTTCGAGGAGCCCAGCTGGACGAGATGCAGTTTGGGTGATTGTGGACAGATTATCGAAGTCTGCTCATTTCATACCATTCCGAGTGGGGCAATCTACAGAGGTATTGGCAGACCTATATATGAAGGAGATAGTGCGATTACATGGAGTACCAGTCAGTATAGTCTCTGATCGAGATACGTGATTCACATCGCACTTCTGGAAGAGCATACAGGAAAGTCTGGGCACTAGACTGAAGTTCAGCACAGCTTATCATCCTCAGACGGACGGGCAGTCAGAGCGTACCATTCAGATGTTAAAGGACATGTTGAGAGCTTGCATGTTAGATTTTGGAGGATCTTGGGAGGATCACTTGCATTTGGTAGAGTTTTCTTACAACAATAGCTACCAGGCAAGTATCCAGATGGCCCCTTTTGAAGCATTATACGGAAGGAAGTGTCGATCGCCAGTATGTTGGGGTGATGTAGGCGAGTGACAGATATTGGAACCAGAGTTAGTGACTCGTACAGTAGATACAGTCAAAAAGATTCAGGGGCATCTACGAGCAGCATAGGACCGGCAGAAGCAGTGGGCAGACACTCATAGGCGACCTCTTGAGTTCAAGGAAGGGGATCATGTGTTCTTGAGAATCTCCCTGACTAGAGGTACAATCAGATTTGGAGTCAGAGGAAAGCTTAGCCCAAGGTACATCGGACCATTTGATGTGTTGGAGAAGGTTGGCGAGGTTGCATTCAGATTGGCACTGCCGCAGTCATTGGAAGGCGTTCATGACGTATTTCATGTCTCCCAGTTGAGAAAGTATGTGGCAGACCCTAACCACGTACTTGATCATTCAGAGATCACCATGGGACCGACCTTGTCCTACGAGGAGCAGTCTATGGAGATCCTAGACCGCAGAGAGAAAGTGTTGAAGGGGAAGACCATTCGACTAGTCCGAGTTGCGTGGAAACACCATTCTCCGGGCGAATCGACTTGGGAGCGGGAAGATTCTATTCTGGAGCGTTATCCATTCCTTCGTGAGGCGTCTGGTATGACTTAATTCTGCTAATATTCACTCTCTAGATTTTGCTTAATTTAGTTGTAAATTTCCTAGATTTAGAATTATGATTGTGTGTGTTTCTTTTAATCCCAGCTTGTTTTTAATTTCGAGGACAAAATTTTAATAAGTTGGGAAGAATGTAAAACCCCTCAAAATATTTTTTTTATTATTTTTATTAATATTTATTTGTTACTAAATAATGTTAATTGTTAAATAAATGCTTTTACACTAATTATTAAATCATTGATAAAGTTTAGAAGTATATGATATATATATATAGTGTTACTATTTATTGGTTTACTATTAGATTAAATATATAAGCTTGTATAGTTTTGGTGTTAAAATTTTTAGTAACTAAACCCAATCCTTAATTTAACCTTAACCTAGGCCCAACCCATTAGGGACCTATTCATTTGGATCTCATTCCCATATATATATTCTTATAGGAGAACCTAATCACTCTCAACCCTAACCCTAAACTTGCCTCCACACAAACTCCACCTCTCCCCATCAAACTACCAGCCCCTCCTCCTCTTCCGCGCCTATCTCCTTCCCCCTCACCCGGAGCCCCGCCGTCGACGACGAGACGCGGCGCTTCCCGCGCCCGCGTGTAGCATCCGGCGCCCCCCCCCCCCCCCCCCCCCCGCGCGCACTGCAGCCCGGCCAGCCCCGATCCGGCGGCCACCTCGCAGCGTTCCACCCCCCTGCGGCGTGGCAAGGTAACCCCGACCCCCCCCTCCCCCGTGGCGCTGTCACGTGGATTAAATCCTCTTATCATGCTTTAAACCAAGTTTTAGTATTTAAATTCTGATTATTCAGTTTTGTATTGATTGTTATGATGAATAAATGGATGAATAATTAGATCTAAATGTAGGAAATCATTGGTAATTATGTAGGGGTTCTACCCTAATTTTTGTATGAATTAATATTAATTATTAGTATTTATTTATATTTAATTATGAAGTTTCAATGCTAGTAATTAATTAAATGTGTTTACTGTTTTAATTTTTATGTAATATTTTGATCACAAATTAGATAAAACTTTGTACATGAAAAAGTTTTTATAATTAATATAGTATTTTAAAATAATTTTTCCAGAATTTTTAGAATTAAATTTATAATTATTTTATGTGAAAAACAGTGAATTAAAACTGTTTAATTAATTCCGTTTGATGCATATTATTTAATTGGTAAATAATTAAATAATATAAATTATATGAAAAATATAGATTTAATTATAAAGTAAATTATGGAAAATTTTCCAGTATTTTATTGGTTTTTAAAATATTTTATTTATATTTTT
The DNA here is from genome assembly GCA_029216955.1 of Iris pallida. NCBI lineage: Eukaryota > Viridiplantae > Streptophyta > Magnoliopsida > Asparagales > Iridaceae > Iris > Iris pallida. Next base: position 6,415,953 of record JANAVB010021595.1, on the reverse strand, counting down.
ATTGGAAGTTTTGTATTAATCAAACTAATTATTAAATACCGTTTTCAATTTATATTATTTAATTGGTTAGTAATTAAATAATATTGTTTGAATAGAAAATGTTTGTAATAGTATATTATTCTGTAGAAAAATAATTCCAATATTTATTTATTATATTTATAATTATTTAGATTTAGTTGGGTAATTTCTAGATTTATTACATAAGTTGAATATATTATATAATTAATTGTTATTAATTATATAAATGTTGTAATTTTGTGAAGTGATAAGATTCTGTTAGAAATATGTAAATAGGGTATTTAGGAATTTATTTTATATATTTTAAATATATTTACGAATTTTTAAGACTTAAAAGTAATTTAGAAAATCATGTTTAGGTTTATGTAATAAATTGTGTAATAATTATTTATTGATTTAAATAATTATTAATTTTGTGTTACTACTGTGAATTTAGTTTTAATGATTAAATTTAAGGTTTGTGGTGATTTATTTGGATTTATTTAGAATTATTAAGTACTTATTGTTATTATCCAACTAGTTATTTAATAAATAGTTTAATGATAATAATTCATTTTCTGTAAAATATATATAATATATATTTATTATTCTGATATTATTTAGTTTATTAATAAAATAGACTAAAAATTATTTTTTAGGATTTTTACTATTTATGTTAGTAATATTAGAAATTGTTAATTCATGTGTGTATTAAAATGGTTGGTTAATTGATTATCATTAATTAATTAATTAATTATTAAATATTTGGTTGTATATAAATTTCAGAATATAAATGGTATGATAATAAGTATGATTTACATAATTATTATTGTATAATTATTATTCATAATTATTGATACTAGTTAGCTAGTAGTAATAGATTAATTTAAATTATAGATTACTTAGCAATTAAATGAATTGTTTAATTTATTTAATTAGTAATTAATTAGAGGTAAATCTTGTTTAGGATTATTTGCTTCTCGGGACTCGGACTCTACTTTGGACCCGGATACTCAGTTGCTGGACACAGGCAAGTACACCTTGCTTGACATTTACTATGCAGTATTTACATTTGACCAGTTATTACTATTGTGTGCACTCGTCTCCATTGATGACTACCTTGTATAGAGTTAGTATAAACTTGACACTGACTCAGACACGTATCACATATGAGTGAGTTGAGTGCAGAGGTTCTGTGTTGACTCGCCATTAACATATGATCTTGAGTCTGTAGCAGTTTGGTTTAGTTATACTATATTTACTATGATGTCTTGCATATTGTTCGTACCGCGTATACGGTACGAGTACATTGGGTGGAGAGAGTCTACTAGTGGTGTATGAGAATTTCTGTTTCCAATGTACGCTGGATGCTCGTAGCCCCTCGTTTCTCAAACCGTAGAACGCTTGGTGGCAGTTTCTTCTTCTTCTTCCCCTCTCTTGTGCCACTAGAGATGTCTCGAGTGCATTTACACATAGATGGTTAGAATACCTTATTGCTTCCTTGTATTTCCTGTCCTTGTTTGGTTAGGGAAATACTGGGTGGCATTCTTTTTAGTTACTTTTACATTACTGCTCAGTATATTCTTGCATGTCATTTTCCTGTATATTTGTTATATCCCTCTGAGGACCTGGTATCTTTTCTAGAGCTTGACGAGCACTTATTCCCGGCTGATTACGGAGTAGACAGACTTGTTGACGACGACTTTGAGGTGGAGCCGCAGTCTTGATCCTCTGGAGGCTAGCTACATCCTCAGACGTGGGTTCCATTTCCAGTATTCTGTTTATTTCTTTTTGCTACTTCATTTCATTCCAGATGTACTCATTTACTTTTAGTGGATTGTTCTCCTCTAGCCATAGTTGACATTTGGATTCTGTGGCACTGATGATTTTCCATTCAGTTATCTATTACATTATTTCATGGATGAGACTAGTTTACCTGCCTGTGATGTTACTTTATTAGTTTTACTTCAGCGTACTACAATCGAATCATAGTCCATTAAATTGGGTTTAGCTATGCTAGATTGTACAGCTGGCATGCCACGTGTTCCCGATCCGATTATTTGGAACTGGGGCGTGACATATATTGTCTTCTCTAATACCTTCAAATATAGTACTACCAGTTGAATTATCAATAATAGTACATTTGTCTTTTATGAAGTTAATACCATAACCGTGATCAGCTAAATGTCTTATGCTAAGAAGATTATGTCTTAACTCAGTAACAAGACAAACATCTTTAATCACTGGATAGGGAGCTTTACCAATATCACCAATACCGATTATATACCCTTTTAAATTGTTGCCGAAGGAGATGTATCCTTCTTTATTCCTATTCGACAGTGTTGCGAATAATGAAGCGTTGCCGGTCATGTGGCGTGAGCAACCGCTGTCGAGGATCCATTTGCTCCAAGCATGTGAAGGACGTCCCACCTATAAAACAATTTGCAGATAAAACTCTTGGTACCCATTTCTTGTAGGGTCCTGACTGGTTAGTTTTCGGTATCCATGCATAAATATTTAAATCTACTAACTTTCTGATTCTACATGCAGAAGATATATGACCAATGAGGCCACAATAATGACATTTAGCATGTTGAGTGTTGAAAGCTGAGTGGTGTGCATGGTTGGTAGGTTTAGGTTTTCTAGTATAGAAGAAAGCATACCTATTATCCTGTTTGGTTATAACCTTTTTAGGCAAAGGTTTGATAGGGTTAGGTCTGACAGTGTTAGGTTTGGGAATGTTTCGATTTTTCGGTAAGTGACACGTGTTAGGGTAGGAAGCAGCAGTCTCAGGCTATTTTCCTAACCTAATTTCCAATCTTTTAGAAGTGTCATATAACTTAGTATAGTCAGAAGTGAGTGCTTCCATTCTGACTTGTGCACTTTGAAGACTTTTCTTCTCTTTAGAAAGTTCTTCTTTCAGTTGGTCAATAACCTTATCTTTTTCTTCGGATGACTTGGTAGTCTCGTGTAATAAGAGCTTAATAGAAGAAAGCTCACCAGACTCACTAACATTATCTTTAACCTCAGCTAGTAGGTCGGTAAGTCTTCCTATTTCACCTTTGTACTCTTTGAGTACCTTCTTAGAGTTCTAATATTTGCTACGCAGTTTTCTGTAATTACTTAACAGTTCACTAAAGGCTTCTCCTAATTGCTCAAAGATGAAGTCATCATATGTATCAACTATAGGTTCAGAGAGTACCTGATCGGATGCCATAAAGCATACATTTGCAGCGTCTTCTGATTGTTCATCTTCTTAGTTGCTGGCTTCACTTTCATGCCATATGCTGGTGTTGGCATACTTCCGAGATGTTGATCTCTTCAGGTTCCCTTTCTCGTATCTGTTGGACTTCTTGCTTGTTGATGAGTTTGTAGGACAGTCCTTCTTCATGTGTCCTTTCTTCTTGCAGCCGTAGCAGACAGCGTCATCTTGATACCTGCTGTTGCCGCCATTGTTCTCTTTTGTCTTCTTCTCATATCTTAAGAATCTTTTGAATTTTCTTGTAAGGAGTGCTTGATCTTCAGCATCAGATTCACTGTTGTCTGAATCATCTTCAGCAGATCTTCTGTGCTGAGCCTTGAAAGCGATCGTCTTCTCCTTTGGTGCAAGCTCTTCAAAGTCTTATAGCTCTAGTTCATGAGTAAGTAGCTTACCCATGAGTACTTCAAGTGTCATGGTAGTGAGGTCGTTTCCTTCAATGATTGCAGTAGCCTTCGGAATCCAGGTCTTTGTAAGTGCTCGCAGGAGTTTGCAAATCTTTTCATGGTTACTGTAATCTTTGCCTAGGAAGGACAAAGGATTTACAATATCCAAGAATCTCTCGAACATCTGAGTAACTATTTCGTTGGGCTTTATTTTGAACGCCTCATACTCTTGAGTAAGTCTGCTAACCTTTGATTCTTTGACTTGAGTTGTGCCCTCATGTGTGACTTCAAGAAGTTTCCACACTTCATTTGCAGTTGTGCAGATAGATACCCTGTTAAATTCAGTTCTGTCTAAAGCACAAAATAAAGCGTTAATAGCACGTACGTCAAGACTGGCCTTTTTTTTTCTTTCTCTGTATATTTTTTATGGGGTTTTTCATCTAAAACTCCATCGACATTTATACGAGGTGGCTTTTTATAGCCATCAATAACTACAGACCATAAGTCAAAATCAAGAGATTTTAGAAAGAAACTCATACGTGTTTTCCAATAAGTGTAGTTTGTGTCGTCAAACAGTGGAGGTCTGTTTGTGGCTTGGCCTTCACTTATGAATTTCACAGTTGCCATGTGTAAAGCTGTGATCTATATAAAATTGAATATAACTGCTGTTTTACCTTGCTTTACCTGTATAACCCGCTTTGATACCAATTGTAGGAACAATTGGGATCAGAATATAATACCTCTAGATGGAGAGCCTACTCTGATACCAATTGTAGGAACGAAATCGTAAAGTAGAATACTCTAGAGGGGGGTGAATAGAATAGGCAGCGGAATATTGCTAATTAAAAACTTGTTAGCAGTTAGATCACAGATAAAATAATAATCACAAAAGTAAATGACAGAATTTAAAAGTGATCAGAAGGCAAACGCAAACACCGAGATTTATACTGGTTTTCCTCTTGTGAGGACTAGTCCAGTCGGAAGAACTCTAGCTTCCAGTTGAATCCACTATTGGAAAATCCCACAAGTTTTCAAACGAAGTCCTTGCAACTTCTACAGACGCGAGCTTTGATACGAAGAACTCGCCCAACTTCAATTGTAAAGAGTTGAATCTTCTATCAAGCCTCTGATTACAATCGCTCTTGAAACTTCTAGACCGTACTGTACTGGCAAATCGACTAGAGGATTGTAACTGGCTTGGTATTTGAAAATGAAAGCTTTTAAAAACTCTTTGGAATAATGTAAGCTTAAGAAGAGAAGAGATTGAAAATGAATTGGTGTGTTGAAATGATCAAAATGCTTCTCTATTTATAGCTTTTCGAAAGACAGAACTCTGACAGAATTTGGGCAGAATTCGGACAGAACTCTTTGTAACAAACCATAACTGAAGGATGACCAAGTTCAAAAACCCAACGTTCATTAACGTTCCAAATGGCCGAACTCTGCCCGAACTCGGCCCGAGTTCTCCTGGGGTTCTGCCAGTTCATTTTTAGAGAAAATAAATTTTGGCTTTTTGAACAATCCTTCAGAAGCGTTTTGTAAAAAGAATATTTTTCAAAAACGTAGGTCATTTGTAAAGAATAGGATGGTTTTGAAAAATATTTTCGGATAGCCTATTTGCCAGTACGACTCGGTGTACAACGTATTCCTAGACTCAATAAAATAAAAAATTACATTGCTTAACAGGAAGTATATTCTGAATGGCAAACGGCTTTAGTCTTGAACATTGTTGATAACCATTGTTGAGCAGTGTCCAAAATGTCGTAGGTAAACATCTGAGTTGACTCGTATGTATATCGAGACAGAGTTTGATCAATTATTAAAATTAGGTTTGACCATGACCAATGGGCCAACACTGTCCGTGTGTTATGCGCCCACATGTCTTGTTTTGGGCGCATATCATTTTGGGCGGATATCCCTTTGGGCACATATCATTTTGGGTGGATATCCCTTTGGGCGCATAGAAGCCCTTCAGAACCTAGTTTTTCCTGCAGATTTCTAAATCTGACTGTCTTTCTGCCCCTTTTTATATTCTGAAGGGATCTGGCTAACAAATTTCTCCAGGACCGGTATCGACGATTCTGGGCATGGTGAAGATGCAACACATGACACACACATCAGAGAGCTCAGGACTCTTCATGTTTTGGAAGGGTTTTCCTCAGATGGTAGGAAGAACCTTTATACATCGAAGAGTCGGACGGTGGTTGGGTGTCACCGTAAAAGTTCTGCTTTCACGGTTCTTCAAGTAGGCAAAAGCAACACTAGAGATGTTGTTTTAAAGGTATGGTCTCTTGAAGAAATGGGCCCACGACGTTCGCAGTATGGAGGAGAGGAGATCACAAATTGTAGATATTTTAGCATATATATTTGCCTTCCTCTGTGTAGCTTCTCGAAGGTTCAACAGCCTTGTTTGCTTGATCAACAGTAAAACATGACCTCCTTCGAGGGCCATGAAGCTACTTTTTGACGAAAGCGTGGTGCTGCCAAGCTGACCAAACTATGTGTTGCTGATCAATAGCAGATTTTCCCTTCTTTTGGACATCAAATATAATCTTTTACTTCTTATCCAGATGAAGAGATGAAGAACCTTCTGTTTTGCTCATAAGATGTAGTCATGTGAATATAACTGATTTTTAATAAACAGAATACATTCGCTCCACTCTTTGCTTGTGATATCTGTGGTGCTTGTTTTAGAGAGCCAAATACCGCATTTGTGTAAAGGGTATCCCACTGGGGAACCCCCCTCTCTCCCTTTTTGTTTGGACCTATTGCCCTTTTGTGCATTTGGAAATACGAGCAAATAGATTGGAATGATACTTTCGTGGACCTATTACCCTTTAGAACACCAGCGGTGCGGGTAATAGATTTGAAATAAAACCTAACAGAGGTAATGTGGTCGTGATAGGTTTTGTGATCTTGGAGCCGTGCCTTTCATCTCGGGTTGGGTACAGGCATCAAGTTGGAAGACTATCGGTATCAGAGGTAATATGGACGTGACACATGATAATCAAGAGTGGTTTCTGGTGGAATGGATTTTCTTGCCAAGTTTTGGCCTCTTGTCAGATATCACTTCCTGGAGCGGGAGAGACTTTCCAAGCTTCTTCTCCGACGACCTCTACCATAGATGAGGAGATGGCCCAGGAAGTCGTTAGAGCTTTCTACTCTGTACTGAAAGTGAAGCTTCCTGGAGTCTTGAATCGAAATGCTGCCTTCGGCCCTGTGAAGGCTGTTGCCGAATGTCAGGTAGCGGGCCTCGAGAGCATAGCCGGCTATGAGGAGCGGGCCAACACTCTGAGAAAAGTTCTGAACGACCTAGAGGGTCAAGTTGCCAGGTTCCGAGATGCTAAACAGCGGAGCCCGACATTACTGTTCCGCGCAGAGGGCGAGGCTTTGATGACGGCTCTTGCGGAGGAGAAGGCTACCTTCCAGGTAAGGAAGGATGCCCTCGCTCGGGAGACCGGCGAGCTGGCTGACCAGTATGGCCAGTTTAATGCTGCAAGTGAGGCACATGCTGCCTCGAAGAACAGGCTGGCTGCACAAATTATTGAGAAGCATAATCACATTGCGCAGATCAGGAACGAGATCGCCCAGCTGGAAGCCGACTTGAGGGTGGCAACATCTGAATAGAAGGATTATTTGTCCCAGGCTGCCATGACTGCCACCACTTCTGCCCGTTTAGAAGAACAGCTGGCGAAGTTGGAGGGAGAGGATCATAGTCTGATCCTCTTTGAAGATGAAACCGCTCGTCAAGAAGAGGCACAACGTCGAGCTACTGTAAAATCTAAAGCCAAGATTCCAGCTTTGAGGGACAACATCAATCGCCTGTGTATCCCGTAGATTCTTTTGTAACTCTTTTTTTTGGTCGTCACAGCTCTTGTACCTTTTTTCGTCTTTTGATAGATGTTCAAGTACAAAATAAAGAATTTTTTAGATGTGAATGTGGCTTTGTAAAATATCGATGCTAGAGATAATGTGGACGTAGCAAGGATATTTCTGGTAGGTATTCCGCTGAGGAATTTTTATGTGGACCTATTATCCGTTTTATATTCGAATGTTTCGAATATAGATAATAAGTTGAACGAAGCTGCTGGTAGAGGTAATATGGACATAATAGCAGAGGATGTTCTATATCTGACCAGAGGTAATATGGACGTGGGAAGATATATAACGTTAGGTGGGAGTAGATAATTCAGAAGTAATATGGACATGACTATCCTTGATGAATGCTTTGCTCAGAGGTTATGTGGACGTGGCAAAACATTTGATCATTCCGCTGGGGAAATAATTATCGAAAAATAATTCAGAGGTAATAGGGACGTGATTTGTTTTCATCAAACCGAGTTTGGACGAAGTCAAAAACGGAAATGATTCTACTGGGGAAATATTTAGAGGATCTATTATCCAGGGTGTATTCAAGATTCTTGAAATACGGATAATAGTTAAATAGTTTCTTTTCGAATCATATAAACATCGCACTGTACATTTACATGACTGAACATATGTGAACATTATGTAAAAGAGGTTACACAAAGTATTCCTTCAGGAACTTGCCGTTGATAGGCATCATGAGCAAGTCACCATCAAGCTTGGTCAGCCGGTACGCACCGTTAGAATACACCGATTCTATGACGAAAGGACCTTCCCATTTAGGCTGGAATTTTCTTTTTGTTTTGTGCATCATGACCATTGGTCTTCTCACTTCTAAAACCATATCGCTGACTTGGAAGATTCTTTCCTTCACCTTTTTGTTGAAAGGTCTGGAAAGGAGTGCTTGGTATAGCTCAATGCGTTGTTGAGCTAACAAGCATTTTTCATCTAGTGCTTCGAGCTCCTGGAGTCACAGAGGGTAGCTTTCTTCGGTAGTCAGCTTGCTGGCTAGGTCTACTCGAAGAGAAGGAATCTGGATTTCTAGGGGAAGAACTACTTTGCTCCCATAAACCAGAGAGAATGGCGTACTATCTGTTGGAGTCTGGACCATTGTACGATAGGCCCATAGACATTCATCGAGCTTCTCATTCCAATCGCACTTGTTTGAACACACGAACTTCTTAAGAAGTTTTATGATGGTTTTGTTGAAGGCTTCTGCTAGCCCGTTAGCCGCTGGATTATAGGCAGTAGAGGCTACGTTCTGGATTTGGTTCTTATCGCAGAACCGATAGAATGCATGGTTTGCAAACTGTGGACCATTATTATAGATGTAGATGACATGATGTTTGATGAAACTGATCACGTTTAACGTCTTTACTTCAGTGAGCGGTATAGCTTCTGCCTATTTGGAGAAGTAATCGGTTATAGCTAGGATGAACTGATATCCTTTGGAGGATGGCGGGCTGATTGGTCCTATGACGTCCATGCCCCAGGCTTCAAATGGCCAAGATGCTACCGTCGGGTGCAGAAACTCCGAAGGTTGATGAATGAAATTGGCGTAGAACTGACAAGCTCTACACTTCTTTGCATATTCAACAGCATCTGCTATCATTGTGGGCCAATAATAACCCATTCTTTTGAGGCGATCTTGTAATTTGGGGCCTGGTTGATGTGCACCACAAACTCTATCGTGCGCCTCTTGGAGTGCATGTTTGGCTTCTGTGTTTGATAAGCATCGTAACAGTAGTCTGTCGTAAGAGCGTCGGTATAGCATCTTGGTAACTGTATCGTAGTAAAATCTGAGGGATCGCCTTTGGATGGATATTGCTTCCTTAGGGTCCTTGGAGAGGATTCCATAGACAGAGTAGTCTATAAAAGGAAATCTCCAGTCTTTGACATCGACGTTTGTTTCTGCCACGTAACTGTGATGAATATGCAAGGCATTTTTTACACAGAATAGTTCTCGACCAGACACTATGATCGACTGTTGAGTATTGGTTGGAACGATCAAGGAATCAGCAAGACCGGCTAGAGCATCTGCTTCTATATTCTATAGTCGAGGCACGTCCTCGATGAAGAATCCAGCAAAAGTTGACGCCAGCTCGATTGTTGCTCTATGGTAGGGGATGAGATCTTTATAACGAACTTCATAATCCCCTCGGACCTAACTAACTATTAGCTTAGAATCGCCATAAGCTTCCAGATAGTCAACTTCCAGTTGCTTCGCCAGTTGTCGACCAATTAATAGAGCATTATATTCGGCCACGTTGTTGGTGCATGGTTCCATGAGAGAATATGCACGGTGTATAACCAGATGATCAGGTGACACGAGCACGACACCTACTCCAGCCACGATATTTCCTTTGGGTCCTGTTCTTGATGCACTGTCAAAGAACATTAGCCAAATAGGGATTTCTTCCATTGACTTGTTAGACTCCACCACCTTATCGAGGATTTCGTCGTAGAGTTTGGACGACTCCGGCACCGGATGAGCTGCTAGGAAATCAGCTAATGCTTGGCCTTTTACTCCCTTCTGAAGTACGAAGATCATATCGTATGGAGTCAGCAGCATTGCCCTTGTAGCTAAACGGGAATTGAGAGAGCCCAGTTTAGTCATGAGTATTCTGAAAGGGTTGACTTTAGATATAATGTGGATAGTCTGTCCAGACACATAATGGCGTATCTTCTGGATGACAAATACTAGTGCAAGGCATTCCTTCTCTACTGGGGTGTATCTGTGCTCGGTACCCACTATTGTGCGGCTGAGGTAGTAGATTGCCTGTTCATGGCTGCCTTTATTCTTCTGAGCTAATAGGGCACCAAGAGAATGGTCCATAGCGCTGACATATAGTAAGAAGGGCTTCCCCATTATTGGAGCTACCAATACTGGAGGGCTTGTCAGATACGCCTTGATGTCGTCGAATGTACGTTGACATTGTTCATTCCAGACGAAAGATACGCCTTTTTTCATAAGCTGAGTGAACGGTTGACACCTTCCAGAGAGGTTTGAAATGAATCGTCTGATGTAGGCTAGCCTTTATTGTAGTCTGCATAGCTCTTTGAGCTTTCTTAGAGGATGCACGTTGAGGATAGCCTTCACTTTCTCCGGGTCCAGATGTATACCCTTTGAAGTGATGACGAAACCAAAGAACTTGTCGCTGGAGACTCCCAGAAAAGACTTGGTCGGATTCATCTTGAGTTGGTGTTCACGCATTAGTTAGAACACCGTTCGCAAGTCTTGGAGGTGGTTGCCCTTGAGACAACTTTTGACTGCAATATCGTCTATGTAGCATTCCACAGTTTTGTACAAATGATCGCGAAAAATTGTGTTCATGGCTCGCTAGTATGTCGCCCCTGCATTCTTTAATCCAAAGGGCATCACCATATAGCAGTATACCCCCAATGGTGTTAAAAAAGATGTGTGCTTCTCATCGTCCGGGAACATCTTGATCTGGTTGTACCCTGAGAACCCATCCATGAAGGACATCCGCTCGAAGCCGCAAGTATTGTCGATCATTACGTCGGTGATCGGTAGAGGGAACTCGTCCTTTGGGCATGTAGAGTTCAAATCACGGTAGTCGATACAGACTCGAACTTTGCCGTTCTTTTTCATGACTGTGACGATGTTGGCAACCCAGTCTGGGTGTTGTTCCTCGCGAATGAATCCACTGGCAATGAGCTTCTGACTTCATTCTCGATGGCTTCCATAACGTCTGGTCGAAATCATCATTGTTGCTGCTTTACTGACTTAGCTTTAGACGAAATGGTCAGATGGTGTATGGCGACTTTAGGGTCCAAGCCTGGCATGTCTTCATAACTCTATGCCAAGACGTCGATGTATTCTCTTATAAGCTGTATAAGAGATTGGCGTTCATCGTCAGATAGACTTTTGCTGATGAAGATTGGTTTGAAAGATGCTTCATCTCCTAGATTGACTTGGATGACTTCGTCTTTGGTAGGTGGTTCACGTTGTTCGAAGCGCAGCTCCCACCTAGTATCCATCTTTTGAGCCCATTGTTCAAGCTCGATTGATTGGTCATCGCCTGTTATTTGGTCGGCAAAAACCATGTTGACGAACAGAGTTGCTTTGAACATATCGCCGATGCTGGAGTCTGAGTCCCAGAGGGAGGAATCAGAAGAATGAAAACAACGATCTGCTTCATCATCTGATCTTTCGAGAGTTGTTGAAGGAGTAACAGCCCAAACCAATATCGCTTCTTTGGTAGTAGTTCTCAGGTTTGTCGGGAGGAGCAAAGTGTCATATTGGCAACCGTCGTCCTCGGCCATAATTTAGCCCTTTGTCATTTTTGATGTCATATCCCATGTTCTAGATGATATTCTTGGCCTGCCAACTATATCAGGAAAGTTACATTTTTCAGAGTCATAGTCAGCTTCTGTGCTGTGCTTGGGAGAAGTAGAGTCTGGAATAAACTTTCTCTCGCCAATTATACGACCGAAGATGATTAGTTCTTCATCCTTCTTTCTGGCTGGAACGATGAAGTAGAGGATATCTTCAGGATAAACTTTTTTCTGTAGGTGAGGCATTGTGATCGGTATGCAGAGGTGTGGTCCTATGCCATTCTTTAGAGCGTATATCGTATCTATGTAGTGGTTTACAGATTGATAGACATCGGAGTAATTCAAAGATAAACCTTTACTAAGAAAATATGCAAGTTCTTCTTCAGGGATAACATCATCCACTGAAGGTACATTATTATGAGTATTGATATACTTATTGAGAGGATCATCATCTGGAAGAGGAGCCACAGTCTTGGCCGAGTTCACCACGTAGGGTAATTCTTCAGGATTGGAAGGACTGGCATCAATAGGTTTCTCCCGGGGTGTCTTGCTGAGAGTGATGGTCAGTGGCTTGACCTTGTCGGGGTTCTTCTTTCTCATCCAGATAAGAGTCGACATGTAGTAATGCCTCACTTAAGGCCTTCCGTATTTCTTTGGAGAGTCGAAATAGATCGAACAGAGACAACCTGGCAGGTGTATTGGCTAGCTATGCCAGTATGTCAAAGTTGTAGGGCCGATTCATGCCTTCGGAAGCTGGCGCCTTTAAAGACTTGTCAAACTGTGTCTCCTTCTGTTTGGCTTTGTCCGTAGTTGGGGGCTTAGACGGGCCGGCTTCTGAGTTTGTGGGGGCAGAAGGAGCTTAAGAAGGTACTATTTCTTCTTGTGCGGGATCGTATGTCCGAAGATAAGTCTTCTCCGATCGTGTCTCGCCAGATAGAACCTCGTAGATAGGAGAAGATACCATATGGCATGACTTGTACTTCTTGTCCCTTTTTGCTTTAGGAGGTACTACCCCCTGTGTCACTTCTTGCACAAGGTCCGGATGGTCCCACATGATCTCACTACGTTCCGTTATGAGCGGGACCATGGTTGAGTTACGAGCTGGCGGTAGGTTGACAACTTCTATTATTGCCTTAGGAATCGGGACCACGCCGTCTGGGACTTCTGTAGGAGGAAAGTCGCCAAATTGAAGAGAGATCATGTTAGAATATACGACCTTGTTTTCAGCTTCGAGGTTAATCACTTGGCTGTCGATAAGCTGTTGTATCTTCTTCTTCAGGATGATGCAGTCCTTGGTGGAGTGATGCACGTACTGATAATAGAGACAGTACTTGGGATCGTTAAGTTGGCTCGTCTCTGCAGGACATTATGGTGGAGGCAATGTCAGCTTATTATCCTTCGTCAATATGAAAGATGGTAGTGACATCGTCTTCGTCGAAGGAGAAGATCTTTTTAGGCTTGTCGGAGGTGTCCTGAGAATTGGAAGCTCCTTTGGATGTGTTGACCTTCAGGACTTCTTTCTCTTTACCCCCACGAACAGTGATAGTTTGAGGATGCTTGCCCTTGTCTTCGGATTTGGGTGTTTTCAACCCCAGTAGTTCCAAGTTAGGAACATCGTTTTCAGCAGCATCAGCGGCCCCAATGAAAGTGGGCTATGTATCATACTTATGTATTCCCAGACAAAAATTTATCGTAGGAAGGAAGTTATGTCGACAAGTATCCATGAGTTCTGAGTCTGGTATGCCGAAGGGCATCTTCAGTGCTAGCCGCCTGAAGCGTTTGATGAAGGTGATGACAGACTCAGTCCTCCTTTGTTTGGTCTCGATGAGGGTGGACATACTGACATGCATGACACTCTCGTAAAACCTGTTGAGGAACAACCTCTCCAAGTCTTTGAATGAATTGATACATCCGTCAGGCAGACTGGAACCATTCGAAGGCTACCTCCTGCAAGGTGCTAATAAACAGCTTTAACAAGAATGGGTCGTCTCTGGGTAAGTGCAGAGTCTGTGTGTTGAAGTACGTCATGTGCTGACGAGAAGAAGTCAACCTGTCAAATGAGTTCAGCGTCAGCGGCTTGTAGTTAGGAGGGCAAGTAGCGTTCTCCCACTCAGGGGGATATGGTTGAGATATCCCCATCTTCTGAAGCTCGTATTTGTGTGAGATGGTGTCGAGGCGAGCGACCAGGGAATCAATTGTATCATATTGATTGAACAGGTGTTAGGAAACGGCTGCTGAACGGTTGTCAGGCGTCGTTGGCGAAGGACCACCCCCAGCATTTGTAAGATTTGGAGGAGGCGCAACGGAATGGTACTCCTTTTGTAGTAGAGGAGGGTTGTTGCTATGAGCAGGACTAGCGTAGGCCGAGATGTTTGATTGAGATGGAGGAACAGCCCCAGCTTGAACTGCCATGATACTGGTAAGCATATCAGTAATCTTGGCAAATGTTGTTTCAAGACCCTCTAGCTGTTTGCTGGTCTGGTCACTGGCTTCTTCAGGTCTTTCTCCGTCCACCATGTATGTTGATAACATATAAGGATGAATGGAGGAAACAGTACAACTGGTGCTGATACTGTCTGTCTCCGAGTGGACAAGTCCTTCATCTTCAGGTAGAGGAGGTAGGTAGTCGCCATCGAATTCGGAAGGATCATCGTCCTCTGGAAATCTACCTCCAGTGTGGGGGTCATCTGCTTCAGATTCTTAGGGAATACTACCCCCAGCTTGGGAATCTTCGTCGTCCATACGGAATCTCGCATTTGATCGAGTGACCATATAGACTCCTTTAGATGTGACAGCCTGTTGGCCATCTGTTGGTAGACTTCTCCTTCTTCTTCTCGCAGAGCTAAGAGAGAAAGTTGGGTTCGTAGTCCACCATCTTTGATTGGGGCTTCCGTAAGGGGGACCCCATGAAGCCATGTTGAATGAAACACATAGTGGCTTCTCATCGCCAAAGAAGTGCAGCGGTCGAAACACGGACTTTCTCTGAGGCACGCTTGTTGCTTTGGAGCAACAGCAGTTGATAACAATACTGGTGCACGGAAGTGCACTATAAATTGTTATGTTCTCCCTCGCTTTGTGCTTATGATTTATCATATCGCGCAAGTCAGCGGAAGGGAGTTTTGCCTTACAACCCATGTTGTATGCATCGTCGAGCTTTGCACGCGGGTTCGTAAGGAGAGTAGGCGCATCTAGACTTAGTTCACGTGCAGGGGCAACCCCCACACCTAAGTTTTGTGATGTCCTTGAAAACAGCCCCGTGCTATATGCGTTGGGGCCTATCTTTTTGTTGTTGGCACATAGGCCTTGGAGACTGGCCTTGGGCGCATGCTCCCTAACAGCAGGTCTGAGCCTCCTTGATATGGGCGCATAGTATAGATCCAGAGAGCCTGGGCGCATAGCCTTGGGCGCATGGCATTGGATTCCCAGTCTGCTGAAGACAGAAGTGTTCTAGTTTGGACTATGCACCCAAACACTCCCTTAGGCGCGTGGCTTGGGGCGCATGCTTGGTGGAGCAGCTCTATTTTCTTCCAGTTTTGCCTCCTTCGTTTGTGAGCCTCACCAGGTTTGGCCAGAGTATCGCACACCCCAATTCTTGGCATCGTAGTATTTTTCTTTGTCAAGTCTCGGGTGTTAAACACCCTGTTGTTGGTTATACAGGGAAGAAGTCACCGGGCTAGTAGAGCCCGAAACGGTGTGAGCCTTCTCCATTTGGGAAGCTTCTATGGCAGAGTCATGCGCCTATGTGACAGAGTCCTCCAGTTGCATATCTGCTATGACACTAGCAGGATATGCACAGTGAGCCTTCGGAAGCCAAGTCTTGCGAGACTTGTTTGGCTTCGCTAATTTTGAGGGAGTAGAGCCATCCCTCGAGAGCATCTCTTCAAACGCCTGTTGATCGAACTTTACGATCAGCATCTTCTGAGTACTCCCCACTTTGTCGGTATCGGATTGCGTCACCACCTTCTCGTCAGAAAAAAAGGTAGTCCCCAGCAGAGTCACCATTTTTGTGGACACACACGAAAAGAAGAAGAAACATTGTCTTTTCTTTATTGGCGCAAGGCACCACAAATCGAGTACGCCTGAGAGATCCTGCGCTGAGGATCCCCGAGTACAAAAAAGAATTCTGGGGAATGGGACGATGGAGATCATGCGACAGTTGCTCCTTTACTCCGTTGACACTCCGATTACAAAAGTGGCAGAAAACCTAAGAAAATTGCTAACTCTCGGCTCACTGGCAAGAAGTGCAGCAATTTGGCTCTTGAAAATGCTCTCCGTTCTGTGTTTTGAAGAGGGATAAGACCCCTACTTTTATAGTCGTTCTTGACCTGGTATGATGCTATGCGTCCACATGAAGGAAACACACTGGTTTCCATGTGGGCGCATAACCCTGCCGTGGGCGCATAGGGTGTAGGCACATAAAAACTGAAAGATCGTGGGTTAGTCGTGGTGTTGACGTGGCAGCATGCTTCGGTGCACGACTGTTCGTGGAGACTAACGTGGCCATACGCTTCGATGCACATTTTGATCATGGCTTTGACTGAGTCAGGCTTGGGCTCATAGCCCTGTTTCAGGCTATGCGCCCTCCTTCACAGGATGATAGGCGCATATAGCTTCACCGGATGATGGGCGCATATATCCTCCTCTAGCTTTGGGCGCATAAGGCTTAATTTGCTTAAAAAATTCATGCTTCTACAACAGACACACACCACTGTATACACACACACACACACATTGTATATACACACACAGGAATATGGTACACATACACTCTACTGTTATGCACACACACCCCCCTACTGCTACTGTTACTCTATCCCTCTCTCTATATATGTATATATATAAATATCTATATTCTTGCTAATATGTAATATATATATATATATTGCCTATATGTATTTTGTATATGTAAATGTCGTGAATACATATATGTGTATGCCAATATAGATTTGTACATGGCATATAGCCCTATATGGTCTTCCTATGTGTACGCCTATGTATACATTATGTGTATATGGGTATGTATATACATGAATTGTGTGTTGATAGTTTGTGTAGTGTTGTGACTTGTGTGAATGCTAGAATAGACATGGTTAGGCTTAGTGAGACTTGTCTAGGTTAGGACTTGACCTAGTTTGACTAGTGTAGTTGACTAGAGTTGACAAAAGATTGACTTCAGCCTAGTTTGACCCAAACATCATGTAAAATGCATTGCTGTGTTCTATTTTATCATTTTGGACATGTTGTGACTTGTGATGTTATAAATAGGAGTCAGACACCTCTCCTTAGACAGTATTTCACTTTAGATACTCAGGATATCAGGCGAGTACATTCTCTGACCGTTTCATACTTGATAGGATTTACATTTATGCTCTAGATTACTTTACTTGATTCTGTCACGTTGTTAACACGGATTGGTACTATACAGATCCCTTCATGAGATGTTATCCCCCCTCGGGAGCATCGGCTTACAGTATGTCATGTGCGTTTCACTTTCATTATGTACTCCGGTACTTTCACCATTTATGTGCACTCTTATGATTCATGTACTCTCATGTTCACAGATCCCCCATGTATACAATCTTGTGCACCCTTTTATAGGCCTTCATGTGATATCATGTGCAAAACCTGTCTGGATCCTTGTGTATTGATTGGGGTACGAGGGACTATAAATGGTCATGTGAATAATTCTAAAGTAGTATACTCATGTGTAAACTCTTAGATTACTCATGTAAAAATTCAAGCCGTTCACATGTCTACCTTGTACTCTAAATCACTAGTTCACTGTTAGTTCTTTACTTATAGTAGATATTTCTTACAGTCATCACTTCTATTCATATATTTTCCCGGCATTTTATGTATCTTACTCTATTGTATATTTATATATCCTGTCATATTATGAACTACGTGAGATGTATTATGCTCGCTCCTGTCCTGACTGGACCTGTTAAAAATATTACAGAGGACGAGGATGAGACGTGTTGTACCACCTACTACGGGACATCATTAGAGGATACCTGTGACTTGGACTTTCAGCAGGATCCATTACCTGCTGACGACACTCCCTTAGTTTAGTTCTTATTTCAATTGTATCTCATCTGGATATTGTATTAGTGATTGTGATGATGTGGATTTGTGGATCTTGATAGATGTTTATCTTAGACACTTTGGATTATCTCTTTATCATATTTCATCTGTGGATTCTATTGATATTCTTATCTATCTTATCGTACATCTTCCTTAGCTGTGATTGAGATTGTACTTTATATTATTCCTCCATTCAGAGAGTATAACTGTGCAATATACCTTATAATTGTTAGATGTATGTGACCTAGGACAGCGTTCTACTGCCGACACTGTGGCATAGGCTGGACGTACCCACTTCTTGTACCCTTACACTGGGTACTGGTCGTGACACATTTTTAGTGGTGGCCCATGCGGGTCTAGATTTGCGGTGGTATTTGAACTAGAGTATCACTGTAGCCTGCAGTAGGATTAGGATATTTTTGAAGGTACTCAATCACATTAGGAAAAACTCTTAATCAGATTCCTTTCATCTAAATTTCCTGCTTATTGTCTTCCCTTGAATATAAACTGTCCTTCTTTGCTATTTCGACTCATTCTCAGAAATTGTTCTTGTTTGATCTCTCTCCAGGATGGTCGAGACTAGATCTCGTCACCTAGGACAGGAGGACACTGATGAGAGGTCTGCCACCTCTCGTCCTGTGCAGCCAGCCCCCGATATCGCAGTACCAGTTATGCCAGTTGGGGTGGGTGTTTCAGCTGCATTCGGAGGAGCCCCTCCACCAGTTCGCAGGCAGAGCCCAGTGATTCCAGAGATGCTCCAGCAGTAGCAGCCGCCTTCAGGATCCATCGATGCAGTCCAGCTGTTCACTTTCTTCCAGCAGTTCATGGAGGCCCAGCAGGCTCAGCAGCAGCGTCAAACGGCAGAGTTCAGTCGGGGCATCGATCTGGCCCTGATGACAGTTGAGAGGGCTATAGCTTAGCCTCCGGCAGTTCAGCAGCAGCATCAGTCGAAGGAGAAGGGTATACAAGATTTTTAGAAGATGCACCCACGGGACTTCAGGGGTACAGAGGGCATCATGTACGCAGATGAGTGGATCGAGCACATGGAGGAGATCTTCAGGCTGGCAGAGATTCCAGCGAGACTGTAGATTGAGGCGGTGGCTAGTATGATGTAGGACTTGGCTCGTACGTGGTACCAGAAAGACCCGAGGGTTGGTACAGTTGGGCAGACTTGGGCAGCTTTCAAGAAGCTGTTTAAGAAGAAGTTTTTTCCCGATGCAGCGCTTGGTGCCCTCGAGACGCAGTTCGAGGCTTTGGTGCAGGGCAGCCAGACTGTCGAGGAGTACACCGGGGAGTTCTGTCGTCTGGACAGATTTGTTGAGGGGCTTTCTAAGGCGATAAAGGCCCGGAGGTTCAGGAAGGTGCTAGTCAAGGAGGTAATGTCCTATACCAAGTGTGCCCGCTGCGCCACTTTTGAGGAGATCCTGCTGGGTGCCTTAGCAGCAGAGGATGATCTTGAGCTGAGGCTCAAGAGGGGGCGAGACACTCAGGGAGCCAGTGGTAGCGGAGGACCGGCCGAGAGGCCGTACTTTCAGCAGTAGCACCAGCAGAGACAGTTCCAGGGTCAGGGCCGTACAACTTCCAGTAGGTACAGCAGCAGCCGAGGGTTCAGCCGCAGGCACTCAGGCAGTAGCCCGTCAGTTATAGTTTTTGCAAGAAACTAGGGCATATATGGAATGATTGCAGTAAGAGGCTCGGGAGGTTCCTACTCTATGGTTCGGCATAGCACCAGTTGAGGGAGTGCCCTCTACCTTCGGGATGAGCAGCTTAGGGAGCGGGGGCCAGAGCCCCAGCAATACAGCAGAAGGGACCGCTGTCGACTCAGCAGCAGTGATTCGTACAGCATCAGCAACAGGCCAGGGGAGGCCAGCAAGGACGAGCTTTCGCCATGGCGGCCGAAGAGAAAGAGCCTATTGGGGAGCTGATCGCAGGTTTTATTCTTCTCGACTCCATTCCAGCTTTCGTCTTATTTGATTCTAGGGCTTCCCACAATTTTGTGTCTGTATCATTTGCTGTTAGATACTGCCTTATAGATGAATCATTGCCTAGGACCTGCAAGATCACGATCGGGGATGGTATTATCCTCGTGAGTGATGTTTGCAGAGGGCGAAGTGTTATTTTGGAAGGCCGGGAGTTGGAGGTGAGTCTACTCGTAATGTCACTACCGAACTACGACATTGTATTAGGCATGGATTGGTTAAACAAGCATCATGCCAATATAGATTGTCGTGGGGGTAGAGTTCTGTTCGGAGTGCCAGGAGAACCAGAGTTCGAGTTCACCCGACGGCAGGCAGAGCAGAGCAGCAAACTTTTCTGTGGAGTTTCAGTCGAGGAGCAGACGATTCCATATCCTTTGATTGCGGAGTTCATAGACGTCTTTCCGGAGGATTTGCCAGGGCTTCCACCGTACAGAGACATTGAGTTCTCGATAGAATTGGTTTCCGGTGTGAAACCAATTTCTCAGCATGTCTATCGAGTGAACAACAGTAAGTTGGTGGAATTGAAGAAGCAGGTGGATGAGCTGCAGGACAAGGGCTTCATCCGATCGAGTTCTTCACCTTGGGGTGCACCGGTACTCTTTGTATCCAAGAAGGAAGGGTCGGTACGGATGTGTATCGACTACAGGGCACTCAACAACCTCACAATCAAGAACAGCTATCCACTACCACGAATTGATGATCTCTTTGATCAGTTGAGTGGAGCTCGGGTTTTGTCGAAGATTGATCTGAGGTCAGGTTATCATCAGGTAAAGGTGAAAAAGGAGGATATCCCGAAGACCATATTCAGAATACGGTATGGTCAGTTTGAGTTCTTGTTTATGCCGTTTGGGCAGACCAATGCCCCGACGGTATTCATGAACTTGATGAACAAGGTGTTCCACCAGTACTTGGACAAGTTCGTGGTGGTATTCATCGATGATATCCTAGTGTACTCGAAGACTGAGGAGGAGCATGAGGAGCACTTGATAGTGGTTCTGGAGACACTCAGGAGGGAGGAGCTTTATGGCAAGCTCTCGAAGTGCGAGTTCTTTCTTGACATAGTTGACTTCTTGGGTCATGTGGTGACTAGAGATAGGATCTCAGTGGACCCGAAGAAGATCACGGCAGTTGAGGCCTGGTCGGCACCGAGTTTAGTAGCAGAGATCAGGAGCTTATTGGGATTGGCAGGTTATTACAAGAGGTTCGTGCAAGATTTCTACCGTATTGCAGAGCCGTTGACTAGGCTGACCCAGAAGGATGCAGAGTTTGTTTGGTCAAAGGAGTGTCAGGTCATCTTTGATGAGTTGAAGAAGCGGCTGATGACAGCTCTGATTCTGACATTACCATCAGGATCAGGAGGGTTCACTATCTACAGTGATGCCTCAGGAAAGGGTTTGTGTTGTGTCTTGCAGCAGCATGGGAAGGTGATTGCCTATGCTTCCAGGCAGTTACGTCCCCATGAGAAGAACTATCCTACCCATGACTTAGAGTTGGCAGCAGCGATATTTGCTTTGAAGTTGTGGAAATACTACTTATACGAAGAGAGGGTAGAGATCTTCATGGATCACAAGAGCTTGAAGTATGTGTTTACACAGAAGAAGCTCAACATGAGGCAGCACAGGTGGTTGGAGTTGATGAAGGACTTCAACATTTCACTACAGTATCACCCAGGGAAGGCCAACGTGGTTGCCGATGCCTTGAGTAGGTATCCGACAGCCATCTGTTTGACTATGGATCGTCACTTCCTAGCAGATTTGGAGAGCCTAGGGATTGAGGTGATTGTGCCAGGAGTTCAGATGCAGATGTGGGGCCTTCAGATTCAGTTGGACTTGGTGGAGAGGATCAAGTCGACGTAGTTCGAGGATGTTGCTCTGTGGTGTATCCGAGAGCAGGCTCAAGCAGGGCTGGTGGATGATGAGTTTACTCTTACATAGGATGGCGCTTTGAGGCACGGTTCCAGGGTGTGTGTGCCCAATAGAGAGCTCATGGAGCAGGTCATACAGGGGGCCTACCGATCTCAGTACTCTATACATCCAGGTGCCAACAAGATGTATAGGGACCTGAAGGAGTATGTCAGGTGGTATAGGATGAAGCGGGAGGTAGCTCGCTTCGTAGCCAGATGTTTGGTCTGTCAGCAGGTCAAGGCAGAGAGGCAGAGGCCAGGAGGTTTGTTGCAGCATTGCCTATTCCCGAGTGGAAGTGGGGTACATCACGATAGATTTTGTTTCTGGATTGCCACGTACATCAGGAGAAAAAGATGCGATTTGGGTCATCGTAGATAGGTTGACCAAATCAGCCCACTTTTTGCCATTTAAAGTGGGTACGTCTACTGAGAGGCTTGCAGAGATGTATATACGGCAGATTGTCAGGATTCATGGAGTTTCGGTCAGTATTATCTCGGATCGGGCTAGTCGCTTTACTTTCCATTTCTGGCTGAGTCTGCAGACTAGCTTCGGCACTCAACTCAAATTTAGTACTGCATATCACCCTCAGATGGACAGACAGTTAGAGAGGACTATACAGACGCTCGAGGACATGCTGCGAATGTGCGTCATAGATTTTGGAGGATCCTGGGAGGATCACCTGCACTTGGTGGAGTTTGCTTACAACAGTTTTCAGGCCAGCATTAAGATGTCAACCTTCGAGGCACTGTACGGGCGTAGATGTCGTACACCCTTATCTTGGGATGATATTGGAGAGCGAGCTTTATTGGGACCTGAGATGGTTGTTGACACAGCCGAGAAGGTAAAGCGCGTCAGGGACATACTTCGCGTGGCGCAGGACAGACATCGACATTGGACCGATAGCCACCGGAGGCCTTTGGAGTTTGAGGTACAGATTAGAGATAGGATTAGAAGTAGGATGTTGTTTTTGTTTGTTTGATCATGTTTGATTATTTTGTAACTTGAGACCTTGTTTTTGTTTAGGTCAGAGACCTAGTTTTTCTAAGGATATCTCCGACTCGTGGTACCATACGTTTTGGTAGAGGTGGGAAGCTTAGCCCACACTTTATCGGACCTTTCGTAATCAGCGGAAGAGTCGGTGATGTGGCATACAGGCTAGACTTGCCACCTGCACTAGTGGGTGTCCACAACGTATTCCGTGTATCACAGTTGAGACGGTATGTGGCTGATCCTAGCCATGTACTCGACCATTCGGAGATTGAGGTGGGACCTACTCTAAGTTATCCAGAGCAGTCACTGGAGATTCTGGATCGCCGGGAGATGGTACTGAGAAACCAGGTGATACCCTTTGTTCGCGTCGCATAGAGGCATCATTCTCCAGGAGAGTCTACCTGGGAGCGAGAGGATGAGATGCGCGAGCGATACCCATATCTCTTTAGACCTTGAGGTATGATTGTCTATCCTTCTCATCAGTTTAGTTTTGCCTTTCAATTTCGAGGACGAAATTCTTTTAAGGAGGGTAGATTTGTCACTACCACATTTTTGCTTGAGGGTATTTTGGCCATTTTGAGAATTTTGGATTTATTTTGAATTATTGGAGTGATGGTTGTTATTTTTTACCTTTGCTAGTTGAGACTTTGGAGACTAACCTAGATGTTGACCTTAGCTATGGTGACTTGATTAGCATGGTGGGACCCTAGTCTAACTTAAGTCAACCCAAGTTAAGTTATTTTGAATCAAGTTTCATGTAAAGAATAAATAATTTAGTGAATGGACTTTTGACTTAAGCATTGATTTCATTTATTATTGAAACTTGGCCCAAGCCCATTAGTCATAACCCTAACCCTAATTTCTATCTTACATGGCCGGCCACATAGGGATCCCCCTATTTAATCTCTCTAGCTAGTTCTTGCCTCTTTTGCATCAAAACAACTTTTGGAAAGAAAGAGGTATTGGTCCTTCTTCCCCAATTCATAATTCTTTCATTTTAATTCATTTTTGACTCTAGTCTCTTGAATTAGAACCTAATCCCACTATATTTTCTATTCATGGAGAGAAATCTCAGATTTGGTACAATTTGTAGCTTTTGGCTTGCAAAAGGAATCTTCTTATTTGGGGCTTTTCTTTGAGTTTGATACTCTATAGGTAAATACCTCAAATTATCATTTAATCCTGATTTCTGTGCATGATAGCCTAGATCTAGGTGTCCCCTAGCTGTGGTGTGTGATTGGTGAAGTTTTGAATTGATTTCGTATCCGTATCGGACACGTATTAGTTCCTAGTTCTAAATGTTTGTGTGAATCCCTCTAAGAACTTTTTCATTGAATTTTCGAAATTTTTTTGATTGGGATTATTCATTTTAATGTGCTCATTGATTTCCCTAAGCTCTGAACTAATTTCTGAGTCGTGTCGTGTCCACACGAAGATACGAACACGCTCACTGTGCGTACGGGCAGTGCCCTGCTGCTCGAGGAGCTTTTTTCCTTGCACAGGCCACGTGGGCAGCTGCCACTTGGCAGGGAGATGGGGGCCATGACTGACATGTCAGCCTCCAAGCCTCGTGTCAAGGGGTTTTGTGTCGAACATGATATTAGGCACGCACACGTTTTGCATCGTACACTGCACTGTGTATTCTGCTCACTGACACGCACCTCGTGTCCGCACTGGACGTGTCGTGAATGCCTCGTGAGTTGTCGAATGTGTAGCCCTACATGTGGGCTATACGTGGGTATGACCACGAGACATGTCGTGTCTCGTAGCATATCCACGAGAGCCATGACACGCCGTACGAGACTGCCTGAGTGTAGTTTGCTGACACCATGTTATTTCGAGATTGGACACGTTTGTGTCCAGTTTTTGGACACCAAATCAACTGTATGACACATACACAGGTGCACTAACAATTACCAACCCATTAAACTGAATATTAATGTGTTTTGAATTTGAAATTGAGTTTCCCCTAATTTTTTGATAATGGGTTCTGAGAATTGAATTCCAGAGTTTATTTATGTCTAAACTAATTTTAGATGATTAATTTATCATGATTAGATCACATATATATGTCTGAGATTAAGTCTACTTGTTGGGATTCATGTTAGCTTGGATTATGGGTTTTTGAAATGCTAAAGGAATGTTAAAAACTAAAAACTGGAATCTGTGTATACACTGATTTTTGAATGACACACATATTCATACACACTCACCTGTGTTGATTTCTAATATACATGTTCACATTGAACTGTCAGAACCTGAGCACACCCTATGAATTACACTCACACACCCTTGTCACCAGCCTATCACAAAAATCTGAACACACACTCACATTCATCCTAACCTAAAACCTAAGAACACCTTATATGTCCAGCTACCTACACACACACATGAATACTAACTGAGAACACCCTACTGCTGCTATACACACACACCCTATCTACTGTACACACACACAGGAAACCTGAGAACCTAACTACTGCTACACTCTAAAACCTGGAAACCTATACACACACACCCTATCTACTGTATACACACACACACACCACTGTATACACACACACACATTGTATATACATACACACAGGAACATGGTACACACACTCTACTGTTATGCACACACACACACACCCTACTGCTACTGTCACTCTATCCCTCTCTCTCTATATATGTATATATATAAATATCTATATTCTTGCTAATATGTAATATATATATGTATATTGCCTATATGTATTTTGTATATGTAAATGTGGTGAATACATATATGTGTATGCCAATATAGATTTGTATGTGGCATATAGCCCTATATAGTCTTCCTATATGTATGCCTATGTATACATTATGTGTATATGGGTATGTATATACATGAATTGTGTGTTGATAGTTTGTGTAGTGTTGTGACTTGTGTGAATGCTAGGATAGACATGGTTAGTCTTAGTGAGACTAGACTGGGTTAGGACTTGTCCTAGTTGACCTAGTTTGACGAGTGTAGTTGACTAGAGTTGACCAAAGGTTGATTTTAGCCTAGTTTGACCCAAACATCATGTAAAATGCATTGTAGTGTTCTATTTTACCATTTTGGACATGTTGTGACTTGTACTGTTCTAAATAGGAGTCAGACACCTCTCCTCCGACAGTATTTCACTTCAGATACTCAGGATATCAAGCGAGTACATTCTCTGACCGTTTCATACTTGATAGGATTTACATTTACGCTCTAGATTACTTTACTTGATGTTGTAACATTATTAACACGGATTAGTACTATATGGATCCCTTCATGAGATGTTATCCCCCCTCGGAAGCATCGGGTTATAGTATGTCATGTGCGTCTCACTTTCATCATGTACTTCGGTGCTTTCACCATTCATGTGTACTCTTATAATTCATGTACTCTCATGTTCACAGAGCCCCCATGTATACAATCATGTGCACCCTTTTATGAGCTTTTATGTGATATCATGTGCAATAACATAACCTGTCTGGATCCTTGTGTATTGATTGGGGCACGGGAGAGTATAAATGGTCATGTGAACAATTCCAAAGTAGTATACTCATGTGCAAACTCTTAGATTACTCATATAAAAATTTAAGCCGTTCACATGTCTATCTTGTACTCTAAATCACTAGTTCAATGTTAGTTCTTTACTTATAGTAGATATTTCTTTACAGTCATATCTTTTATTCATATATTTTTCCAGCGTTTCATGTATCTTACTCTATTACATATTTATATATTCTGTCATATTATGAACTGCGTGAGATGTATTGTGCTCGCTCCTGTCCTGACTGGACCTGTTAAAAATATTACAGAGGACGAGGATGAGGCATGCTGTACCACCTACTACGGGGCAGCATTAGAGGACACATGTGACTTGGACTTTCAGCAGGATCCATTACCTGCTGACGACACTCCCTTAGTTTAGTTCTTATTTCAATTGTATCTCATCTGGATATTGTATTAGAGATTGTGATGATGTGGATTTGTGGATCTTGTTAGATGTTTATCTTAGACACTTTAGATTATCTCTTTATTATATTTTATTTGTGGATTCTGTTGATATTCTTATCTATCTTATCATATATCTTCATTAGCTGTGATTGAGATTGTACTTTATATTATTCCTTCATTCGGAGAGTATAACTGTGTAATGTACCTTATAACTGTTAGACGTATGTGACCTAGGATAGCATTTTACCGTCGACACTGTGGCATAGGCTGGACGTACCCACTTCTTGTACCCTTATACTGGGTGCGGGTCCTGACAACTAGGCATTGTGTTTCATTAAATCATGTTCATTGACATGATAGAACATAGGACACAGACACGATCATGATATGGAGTCATACATTAGCATTCGTGGTTTGGACTTCGTGATAGGATACTAGACTGTTACTTGGACTTGTGACCTTACTAGTTCTAGACTTGGTGTGGGGAGAACATTATCACAATATCAGGCTATATATATATATATATATATATATATATATATATATATATATATTTATATTTATATATATATATATATATATATATATATATAATTTAAAATATATATATATATATATATACTCGTATATCCTCGTTTTCATATATGGAACTTGGCTGTTAATCTTCTAGTTTATCCTCGTTTTCATATAGGGACTTAGATGGTGTTCTACTAGTATATCTTCGCTTCTGTAGCAGAGCTTGGGTGGTTTTGTACTTGATCTACTTATATGCCCTTGGTTCCACGATACGGTGCCTTAGGGCAATAGACTGTTGATGAATTTGTGATCCTTAGTGGCTAAACCTGATATCCGAAATATGTTCACACGTGCATATCGCGTAGTTAGTTAGGGTAGTACCTTTTAGTTCATATATTTTTATTTACTGTTTTATTGGCATTATATTATGTACCTTGCTACGTACTTGAGGATCATTGTGATCTCTCTAAGTAGTCGATCATGCAGGAGTGTTCAGTGATCATGTGGGAGTGTTGTATCTGAATCAGGTATTTTATCTTGCTTTTTTTATTTTATCGTTATTTATACTCTGATATTTAGTCTTGTTTTATTGGGATGTAGACCATATCATATACTATTCCTTCTTGATATTAGTTACCACGTGGATTGAGATAGATATGTGATAGTGAACGATAGATAGAATTAGAACACCAAGACAGCTTATTCCTATTCGAGCAGGGCTGAAGTCCATTCGACACGTAGCTGTTATGTATACGTACTCCTGGTCCTATGTAATTTGGGATTTGGGCGTTACACTTCGTCAAGGAAGCCTGGAGAGAGTAGAGCTTGCTTCTGTTCCCAGCGGAGGTGTCAGAGATGAAGTCAATTTTGGCATGGATACCGCATCTTCTGCTTTTCTAGATTCTTGAAAGATCTCTCCGAATTTGAGCCTACTCCATTTTCCAAGATCCTGTCTGGTAGCCTTCAGCTTAAGCGCCACACTTGTTAATGGATTTAAATGAAGCTTCGAGTTCCAGCTCTTTTTTACCACTTTATAGAATTCATGATGGTTATACCAAAAATTGAGGAATTTGAAAGACTTACTAAATATCCAAACAGAGTGTTACATTTCCAATAATAATGGGTTATGGTCGAATTTAGCCCTACTAAGATGAGTTACCGACGAGCTGTACACCATCTCGTTCGAGAGGTGATTGGTTAGAGCACGGTCAAGACGTGATTGCTGGTTGGCTTCTCCTTCTCGCATACTGCTCTAAGTGTAAGCATTGCCTATGAAGGACGGATGCGTCAAATTTGCTTCAAAGATGAATTGTTTAAACTCATTGATGGATCCGTAATCGGGATCTCTACCTCCAATCTTCTCTTTTGGGGAAGCAATGGCATTGAAGTCTCCCCCACATATCTACGAGAAATCTAAAAAATTCTCCCTAATCTGAAGAAGTTATTCCCATAAGCCCTTCTTTTAATTTTTGTGTTGCCTCCATGGACTAGAGAAAGGATACAATTTTTAGCAAATAGAGGGTGACTGATGAAAACTTCATTAAAATGATAGATGTCAAATCTTCACCATTGAATATCCAAATATTTTTATTATTGGCTTTAGCATAGGAGAATCCTAGCTTCAACATGCAATGCTCAATTTTGGCCTCAGCCATCTTTGATTCAATGATCGCGAGGAAGAGATATTGTGCAAATTTTTAAGAGCCTTTAATCTATTGATCGTTTGTTACCACGCTATATCCCTAGTGTTCCATTGGGAAAAAGTATAGTGTCCCGTTTTCGATAGGCGACGGACTTCGTAATATGCTTGTGCCGAGTCAGATCGATAGGAAACTTAGATAGCCATATGACTCGATCGCTGAGCTTGGTATTCGATAACGCCTTACGGCATCAAAAAAATCGATTTGGACGAATATTACGAGAATCGATCCAGCTAATGGAACGGCTTTCGTTGGAATAAGTCCTAGATGTAACAGGCTGCGTCTCGATGAGTGAGCTCTATATAAGAGTCCCTTCGATGGGACCGGACTGTTGTATGATTTTTTTGGAGTTTTTGCCACTTGGTTTTGATGAATGTGTTTTTGTGTCATTTTCTGAATGCATTCTACGAATTTTGAAATGAAGGATTTAAAGAAGAAATTCTGACTAAGTGTTGGTGTCATTGCAGGATCTCGCATAACTA
Organism: Iris pallida; assembly: GCA_029216955.1. Lineage (NCBI taxonomy): Eukaryota > Viridiplantae > Streptophyta > Magnoliopsida > Asparagales > Iridaceae > Iris > Iris pallida. The sequence continues at coordinate 6,386,535 of JANAVB010021595.1, read as the reverse complement.
AAGCTTGAATGTTACGAAGCGCTTCGACCCTTGGAATAATCAAATACTTGGTGGGTGGTTCAGCCCCTTCTTTTCTACTATGTCCCGCAAACGAAATTCTTTTGTCTCGAACTTATTAAAATTGACGATGCCAAGTTAAATGCATACCAATCCACTAAGATCAAGAACTCGGGAAAAATGTATCGATTCAGAGTAATTTACTCTAAAAATATAAGTTTCACACCAAAACGAGAAAAGATAAGGTTCTAGAAAAGAGAAAGACTATTCCATAATCTGCAAAATAAAATAATGAAACGTTGGTTGCGGCATATGGTGCCTCGGAGGAATTTGGTGCCTATGGGACGCTAAATTGGAAGTGCGGCTTTGGAAAAAATAACTTAGTTGCATGAGGTAAAAAATGATAATATTGTTTAATATTGTGCATGTTATGCAATCCGTATCATATGTTAAACTGTTATCGCATTTGCATGGTCATGGACAACTTGTGCACAAGGGTTTCCTCGGAACGGTATCCGGGGCATCGGAACTGAATCGACCTAGGGGGAATTTGAGATTTCGTGCTTAGCACGAGGTATTACAGGACCTCCAGCTAGGCTTGCAACCTAGTCTGATAGGGTAATTTGTAATGCCATAATGAATAGTCTTTCATGGTGATTAACACCGATGACCGCATATAAGATAGCATGCTCATCTATTGTCTTATGCAGGTAGAAATTATAATCTCTGTTTTTATACAGGAACGAGCACGACCGCAGTAAGAATGAGATAAACTGCTATAATTTCTGTCTGCTTTAATATTTCAAATGGAAGACTATCAATATGAACTAATTTCATTTAGTTCTAAATAGAAAGAAAACTCCAATGCATGCCTACCTTAACAAATCAAAGTCATTTTAGACGAGTGGGTTCGTCCCGCTCACTAGTGCTTTTCCAGGAGTACTAATTCCCAATCCCATAGGTGACGAAGACTCTGGAGGTGTATGTCACTAAGCCAAGGCTGAAGTTCGGAGAGGCATTTTGAAGCTCTTCCTATTCTAAAGTATTTTGAAGCCAATTCATCGAAGGCTTTCAATGTATAAAACGGTGAATGTATGGAACAACAAGTGTTCGTTCAGGCAGCTTGTCGAGTATATTTTCTTTTGTTTCAATCAATGTAGCCGCAACAGTATATCCAATGTAATATGACTTGCACTTCGTTACAAGCTATCAATGAAAAGCATATTTCTATCTTCCTATACTACGTGTTCAATTTTTCTGAGATTTATGAAGTTTCAGCTTTATGTATCAAATAAGAATGATCAAATGTAATGTTCTTGTCTTGTACGAGTGCAATTCCAGACTCGTACGGCATCATACCTTAGCGAGGATGATCGATTCGGCATAATGGGAATGGGGACGAACAGTCCGTCGAATCGGGCGTGACAGAAAGTAGATCATCTATGGCGGTTGGAGCGGGGCGCTTTAGCCACTAATCTGAGTGACATGGTTTGTGGTGTCCATTTTTGTTGTTGTTTCTTCTACTTTCCCTTCTTTTGTTTAGGCTGCTGCACACCTCTCAAAGGTTCTTCTTGTTCGTTATTTCTATAACCTGCAAAATTTGATATTTGATCTCCATCATCCGAAAGAAACGCTAACAAATACCATCGATTGCAGTCCTATTTCACCATCTTCTTCTGATACAATCTTGTCCATTGAAAACTGTCCGTACCCGATAGCAACTGGAACTATATACGGGATTATCCAAACTTCTTGCCCCTGCTCTGGAGAGCCACCTTTTATTCCCTGCTCCAGAAACTGTTATGCATTTTGTGCATAACCCCTGCTGCTTCCAAAACATCTGTAGTATTTACAACTGCAATATACGTACTATGCTCTTTCTGTATGCCTAGTATTAAGGAAGCTTTTGGAGCTTTCTATGAAGCTACAAGGTTACTATTATGCTTTTTCTTATCCTCTTTGGAATTGGTGACCTTTGGAGTAGGAGAGGCCACTCATTGAAGATTCGACTATGCAGAAATAAAGGTACCAATTCCTTTTGACTTGTCTGTAGGAACTATTGAGAGTCAATAAGGGACTTTTAGTCCCACATCAGAATATGTAGTATGTAGAGGAGCTAGACTCCCTATAAGTAGTGAAGTAGTCCATCAATAAAATCAATCCAACTATTATTTTCTACATGGTATCAGAGCCATAACTCTCTCTCTCTCCACAAAAAAAATACTTCTCTCTCTCTAGCCGCCCCCCCCCCCCCCACCGGCACCCTCCCAGCAGCACCCCGCCCCCCCCCCCCCTCTCCTCTTGACATGGAAACCCTAACCTTAACCTTAGCCTCTCTTGACATGGAACCCTAACCCTAGCCCCAGCACCCCCATCTAAACCCTAACCCTAACCCTAGCCGTCAAAAAAAAATGACGTATTTCGAAGACAGTCGAGATGTCAAATTCTTTATTTGTACCGACTTTGTTCCTAGATTGCGCCGTTTGGAACTAAAAAATGTTTATTTTGTTATTCCTTCTTCACATCGGGATCTATACAGAGACTGATCATGTCTTCTCTGGTGTCCTGACGTGTTCACTTTACATGCGCGTGCCGGTGCTGGCCAAGTTAGTAGCACATTCGTAAAGTCTGTGACGTCGAAGAAGACGACGACTACGAAGACGACGACGAAGTTGGGGAAGTTGCCTACTCCGACGTCAAAGAAGCAGGCGAAGACGACGAATAGGGTTCACAGTTGAAGCAGCCATGGATTCGATCAGTGGCAAACTGACGGTCGACGAGATGAAGGCCTTGGTTGATGATATCTTATCGAAGAGATTAACCGAGGTAACCCCACGTGTGATCCATACTGATGTGGATCCGTCCCCTTATAAAATGGGGAAATTAGAGAAGCTGGAGACGAAGTTGGAAGGAACGTCCAACTACTTAACGTGGTCGCGACAGGCGATGCGGACACTGAAGGGACGTAGCTTGGTTGGCTATATCACTGGCCAAGCTAAGGCGCCGACCGATCACTCCGCCAAGGAGTTTGTTGTTTGGGAGATTGTCAACAACGTCGTGGCTGGGTGGTTGACTGCCTCTTTAACCGACCAGGTGTCGGGCAATGTCGAGGCAATAGAGGCTGCTACTGATATATGGCAAACTCTAAAAGATATGTACTCTGGCTCCGGCAACCCTATGTGAGTCTTTCAACTACAAGATGAACTCGATAGGGTGGCCCAAGATGAACGTACCATCTCTGAGTACGCGGCCCTGTTGAAGAAGTACTGGTCTGATCTGGATCATTATGATCCTCTTGGGATGGAAGATGCACAAGTCGAACCGGCATTCGCGAAGTACTTTCAGATGTTCCTGGCTTATATTTCCCGGCAGCGTATGATGAAATTCCTAAAGGGTCTACACCCTGTATTTGAGCAGAGACGGAATATCCTCCTATCCCAACCCACACTTTCGACCTTGGAAGAAGCTATAGCCGTCATGACACAGGAAGAAGCTCGACTGAAGTTGATGCCCAACAAGGACTCCTACCAGGGAGAGCGAGCCGCGGTTGAAAAGTCTGCCCTTGCTGCCTTCAATCAACCTCCATCTGTTGGTGGTGTTTGCCACAATTGTGGTGACTCCGGATATTACATCCGATTTTGTCCAAAACCCTTGCGAAATCAGTCTACTGATCGAGGACGGGGTCGTGGAGGCCGACGTGGTAGTAGAGGAGGATATGCTGGTAGACGGGGAGGACACAAAGCGAATCTGGTGGAGGAAGGAAGAGAGAATTAACTGGCTGAAATAACCCCGCTTGAGCGGGAGTTCCTTGAGAAGTTGCGAGGCACAAAGCTGGGTTCGGCCGACAGTCCTGGGGCGTCTTCTACCTCGGGGGATCTCATCACTTGATTTGCCCAAACCAGTACCGGTTATCCTGCACGTGCTCTTGCATCTGTCCATCAGCCGGGATGGATAATAGATTCTGGGGCATCTCGCCATGTCACGGGATCCCGTGGTGCGTTTCAGGACTATACTCACCTACCATTGCCGGAGAGTATTCAGATTGCTGATGGTACATCCAGCCTTGTAGTGGGTAAAGGCACTGTCGCATGCACCCCTTCCATTGTAGGATCGTTGAGCACTTCTAGAGGGGGGGTGAATAGAGTGCGTGTGTGCAGCGGAAATAAAATCACCAATTAAAAATTAAACTATGGCAATGATGTAAGAGCAGTAAATAAAGATAGGAGAATCAAACTCAGTGACACAGCGATGTATACTGGTATCCCTCTGAGAGGACTAATCCAGTCTTGAGTACTCTTGCTCGATGTTAATCCACTAAAGGCACAAGCTTTAACTGAGTGCTTGCAACTCTTACACCACCGTGCTTGTTGACGAGTGCACGACAAACTCCAACACACACCGTGCTTGGTGACGAGCGCACGACCAGCTCCACAACGAGAATTTGTTGTTGAAACTTGACGACCTCTTTACAACTCTGAATAACCAAAAGACTTCTAAATCAAATCTGATAGTACTGGCTTTTGGCTAAGAGAAGTATAGGTGAGATTTGAAATTTTTAGATCACTAGAAAACACTTGAGATGAATAGAGAAGAGAATGAAGAATGAATTGATGTTTTGAAATGAAAAGTTCTTCTCTATTTATAGGTGTTTTCACCAACCGAACTCGGGCAGAACTCGGACAGAGTTCGGATGCAAATATCTCGCAAAATAGACGTTGCTCGCAGATTTGGAGGCAACTGAAGTTTGAATACACACTGACCGAACTCGGGCCGAACTCGGCTAGGAGTTCTGTCAGGAGATATAATAAAATTCTTTTGTAAAAACAGTTTACAAACATGTTTTTGGTAATTTGTAAAATCATTTGAAAAGGAATATTTTCGAAATATATTTTTGAAATATTTGTAATCGAAAATATGAAGGGTAAAAATTGGTTTAGAGAAGGAGAATAATTTTAACCCTAAGCCAGTAATACCATACTTGATTTTACAAGGAAATTCCTAGACTCAATAAAGTGTAAAAATACAGAATAAAAGTAGAAAAGAGTCTTCAGAATTTTTTGATGACTTTGACGCTTGGATTTATGCAGTACATCGTCCGTTGAATAAGATTTCATGTATCCTGAAATAGTTAGCAGCATTTTCTATATTTTGTGTATGGACTAAAGTATAAGTTGATTATCGAAATCGGGTGTGACCATGGAATGGGCCAACAATCTCCCCCATTTTGATAATTGACAAACTTGAGTCTATACCAAAATATATTTATAAAAAAATAAAACAACATATCAAAATACCTGAAAAAAATTTGTTCTAGCCTTGCATTTGTGATATTTTTGTATACTCATTTTCTCCCCCTTTGTCAAGTAGTAAAATGAATCGGCTCCTCCGTAAATCATGAAGCCAACAATAAAAAAGACAAGACAAAGTAAAAAAAATAGTAATCACAGCATAGATAAGTGAAATGCAATAAACTGAAATATCATAAATTTTCCACTAGAAAGTCAACTAGTACAACTGATAAATGGCTAACTGAAAGAGTTTAGACATGAAAGTAAAAAGTACTACATGAACAGCATCAAAACTAAACAAAACTAAATCCACTATCCTATGGCTGAATCCACATCACATCTCTGCGTCGTCTGCACCGGGAGGATCATGAGGGAAATAGGCAGTGGTCGGGTCGAAGTACTGAAAAGTAGTTTCATCAGTAAAACGAGGACCAGGGAAAGCAGGATGTGGAAGGATAGTGAGTGGATGAACTGGATCATGCACCAGGCTGTAATGGAGATCGGCAATGCTGTTTCTCAGCACCTGGGCCTGAGAAATATGCCGGAACTCGGAGTCTTGATAATGTTGCGTGGATACGGCAACGAAATCATCAAACCGCTGGTAGAATGCCTGATCGAGTCCAGGGGCAGGGGCCGGAGCAGGAGGAGCATCTGCTGGAGGGGCCTCAGCATCAGCTACTGGGTCAGCAGGAGCAGCACCGGGAGGTTGAGGAAACCGACGAGAGCGGGTCAACTCAACAGGTGGAGAAGAAATAGCACACGTTTCAAGATCAATCTCAAAACGGCGAAAAATACTCGCAAGGTGCATAGGAAAAACAAGGTTCCTACCTGCATTCTTGCAGTTGAGCATCCAAGACATCATGGTTTTTGGAATGGAGAAAGGAATTCCAAAATGAATGTGATACATAGCAGAGAGTTCCAAAAATGTGACCTCATCGGTAGAGCCTTTCTTCGGAAGAAGGGCCGAGAAAATCATACGATGAAGTTCGTAAAAATTCTGGTTAAGATGTCTAGAAAATATTCTCCGAGGAGGAGGAGTAGGGTGACAAATCAATTCCCTAAAAGAAGCTAAAGTGACATCGGCAGGGAACTGAATATGGTGGATGTCAACAAGAGCATTACCAAGATCAGGAACGTGAAAATATTCACTGATATCGGTGGCACTAAATTCTAGTTCCTGTCCAGCAACGCAGGAATAGAAATTTCCGTTTTGTTATACTTGCAAATTGCAGTAGAACATACGGACAGCATTGTCGAAAATACTATCTTGGACCTCGAAAAAGTCGCGAAATCCAAGTTGATCAAAAACAGGAGCATATTCAAAGAAGGTTGTAAAGTTGACAAAGGCTCCAGTACAAATACGACGTAAAGAAAAGGAATCAAACCAGAGATTGGAGAAGTCTCTGTCGGGAAACAGAGTGCCATCATATTCCTCGGGATCTCTAGGTTTGGCTGGACTGAAGAGACTAGCCGGAGTGTAGTCGGATGAGGAGGAAGCACCCTGAGAAGAATTTCCTCGTTGACGCTTCGGAGCCATGAAGAGATGGAGGAAGATCGTCGATGCCTTGCAAAGAAGGAGGAGGAAAGTCTTCTGGAAGGAGGTGGAACTATTTCACGTTTTGGTGTGGAGAAATAGTGGAAGAAAGGATGGAATTTATAGGTGCTAGGGCCGGCTGTTCCGTTCTGGAGCCATCACAGCGCCGACCGAACTCGGTCCGAATTCGGTCCAAACTCGGTCAGAGTTCGGGCCGAGTTCGGCCACTTGCATTCCCGAGATAGTTAAAGCAGTCAGGTAAGTAAAGATTGTAATAAATGATGTTTGACTGGTTTATTAACTAATTGCTGTTATTTTTAGGTTAACTGTAGGGATTGTCCCAGCTAACGGTGGTTCACCGGGGAACTCTTAAGTACCGCTTCGCTTCGACCGTAGCCGTGGTGACAGACATATCCTTTGTAAGTTTGTCCCCAAAAATAATTTTCATTAGATAATAAATTATCAAGTCATAAATACAGTATTTAATTACCATATGTTTTAAGAATTCGAGAATTCAAGAATGCCGAGCTTACGCCTCAAGATGTTAAAACGGTCTTCAGCCAATGGTTTAGTGAAAATATCTTCTAGTTGATGTTCAGTATCAATAAATTTTAAGCAAATATCCCCGTGTTGTTGATGATCACGTAAAAAATGATGTCTAACTTCTATGTGCTTTGTGCGTGAATGACAGATAGGGTTCTTAGTTAAATTAATTGCACTAGTGTTATCACAATATATAGGAACATTTGTATAGTGCAGATTGTAGTCCTCTAAGGTTTGCTTCATCCACAAAATTTGAGCACAACAACGTCCTGCGGCGATATACTCAGCCTCAGTTGTTGATAATGCTACTGAATTTTGTTTCTTGCTAAACCAAGAGACTAGGGCCTTTCCCAAGAAATGACATGTACCACTGGTACTTTTACGGTCCACTTTGCATCCAGCAAAATCCGCATCCGAGTAACCTATGAGGTCAAAGGATTTGGTTTTGGGATACCATAAGCCAACTGTAGAAGTTCCTTTAAGGTATCGGAAGATACGCTTAACGGCACTAAGATGTGATTCCTTAGGGTTTGCCTGATATCGTGCACATATGCAAACACTAAACATAATATCAGGACGACTAGCAGTTAAATATAATAAACTACCAATCATACCTCGATACTTACGCTGATCAACAGGTTTGCCACTTTCATCAGCATCAAGCTTTGTAGATGTAGCCATAGGAGTCCCAATTGGCTTCACATTCTCGAAGTCGTACTTCTTTAGTATGTCCTTCGTGTACTTGGCTTGGTTGATGAATGTTCCGTTTGAGTGTTGTTTGATTTGCAATCCTAGGAAGAAGTTCAGCTCTCCTATCATGCTCATTTCAAATTCACTCTGCATACACTTGGCAAATTCTTGACAGAGTTGTTCATTAGTAGAACCAAAGATGATGTCATCTACATAAATTTGTACTAGAAGTATATCATTATTCATAGATTTAATAAAAAGAGTAGTATCAATCTTACCTTTTGAAAAACCATTATCAAGTAAGAAGGCGCTTAGGCGTTCATACCAAGCACGAGGTGCTTGTTTGAGTCCATAAAGTGCTTTCTTAAGCTTGAAGACGTGATCAGGTTTTTGAAAATCTTCAAAACCAGGGGGTTGTTTCACAAAAACTTCTTCTTTCAAAAATCCATTTAGAAATGCGCTTTTCACGTCCATTTGAAAAAGTTTGAAATCATTAAAACAAGCAAAAGCGCAAAACATGCGAATGGCTTCTAGTCTAGCAACAGGAGCATAGGTCTCATCATAATCAATTCCTTCTTCTTGATTATAACCTTGTGCAACTAGACGTGCTTTGTTGCGTAGAACTTGACCATCTTCACTAAGTTTATTTCGGAACACCCATTTGGTACCAATTATCGATTGACCAATAGGTTTAGGGACGAGTTCCCAAACTTGGTTTCTCTCAAATTGATTAAGTTCCTCTTGCATGGCAGAAATCCAAAATTCATCAGAAAAAGCCTCATCAATATTCTTAGGTTCTATTTGAGAAATAAATGCTACATTAGCTGCTACTTCAGAATCTCTAAGAGATGAACGAGTACTTACACCTTTGGATACATCACCTATTATGAGAGTTTCTGGATGATCCGGTTTGAATCTTAATAATTCGAATCTTTGGGCTATACCTTTCACAAGGCTCTTCTCAGTTCCTGTATCTTCGGAACTTTTATCAGTTCTTGCCTCTTGGGTAGGATCTTTCTCAGAACTCTTCTTTGTCTTTGTAGGTGCATCTTCATCATCACTGTCGCTAGATCTATGACTATTCAACTCATCAAAGGTAACATTAATACTTTCTTCAACAATCAAAGATCTTTTATTAAAAATTCTATATCCTTTACTCTTAGCAGCATATCCGAGAAATATCCCGTCATCTGCTTTCGAGTCGAACTTACCCAAGTTATCCTTGGTGTTCAGGATGAAACAGCGACAACCAAAAACTTTAAAATAAGATATGTTTGGAATTCTTCCAAACCAAAGCTCATATGGTGTTTTCTTCGATATAGGTCGAATTAACACCCTATTTAAAATATGACAGGCTGTACTAACAGCTTCTGCCCAAAAATATTTAGGAAGATTATGCTGATTAAGCATGACTCTAGCCATTTCGCTTAGAGTACGGTTCTTCCGCTCCACAACACCATTCTGTTGGGGAGTTCTAGGACAAGAAAATTCGTGGTAGTATCCACTATCATCACAAAACTTTTTGAAATCAGTATTTTCGAATTCGCCACCATGATCACTTCGGATACGAGTAATCATGAAGCCTTTTTCGTTTTGAACCTTTTTACAAAATATCTGAAATTCAAAAAATGCATCACTTTTGTTTGATAAAAAGTAAACCCATGTAAAACGAGGGAAATCATCAACAATGACAAAAGCATAGAGTTTACCGCCAAGACTAGCGACTCTACTAGGACCAAATAAATCCATATGAATCAACTGCAAAGGTCTCGAATTACTTACAGCGTTGATGGATTTAAAAGAAGACCTATGTGCTTTGTTCTTTTCACAGTCAGCACATACCATGTCTCTCTTGAAAGGAATTTCTGGGAGTCCTTTTACCAACTTCTTTGTGTTCAGACGTGAGATAGTATCCATGTTTGCATGTCCTAGTCTCATGTGCCATAGCCAGCTTTCATTTTGATTGGCTACTAGACACCTTCCTGTATTATTAGTATTCTCCAAAAGAAAACATATATATTGTCTTCTCTAATCCCTTTATATATGGGATCACCAGATGACATATCATATATAGTACATTTATCTTTCACAAAATTGATACCATAACCATTATCTGCCAAATGACTTATGCTCAATAGGTTATGCTTCAATTTGGTTACTAGACAAATATCTTTTATTATTGGATAAGGAGACATACCTACAGTACCATTACCTATAATATCACCTCTCAAGTTATTTCCGAAGGAGACGTATCCTTCTTTCTTCATCGATAGCGTAGCGAATAAAGATGCATCACCAGTCATGTGTCGCGAACATCCGCTATCGAGAATCCACTTGCTTCTATCATGAGAGGGTTGAGGGTCCACCTACAAGACAAGTAGATGAATCCTTTGGTACCTATTTTCTGAAGGGTCCACTCAGATTAGCCTTAGGTTTCCAAACTAGAGTATGGTTATCAACAAGCTTTCTTGCCATACAATATTGTGATATATGATCGTGTGTACCACAGTATGTGCAAGTCAGTTTAGTGGAATAAACTGTGTTTGCAGGCTTGTTCTGTTTGGAAAACCTATAAGTGAAAGCATAATAGTGTTCGTGTTTCCTTTGTGCTTTCTTGTTTTTAGTCCTTTTTGGTGTATGCTTTGCATTAGGACTAATCTTGGGCTGTGTCACAGGTATTGCCTGTTTGTCCAACTTGATTTCTAACTTTTTAGAAATCGCTACAGACTCTTCGTATCTTGCAGTCATATCAAGGAGTCTTTGTTCAGTTACTAGGTGCAACTTCTTCTCTATGTCATAAAGTTTGTGTATTTTGACATAGTCTTTTTCTTTCTTTTCAATGTTGAGGATAGCCTCTTGATAGTCTACTTTAAGTTTGGCTATCTCTTCCGTGTTACCGGTAGTAGATGTCTCTTTAATGTCTTCAAGTAAATTAGACAATCTAGCTATCTCGGCTGTGTGTGCCTTAATCTCTTTTCGAGATTGCTTATACTTGTCGAGCACAGTTTTGTGATCTTCAAGTAAATCGCTAAAGGCAGTCTCTAGTTCATCAAAAGTAAAATCATCAAACAGAGGATTAGATGATACCTTTTCGAATGCCATAAGACAAACATTTGCATTGCTGCAAGGTCTGTCTTCTTCTTCTGAGTCACTGGCATCACTCTCGTGCTAGATGCTTGTGTTGGCATACTTTCGGCCAGATGTGGATCTTCTGTTTGATCTTGACCGATCATATGGACTGCTCTTCTTGGTAGCTGGACAGTCCTTCTTCATGTGCCCTGATTTCTTGCATCCGAAGCATATAGTCTCGTCTTCATTGCTTTCTTGGATGTCTTTCTTCTTTCTGCTTGTGAACTTTAGATATTTCTTGAAGTTCTTCACAAGTAAGGCACGTTCATCACCACTTGATGATTCTTCATCTGAGTCATTGCATGTTGATTTTCTTGCTTGAGCTTTGAAGGCGATAGTCTTTTCTTTTGGTGTGGCCTCTTCAAAGTCTTGCAAGTCGAGCTCATGAGTCATCAATTTGCCCATCAGTGTTTCTAGAGTCATCGTGGTGAGATCGTTTCCTTCAATGATTGCTGTGGCTTTTGGATTCCAGTTCTTTGTTAGAGCCCTCAGCACTTTCCTGATTTTCTCATGGTTGCTGTAATCTTTACCAAGAGATTGAAGGGGATTAGTTATATCAAGGAAACGAGTAAACATCTGTGTAATTGACTCACCAGGTTTCATTTTAAAAGATTCATATTCCTGAGTCAGTCTACTGATTTTGGATTCCTTGACTTGGGAAGTCCCTTCATGGGTTACCTCAAGGAGTTTCCAAATTTCATGAGACGTCTTGCAGGTAGAAACTCTATTGAACTCGGTTTTGTCAATTGCACAGAATAGTGCATTGATGGCTCGAGCATCAAGACTAGCCTTTGCTTTTTCAGCATCGGTGTACTTGTCATGCGTCTTTTCCATAAGAATACCTTCAACCACTGTAGGTGGTGGTTTCTTATACCCATCAATGACTATTGACCATAAATCAAAATCTAGAGACTTTAAAAAGAAAGTCATACGTGTTTTCCAGTATGTATAGTTTGTTCCATCAAATAGGGGAGGTCTATTTATGGATTGCCCTTCACCGTTGAATATAGATTTCACGGCTGCCATATATATACTCTCTAGGATATGTTATATAAGAATATAACCTGCTCTGATACCAATTGTAGGATCGTTGAGCACTTCTAGAGGGGGGGTGAATAGAGTGTGTGTGTGCAGCGAAAATAAAATCACCAATTAAAAATTAAACTATGGCAATGATGTAAGAGCAGTAAATAAAGATAGGAGAATCAAACTCAGTGACACAGCGATGTATACTGGTATCCCTCTGAGAGGACTAATCCAGTCTCGAGTACTCTTGCTCGATGTTAATCCACTAAAGGCACAAGCTTTAACTGAGTGCTTGCAACTCTTACACCACCGTGCTTGTTGACGAGTGCACGACGAACTCCAACACACACCGTGCTTGGTGACGAGCGCACGACCAGCTCCACAACGAGAATTTGTTGTTGAAACTTGACGACCTCTTTACAACTCTGAATAACCAAAAGACTTCTAAATCAAATCTGATAGTACTGGCTTTTGGCTAAGAGAAGTATAGGTGAGATTTGAAATTTTTAGATCACTAGAAAACACTTGAGATGAATAGAGAAGAGAATGAAGAATGAATTGATGTTTTGAAATGAAAAGTTCTTCTCTATTTATAGGTGTTTTCACCAACCGAACTCGGGCAGAACTCGGACAGAGTTCGGATGCAAATATCTCGCAAAATAGACGTTGCTCGCAGATTTGGAGGCAACTGAAGTTTGAATACAAACTGACCGAACTCGGTCAGAGTTCGGGCCGAACTCGGGCCGAACTCGGCTAGGAGTTCTGTCAGGAGATATAATAAAATTCTTTTGTAAAAACAGTTTACAAACATGTTTTTGGTAATTTGTAAAATCATTTGAAAAGGAATATTTTCGAAATATATTTTTGAAATATTTGTAATCGAAAATATGAAGGGTAAAAATTGGTTTAGAGAAGGAGAATAATTTTAACCCTAAGCCAGTAATACCATACTTAATTTTACAAGGAAATTCCTAGACTCAATAAAGTGTAAAAATACAGAATAAAAGTAGAAAAGAGTCTTCAGAATTTTTTGATGACTTTGACGCTTGGATTTATGCAGTACATCGTCCGTTGAATAAGATTTCATGTATCCTGAAATAGTTAGCAGCATTTTCTATATTTTGTGTATGGACTAAAGTATAAGTTGATTATCGAAATCGGGTGTGACCATGGAATGGGCCAACATCCATCACTCTAACCAATGTCTTACATGCTCTATCTTTTTTTGTCAATCTTCTGTCCATTAGTGCCATTATACTTGATCTTAACTGTACGGTTTCCTTTGACATTCCTACGATGAATTTTCAGGAGAAGGGGACAGGACGACGACTTGGGACTGGCACATGGCATAAGGGGCGATGGTATTTAGACAGGACTGGACTGGACATCGCATTGGCATCCTTGGTCGCAGCCGCACCACCAGAAGCTTCATGTCGCAGTGTTGAAGCCGACTTGCTACTCCACCACCAGCGTGTCGGTCATTCCTCTTTTCAAGTTATTAGTCGAATGTATCCGTCCTTATAGCAAAGGGCTGATAAAGAGAAGTTATTTTGTGATGCTTGTGAGTTGGGAAAACATACCAGAAGCTCGTATGTGAGCTCGGGGAATAGGAGTTCCGCTGCTTTTGACATGATACATTCGGACGTATGGGGCCCTTATCCTACAACCAAAATTAACGGTTTTCGATGGTTCGTCACCTTTATTGACTGTTATACCCGCGTGACATGGGTCTACCTTATGAAGAATAAAAGTGACGTCCTTGAGGCCTTTCGGGACTTTCATCGACGGGTGGAAACACAATATGGCGCTAAAATTAAGTGTTTCCGGTCTGACAATGGGACGGAGTATACTAATAAGCGGGTTGCTGAGTATTTTTTCACTCATGGAATTCTACATCAAACTTCGTGTGCTTATACTCCGGCACAAAATGGTGTGGCTGAACGAAAGAATAGACACCTGCTAGAAGTCGCACGGACGATGATGCTGGCTATGAATGTCCCAAAACACTTATGGGGGCAGGCTATATTGACGGCCTCTTATCTCATCAACAGAATGCCATCTCAAGTATTGGACTGGAAGACACCGTTGGAGATGCTTACTGGGGCAACTATACACTATTCCATCGAAAGTTTTTGGATGTGTGTGCTTTGTCCAAGATAATAGGCCAGGCGTTGGCAAACTGGATCCTCGGGCAGTTAAATGTGTCTTTGTCGGTTACACGGCGACTCAGAAGGGATATGCCTGTTGGAGTCCAGTCGAGCGGAAGATGTTTGTCAGCATGGACGTTACATTCAGAGAACTCGAACCATACTATGGTTCGGATGAAGGTTCAGCATTTGGTGACACACCTAACACAGATGGTGTTCAATGTGAGGGGGAGATAATAAGCCCAAATGTGGTCGTCGGATCGGTTTCGTGTCCAGTTGTAGAAAACTGGACGAAAGGGGAAGAGCACAGTGACTCAGATACAGAGAATGAAGAAGATGATACATATGTTACGCAGGGGGAGCAGCAGACAAGGGAAAAGGAGCTCCAAGTCTACAGAAGGAGACAACATAAGTCCAGTACTGTGCCTATGCCGTGCCCTGTGCCCACTGTACCAAGTCCCTCGTCTACTCCTGCTCCAACTCCTGAAGATGTTGTCCCCGCACTGAATCACTCGGATTCTGATGCGGATCTCTCCGACTCGGATGGTATGATCTCTCCACCACCTATTGCTCCCTTAAGAAGATCTTCTCGCATCAATGCGGGTAAGGCTTCTGCTCGTTTTGATGATTACGAACATAACATTGCCAACTTCTTGTCTTATTCTAACATTTTTTTGAATTATCGAGCCTTCATTGCATCGTTAGACTCTACTTCGTTGCCCAAGTGTTGGCAGGAAGCAAAGAAAGATCCAAAGTGGAAAGCTGCAATGATGGAAGAACTTGGGGCACTGGAGAAAAATAAGACATGGGAGCTGGTTCCATTACCCAAAAGGAAGAAAGCTGTGGGATGCAAATGGGTGTACACAGTGAAAGAGATGCCAGAAGGAAAAGTAGAGCCGTACAAGGCGAGACTGGTTGCAAAAGGATTCACACAATCATATGGAATAGACTATGATGAGACATTTGCCCTAGTAGCAAAAATGAGCACCGTGAGAACTCTGGTCTCCATTGCAGCGAACTATGGGTGGAAGCTGTACCAGTTGGATGTGAAGAATGCCTTTCTTCATGGGGACCTGCAAGAAGAAGTATACATGGAGCTCCCGCCTGGGTGCTATGCGACGGAATCAAATGGAGGGACGTCGCAAGGAAAGGTGTATAAACTGAAGAAGTCACTATACGGGCTCAAGCAATCTCCTCGAGCCTGGTTTGACAGATTTAGAAAGGCTATTACAGGCATGGGATACCGTCAAACAAATACAGACCATACGGTCTTCCTTCAGCATGCAAGAGGCCACATCACTATACTTGATGTATATGTGGATGATATAGTGATCACAGGTGATGATGAAGTCGAGATCACTAAACTGAAGTCAAAACTCGCGAAGGAGTTTGAAGTAAAGGATTTAGGAGTGATGAGGTACTTTCTAGGTATCGAGGTGTGTGAAGGCGAACAAGGAATTGTTCTCTCACAGAGAAAATACATACTAGATCTGCTGAAGGAGACAGGGATACTGGGATGTAAAGCATCGGTCACTCCAATTGACCAGAAGTACAAGTTGGGAGCAGAAGCAGGAGAGCCCGTTGATCGTGAAAAATATCAACGACTTGTAGGGAGATTGATTTATCTGGGACACACTCGCCCTGATATCTCATTTGCGGTGAGTGTAGTGAGTCGCTACATGCATGATCCAAGAAAGGGTCATATGGAAGCAGTATTTCAGATCTTGAGGTATCTGAAAGAAACGCCGGGAAAGGGACTATGGTTCAAAAAAAATGGACACATAGAAGTTGAGGGATACTGTGATGCAGACTGGGCGAGCTGCATAAACGACAGAAGGTCTACCACGGGATACTGTGTTTTTGTCGGAGGAAATCTGATCTCATGGAGAAGCAAGAAACAGTCTGTGGTAGCACGGTCGACAGCTGAAGCAGAATACAGAGCAATGGCTCTGAGAGTGTCAGATTTACTGTGGGTGAAAGCGTTGCTGACAGAGTTAAAGCTAGACAAGGGAGCACCATTACGTCTTCTGAGCGATAGTCAAGCTGCAATAAGTATAGCTAACAATCCCGTTCAGCATGACAGAATGAAGCACATCGAGATTGATCGATTCTTCATCAAGGAGAAGCTGGAACAAGGGATACTGAAGATTGACCATGTCCGCTCAGAAGAACAAGTTGCAGACTGTCTGACTAAGGGTCTTAGTTCATTAAGTCTGTCGAAGCTATGTAACAAGATGGGGATGATCAATATCTATCGCCCATCTTGAGGGGGAGTGTTGAGAGTCAATAAGGGACTTTTAGTCCCACATCGGAATATGTCGTATGTAGAGGAGCTAGACTCCCTATAAGTAGTGAAGTAGTCCATCAATAAAATCAATCCAACTATTATTTTGTACAGGAACTTCCCTTCCGATGGTAGCAATAATCTTCTCCATAGGCTCTTTACCCTTCTTAGAATACAGAGCCTTCTTGCAGGAATTGGCATTATGGCCTTGTAACAAACAAATGTTGCAGTACTGAGGGTAATCCTTGTATTCAATAGGTTGATTGAAGCTAGTCCCCATAGCACAGTTAATTCGGATGGAAGAAGGCAGAGGCAAACTGACATCCAATTCGACGAGAACATGAGCCCGACTAGGATGCGTGTGGGATGCCATGGGTTGATCCAAAAGCAATGGAGAAACAAAGCCCTCCACAATGGCAAAAATAGCCAGAGAAGACATGGGAAAGAGACCCAAGCCGGCGCTGAAAGGGATTCCTGTAGTGGCAAAAAATCTGGAGACCAACAGAAGTCCTCATAGGAGCTCCTCCTACGAACCATAAATCCTTTGCACGAAGACCTTAAAAGTCCTCTTCCAAAGATGTCCTGAGCAGCAAATGTTTGGAGTCTAAAACATCTACTAACACCTGACCCACGGAGCCAAATTCGGATAGAGCTAAGCGAATGACATCCACAAATGCCCTGGCTCGAGGGAACTTGTCGACCAGCGCTAATATGAACGGAGCAACCAGAACCGCAATTTCTTCCACAGAGAAGGAAATTGCTAGAGAGCCTAAGAATCTCGATGGCACACGAAGGGGGAAGACACAACCGAGGCAGGAGCGACCGGCTATAATCGCCACGAAGGAGACTTTGGAAGGGGGCTCCATGAAAACTGGAACTGGAAGAGACATAGAGAAAAAGAGAAGCCCAAATAGGACGAGAGAGAAGGGAGAGGAGAAAACTAAAGCTACTGGAAAAGAGAGAGAGAGAGAGAGAGAGAGAGAGAGAGAGAGGGGAGGGGAAAAGAGTAAGGAGCTAGATCGGTAGGTGTGTCGCTAAGGACGCCAAAGGGAAAACCTAGGTCGCCACTGGAAAGGGTATATATATACTTCCACTCCCGATCCCGCCTTCATCCCGCAATCTCTCCTTCCACTTCTAAAAATGGTGAAGTGATGCCAAGGTGAAAGAGTTCGGTTGTACGTTTGCGAAACAATTTTCGGATTCAAGAGATCGAAGTCGAACCAGTACGAGAACACATCGCTAGTCCAGATCGAGGGGGTGAACACGAAGGAGGAGGTGGCCTGGTACACCGGAAAGTGCATGGCGTACGTGTATAAGGCCAAGGTGAAGAAGGACGGTTCCCACTACTGCTGTATATGGGGGAAGGTCAGTCGCCCGCACGGGAACAGCGGGGTCGTCCGAGCCAAGTTCAAGTCCAACCTGCCCCCAAAATCCTTGGGTGCTAAGGTTAGGGTTTTCGTGTACCCCAGCAACATTTGAGGTATGATTTTCGAGTGCAAATACATGATAGGAGGCTATGGTTCAAAGTGGAGTTTATGATAGTAGGATGGAACTTTGTAGTATTGGTTGTGTTGGATTTGAAGTTTTTGGTAATCTGTGACTGCACAAATATTCATCATTTAATCTTTTGTTCCTCTTTCGTCAAGAAAAATTATATATTTATATATATATATATATATATATATATATATATATATATATATATATATATATATTTTTTTTTATATATATATATATATATATATATATATATATATATATATATATATATATATTAAAAAAAAAATATATATATATATATATATATATATATATATATATTAAATATATATATTTTAAATATAAAAAAATAAAATATATATATATATATATATATATATTTTAAATATATATATATACGTTTTATTTTAAATAAACAATGTTTATATAACTCCGTTAGTTTATTAACAAAAATACTTAGATGTTTCTGTATTTATTTTATTTATTACTATTAATCATTTTTTTCCTTTATTAAGTTTGGTTTTTGTTTTTGGAATTTGGATTTTGGAACTGTTTTAAGATTAATGCATGTATAGATATGTTTTATTTTACTTGGAGCAAACTAATTTGGGTTTTATCAATCTAGAAGGATTTATTCCTTGTGGATTTGGATAGATAGGGGATAGGTGATGAGAAAAATTTACGAAGAAGATGGGGTTTTATATATTAAGTTGTTAGGAACAAAGTAGGACCTTTATAGGCCATCTCCAATGGGGATTTCTATCTCCCCTATTTCTATGGTAGAAATCTACTTTAGGAAAAATACACCTCCTAACAGAAATTTCTATAACAATTTCTATCATATGTGTCGGTAATGTAGGATGGAGAGTTTTTGTGAGAGTTTCTACCTGTAGAAACTCTCACAGAAATTCTTCATCTCTCATACGAACTAATATTTGACCCACACCATTAAATTGATCTTTTCATTTGTTGCCACATAGGATAGAAATGGAGAACCATTTGAGAGAGTTTTTGTACGTGTGCAATTTCTATATACAAACTCTACCAACTAGGATTGAAATCTCCATAAAATGTAATAAGTAAGATAGAAACTCAATTTTAGAAATCCCCATTGGAGATGGCCTTATATAATTTTGTTCCATCTAAGATATAATCAAGCTTGGATTATTTTAATTTGGATTGAACTGAATCCGTTTGAACTTGATTCCCCACTTGTAGTTATTTGTTTCTATATTTACTTTACTTTTATATATTTAATTCATTAGTTTAGTTTAAATACTTTATAATTACTTAATAGTTATCATTTATTTTCTTTCCTTATACTCAGTTTATTGGTTTTGGTTCATAATACATAGGGCTAGGATGCTTAAATTAATCCTAGGCAGTCTATGATTGACTAAATGAAAGATAAGATCAAATTTAATAGGAGATTTGGTTATATACTACTTATCAGCTAACATTCTTTAATTGTTCTATTAATTTTGTGTTACTCATTAACTACTTACATAATCACTTAATATCTACATGCCTATATTTTGTTCATTAACCTAATAATTGGATTTCAAGTAATTTAAATTATTAATTCCGTATCAATTTAATTTTTTTTTTTTGCTTGCAAAGTATCACAAAAGGCTAAGTGAATAATTTTAGGATCTATGCAAAATTAGAAAATCAGGGCAAAGGTTAACACTATAATGCCATATATTAGATCGAACAATCGTGGGACCCTAATTTTTTAGGATTTTCTAAAGGGAGAAGCAACCATTAGGGATGATACCATATATAGACCATGGATCGATCATGACATCGAAGGGGTTTCAACAAAAGAATAGAGATGATACCTTCCACGCGATCTGAACTGGTCTCTTCTATGCTTTCTAAATCATGGTCTTTAAGTCTCTCAAAAGGAGGAAGCCCCTTGTTTCATCCCGCAAGAGATCTTCCATAGGGGATGGAGAAGAAGAAAAGAGAACAACTTGAGAAGCATGTTATTATTGTTGGCCCATTCTATGGTCACACCCGATTTTAATAATCGACATAAACTTAAGTCAATACACAAATATACGAACTGCTGCTAATCATTTCAGGTCTTGTGAAATTAATATCAACAAGCGTACTACTACATCAGCAAACACATAAATCATTATTCTGAAGCTTACTTTCATTGGAATCTAGTCTGAGTCATTTTATAATTTATTATGTATTTTATCTTTATTGAGTCTAGGATATAAATTGTAAGATCGACGGAATAATACTGGCTTAGGTTAATCATAGTCCACTTTTCTATACATCCTACCTATCCATATTCCACCTACCAAAAAGTTCAATTCCATTCTACAACAATATTTGACAAATATTTAACATTTTACTGAGACAGAACTCAAACCAAGTTCGGCCCGAGTTCGGTCCGAACTCTGACCGAGTTCGGTCAGTTTGAATTTAAATATTTGTTGCCTCCAAATCTGCATGCAATGTTCATTTGCGAAATCTTTGCATCAGAACTATGTCAGAACTCTTTTCGAGTTCGGTCCTAGAAAATACCTATAAATAGAAGATAACTTTCATTCAAAATCACTCAATCAATTTCATCTTCTCTTCTCTATTCAATAAGTGTTTTTATCTGATCAAAAGCTTTCATATCACACCTACACTTCTCTTAGCCAAAAGCCAGTAATATCTAGTCGATCTAGCGTCTTTTGGATCTCAAGAGTTGTAAAGAGGTTTTTCAAAGTACAGAAACTATCTCTGTTGTGGAGTCGGTCGTGCGCTCGTCGTCAAGCACGGTGTTGTGAAGTTGGTCTTGCACTTGTCACCAAGCACGGTGTTGTAAGAGACTGCAAGCTCTCAATTAGCTTGTGCCTTAGTGGATTAACATCGAGCAATAATACTCGAGACTGGATTAGTCTTCTCAGAGGGATACCAGTATACATCGCTATGTCACTGAGTTTGATCTTTCTATCTCTTGCTACATTTATTTACTGTCTCTTATTCACTGCCATAGTTATCTGTTTATAATTTTTAAATTGGTAACTATTTTTTGCTGCACTCGCACTCACTCTATTCACCTCCCACCTCTAGAGGTACTCAACGGTCCTACAATTGGTATTAGAGTGGGTTATATTCTAATATAACAAACCTCAGAGAGTATATATGGCAGCCGTGAAATCAATATTCAACGGTGAAGGGCAATCCACAAATAGACCTCCATTGTTTGATGGTACAAACTATACCTACTGGAAAACACGGATGACTTTCTTTTTAAAGTCTCTTAACTTTGATCTTTGGTCTATAGTTGTTGACGGTTATTAGAAACCGGCACCTACAGTAGTTGATGGCCTGCTTGTAGACAAGCATCATGACAAATATACAGAGGCTGAAAAAGCAAAGACTAGTCTAGATGCTCGTGCCATCAACACACTATTCTGTGCAATTGACAAAACAGAATTCAACAGAGTTTCAACCTGTAAGACGTCTCATGACATTTGGAAACTTCTTGAGGTAACTCATGAAGGTACTTCCCAAGTGAAGGAATCCAAAATCAGTAGACTAACACAGGAGTATGAATCTTTTAAAGATGAAATCTAGTGAGCTATGTTCATACGTTTCCATGATATTACTAATCCTTTACAATCTCTTGGTAAGGATTACAGTAATCATGAGAAGATCAGAAAAGTGCTACGATCTCTAACCAAGAACTGGAACCCAAAGGCAACAGTAATTATTGAAGGAAACGATCTCACCACCATGTCTCTGGAAACACTGATGGGCAAGCTCATGGCCCATGAGCTTGATCTGCAAAAGTTTGAAGAAGCGACCCCAAAAGAAAAATCTATCGCCTTTAAAGCTCAAGCCAGAAAATCTATAAGCAATGATTATGAAGAAGAATCATCAAGTGGTGATGAACAAGCCCTACTAGTGAAGAACTTCAAAAAGTTTTTAAAGTTTGAGAAATCAAACAGAAGGAAGAGAGATATCCAAGAAAGCAATGAAGATGAAACAATATGCTTTGGATGCAAGAAATCAGGGCATATGAAAAAGGACTGTCCAACTTTGAAGATAAGCAGTCCATACGATAGATCAAGATCAAGCAGAAAAGCAACAACCAGTCGAAAGTATGCAAACACAAGTATCTGGCATGAAAGGGATGCTAGTGATACAGAGGAAGAAGACAGACCCTGCAGAAATGCCAATGTCTGTCTGATAGCTTTTGATAAGGTATCCTCAAACCCTTTATATGACGATTTTACTTTCGATGAATTAGAAAATGCCTTCAGCGAGCTACTTGAAGAACACAGAAATGTGCTTGACAAGTATAAGCAATCTCGAAAAGAGATTAAGGCATACACAACCGAGATAGCTAGACTATCCAGTCTTATTGAAGACATTAAAAAGATGTCTACTACCGGTAACACGGAAGAGATAGCCAAGCTCAAATTAAAGTAGACTATCATGAGGCTATCCTCAAAGTTGATAAGAAAAAAAAAAGACTATGTCAAAATACAAGAGTTATATGACATAGAGAAGAAGAAGCACTTAGTCACAGAACAAAGACTCTCAGACATGACTGCTAAATATGAAGAGTCTTTTGCGGTTTCTAAAAAATTAGAAATCAAGTTAGACAAACAGGCAATATCTGTGACACAGCCTAAGTTTAGTCATAATGCTAAGCATACACCTAAGAGGACTAAAACTCATAAAGCACGAAAGAAATACGATTATCACCATACTTTCACTTATAGGTTTTCAAAGAAACCAAATAGGCATGTCAACACTGTTTCCACTACCACTGTTTCAAAACTCACTTGCACATATTGTGGTACTCATGGACACATATCACAGTATTGTTTAGCAAAAAAACTTGTTGACAATCATACATTATTTTGGAGACCTAAGACTAATCAATATAGACCCTTCAGTAAATGGGTACCAAAGGATTCATCTACTTGTTTTGTAGGTGGACCCTCAACCCTCTCATACTAAAAGCAAGTGGATCCTCGATAGCGGATGTTCGTGGCACGACTGGTGATGCATCTTTGTTCACCATGCTATCAATGAAGAAAGAAGGATACGTCTCCATCAAAAATAATCTGAGAGGTGATATCATCGGCAATGGCACTGTTGGTATATCTCCTTATCCTGTAATAAAAGACATTTTTCTAGTTACAGAATTGAAACATAACCTAGTAAGCATAAGTCATTTGGCTGATAATGGTTATGGTATCAACTTTATAAAAGACAAATGTACCATATATGATATGTCATCTGGTGATCCCGTATATGAAGGGATTAGAGAGGACAATATTCATGTTTTCTTTCTGGAGAGTACTAATAATGCAGGAAGATGCCTAGTAGCTAATCTAGATGAAAGCTGGCTATGACATATGAGACTAGGACATACAAATATGGATACTATCTTACGACTGGGCACTAAGAAGCTGGTAAAAGGACTCCCCGAGATTCCATTCAAGATAGATATGGTATGTGCTAACTGTAAAAAGAATAGGGCATATAGGTCTACATTTAAATCCATCAACGCTGTAAGTACTTCTAGACCTTTGCAGTTGATACATATAGATTTATTTGGTCCTAGTAGAATTGCTAGTCTTGGCGGTAATCTCTACGCTTTTGTTATTGTTGATGATTTCTCTCATTTTACTTGGGTTTACTTTTTATCAAAAAAAAGTGATACTATTTTTAAATTTCAGTTATTTTGTAAAAAGGTACAAAACAAAAAAGGCTTCATGATTACTCGTATCCGAAGTGATCATGGTGGCGAATTCATAAATACTGATTTTAAAAAGTTTTGTGATGATAGTTGATACTACCACGAATTTCTTTGTACTAGAACTCCTCAACAGAATGGTGTTGTGGAGCGGAAGAACCGTACTCTAAGCGAGATGGCTAGAGTCATGCTAAATCAGCATAATCTTACTAAATATTTTTAGGCAGAAGCTGTTAGCACAGCCTGTCATGTTTTAAATAGTGTGTTAATTCGACCCATCTCGAAGAAAACACCTTATGAACTTTGGTTCGGAAGGATTCTAAACATTTTTATTTCAAAGTTTTTGGATCTCGTTGTTTTATCCTGAACACCAAGGACAACTTGGATAAGTTCGACTCTAAAGCAAATGAAGGGATATTTCTCGGATATGCTACTAAGAGTAAGGAAAATAGAATTTTCAATAAAAGGTCTATGATTGTTGAAGAATCTATTAACGTTACTTTTGATGAGCTCAATAGTCACAGATCTAGAGACAGTGATGATGAAGGTGTACAAGCAAAAACCGATAAGAGTCCTGTGGAATATCTGACTCATAAATTTGAATCATTGAAGTTTTTACCAGATCATCCAGAGACACTCATTATAGGTGATGTATCAAAATATGTAAGTACACGCTCTTCTCTTAGAGATTCTGAGATAGCAGCAAATGTAGCTTTCATTTCTCAAATAGAACCTAAAAATATAGAAGATGCTTTTAATGATGAGTTTTGGATTAATGCCATACAAGAGAAACTTAATCAATATGAGAGAAACCAAGTTTGGGAACTCGTTCCTAAACCTATTGGTCAATCGATAATTGGTACCAAATGGGTGTTCCGAAATAAACTAAGTGAAGATGGACAAGTTCTACGCAACAAAGCATGTCTAGTGGCACATGGTTATAATCAAAAAAAGGGTATTGATTATGACGAGATATATGCACCTGTTGCTAGACTAGAAGCTATCCGCATATTTTGTGCATTTGCATGTTTTAATGATTTTAAATTATTTTAAATGGACATAAAAAGTGCATTTTTGAACGGATTTCTAAAAGAAGAAGTTTTTGTGAAACAACCCCCTGGTTTTGAAGATTTTCAAAAATTTGATCACGTCTTCAAGCTTAAGAAAGCACTCTATGGACTCAAACAGACACCTCGTGCTTGCATGAACGCCTAAGTACCTTCTTACTTGATAATGGTTTTTCAAAAGAAAGAGTTGATACAACCTTGTTTATCAAATCATTAGATGATGACATTCTTCTTGTACAAATATACATTGATGACATTATATTTGGTTCTACTAATGAAAAACTTTGTCAAGAGTTTCCTAAGTGTATGCAGAGTGAATTTGAGATGAGTATGATAGGAGAACTGAACTTCTTCCTAGGACTCCAGATCAAATAACACTCATAGGGAATATTCTTCAATCAAGCCAAATATACGAAGGACATACTAAAAAGTACGACTTCGATAATGTAAAGCCTATCGGAACTCCAATGGCTACATCTACAAAGCTTGACACTGATGAAAGTGGCAAACCTGTCGACCAGCATAAGTATCGATGTATGATTGGCAGCTTATTATATTTAACTGCTAGTCGTCCTGATATTATGTTCAGTGTTTGCATTTGTGCACAATACCGGGCAAATCCTAAGGAATCACACCTAAGTGTCGTTAAGCGGTACATGTCATTTCCTAGGAAAGGCCTTAGTCTCCTGGTTTAGCAAGAAATAAAATTCTGTAGCATTATCAACTACTGAGGCTGAGTATATCGCCGCAGGACGTTGTTGTGCTCAAATTTTATGGATGAAGCAAACCCTAAAAGACTACAATCTACACTACACTAAGATTTCCATTTACTATGATAACACTAGCACAATTAACTTGACTAAGAACCCTGTGTGTCACTCACGCACAAAACACATTGAGATTCGTCATCACATTTTACGTGATCACCAACAACACGGGGACATCTGCCTAGAGTTTATTGACACAGATCATCAACTAGCAGACATTTTCACAAAATCACTAGCTAAAGACCGATTTAACGTTATGAGGCGAGAGCTCGGCATACTTAAATTTTCAGATTCATAATGTAGTATGTTTATTAAATTTATTTTTTATAACCCAAAACTTTGTAATTTATTTAACGAAAATTATTTGGGGTACAAGCCGAAAGGGTCCTTCTGTCATAAAGATGTAAATAGCCTGAAGCGATACGGTGCACTAGTCTTCGGACTACCGCTAGCTGGGATCCGGCCCCTACAGCTAACCCAAAGTAATAGAAGTTATTAAATGAAGAAATACAACAGTTATAAATTTGAATTTTTTAAACAAATACTGCATTTATGATATTGAGAATACAAGCAGCCGAACTTGGACCGAACTCTAACCGAGTTCGGACCGTGTTCGGTCGGTGCTGTGCGGATTTCCAGAACCGAACAGTCGGCCCTAGCCTTATATAATCCTCTTCTTTCTTCCACTTTTCTTCATCCTTCTACCGAGAAAACCCCACCTATACTCCAAAGAACTTCTCCTCCTCCTTTCTTTCGAGCTTTCTCAGGAGGCTAGTGGGCCATCTTCTCCATCATCTTCGTCTTCTTCGAATATATTCTATTCTCCTTTCCTTCTCATCCATGGCACCTAAGCACCAAAAGAGAAAGGTTGATACCTCATAAGCAGGATCATCCTCCTCTGACTATGTTCTCACTAATGTTTTTAGTCCAGCTAGACCTACGGGATCTGATGATAATGATTCCGGTCTCTTTTCCGATAGGGAATTTTTCGACCTTTGGTTTGACTCATTTTCTGGTCGTAGAATCTGTACGGGAGCACATGTAAACTTTATCATCTTTTCTGAATATGCTTCCACTTTCAACCGTCTCGACTTTCATGATTTTTTTGAAGTCGCTGAGAACATTTATGATAATATTGTCTGTATGTTTTACTGCAACCTGCAAGTAAAAGATAACAGAAATTTCTATTCTTGTGTTGCTAGGCAAGAACTAGAATTCAATGCCACCGACATCAGTAAATATTTTCATGTTCCTGATGTAGGTGAAGCTTTAGTGGACATTCATCACATTCAATTTGCTGAAGGTGTCACTTTTTATTCCTTCAAAGAACTTATGTGTCATCCTAAACCTGTTCCTAGAAGAGTTTACTCCAAGCATCCTAACCAAAACTTTTATGAACTCCATAGGTTTGTATTCTCTGTTCTTCTTCCAAAGAAGAGATCCTCTGATGAGATTACCATCCTGGAATTGTTAGCCATATACCACATTCACTTTGGCATTCCATTTTCTGTACCTAAGACTATGATGGCTTGGATGCTTAACTACAGAAATACAGGACGCAACCTCGTCTATCCTATACATTTGGCTTATATCTTTAGGAGGTTTGAAATCGATCTTCAAAGCTATCCTTACTCCTCCACTACCATTGAGCTTAGTAGGTCTAGGCTATATCGTACTCCTCCTTTGCCTCCTAGTGCTGAGCCTGTTCCAGATGCTGATCCCGAGGCTCCTCCTCCTCCTGCTGCTCCAGCCCCTACTCCGGGTTTGACCCTGGCTTCTATCAGCGCTTTGATGATTTCGTTGCCCTCTCAGCGCAACGACATCAAGGCTATCTTGACTCAGAGTTCCGCCATATCACCCAGGCTCAGGTGTTGCAGAACAGCATTGCTGATCTTCACTGGAGTCTCTCCTCCAGTTACCATACTTCATCACCCCAGCTTCCCTGGACCCAGGTTCGACGATGAGACGACATTTCCTCACTTCAATCCTACTGCTGCATATTTTCCACCGGATGCTCCTGGAGGTGACGACACTCCGATGTGATGAGGACTTGAGCTAGTGGATTTTGGATAGAGTCTGATAGATGATGATCTGATGTAGTTTTTTTTATATGTCAAAACTTTACAGTTAGACATTTATTAGCACTTTGTCTTGTTTGTGATGGTTGTATCTTTCTTTTAGTATGACATTTTCAGTATTCCACTACTAGTTATTTCTTTTATGCACTTATTATTTGTGGCAATATTGTTATTTTTGATTATCTCTCTAGTATTACTTTGTCTGTTTGATGAACATTGTTGGCTTCACACATTACGGGGGAGCCAAAACTATTTTTTTATTGACAAAGGGAGAGAAAGAGCACAATACCAAAATCAGCAATCAAAGAAAGAATACCAAAACCATTTTTTTAGATAATTTTATTTGTTCTATTTAGATATATTTTGGTATAAACTCAAGTTTGTCAATTATCAAAATGGAGGAGATTGTTGGCCCATTCCATGGTCACACCCGATTTTAATAATCGACATAAACTTAAGTCAATACACAAAATATACGAACTGCTGCTAATCATTTCAGGTCTTGTGAAATCAATATCAACAAGTGTACTACTACATCAGCAAGCACGTAAATCATTATTCTGAAGCTTACTTTCATTGGAATCTAGTCCGAGTCATTTTACAATTTATTATGTATTTTATCTTTATTGAGTCTAGGATATAAATTGTAAGATCGACGGGATAATACTGGCTTAGGTTAATCATAGTCCACTTTTCTATACAGCCTACCTATCCATATTCCACCTACCAAAAAGTTCAATTCCATTCTACAACAATATTTGACAAATATTTAACATTTTACTGAGACAGAACTCAAACCGAGTTCGGCCCGAGTTCGGTCCGAACTCTGACCGAGTTCGGTCCGAACTATGACCGAGTTCGGTCAGTTTGAATTTAAATATTTGTTACCTCAAAATCTGCATGCAACGTTTATTTGCGAGCATCAGAACTCTGTCCGAGTTCGGTCCTAGAAAACACCTATAAATAGAAGATAATTTTTTATTCCAAATCACTCAATCAATTTCGTCTTATCTTCTCTATTCAATAAGTGTTTTCATCCGATCAAAAGCTTTCATATCACACCTACACTTCTCTTAGCCAAAAGCCAGTAATATCTATTCGATCTAGAGTCTTTTGGATCTCAAGAGTTGTAAAGAGGTTGTTCAAAGTACAGAAACTACCTCTGCTGTGGAGCCGGTCGTGCGCTCGTCACCAAGCACGGTGTTGTGAAGTTGGTCGTGCACTTATCACCAAGCACGGTGTTGTAAGAGACTGCAAGCTCTCAATTAGCTTGTGCCTTAGTGGATTAACATCGAGCAAGAGTACTCGAGACTGGATTAGTCCTCTCAAAGGGATACCAGTATACATTGCTGTGTCACTGAGTTTGATCTCTCTATCTCTTGCTATATTTATTTATTCTTTTATTCACTGCCATAGTTATCTGTTTATAATTTTTAAATTTGTGATTATTTTTCGCTGCACTCGCACTCACTCTATTCACCCCCCCCCCCCCCCCCCCCCCCCTCTAGAGGTGTTCAACGGTCCTACAATTATAGGGTGGCAATAGGTTTCGAGAGTTGGCTCTTCATATGAGATCCAACCTCCTATTTATGGCAATATGCAATGGCGGACCTAAGTAGAGGGATGGGGTGGGCTCCAGCCCATCCCCTACAATTTTTTTTTTTTTTGCTTTTTTAATGTTTTTTTGGGGTATTTTTATGTGAGCCCGTCTATACCTAGCCCACCCTAATCCACTCCAGCCCACCCCAGCTCGAGCTTATGGTTCCGCCCTTGGCAATATGAAAACCCTAATGTGTCCACCCACGTACATTGGACCTGGCCCACTTGGTCGGCCACATAGGCTGAACTAGACCCAAACTTGACCGGTCTAGATCGGTCCCCTGCCAATACATGTCTGAGACTACTACTACTTAATCGCCTAATCGGGCATCTCTTGAATACTCTATGAATTGAGCTTCTCATATATATGACCAACAATTTGGTATTTTATGAGAGCATGAATCATATTAAGATTGACTTGTAGGGGGAAAAGAGTTAGCCCTATAACACAAAATTATAGTTCTTCCTCCTGTGTCTATTTACACAAAATTGTATATCTGATAATTTCGTTAACTTGTAAAGAGGTCTGTTGTATTTGATACTTACATGTACTGACCAGTATTTACTAACTTGACAAAAACTCTATTAGCTTTTGAAAATAAGTAAAACTGAGGATTAATAGGTCGATGCTTGAACAATTTCCATGAAGGAGTTAGCGGGTTAGCTTTAAGGTAGAAAGCTGATTGTACTTATAACTTTTATATGTGGAACAGATATGTTTGTGTAATTTTTTTTTTTTTTTAATAAAATACTATGTAGAGGAGACAGGCAAGATTGCCGGGTCATCGAACACTATAGATGATGGGTTTATTAATGCGTTCTCAAGCTGCTCAATATTTTGGGCATTCCTTTTGGTAATTGAACATCTTTTGTAACTGAGAGTGTAGCTAGTCCTATGTGGCCGGATCATAGAGAACTTTGTCCAGGTGATTCTTGAACATATATACGGAAAATTGTATCAGAAGTATTAAAGTTTCAAAGAATTGTGTAAAAGAAAATAATCGTGTAAACGGAAAGAAGTTCGGTGGATTGCAAACTAGGAGCCATTGCGTCCCAAAGTAGGACGTTAAAAAAAAATACGCCGTAAATATGGCGTCTAAATCTAAATTGTGGATTAGTCTGCTAAAATCCCATAAGTTCAATGCACAAAATTAGGACACCAAAAATAAACGCCATAAGCGTATTTTTTTAATGCCCAACAATAGGGTGTATTTTTAAAAAAAAAAACCCAAAAGTTGGGATTATATAATTTAGTTAAAAAATATATAAATATAAAAGAAGCCCAAAAGTTGGGCGTTAGGAGTGAAAGAATATATATAAATAAAAATAAAACCAAAAGTTGGACGTTTTATTTATTTTAGGCAAATGGTAAATTTTGAGCTCGACTTTTGGGCTTCTTTTTTATTTATATGTATTATTTTAGCCAAATTAATTATATAAGCCCAACTTTTGGGCTTTTTTTTTTATTTATATATATTTTTTTAAATGGTTAATAAACCCAACTTTTGGGCTTCTTTTTTATTTATATGTATTTTTTTTACCCAAATTATATAAGCCCAATATTTGGGGTTTTTTTTATATGTATTTTTTTCAAACAGACTGAAAAATACGCCCTATTGATGGGCATTAAAAAAAAGTATGCCCTATAGTAGGACGTTTATTTTTGGTGCCCTAATTGTAGGCGTTGAATTTATGGGCCAAAAAATTTTAAGACAGAAAAACTAACTATGCAGAGTAATCCCAAAATTTAGATTTAGACCCCTATAATTAGGGCGTATTTTTTTTGGCACCCTATTTTGGGGCGCAATGATTCCTAGTTTACAATTTCATCGAACTTTTTTTCTTTTACACAATTTTTTAAAACTTTAATGCTTCTTATACAATTTTTCGATATATATATATGTTGGCCTAGCTTATTGGTTGTGTTAAGCACAGACCAAAAACTTTTCTTTGGGGAGAAGGGTGCATTTGTATTCCCAAACATAAGCTAGAAAGAGGAGTCAAAGTGTTGATACTTTGGAGAACCATTCCCCTACATTATGATAACTACCCTATTTTTACAGCTATTCAATCTTATGTTTTCTATTCTAAAGGATATAATGTTACCTCCATGCATGTACTTAATTAGCTATTTATTGGCCTTCTGTTCTCATTAGACCCACTTCTCTCTCTCTCTCTCTCTCTCTCTCTCTCTCTCTCTCTCTCTCCCACCGGCATGTGCAAGAGCTCATGTTCTTCTTCAGCAACATGTGAGAGTGTTTGTGTTGCTATTCTTCTTCTTCTTCTTCTTCTTCTTCTTCTTCTTCTTCGTGAGCAGCCTCTATTCCGATTGCTAATTCTCTTTCTAATGGGTGTTCTAATCATTTCATGATTATTCTTCCGAAACCTAAAGTTCACTTCTTTTGATTCCTTGTTTTTCATTTTTTTTTTTTTTCATATTGGAAAACGAAGGGAGCTCCCTTTGATTTATAAGAAAAGTAGATCATAAGGTATATGCCTATATATATTTTTTTCTTCTCTTTTATAGTTAGATTCACCGGAGGGAGCTTCCTTAGTCCACTCATGGGCAGTTAAGGTTGCACTAGCTGCCGACTCATTCATCCAAATGCCAAGTCAAACGAAGAACCACACTTGGCAAGCTGAGTGAATGATGCGGGAGGTAAGTTAAATCTGATGCTGTCTTTGCTTGGACTGAAGGGAGCTCCCTTTGCTTTTGAATCTTGTGTACACTTCTGTGAGACTGCATGCTTCCTTTGCTTGAACTGGGGTTTCACCTGAGGCATTGTTTGCTTGGTGGTGAACTTGTTCTGATTTAATATTTCTACCACTCTTCCATTCTAGCTATTTATCCTGCATTACTTAATTAATGTTAGTACCATTATTGTTTATTTTGATGATCAGGAAGACTAAATATATTTGCTACCACATTCATTTTCTTTTTATTTTCATGTTAAGAGAATCCAGATCCACTGGTTTCAATTGATAATAGGTTCAATAAGTAATCTTTAATCTTTGATTTCTTTTCCTTTTCCGTTTTTCTTGATCATGTATATCAGTTTGTTATTTGTACAAGCGTAGTTGCTGAAAGGAGGTTAGTGATGATCAGCTCATTTTCTGAACTTGTATGTCTGGAATATGGATCTATATTGCATAACCCAAACTGTAAAAATATATATGATCCTTTGATGAAATATATATATAAAGGAATTTTGTTTTATAATTCAAAGATGCTTTGTTTTTCATTTCTCACCTTTTTCTGTTTTTTTTTCCTTCTTCGGTAAAACCATTTTGAGATCCTCTGCTGGATGCTTGAGAGGTGACCACACATTAGGCTTGTGATGTTTGGCGTTATCATCTTATCATATGGATCTTTAGAGCCTGATCTTTGCGAAGAGGACAAGTGGAAGATCAAGATATATTTTACAGGCTGTTATTTATGGAAAGATAGGGTTATAGCTAGTATGCTATGACTAGCTGACAGATTGTTCCGATACATTGTAACTTTTTCTTTGTTTCTTCAGGAGTTTATCTTCTTGTACTTGAGTCTATGTTTCATTAATTATCATTAATGAAACATGGGAGGATTTTCCCACCCTTTACTCTAAAAATTGTAAGTACGTTTAAGACACTAGTCTAATAACATATTTCTGTTTGTCGACTTTTTGAGTTGTGCAGTGTATGCACTATTTCTTTGCTAAGTGTACTTCCTATTTCCAAACCCTTGCATTCTATAGTACCGACACTTTACATATCAAGCGCATTAACCTATCGTTATAAATTAACTTGAATGTCATTACAACAATTAATATAGTTTTTTTTCCAATGAAATTTTGTGATGGATTTTCTTACACTTGAAACTTTAATTAGTCCCTTTTGATTCCTTTTGTTAACATTAAGTTATTGTTCGACTTTGTTATAGCGCAGCTGCTAGCTGTTTAGAAATTTCATTCAAGCTTTACAGAAACATGACATTTGTAGTCTGTTATCCTCATTAGGATTTTATGACATCAAATAATAGTTGTTGTGTTTGTGAGTTCGTTCATTCAACATTGCTATAATTGGTGTCTGATTTTTTTTTTTCCTCTCTACAGGCTATAGCTACTACCATCACGTACGGGAACCAACAAATTAGAAAATGCTTCTTTCTCAGTATTGAACAAGAAGTTCTTGGGCCGAGCTCTAATGATCATCAATTGCGTATATCAATTGTAATGTTTACAAGATTTGCTTTTGCTGCTAATTTTGTTTTCTCATTCATGTTAACAGAGACATTGTTCCTATATTAGCTTTGACATTAGAATGAGCTAGGTAAATTGTACCGATGCTGAGCAATTGTATGTCTTTGCTTACTGTACCCTTATCCTTAGTTCATTTGGTTGTTCAGTAACTTTTGTAAAATGTATAAGCTATAGGCTCATGCTTAACCTGAGCCAATACAGATTGCATCATTTCTTATTGTACACTATAAACTACAAACTGTTGTAACTCATATGGCCCTTCATTTCATCTCCTTGTAACATACAAAAGACCTTTGGCCTTTCATTTCTTCATAACCCCCAACCTCTCTCCCTATATAAAGAGAGGTTGGAATAGCTTGTAAGATACACTTGTGTGGTTGATAATATACGAGAAAGCTTCGTCTTCGTATGTTTGAGTTTTTGCCTTACAACACGTTATCAGCACGTTGCTCGTGCAACGCCGGAGACCCGACGTACCGATCGTTTTCTCACTTTCTTCCACCATAAGGTAAGAATGGTAAAAAAAATTTGTTAATATACTCTTCATTGCTGTGATGAGATCCTAACATTTAAGGAGACCAATCTGGATAATTGTGTCCCCATTGACATATTCTTGTTACTTGATTTTGACAACACTTCCGTGATAGATTTGGGTATAAATATGGAATTGTTTTGCTTCTTTGGCACATGCTGCAAGCATGTGAACTTTTGTCTATCAGGAGATATAGAATTTAACTCTATGGATATGATCTTTGCTGCATTATTGCAAGAGTGAAACTTATGGTTAATATTTTTTTTCCATAACACACTTCAGCAGAAATCTCTTTGCTAATAAATATTAGCACTTGCATTTGTAACAATCTAATGTTTCTTTTCATTTTTATTTTCTGCATTGATCCAATTCTGAATCTGCATATATAAGAAACAGAGCCTGACATATCTATTTGACCTGATGATATCTCACGAGTTTTCTTAATGGCTAATTCTAAGGGCATCTCAACATGTAAGTAATTGTGTCTCCAGTGAAATATTCTTGTTACGCTTAGCTTCTGAGCTTTGTTGTTGTCTATCATCTTCAAGTTTTTTTTATACTCAGAATTTTTTTTGAAAATATATACGAGTAATTTTTTTTATCAAATATATTTTGTTACATCAATATATTTTGTTCAAATTTTTTTATCAAAATATATTTTGACGTGTTTATCAAATAGTCTGCTGTATATATTTTGGTAAAAGACATTTTTCTGTAATTTTTGAAACTGACAACTTCAGAATTTTTTTTGTTTAAATAGTACTTATCCCAACAAAATATTTGTTATTTTTTTCTGAGAAAATAATTTTTGTTGAAATTTTTTTTGTTTACATGTTGACGAAGAAAATTTAAATGCTAATATTTTTTTTGTAATGATGGATTTGGAGAGCCCCGGCGAGCACCTCAGTGCCATCTGCGCCCTGCCGAGCACCTCAGTAGCATTTTTTTTTCTTTATGTTACTCAGTGAATTACTGTAACAGATGGGTAGTAAAAAATTGTATTTTTTTCTCGCTATTTTTTTGGCGTCGCTTCATTAGACGTCGGAAAAATAGTTGACATTTTTTTGGTGCCGCTTGCTTAGGCACCAATTCTTTTGTGTGTTGTTGCCTACTTATGTTGTACGTTTTTTTTAGCGTAATGGCATGGAAATTGAAAAATTGTCTTGGCTACATAAACAAATTCTGGCACCGCCAAATTTGGCCCTCAAAAAATAACCTTTTTGGCTAATAATTTTTCAAACGCAACACTCATTTTGAGCACGCACTAAATTTTCACCTATTTTGCACAGTTTGCAAATAGTATAAATTTCTTGAAAAATCTTATTTATTCTTAAATTTGAAAAAAAAATTACGAAGTCTCTCCTAATAGGCTCACCTATTTGGGTATGATGTCAGAAAGAACTTGGGGCTTGGTTCTTAAGAGGTCCTCGGTGACCCTCCTCTCTCATTTTCCCGCCTGGTCATATTCACGTAGAGCTACTGAAAGGGGTTGACCGAATATTTTTTTTGCTCAAATTTTATTTATAATTATGTATTTTTACAAGAAACTAATTGAACTCTCTATATCGGTCCGTCGATCGATATAAGAAAAAGTTTTTAAAAAATTGTTTTTTCAAAACCGTTGGTTTTATTTACGATTGTTTGTTGTTACTTATACAAACCAAATCCATATAAACCTGTCATTTTATATGTTGACTGATCAAGATTTTTTCTCCTGTTGTAGAAAAATGTTGATCAAGATTGATTTTCCCATCCTTGAAGCCTCTGGCAAGAACTACTTGGGCTGGACGCAAGACATCCAGAACCATCTAGATGCGCAGGGTCTCTTGGACGTCATCTATAATGAGGAAGAGCGTGAAGTGGAAGTCACTCGCTCAATGAACGCCAAAGCGGTGATTCTATTCTGCAGGCATTTATCTGACGCCACGAAGGCGGAGTTCATTGAAATCTCCTCGCCGAAGACGATATGGGACTCTCTGAAAGAGCGCTTCGACCACCAGAAGACCATATGGCTACCTGAAGCGCGCCATGACTGGTTAAACCTGCGTTTCTAAGACTTCAAGAGTGTAACTGATTACAACAATGAAGTCTGCAGGATTCGATCACTTTTCTAATACTGCGGTGAGATATTAACCGACAGTGATCTATTGGAGAAAACATACACCACATTTCCTTCCACTGACAACTTGCTCCAAAAGTAATACCGTCAGTCTAAGTTCACCAAGTTTTCCGAGCTCATCACCCAGCTTTTACTAGACGAGAAGAACAGTCTCATTTTAATGAGAAACAACAATTCTCATCCTGCTGGAACAAAAGCAATTCCAATGCCTGATGCAAATGCTCTCCGTGGACCAAATCCACGGTGGAAACGAGACAAGGGCCAGTCGTCCCAACCAAGAAACAGAGGAGAGTTTAAGTCTCGCCACCCAAAGCGAGGTTCTAACAAGAACCAAGGACCTTTGACTCCTAGGCAGTCTCATGGTAAGAACCAACGGGCCAGTCGTCCCAAAGCGAGAGTGGAAGGCCAAGCGCCTACTCTCTGCTACAAATGTGGTGCTTATGGTCATATGCAATGGACTTGCAGGGCGGCCCCCCAAGAAGTTGATAACTATCACAAGGGGCGCCGGGCCGAAGCAAATCTGGTCAACGAGTGTGAAAATCTAAATCTTGAGACCCCCGATTTTGTAGCAGAAATGGAAAAATGAATCTCCATTTTCTCTCTATATTTTATTTAAGTCATAAAACTTTTGATGGTTTGTATTTTCTGTTTTCTCGATAAATTAAAGTTCTATTTCGAGCACTTTTCTCAAACGTGTGACAAACTTTAATTTCTTTACTTATAGGCATGGACCACGGGATAGTGGATTGTCTGGTTGATAGTGGAACGACTCACACTATCTTGAGAGATAAATCATACTTTATCTCCTATACGCCTAAAGTAACCTCAGTGACAACCATTTCGGGACCCTCAACCCTTGTTCAAGGTTTTGGCAAAGCCCATTTTTCGTTGTCCAATGGTACTCCCGTTGAAGTATCAGAGGCCTTATATTCTCCAAGGTCCAGTCGTACCTTACTGAGTTTTAAGGATATTCGAGAAAACGGATTTCATGTTGAAACTGCTCGAGAACATGGCTTCGAGTATCTTTTCATTACCTCCACTCAGTACGACCAAAAGCGTATCTTGGAGAAGTTGAAATATCTTTCAAGTGGTTTGTATCTCACTACGATACAACACATCGATAGTAATCTCATCATTCGCCGAGCGCCAGTTGATGAGAGGACGTTTATGCTATGGCATGATCGGCTGGGTCATCCGGGTCAAAATACGATGCTTCGTACTATGAATGCATCACATGGGCATCCTCTTGGAGGAAAGAATTTCGTTATAAATCCGAAAAGCCTATGCCAAGCTTGCTCGATTGGGAAGACGAATCTCAAGCCACTCCATGTGAAACCTACGAGATTAGTTTCTCAATTCCTTGAGAGAATTTATGGAGATATTTGTGGACCAATCCAACCAACATGCGGACCATTTAAATACTTCATGGTTTTGGTTGATGCATCGACTAGATGGTCACACGTAGTGTTGTTGTCCACCCGAAACGCAGCGTTTCCTAAACTCCTCGCCCAGATCATTAAGTTAAGGGCTCACCATCCGGATTATCCGATAAAGTCTATTAGACTTGATAATGCCGCGGAGTTTACATCGAAGACTTTCGATGACTATTGCATGACTTTGGGAATAAATCTTGAACATCCTGTTGCGTATGTTCATACCTAAAATGGCCTAGCAGAAGCTTTTATAAAGCGACTGCAAGTAATAGTACGGACCTTGGTTATGCGCACCAAACTTCCACTATCTGCATGGGGCTATGCAATTTTGCACGCTGCAAATTTGGTCCGTCTGAGACCCATGGCCACCCAACCACTTTCCGCGTACCAGCTGGTTACTGGATGTGAGCCTGACATCTCATATTTACGCGTATTTGGGTGCCTAGTCAATGTTCCAATTGAGCCGATAAGGCGTTCAAAATTTGGACCTCAGAAGCGACGGGGAATATATGTCGGTTATAACTCCCCGTCCATCATTCGCTATTTAGAGCCCTTGACAGGCGATCTCTTTACCGCGAGACACGCGGATTGTGACTTTGATGAGGCAATCTTCCCATCGTTAGGGGGAGAAATGCACGCTAACGTTGATGAGGAACGACGTGAATTAGCGTGCATGTGCCCGCTGTTTCTCATCATGATCCCCCTCTGCACATAGTGATAAGGAAGTGCAGAGGATTCTAGGTCTGCAAGATATTGCAAATCAAATGCCAGACGCATTTAGCGACCTAGCAAAAGTCACGAGATCAGTTATACCTGCTGCAAATGTGCCTGCAAGGATAGACGTCCCTGAGAGACGCCATGTTCCTGTGAAACATGTTGCTCCGGTCGTACCCGCCGAGCAAAGGACGCTGCCATCGGCCGTCCAGTCCGCCGCTATTCCCAAGAAGTAGGGAAGACCGGTTGGTTCCAAAGATGTTCTGTCCCGAAAGCGAGAGAAATCTTGTTAAAAACGTTTTGCCACATGAGATCATTAAGGATCACGACGATGTATTAGAAGAGCGCGTTCCAGATGAAACGCCTATTCCTAATCATGCCGATAATCTCGAAATATCCGTCGAGTATGCTAGCTTAGACGATATTTTGAAGCGAAACGAAACTGTCATCAATGGTGTTCATATACTCAGTGGCCACTGACATTATGAACAATGATGACATGGAACCTCGTAGTGTTGCGAGTGTCAACGACGAACGGACTGGCCACAATAGAAACAAGCAATCCAGGCTTAACTAGACTCCTTAGCGAAAAGAAGCGTGTTTGGACCTGTTGCTCCAACACCCAATGTTAAACCAGTTGGTCACAAATGAGTTTTCCTAAGGAAGCGTAATGAGAGAAATAAGATTGTACGATACAAGGCTCGTCTTGTGGCGCAAGGCTTCTCACAACGCCCTGGAATTGATTACGAGGAGACGTATTCTCCCGTAATGGACGTCATAACGTTCCGCTACTTAATCAGTTTAGTAGTTTCGAAAAACTGAATATGCAGCTCATGGATGTGGTCACAGCCTATCTCTACGGGGATCTGGACACAGAGATATACATGAGAGTCCCTGAAGGACTAAAGATGCCTGAATCAAGTAGTTTCCGACCACGGAACGCGTTCTCGATTAGACTGAGCGTTCGCTATATGGATTGAAACAATCCGGGCGAATGTGGTATAACCGCCCAAGCGAATACTTGATCGGTTTGGGATACGTTAATAACGAATTTTTTCATGCGTGTTCATAAAGAAATCTACTTCAGGATACGCAATCATCGCGGTCTATGTAGATGACATGAATCTCATAGAACCGAAAAAGACTTGTCAGAAACTGCTGATATCCTGAAGAGGAATTCGAGATGAAGGATCTTGGGAAGACACGGTTTTGCCTCGGCCTGCAGATCGAGCACCGTAAAGATGGAATTCTTGTCCATCAAGCGAACTACACCTAAAAGGTGTTGAGACGCTTTAGTCATTTTGACGTTAAGCCATCCGCTACTCCCATGATCGTCCGCTCTCTAGACATTACTAAGGACCCATTCCGTCTAAAGGAGGACGACGAAGAGATATTGAGTCCTGAGTGCTCTTATCTGGATGCAATAGGCGCTTTATTGTACTTGGTCCAATGTACTAGACCGGACATCTCGTTTGCTGTGAATTGTCTAGCTCGACATAGCACCGCGCCAACACGCCGCCATTGGAATGGCATAAAAGATATTTTTGCTACCTTAAGGGTACTACGGACTTGGGCTTGTTCTATCCCTACGCGGTTTTGAGTGAGTCCAATGCTCTTGGCACTCGAAGCAACGCGACCCTTATTGGCTACGCCGATGCGGGATACTTATCTGATCCGCACAAGGGGCGTTTCATCTGCTTATGTCTTTACCATTAGAAACACGGCGATTTCTTGGAGGTCTCGCAAACAGAGCTTAATGGCTACTTCAACGAACCACTCTGAGCTACTCGCGCTCTATGAGATGACTAGAGAGTATGTATGGCTTCGAGCTGTTATTGGCCATATTCGAAGTACATGTGATCTTCCATATGACCCAGATGAACCTATTGTCGTCTATGAGGACAATACCGCTGTTATTGATCAAGCGAAACATGGTTACATCAAAGGTGATGCTACCAAGCACATATCGCCCAAGTTGTTCTTTACACATGAACAACAAGCGCTTCATAAGATTGAAGTGCAACACATTGGATCAGAGAATAACCGTGCAGACTTGTTCACCAAGTACTGCCAAAACACTCGTTCCAGAAACATGTCAGAGCGATTGGACTTAGGAAGCTTTCAGAGCTAGCCTAAGTGAAACATGTTTCCTGCACCCTGTTGTGTGCATTAGGGGGAGCGCCCCAATGAGCGCCTCCAAAATGCCCTGTTGTGCGTATATCCCGCACCCTGTCGAGTGCGAGTGAAAAGGAAAGCATCCTGATGTATGCTTGTGTACTCTTTTTCCTTCGACCAAAGTTTTTGCACTGGTTTTCTTTGGCAAGGTTTTTATCGAGACACAGTTAAATCTCTTATTCACTAAGGATTATTATAATCAGGGGGAGTATCCAGTTGTATACTTCTAAACCATCGTGTACTTTTTGTCCTTCGATCAGCGGTTTTTTCCACTGGTTTTTTCTGACAAGGTTTTGACGAGGCACCTTTGCAATGGTTAGTTTACCCCCATCACACTGACTGTGTGTACTCTTTTGTCCTTCGACCAAAGTTTTTTTCCACTGGGTTTTCTTTGGCAAGGTTTTGACGAGGCACAAGTAGATGGTCAAACTTGAAGATGCAAGCTACAGATAGACGAAGAAACTCAGAGATGTTTACAAGCAGAATTTCTGGAGAGCCAAGGGGGAGCGTTGTAACTCATATGGCCCTTCATTTCATCTCCTTGTAACATACAAAAGACCTTTGGCCTTTCATTTCTTCATAACCCCCAACCTCTCTCCTATATAAAGAGAGGTTGGGATAGCTTGTAAGATACACTTGTGTGGTTGATAATATACGAGAAAGCTTCGTCTCCGTGTGTTTGAGTTTTTGCCTTACAACACAAACAAGGTTTTTGATGAACATTTACTAATGCATAAGTTTGGGAAACTATAACCTTCATGGCTTCGCCGTCGATTGCCACTAAGAGTTGCGTTTCTGATGGCAGTTAGGAAGCTCATTACTCCTATCTAAACAAATACTTGACAACCCAATTTCTAAACAAATAATTAACCCAACTTCTAAACATATAACAGCCAAGCTAGTGAAACTCAACACTGTCCACAACTGTAGTAGTTTATAACGACAATCTTGTGAGTACTGTCATTCTAGTCATGTCAAAGTTTGTATTCTAGCTTTTTGTCTTTCACTGTACTTATTGGGTGATTTTTTTTGTATTAATGTTTTGCTAATCCTCAATAATAAAAAGCACTTTGGGAATTTATCTCGACTGATTTATCTCTAAACGGGACTAGCTACCCGATGAGCAGCCATATAGCGTTCCTTTCTAAATATCTATGACGTCCGAAGACTAAAGATTAATCTGGTGCACTAGATCAGCTAATTTTCTTCTACCAATAAGCAACATGTTCTTGAGCATTGCAAATTATATAGTTGCATCAGTGCTTATAATTGACACTCATCAACTGAAATTGTGTATCATAGTAACAGGCCAAGTATCAGCAAGTCATATTATCTCATGAATTCTCTCTTTATCCGGGTTTCCACAAAAGTGTAATTAAAGTAACTGATACTAGCTGGGAAGCAATCACCATATTTCTATAATTTATTTATATTTTTTTTGTTGGCAGAAAAAAGCCTAAAAAACGACATGAATCCACCGGAAGATAACGAACCATAGTCTCACACAAGCACCAAGACAGATCAAACACGTCATATATATTCGGCAACTCGTCACCTAGACGAATCGCAAATCGCAATCTATATAACTCAAAAATATATTGAATACAAATATATTGAACCC
The DNA here is from genome assembly GCA_029216955.1 of Iris pallida. Classification (NCBI taxonomy): domain Eukaryota; kingdom Viridiplantae; phylum Streptophyta; class Magnoliopsida; order Asparagales; family Iridaceae; genus Iris; species Iris pallida. The sequence continues at coordinate 6,344,332 of JANAVB010021595.1, read as the reverse complement.
TTTGTTCCCAAGTTCAACCCCTCAAAAATATCAAGAAAAGAAAAGAAGAAGAAATACACAATGAAATCACTCACAAACCCTTTGATGATCCTCCTGAACAAAAAAACAACACCTTCAACAGATCATCGCTTCAGAATATCTCGAAAAGAAAGCCCTAAGAGCAAAACACTAACTTTCTTTTAGATTTTTTGGACTTGTCTCCCTGAATCTTGTTGGAATCAAATGCTAGAAGAACTACAATTTAAGAGAGAAGAGGGCTAGATGAAAAAAGAACTTTGTATTGCAAAAAGCTTGTGTAAGTAATGTGAACAAGGCACAGCCTTATATAGGCCTTACTTCAACGTTACAAAGAAGGAAAAATTCAAAAAGGAAAAACTATTCTCTAGCTTCCTACAACAAAGGACTACCACATATTACTGGTTTAAACTAACGTTTGAATTATTCTAACATATCTCCCTTCTGAGACTCATGAACAAATTCCCTTAGCCTTAGGTTAAGAAACCTTAATTTAGGATTAAAAAAATCCCTAAATTAACTAAGCAATAATTCTGGCCATCTATATTAACTCACACGGTCCAAACACATACTGACTTTGGGTCATGGCCACACCTGAATCGAATTTCGACATGCGGTATATCGTCAGTATACCGCAGTGTACCACTATACCCTCATAAAAGGTTATAGAACAAAATTCCAAAACTTGGTATATCATTGGTATATCGTGGTGTACAACTGCTGCTATTTCGACTTTGTTTGAGCAATGGTTCAGCCAACAATTTTTCATCACATTCGTTACAACTCCCATCGACGTTTCATGACGTTCAAACTGTTCTTTCACACATCTCGAATCGAGACTAGAACCCGATAAACTCTCCCTCTTGTCTATTGAGAGGTTTTGCTACACGATTCTTATTTGAACATGTATGTCATCACGCGATAGTGTTTCTGTTCCCTATCGTAACTGATCTCGGATCTCTTGGACTACTTTGCATCATTGTTTCTCTCCAGCTCCTCGATAACCATGTTGACTCTAGCTTCCATGCATGTGTAGTACCTTCCTAACAAATGAGATAGTGTCGACGTCAATAACTCGGCCAAGACCGAGTCCCTAAGAATCAGTCTTACCGTAAGTCTTGGTTGCATATCATCGTTTTTGTCTTCCATCGGAACGTATTCACCGTTCCATCGAACTTTCCCATCCTTGGCTGGCAAAACCAAGCGGACTTCATGGTTCCCTCGAGATTCATAATCTTGAGTTTGCCCACCTTCGTATCCGATACTGGAGCTCTCCCGTACACCTACATTCTCAAGAAGAATATCATGTATTTAACGCTACCGATAACTTACAGCTCCTCATGAACCATGCAAATAAAGATGTATTTGTCTCATCTTGAGTTTGTTGCACCCTTTGATCTCTTATTTTCTTCAAACTGCTTAAACAAATGCCTTCTGTTTTGGTTTTGGCAAACAATCCATAACAAAATTAGACCCACTCTCACCTAGAAATCAAGTAGCTATCATAGGACTGACAAATTGACCATTAAACATTGATGCACCTTCATTCATCGCTTTGTCCCGACGAACCAAATTATTCTTATCCCTTTAAATCATCTTGAAGACATTTTCCTCAGCAGTTCCTGATAATCCACAAAACTCCTGTCGAATATCCTTTGAGCTGCCATTCGATGTTTGTGGACTTCCGGTATAACCTCAATAGTTTGAACCTGTACATACCAGAATATATATATATCCTTAAGCCAGAAGTTGGTCACTCTTGTAAACTTTCAACCTTTCTTCCCATATACTATGACATCCATCATCCCAGCTTTCCTACCAATAGAAAGTTGTAGCGCCAACTTGGTAAATGATGCCCTCCTTGATGATGGCTTTTTGCATAACTCTGTTCTTAAATGAACGTCATCGATGCTCACAACTGCAGTTGTTCCCTTGTCGTACATCTTTATTTCTCTAATCCTACTATTCGGTATGACGTAAAGATCCTTCTCAGGGGAGTGGCATGGTACGATATTCCGTGTCCAAGACCCAGTTGTTGTCATAAACACATGCCACAAGGTTCATGCATAGGTTGCTACGATGATAATCTCTCTCATAGCCATAAAATTCACCTATGGCCTTGCCTTTAGCCTCTCATATTTGAGTTTCATGTAGTCCTGCTTAAAATGACCCCTTTCGCTACATTGATAGCATCCTTCCTTTAGGCCACACTCGCAAGATTGTGATACCCCCTATGTTCTCGACTATGACTTCATTTTTATAAGAAGAACCAGAGTAGATTCTTAGGACGATTCTAACTACTTACGTCAAATCTCCTCATTCAACAAACTACTTTTAGTTATCCCATCGTGACAATTCTATTAAGCCGGAAAGATGCTCACAGACACCGCCAAAGTCTTCCAATTTTTCGACAGAAAACTTAAAACATCAACGCTTGAATCCACCCTTAATCATTATCTTCATCGCCGATATATTTTATTGATGATGTCGAAAATCTTGTTCAGATGTTGTGCTACAGAGTCACTCTTTGTGTACTTTACGATAATGAGTTAACGAATAAGAAAATCTTGTTGCTAGCTGTCTTTTTCGTACAACGAATGCAACTTCTTCCATAATACTTTTGTCAAAATTTTCATAGACACGTGTTGAAATATCGAATCATCTAGCCATTGATAGATTAATCCAACATCCTTCCGTCCAACCTTTTTTTAGTCATTAGTAGGTTTGTCCAATGGCTTAGCATTGTCATCCTCAAATGGACCATGCAAATATTTCCATAGTCACTACCAGAATAAGTCATTTTGGCGACGTAATTAGCGACGTTTAACGAAAACGTCGCTATATTTAACAATTTAGCGACGTTACTATATAACGTCGCAAGACGTCACTATTAGCGACGTTCAGCGACGATATAGCGACTACGTTTGTATTAAAAGACATACGTCGCGGATCTGTCGGTAAACGTCGCTAATGTCGCTAATATTAGCGACGTTTACCGACGTATGAAGTAAGACGTCATAATATCGGTAACATTAGCGACGTTTACCGACGTATCATAGTGTCGTCGCTAAATTGAAAATATAGGCACGTTTGAGTTTTCATTCCCCCCATTATTTCGATCCTTCCCACCAAACCCCGATCCCTCGGCGACCCCCTCTGGTCCTTGGCGACCTTCTCCCCCCTCGGCGACCCCTCTCCCCTCGACTCCCCCTCGACGACCCCTCTGCGATCCTCGACGACCCCCTCCGGCCCTCCGTTCCCCCTCGACGACACGCTAGCCTCCGTCTCCAGCTCCACCTCCGTCTCCAGCTCCCCACCGGCGACCCCCTCCCCCGTCGACGATCGCTCCTCCCGACCAGGTAAACTCTAACCCACACCCCGCCACCGGAGCCCCCCACGCTGGCCGGCACACACCCCACCCCCGCCAGGAGCACAATCCCCACCCCCCGACCGGCCGGGTACCCCCTACCGGCGTACACCCCCCTCTCTCTCTCTTCTCCACCACCCATCTACCCCCGCCACCGGAGCACCCCCCCCCCGCCGGCCGGCACACCCTACCCAGCCACCGGAGCACCCCCTCGCGACGTCCGGTCGGCACACCCTACTATCGGCACCGGCACACCCCACCCCGCCACCGGAGCACCACCCCCCTCCCGACGGCGTATCCCCCGACCCCCCTCCAAGGTTATCCGGTCGGCCCGGTTCTCTCGCTCGATTCTCTCACCGGTGGGGCTGGTCGGTGGGGAGAGACTACCCTATGGCTCGACAACTAACCGGAGAGGATACTCTGAGAGATCCATCTGAGTAGGACGTATACTCTGAGAGATCAATTACAAGAATGATATCAGTAGTGGGATTGAGTATTGGAGGAGATATTATCATAGTATACGTCCTACTCAGATGGGTCTCTCACCGTTATTATTTTTTCTGACAGCATGATGGATGTGCTCCGTCAACAGATTCTTGCTCTGAGCCAAAACTTTATCCCGGAGCTCAAGTGGACATCCTTCGTGTAGAGCTCGAGTGAGAGGTTTCTGACAGCATGATGGTCTCCTTTGTTAAAGTATTCGTGCTCGTCCCACAACCAATCAAATTTTTTATTTATTTCTAATCTCTTGAATATGAAGCTCTACTTCACATTTGGCTCTACCTTCTGGTATAAGAACCAAATGTGAAACAGAGTTTCATATTCAAGATATTAGAAATGAAGAAATTTTCGATTGGTTGTGGGACGAGCAAGAATCCTTTGACAAAGGAGACCACCATGTTGTCAGGAATCTCTCTCGAGCTCTACTCAAGGATGTCCACTCGAGCTCCGGGGCAAAGGATTGACTCAGAACGAATTTCTGGACAGAGATGACGAAGAAGATGGCTGCCAAAGCTTATGTAAGTTTTCTAATTCTTTATACAAGTGTTGTATGGACCGATTGTAGGAACGAGTTGTAAAGCGCAATACTCTAGAGGGGGGTGAATAGAGTAGGCAGCAAAAATTAACTATTTAAAAAATGTTAGTAACAAGATCACAGAATATATATCACAGATAAGTAAATAAAAAGTAGAGAGTAGAGCAAACGCAAACACAATGATGTATACTAGTTTCCCTCTTGTGAGGACTAGTCCAGTCGGAAGAACTCTAGCTTCCAGTTGAATCCACTATGAAAAATTACCATAAGTTTTCATCCGAAGTTCTTGCAACTTCTACAACGCGAGCTTTGATCCGAAGTACTCGACCAACTTCAATTGTGAAGTGTCTAACTTCAATCAAGCCTCTGATTATAACCACTCTGAAACTTCTAGACCGTGTCGCACTGGTAAATCGACTAGAGGATTGTAACTGGCGGGATTTGAAAATGGATAGCTCAGAACACTTTGGAAGAAGTAGTAGGCTTATAGAGAAAAGATATGAAAGTGAAGGAGTGAATTAAAATTATCGAAATCCTTCTCTATTTATAGTTTTTCCAAAGGCAAAATTCTGACAGAATTCGGGCAGAATTCGGGCAGAACTCTATGAGAAAATCTCGTTGGGATCCGTAACTGCAGGAAGACTAAGTTCAAAAAATAATGTTCACTAACCAAACTCTGGCCTCTGGCCAAATTGGGTCGAGTTCTGCTAGGTTTGTTAGGGTTTTGCAAATTGGTTTTTGGACTTTTTGAAAAGTCAAACAGTTAGAAAGTAGTTTGGACTTTTGTAAGTAGGCTTGTTTTCAAAATAAAAGGGTATTTTAAAAAGTTTCTTGGGTAGCCTATTTGTTAGTACGATGCAGTGTACATCGTATTCCTAGACTCAATAAATATGAAAAATATATTGATAAAATAGGAAAATCAAGAGCCCTTTGATGACGCCTTTCTTCAAATATTTGAGCAGACTTGAAGACGCATTTTTCCTTTGACGACAATCGTCCAAAGATAAACAGATCTGGAAATCTGAATACCTTTCGGGGGCTTCGCCAACACCGTCTTTGGCCCATCAATAATTCTCTATTACATATGTCCTGGTTTGACAAAACTTGATCATGCTTACTACATGTCTATAAGAACATGTTAGACAAACAGAATAATATGATACAAGCATAGCAATATGATATAAACATTTAGGACAATGCTAACATTAGGACAATGCTAAGTTTAAGTAGCAACAACATAATGATTACATGAATATTAGTGACATCATTATGTTAAACTTAATTGATTAGCCATATTCAAAAATATGATATAATATTGGGCTAACAATCTTCCCCTTTTTGATTATGGCAAATCCTTTAAGTTTAATATACATACAATAGATGCATGTATCACTAATAAACACTAATACTAGAATATTGTATGCTAACTCACGTAAACTTATTTTCCTCCTTTGACATGATCAAAAATAAGCTCCCCCGTAATTAGAGCTAAAATGAACTCAAGCATAAGTAAAGAAGTAAAGCAAAAATAATCATGATCAAGGATTAGGAGAACAGTATGACAAGTTTAGAAAATTACGAAACTAAGATAAAAACTTATCAAAACACAACATAGTTGGTTGAACTTAAAAATATGGAAATCAATCAATACATAGTTTACCAACTAGAAATCCAAAAATGAAATACGTTTTGAATGTCATTTGACCAAAAAATCTATCAATATAGTAGGAATCAATCATTGGTCATAAATAAATTATAAGGAATAGAAATGCGCAGATCTAGTATATAAAAGAATCAAAAATATAATGAGACTTTTAATAATGATCACAAAAAAAATATGATTCATAATTCGCCCATACAAATTAGTGAATCAATTCCATAAAGAGTATAATCATCGAAAAGAGATCAAAATAAGTATACTAGAATCTATGCAAAATCTATACCAAAGTTCATGCATTTGAATTCAATTACCTTAGCATGATATATATATCCATCAGATAAATATGAAGGTAATGAAGACAAAATACTTGAGAAGGAAGAAATTCAGTCGACTTGAATGCTCCCCCACAAAGTATGATCAGTCTAAATATAGATAATCATGAACTTTGAGATAAACTCTCAATAAGAAATGGCAAATCAGTTTAAACTCAAAAGGATTATCAAAAAATTAGATTAATTTTGGCAGGATAATTTTTAGAAACTCAAAAATGAGAGAATTAAAAATAAATATTAAAATTATATATTCTCTCATAAACTCAATACAAATCAAATATCATGACCAACTCAACAAGATATTTAAATAAGACAATATAAGTCATGGTGAACTAGGTATACCACATATTAAGGGCATAAAAGAATTGAAATAATTAATTTGCCCTCCCTTAAAATATGCATATATAGTTCAAAAATAATTTATATGCATAAATAGATAAAATAAATAATCAAAAGATCTAAGGGATATCCAAGATATGCATCTTTTCTTTCCTTTGATCAAATGCATATAAAATTTCAAAAACAAAAATATCTTTAGGCAATAAAAGAAATATCAATAAATAAATGCTTAAAGATGAAGAAAATATGTCTTCAATAAAAAATATAACACAAATCATTTCATGTAAGTAAAAGATTTTTGAAAGCTGTCTTTAATAATAACATTTGAGTACGAGACAGATTCAATAAATCAAAAAGAAATCAAAAAGGCTTTTAAAAAAATGTGGAATTTATTACAAAAAATTGTATTTGTAAATGTTCGAATGCGTCCATTTAGCCCTTAGACTGAAGGCTTGCGATTCGAATCACGGAAACAATTTCAATAAAAGAATCCATAAATCATAAATAAATCCATTTGAACAAATAAACATAACTAGATAAATGTCCAAAGAAAAATGTATTCTAGATTATGGCATGTCAAGGGGATAATTGATTTAAAACAATTAACTGCTCCACCTTTACATGGCTATATCCAAAAATAATAATATTGACAAAAAAAATAAAATTCAGAGACATATTTTAAGAAGTAGGAAACTAATTCAAAAATATTAGGTCTTCTTATCAAAGTTAATTTTCTCCCTTTTAAAGCCTTAGCACGGTGTCCACCTGACAACCGTAAGATTTAAAGAAAAGAAACGCTTTGAGAGAGATTCAATATACATGACTTCTCCCCTGCAAAGAGTTACTGTTGTAGACAGTAAGTAACATGAATAAGAAGATAATAATAAAGAGCTCAAAATTATTGAATATTACACAAGTTAAAGATGAAATCACAATACCATGAGTAATCACGAATACGAAAAAAAACAATCATCTTTAGACAAAAAAAGAAATATCCATTAAATGAACATTTAAAAATAAAACAATCAAAAGATATTTCAAATTAGCATGATGAATAATCGTATAAGTCAAAAGATGACATAAATTGATCTATGCTATAGAATCTCATAATCGACAAGATAGATCAACATATGCTACCTTTTGTAAAAAAAATATCATTAAATAATATTTTCCATCAAGGCTAAAATTTAAAATCATCAGATAACAATTGCAACTAGATCTAAATAAATCTTTAGTTTATAAAGCGTTGATCAATCTTGGGTTAGCTGTAGAGGTACTGTCCCAGCTAACGGAGGTTCACCGGGAACACTTAAGTACCGCTTTCGCTTCGAACGTAGTCGTGGTGACAGACAGACCCTTTGTAGGCTTGTACCAAAAACAAATATCTTCTTTAATAACCGAGAATTTAAGAAGTATTAGTGCAATATAACTATTTGTAGGCTCTGATACCAATTGTAGGACCGATTGTAGGAACGAGTTGTAAAGCGCAATACTCTAGAGGGGGATAAATAGAGTAGGCAGCGGAAATTAACTATTTAAAAAATATTAGTAACAAGATCACAGAATATATATCACAGATAAGTAAATAAAAATTAGAGACTAGAGTGCAAACACAAACACAAGGATGTATACTGGTTTCCCTCTTGTGAGCACTAGTCCAGTCGGAAGAACTCTAGCTTCCAGTTGAATCTACTATAAAAATCACCACAAGTTTTCATCCGAAGTTCTTGCAACTTCTACAATGCGAGCTTTGTTCCGAAGTACGACCAACTTCAATTGTTAAGTGTCTAACTTCAATCAAGCCTCTGATTACAACCACTCTGAAACTTCTAACCGTACCGCACTAGCAAATCGACTAAAGGATTGTAACTGGCTTGAGATTTGAAAATGAATAGCTCAGAACACTTTGGAAGAAGTAGTAGGCTTATAGAGAAGAGATATGAAAGTGAAGGAGTGAATTGAAATGATCGAAATCCTTCTCTATTTATAGTTTTTTCAAAGACAGAATTCTGACAGAATTCGGCAGAATTCGGGCAGAACTATATGAGAAAATCTCGTTGGGATCCGTAACTGCAGAAAGACCAATTCAAAAAGCAACGTTCACTAACTGAACCCTGGCCGAACTCTGGCGAATTCGGGCCGAGTTCTGCTAGGGTTCTGTTAGGATTTTGCAAATTAGTTTTTGGCTTTTTGAAAAGTCAAACAGTTAGGAAGTAGTTTGGACTTTTGTAAGTGGGCTTGTTTTCAAAATGAAAGGGTATTTTGAAAACATTTCTTGGGTAGCCTATTTGTCAGTACGATGCAGTGTACATCGTATTCCTAGACTCAATAAATATGAAAACATTGATAAAATAGGAAAACTAAGAGCCCTTTGATGACGCCTTTCTTCAAATATTTGAGCAGACTTGAAGACGCCTTTTTTCTTTGACGGCAATCGTCCAAAGATAAACAGATCTGAAAATATGAATACCTTTCGGGGGCTTCGCCAACACCGTCTTTGGCCCATCAATAATTCTCTATTGCATATGTCCTGGTTTGACAATACTTGATCATGCTTACTGCATGTCTATAAGAACATGTTAGACAAACAGATAATATGATACAAGCATAGCAATATGATATAGAACATTTAGGACAATGCTAACATTAGGACAATGCTAAGTTTAAGCAACAACATAATGATTACATGAATATTAGTGACATCATTATGTTAAACTTAATTGATTAGCCATATTCAAAAATATGATATAATCATTGGGCAACATTGTAGCCATCAAAATCCCAAATTGGCTATCTAGATTAGAGTAATAAATCTGACTAGTTATGCTGGTTGTTCAACCACAGTCATAAATAGTACGAGGATGAGATTGGTGCAGTAGCAGCACCAGATGTGTCTGTCCACGACGAGCTGCTACGACGGATCCAGGAGCAGCACCGGATGTCCATGGGCGAGCGGTTGAGATTGGTGTAGAATTCGTTAGCTGATAGCATACGAGGATGTTATCTACTATGGATATCTACCACCAGCGACTAGCAATGTTGGAGCAATATTGTCCTCCGGGTGCGCCTTCATCGTCGTCGACTCCGCTGGCGTCACTACCTCCGACCCCACCGACATCACTACCTTCTTCATCGGTGACGATTTTACGGGAGGAGTACGAGATATTTCTATCCTTGGGCGCGGCGGTGCCCCTCCTCCTCCAGATCCGCAGTAGTCCGAGTTAGGACTGTTTGTTTGTTTGTGTTTGTTTGATTCTTTGTTTGTGTAGACTTGGATGTTTGTGTTTAGACTTGGATATTTGTTGGTTGTGGCATGTAGACTTTGGTTATTTGGTTGTAGACTTGGTTATTTGGTGTGTAGACTTGGTTATTTGTTGTGCTATAGAATTGGATATTTGTTTACTTGGTTAGTTGGTTTATAGACTTGGATATTTGTTTGTGTTGATTTACATATTGTGTTATGCTGTTGTGATTTACCGGTGTTGAGTGTTCCACCGAAGAGGTCGACGAACGTAGGCATTCAAAGAAATTATGTATTTATCGTTATTTAAACTGCAGGAAAAAAATATGATTCTGTGAAAAAATTTAGATTCTGTGATTTATTTTTTTATTTTTTCTGCCAAATTTAGCGACGTTTACCGATGCTTACCGACGCAATATGACGTCGGTAAACGTCGCTACATTTATTTTTTCTGCCATTTTGGCGACGCAGAGTCGGTAAACGTCGCTTGTTTAAGCGACGTTTACCGACATTGCAAACGTCGCTACATTATCGACGTTACGACGGTAAATGTCGCTATATTGTCGACGTTTATAAGCGTCGGTAAACGTTGGTAAGTCCGACGATTAGCGACGTCTTATCAATCTGCGACTAGGATTTCCGCGACAAGAATAAAACGTCGCTAAATACGTCAAAATTTGTATTTAGTGACGTTTTATACCACTTTAGCGACGTTTTGTGCCGTCGCTAATTTGACATATTGTAGTAGTGAGTGTAGGTCCTCCATCATTGGTTTTTAGATTGTCCATTCCTTTTGTGAGGGTGAATATACATGTATTCATTTTCTCCATAGATATTGTTGCACCTTTTCTATCGAAAATCTGAGTCCTTGATAGCAATTGTTGGCAAAAAATGCTGCAAAAAAAAAAACAATCCACCCGAAGATAACGAACTACAGTCCTACGTATAGAATCAAGACAGATGAAACATACCGTATATGTTCAGTAACTTTGTCTCTTAGATAAATTCCAATATACATAACTCAAAAAATACAGAATTGAATACAAATATGTTGAAACATTTGCTCCCAAATTCATTCCCTCACAAATCTCAAAAAAGATGAAGAAGATACACGATGAAATTACTCATCAATCATGTGGTGATCCCCTGAATGAAGAAAATGACTCACTACTAAAATATCGACGGAATCATTCATCGCTAAATACGATATTTCCGTCGCTAAAGTCATTTACTGACGGATTACCAATGGAAACTATATGTCGATAGCTTTAACGTCGCTTGAAAGTTCTTTCGGTAATCCGTCGCCATAATATAGCGACGGATTACCGACGGATTTGCCAACCAAATATAGCGACGATTAACAACGAATAAAAAACGTCGACAATCTCTGCGACTAATTAGCGACGGATTACCGATATATTTTTGTGAGCCAAAAAAAATATTTTCAGAAGCTCAGCGACGAAAATTTTTGTCGCTGACTCGTCTGATACGCTTTTGGTATCAGATAGAACGTTAGCGGTGGATATTTCCGTCGCTAGTTCGTCACTAACCTACAGCGATTCGTCGCTATTCCGTCGGTAGTCCATCGCTAGTCTGAACTTTTTTTTTCAACATTTTGTCGCTATTCCGTCGTTGGTCAGTCGCTAAGCTGCTCATTATTGCCATACTAAATGGTTCCAGCTTTGCTCAAACCTGTCAATATATAAACAATTACAGTAAAATGATATACAGTAAAATAAACTCCAATGTATACATAGATTCATCATGCACCAATATATAAAAAAAAACTCCAATATATATCCAAACTTGCTCAATCCATACAAACTCGCGTCTAGCAGTCGCAATATAGTACATATACACAATTTTTTTTCAATAATCCATAGACTACATAAAGTTTATACAACTCATTGATCCAATAAACATGATCAAACTGATGGTGGAGGAGGTGGCGGAGGCAGAGTCAGCTGTCCGTACGCATATATCTGCCCTAGCACCAAGCTGATGATCAGCTGTACGTCCTGGACAGGAACGTCTGCAATAGTCGACGGCATGACAAAAGGCGCCATGGTCGAAGTCGGAGCCGGTGCAGTAGGTACTGTGGTTGGTGGAGGAGTCGATGTAGTAGGTGCTGTGGTCGGAGGAGGAGTCGTTGTCGGAGGTGCTGAGGTCAAAGCTGAAGCCGGTGCAGTAGTAGCAGGAATCAGACCTGCTGTCTTTAGAACACTGGTCACCTGACTCATCTGACCCTGTAGGCCCACCAAAATATGTGTAATCTGCTACAAACTGTAGGTTCTGATGGCATCGTCGATCTGTGTATCTTGGGTGAAGGTGGAGGTGGAGATAGAGGAGCTCTGGAATAAATGGACGGCTGTGATGCTAACGATCCGGTACCGTACACCTGCTCCCTTTCCCTCTACCGACAGCGTATATCCACAAGTCGTTCCTCACAGTCGGAGTCGGTGGCCAACTAGTCCCGGCCCCCCGGCAGCCCCCCCCCCCCCCCCCAGCAACAGTCCCTCTCTCGCCGACTCGACTCTCTGAAGTCTCATACGCCGCCTATCTTTATATAGGTGAATAGATTTAGAGTTAGTATTCATATTTTAGTTACTATTAAGTATTGTTTTGGTTAGGGTCTCATACGCCTCCTATATTTATATAGGAAAATAGATTTAGAGTTAATATTCATATTTTACTTACTATTAAATATTGTTATGATTAGGTTCTCATACGTCTCCTAAATTTTTCATTGATTTATAATGTTACTTAGGGTTATTATTTAGAGTTAATTCATATTAGTGTTAGGACTAACTATTTAGGTAAAATAAATATAGTTAAGTATGTAAAGACAAAGAAGAAATGTAATTAGATATAGGACTCGAAAAACTTACATAGGCTTTGGTCGCCCAATCATCTACGAGCTTCCCATCCTTCTTTCGCTTATGGGTACGTTCTAAAACTTTAGAAAACTCGACGGATTAACTTTCGTCGCTATTTATCAGTATTTTGGTAGTGACTCCTCGAACAGATATTTCCTTTAGACTATCTCGAAAAGCGAGAGCTAAGGACAAAATACGAACTTTTTCTTAGATTTATGTAGACTTGTCTCCCTAAATATTTCTTTTGCGACTCCTAAGCAAATTTCTTTAGTCTCCTTATATTGGTTAAGAAACCCTAATTTATGATTAGAAAATTTTTAAATTTGTCCAGCAATATTTTTGGCAGTCCAGATTAAATAATACAGTCAAAATACATTAATTTTGGTTCCACATTTGGACTTAATCGTGACAGACAGTATAACGCCGGACCCTCAGAAAAGGATTTGGAACAAAAAACAAAAAATCCGATATCTCGCCTGTATATCGTGGTATTTTGGTTCTGTTTGAACTTCAATTCAGCCATCGATCCTTTGTCGTCTTTGCCATAATTTCCATTGTCGACACTTCATGACGTCCAGATTGTTCTTTCACATATTCCGAATCGACTTCTAAGCATTTCATAGTTGTAATTAAGGTTAACCTATCATATATGATCATGGGAGTTGCGGTTTATCACCATCTTACTCATGGCATTTCCGGGGAAAAAAAATCTTTAATCGAAGATGTGGACGCTGCAAATAAGGTAGAAATGCATTCCGTAGAATGAAGTAGTATGTTCTGTACATCAGAGGAGTTAGGATCCACAACGCTCCACCAGTTATCACCTTTGCATGAAACCCTAACCCTAAGTCAGTAATCCACGCACGTGCCGGACTGGAAGTGCGCTTCCCCCATCTCCATGAGCGAGAGAATCTCTTCTGAACAACTTGTCTGATTACTTGGGCTTGAGCTTCTACCCACGAGGCGCATCATGCCTTCTTCTGCTTTTTCCCCTACTTTTTCTACTACTGTTGCTTGCCAAATGAGGGGGCGGGAGCTTTGCTTTTCATTCCCCATGCCAGCTGTTCCTTTCCAATTTCCGAAACCTAGCGGCTCTTTTCTTTTTCTGCCATGGTGTTCCGAGCTCGAACTCACTTGCAGAATATTTTATCAATTTCTAGCTATAGGTGCAAGTTCCACTCCATTGTTATAAAATCAACTTCAGACGTGTACTTCACAGCTTCCCCACGTGCGGTTCTATACATTGGAGGGAAAAGCAACATGGATGACCAATCTGTCTGCTCTCTCTCTCTCTCTCTCTCTCTGGTGGTTGTCCTAAGACCATCTCCAATGGGGTTTCTATTTCCCTATTTCTATGGAAGAAATCATTTTAGAAAAAATTTCTCCCTATCACTATTCTATCCTAGGTGCAATGATGTAGGATGGAAACTTTCTAGGGGTTTCTACATGTAGAAACTCTCATAGAAATTTTTTTATCTCTCATGACAATTGTTATTGGGGCCCACACCATTAAATTGGTTCTTTTACTATGTGACACATAGGATAGAAATGGAGAACCATTGGAGATCATTTTTGTATGTCTACAATTTCTATGTAGAAACTCTTTCAACTAGGATAGAAATCTCCTTAAAGTACAATGCCAAGTAGGATAAGAACTCAATTGTAGAAATCACCATTGGAGATGGTCTAAGTTTATAATGTTGTTACACTTCGATAAAGTTGTAGCAGGAAAGCGACGATAGGAAGATAGATCGTCTTAACAAAGATATTAGGATGCTACGTTGTCTGGGCTGAACGTGCCGATCCGCGGTGACGTGACGTATAACCATTGGTTTTCTGGTTCGGATTGGACTCATGCTAGCAGGGAGGCCCGTCACGTGGATACGGAATGGATGCGGATCAGCACGGTGATATCTCAGGGACAAAATATCATTTTTGAGATGTTATTGGCAACAAGTGACAATCAATGTACGCTTATAGAACATAACTTTTTGTGTTGTTGAGAATTCTGACATCGCCTGTGTTGTCCAATAGGAGTAGGTGGAGAGAGGGAGTTTACCATCATGAACAACAGGAGGTAACATAATCATGTAATACTTGTAATTGTAGATGTCATAAGTACACGACACTCAGCCTTAGCACTAAACCGATAAACATCATCATGTTTTCTCACTTCCAAGAAAGGAGAGGGCCCGAAAGAAAGATGCAAAAGACTATAGACTTACGATAAGGATGCAAAGAAGAAAAACGACCCGGTGATGGTGCTTCAAAAATTTAAAAAGAATACAAAGAAAGGAGGCGTAGTGGGTATTGTGAAGAACTGAAAACATAAGGGTCATGCACAACACGAGAGAGATATGACCGACTGATAATGGGATATACAGAAACAACCAACCAGTTGGCAGTACCGAGAAGAGTCTGAGAGTAGATGTATACAATTTGGCATTCAACCATAGAGGCCTAGACAATGTTTGGGTATATGCAAGACCACCTTTGTCAAGAATCTCAATAATTAATGAAGGAAAATCTTTTTGTAGGGTAATTTATAAGGATATTTCAAAACTTACTCAGGATTAGTTTGCATTGGGACTAGCCCAAAAAATTTATATATTTTTTACTCTTGGGGCTGTTCCAACCCAACACCCTCTCAAACCTAAATTTTTACCTTCATTTCAATATTTTACTCTCTTCCCAAAACCTCAGTCTCTACTTCTTCTTCTCCACCATTTCCGTCTTCCGCATCTCCATCAAAACTCTAGTTTCTTTCTCATTCCCAATTTCAGAGATGTCACCCAAAGGCTCCTCACAAACAAGGTACTAACCCTAATATTTCCTTCCTCACAAAGGTGAGAGTCTACACATATTCTTGTCGTGCCTTAAACTCACCTTTATATACTTTGAGAAAAAAAAAAAATCTCTTTTACAGTGTCGACCGCAAGTTATATGTTCTCAGTGAGTACCTTGTAGGTTGGAGTAGGTAGAAAAGTGAAGACTGACATGAACCGACACCAAATGAAGATAGACATCGTTTTGTTTTGTGAAAATTTTGCATTAACTGCATCCAGGCAATGTGATTGTAATCATTTGTCAATATTGTATTAATTGCATTAAATTTTGTATTAATTGCATCCAGACAATTTGATTGTAATCCTTTGTCATATTAGTTGTTTCTTTCCTTAAATACATAATAATATTGTCTTATGGTTATATTTGGTTCTTGTTGTCCTAAATAAAAATTTGGAGGTTATTTTGAAATGTGATGTTATTAAACTCTAATTGTGTGATTATTGAATCTATTATGGTGTTGAAATGGACGAGTGTCATATTGCTTACCATATCGCCATATCATATTGCAATTCATATTGTCGTATCATTAGTGTATCATATTGTCATATCTGTGTTTGTGACTCATATTGCTGTATCATATTGTGTATCCTATTTATAGATATAAATGCTGTAAAAATATTGGTTATAACTCTAAAATAAATTTAAAATTGAGAGACTTTTCTCTTTAAATTTATAGATATAGATGAATATTTATTTTGAAATTAAGAAAATTGAGAGAAATATTTCTAAAATAGATTTAAAATTTTGAGTTTTTTCAAAACCGGGTAGATAATTGAGAGACTATAAAATAGATTTAAAATTGAGAGACTTATCTCTATAATGAGTTTATTTTGAAATAAAAAAAATTGACAGACTTATCCCTAAAATAGATTTATACCTAAAATAGATTTATAGACCGTATATATGAAGGTTTATTTTGAAATAAGCAAATTGAAGACTTATTTATAAGATAGATTTAAAATTTTGAGTTTTTTAAACCGAGTAGATAATTTATTTTACCTACATTAGTTTCTGTTCAATATTACCCAAATTTTTGCCAGTTCTATCTACTACAAGGAGTGCCAGAAATTTGGACAGTCCTAAAATGGACTTGTTGTCCAGCAAATTCATTTTAGGACTGTCCATATTTCTTCTAATCCTATCCACTACCATAACTGTCTGAAATTTGGACAGTCCATCATCATCCCCATCGCAATTGTGGACAAATTTTTGAAGTTTGTAACCCTAAAATGGGTTCAAAACTTCAAAAAAATGTCTAGAATGAACATTAAATCAAATTTTAGTTATTATAAGATGAAATTTATGCATGAACATGGATTGAGAGAGATTTGGAAAAAAAATGTTTAGGATTTTGAGAGGAAAAAGGAAAGAAGAAATAAAGGCAAAAAAAAAGACTTATATACCTATAGTTGGGCTAGCCCTAAGTAATTTTTCAAGTGACAAACTTGTAAATAAGCCAAACCAGATTTGGGCTAGCCCTGAGTAATATTTGAAGTGCCCTTATAAATTATCTTTTGTAGGGATGCTAAGAGAGAAGTAAACCACAAGGAGAAATATAACTCAGACTTTCTTTTCTTAAAAGAAAATATGGATAATTTCATTCAGGAAATGAAGTGTTGGGCATATCATTGCGGATTTGTGCCAATATACAACCAGGAGGCTCAGTAAAAAGCCTAATATAAATAATGTTTGAAAATAACGATTTAATAGCCAGAGAGTGAGCTTCCATATTTGAATATGTTCATCCTTCTTCAACTCGTACAATATGTCACGTTCAGTCCTAAAATAAATAGGACCAGTGAAGTTACGTGTAGGTGACTCTAGAGGGGGATGAATAGAGTTTGTGTCGATAATAACCAGTTAAAAAGTTAACCTATGCTAAGTCCAGAAGCAACTACCAATAGAATATATAATCGTAGTAGTAATACAAAAATTTAAGAGAGATCAGAAAAGCATATGCAAACACAGCGATTTAACCTGGTTTCTCTCGTAGAGGACTAGTTCAGGCCTGAGAACTCTTGCTTAGGATTAAAATCCATTATTTGTGAAATAGTGTACACCACGTGCTTTTAGTCCGAAGAGCACGCAAACTTCTTTACAAAACACGAGCTTTTAGATCGAAGCACTTGAACACTTCAACTTCGCGGAAAGCGAAACTTAAAATTTTCTAAGTGACTTTTCTTTCACTCTTGCACACAACTTCTAGCTGATATCGCACTGAGCACCTTGGGCTAAGGAGAGTTGTGGCTTAGGAGATATGGAAGAGTGGGGCTTGGAGTAGTAGAGCTTAGAAAGCTTGAATATTTGAAGGTGAGAGATGATTTAACATGAGAGAATTCAAGCACTATTTATACTACTCTGGGGAGGCAGAGTTCGGCCCGAATTCTGTCCCAAGAATTCAAATTGTTGAACGTTGGACAACTTATATCAAACAGACCCCAAAAATTAGGGTGCTGAAATTTAGGAGGCAGAGTTCGGCCCAAGTTCTGCCTGAGGCAGAGTTCGCCCAAACTCTGTCTTCTGGATACCAGAAGTTCTAAATGGCTATGGAGCTTGGGTTTGGTTCAGGGTTTGTTTAGTTTTTGGATGGTGGAGCTTAGAGAAGTAAGTCTAGGGGTTGAGATGACCAAGTGCGACTCAGCGTACATGTTCTAGACTCAATAAATTGAAAGATTATAGCCTGAGAACAAAATAGAAAAACCAAGAGCCCTTTGATGACGCCTTTCTTCTGATATTTGAGCAGATCTGAAGACGTCTTTTTTCTTGACAGTAGTCGTCCAAAGATAAACATATCTAAAAATTTGAATACCTTTCGGGGGCTTCGCCCCCGAACCCCCACGAGGGGCGCTGCCCCCTCGACCTATGTCCGCTGACCGGGCAGCGGAACAGCCCATGCGAGGCCCCGGATAGGTCGCTAGACGGTTCAAAGAAATCTTCTTGTATAATGCCATCTTTGGCCCATCATTAATTCTCCATTGCATATGTTATGGTTTGATCATGCTTACTGCACGTCTACAAATACATGTTAGACGAGCAAAACAATATTTGTAGTACGATACAAGCATGGCAATATCATATAGAACAATTAGGACAATGCTAAATTTAAGTAGCAAAATGATAGTGAGTATATAAATATTAGTGACATCATTATGTAAAACTTAGTTGATTAGCCATATTAAAAAAATATGATATAATCATTGGGCTAACAACCAGAAGCTCAGCAACGACGCCTCAACGACGGACATCTCCGTCCCTCTCTTCGACCCCCATCTCCGCCCCCATCTCCGACCCCTCTCCGGCGACGCCCTCCCCCTTTGCCCACCTCCGCCCCTCTCTCAGACCCCCTCCTCGACCCCCTCTCCGCCGCCCTCCCTGTGCCCCCCTCTCCGCCCTCCCTCTGCCCCCCTTCTGCCCGCCTCTGCCCCCTTCTGCCCGCCTCTGCCCCCTTTTTCCCTCTTCGCCTCCCTCCCACCTCTGCCCCCCTTTCCCTCCCTCGCCGCCCCCTCCTCTGCCCCCCTCCGTCCGCCCCCTCCTCGGCTCCTCTCCGGCGACAGGGCAACCCCCACTCCTCAGGTAATAACCTATTTTTTTTCTCTAATAATTTTTGTTGACACGGACACGATATGCTTCTCAGGCACGAAAATTATGACACAATATAGTAGCTAGGGTTTTGGACACGGACACAGATACGGATACGAACATAATGTAGTAGCTAGGATTTTTGGTATTCGTAAATTCTTCAAAATTTGTTAAGGCCGATACTAACCCGATTTTGATATCTAACCCAAAATTCGTTAATATAGTAGCTAGGGTTTTTGAATCCGACTTCGATAAGGCGGATACTAACCCGATTTCGATATTACCGATTTCGATATCGATACTCATAGGAATGGTATGATACCAGTTTCGATATTCGATATTCGATTATGATATAAGGATATCCAATTCCAATTCGATAGGCCGATACTATTCCGATAGGCCGATACTAACCCGATACGGACATTAAGATATTGAATCCGATTTCGATAAGGCCGATACTATTCCGATTTTGATATTACCAATTTCGATATTGATACTCCTATGAATGGTCTGATACCGATTTCAATATCGATACTCATAGGAATGGTCGATATTACCGACTTCGATATCGATACTCATAGAAATGGTGTGGACACGGATACGAATACGGGCACGGACACAATGTAGTAGCTAGGGTTTTTGGTATTCGTAAATTATTCAAAATTCGTTAAGGCCGATACTAACCCGATTACGACAACTAACCCGAAATTCGTTAATGTAGTAGCTAGGGTTTTTGAATCCGATTTCGATAAGGCTGATACTAACCCGATTTCGATATTACCGATTTTGATATCGATACTCATAGGAATGGTATGATACCAGTTTCGATATCCGATATTCGATTATGATATAAGGGTATCCAATTCCAATTCGATAGGTCGATACTATTCTGATAGGCCGATACTAACCCGATACTACAATTAGGTACTAAATTATTTTTTACTTGTAATTACCTAATATATGGTACATGGTGCAGAATTGGTTTGAACAATGAGTCGATACTTAGTTAACCGTTTGTGGATGCACAGTCGGCGACATGAGAGCAAGATTGATTTGACGGATGATTTCAAGGCGGACGTCAAAGAATTTCTGAGATACGCCAGTAGCCAACGTTATTTCATGGATGAAAGGCTCATAAAGTGCCCTGGTGAGTATTCTTATTTGTTGTTTCTTCAATTATTTAAGTTTAATGTTTAATTATAAATTGATGTTTAATTGTTACAGTGCGAGGAGGTCGCAAGGCAGGCGAAGATCCGAACGCCGTAGACTTCCCTAAAGTTTTCGAGCGTACCCATAAGCGAAAGAAGGATGGAAAGCTCGTAGATGATTGGGCGACCAACGCCTATGTAAGTTTTTCGAGTCCTATATCTAATTACATTTTTTCTTCGTCTTTACATACTTAACTATATTTACTTTAGCAAAATAGTTAGTCTGAACACTAATATAAATATTAACTCTAAATCATAACCCTAAATAGTTTAAGAGACATATGAGAACGTAACCATAACAATACTTACATCAAAAATAAAGTACCAATATTAACTCTAAATCTATTCACCTATATAAATATAGGAGACTTATGAGACTTTAGAGAGTCGAGTTGGTGAGGGAGGGACTGCCGAGGGGGGAGCTGGGACTAGTCAGCCACCATCGCCGGCTGCAACGAACGACTTGTGGATACAAGCCGTAGGTAGAGGGAAAGGGGGCAACATGTACGGTACCGGATTGTTGGCATCCCAACCGTCCGTTTATTCCAGAGCTCCTCTATCTCCACCACCGCCACCTCCACAGACCAACGATACTGCCAACGCCTATACCTTGCGGCAGATTAACAGATTCTGGTGGCCCTCCAGGGTCATGTGGGGCAGATGAGTGGAGCTCTAATCATAGCATGTCTGATGCCTGCCCCTACTGTACCGGATCCAACTTCGACCACAGCGCCTTCGCTAACGACCATAGCGCCTACTGTACCGGCTCTAGATTCGACCACAGCGCCTCCGCCAATGACTGCTCCTTCGACCACAGTGCCTCTTGTCGTGCCGCTGACTCTTCCAGACGTCGTTCCTGCCGAGGACGTACAGCGGATCCTCTCTTTGGTCCTAGGACAGTTATAATCATGCGGATGGCCGGTTATGCCACTGCCACCTCCTCCACCTCCACCACCATCAGTTTGAGATTTTTTTATTTTTTCATTGTATTTGACGATGTGTTTGTGTATGTACTATTGCGACTGTTGGATGTGTTTTTATTATTTGACTGTTGGAAGTGTTTGTATATGTACTATATTTGACTGGTGAACATATTTGATTGTTGGATGTGTTTGATCAAGATGCTTGGGTTTATTTTGTATATATTGGGGTTATAGAGTTTATGTATGACTGTTAGAAATATTTGGGGTTATAGAGTTTATGTATGACATTTGGAATGACTGCTAGACATATTTGAATTTTGGAATGAGTTTATGTATGTATTCCCAAGTTTGAGCAAAGCTGGAACAATTTAATGTGGTATAAATAAAATGATTAGCGACTAACCCGCGACGGATTAGCGACGTAAAACTAGAAATTTGCAGGCTAGCAACTAACCAGCGGCGAATTAGCGACGGAATCCTGAAAATATTTTCAGGTTAGCGACGGGTTAGCGACGGAAATATCAGTCGCTGAGCTTATGTCTAATATCAAAACCGTATCAGGCGAGTCAGCGACGGAAATTTTCATCGTTGAGCTTCTGGAAAATTTGATATTTTGGCTCACTAAAAAATGTCGCTAATCCGTCGCTAATATGTCGCTGCGGTTGCCGACATTTTGAATTCGTTGCTAATCCGTTGCTATATTTACGTCGGTAGTTCCGTCGATAATTCGTCGCTATAGCGACGGATTACCGACGTAATAGCGACATTATGTTTATCGATGTCAGTTATCCGTCGGTAATCCGTTGCTAATATATTTTAGCGACGGAATATACGTATTTAGCGACGGATTATTCCGTCGCTAAATACCAATATTTTAGTAGTGATAGAAAGATAAATAATATACATGTCAATATAACCTGAACACGATATATAAACAAGTAACCTAACTATCTAAATGCATGCAATTGAGGACAATAATTGTACATATGGGTAGGTGAAGGCGAACTAACTCATACACGCAACTCGAAACTTACAAACACAAGTGTGTAACATTAACCAACATAGGTTACGGTTAACGGTCATCGCATCATACCATTAACGTACTAACATAGATCGAGGCTGGCGGCCATCCACTCATACCATCATAAATGTTGTAGTTCGTCCAATTACTACGATTTTTTAATTTGGGTAATCCATATGCCTAGTGGGTGTCCTCCCCACAGAATAAATCTACATGTGTCTATATCACAAGGAATACAAGATACTCCATCATAGC
Source organism: Iris pallida (assembly GCA_029216955.1). Classification (NCBI taxonomy): domain Eukaryota; kingdom Viridiplantae; phylum Streptophyta; class Magnoliopsida; order Asparagales; family Iridaceae; genus Iris; species Iris pallida. Next base: position 6,321,633 of record JANAVB010021595.1, on the reverse strand, counting down.
ATATTGATCGTCTACTAACAACTAGAACAAGTTACAAGTAAATAAATCGACGCTTATCGTAGTTTGCACCTGATTCACTCTCGAATACCTATGATAATCACAAGCAATATAAAAGCAACAATAGAATTATACAATTATAATATAACTGAAACTGTGAATAATATGTAATCTATACTTCCCTGGAAATTAAGTGGACATCTGACGAAGATCCGACTGCGAACTCGCTATGTAGTAGCATGAAAATGAGAATGTGAATAGACACCATTGGATGCTGAAACAAACATTTTAGATATATTTTAAATGGGTAGGATAATAAGAAAATCATACCCATAAGTCTAATTTGGACACATGAAAAAATAAGCAGTTTCGTGTCAGAACAACATCCGTAATTGTGCCCGTAGGGTACCAAGTGTAGATCAACGTAGGCCAATTTTAACCTTTCTCCAAATAGTTCATGTTACGTCTCAAACAAGGCCTAAACAACGATACAACATCGACTTTATGTCCAAAATTGGATTCCGATAAGATGAACACAAGCCCATCGAATCAGATCGCAGGGACCACGATTTGGCGATCCAATCAATTGTTCCAAAATTTGACGAAAGTTGGGTCATGGGAATGTCAAAAGTTGTGAGTCAAATGATGCAAGTTTCACTACAACATGACGAGCATGCATAAAATAATTTAATTTTTCACAAAATCTCTAATACGATGTTTTTTGACGGATACAGGCTAAATTCTTTGTGCGCACATGATCAATTTGAATTCCGTTAAACCTACAAGTTGGGGTGATTTTGTTTGTCAGGACGACACTCGACCGAATATTTTTTATTTTTTTTGAAAGCATAATTATTTGGGATTATTGATCAAAATTTAAGCTACATTACGGATTTAATTCTTACAAATTATATGCAATCAAAGATGGTTAGATTAAGTAGGCACGTGAGCAATTAGATTGCGATTCGATCGAGCAAGGCGAAAGAGCTAAGGCTCAAAGTTGGCCAAATAAGTTGCCTTTCTCAAGTTTGGCTTTATGGAAATAGAGTTCTCTCTTGCATAGGAGATCATTGTCATTAGGCGACCACCATGAGGTGCCATGGCACGTCGGGAAGGCTTCGCCTATGATGGGGGTCCCCTAGCTAATTGTTTCGTACTGGCCGAAAGGCAATTCGTGGTGTTAGGTTGGCCATGGCCAAACAAAGCAGTGATCATCGTGACGAGCTTCGAAGTCCGGGATAGTTGGGATTGGTCGCGAGTTCACGGGATGATGGCGAGTCTTCTAGGATCAAAGATGGGGTTTTTTTGGTTCTCCAGAGGGCCCGAGGATTAATTTTTGATCTAGAACCGCGACTTCAGCATATTTATATATTTATATAGTTTACATTCAATTAACATAGGATTTCTAGATTTCAATATTAGGATGAGGTAAAGATTTGGATGGAAGATTGGGTTTTGGATTAGAGGAGATCAATTTGCTACATCACAAGTTCTAAAAGGATTTGAATCCTATGAATTTGGTGATGAGGAAATCAGGTTTTTTGAAGAAGAAGAGAAGTAAACAATACTATGTACTATTCACTTAATTGGTTATTTGATTTAATAAATCTTAAAGTACTTAACTATTTACTTTATATATATATATGTATAATATATATATATATATATATATATATATATATATATATATATATATATATATATATATATATATAAAATATATATATATATATATATATATATATATTTTATATATATATATATATATATATATATATATATATATATATATATATATATTTAATATATATATATATATATATATATATATATATATATATATATATATATATATATATATATATATATATATATATATATATATATATATATATATATATATATAATATATATATATATATATATATATATATATATATATATATATATATATATATATATATATATATATATATATATATATAAAATATATATATTTTTTTATATAAAATATATATATATTTATATATATATATATATATATATATATATATATTTATATTTATATATATATATATATATATATATATATATATATATATATATATATATATATATATATATATATATATACATATATATATATATACATATATATATATATACATATATATATGTATACATGTATATATATATATACATATATATATATATATATATATATATATATATATATATATATATATATATATATATATATATATATATATATATATATATATATATATATATATATAAAATATATATATATATACATTTTTTTTTTTTTTTTTAATATATATATATATACATATATATATATATATATATATATATATATATATATATATATATATATATATATATATATATATATATATATATATATATATAAAAATATATATATATACATATATATATATATACATATATATATACATATATATATATATATATATATATATATATATATATATATATATATATATATATATATATAAATATATTTTTATATATCCAGTTGGCTACGTCGTCTTTCTACACTCAGCTGTTCACCAAAGACTCCATTCACAAAGATGAAGAATTCCTGGCAGCCAACCACCACTTAATTGAGGACAACGACAACACCCAGCTCTAGTGCCAGGCCTCAGAACAAGAGGTTAAAGACGCCGTTTGGTCACTGAACGAACACAATGCTCCTAGTCCGGACAGCTTCACTGGGGCCTTCATTAGATCCAGCTCGGACATCATCAAATCGGACATTCACGAGGCAATAATTGCCTTCTTCCAAGGCGCCATATATCCCAAATCGATCTGTAGCCCTAACATGGTTCTGATCCCTAAGAAGGACACCCTGGAGGTCTTTAAGGACTTTCGCCCTCTGAGTATGTGCATCTTCACCAACAAAATCATATCTAAAATTATCGCAACTCGCACGTCTGGGCTTCTACCTAGAATCATCTCTACTGAGCAAAAAGGATTCGTGCAGGGCCGTAATATTCTTGAAAGCGTATTGTTGGCGCAAGAAATGATCTGCTGCATGAAATTCCCGTCCAGGGGTAGCATTGCCATCAAGTTGGACATGAAAAAAGCTTATGACAGGCTTGATTGGCAATTCATGATTTGGTTGTTCAGGACCTTCGGCTTTTCGGAGACTTAGATCGACATAGTGTGGAGATCGATCAGTAACTCCTAGTTCTCCACCGTAATCATCGGCCAAGCTGATGGATTTTCAAAGCTAGCCGAGGTGTCAGACAAGGTGATCCTCTCTCATCTACTATCTTCATCATTGCCGCTGAAGCTCTGAGTAGAAATATGAAAATTATGGCCAGCACCTCTCGCTTCCAGCACTTCCACATAGCTAGCGGTTGTCCGATCATCACTCACCTGGAATACATAGATGACACCTTAATCTTCTCCTCCGGAGATGTAGGGTTCGTCGAGGCGGTACAACACGTTGCAGAGATATTCTAGATGCTCTAGCCAGCGCATCAACCCTAACAAAAGTGTTATTTACGTCCACCACTCTGCCGACAGAGAAAACTGGGAGAGAGTGCGTTTCTGGCTCGGGGACGCAATGTTCGATGCATTAGCCACCTCTAGTACGACGGTTGGGCCAAATTCGAACTCTCTTCGGTGGTCCCTTACTGCCAATGGCGTCTTCTCCCTAGCATCGGCTAGGCGTGTGGTCCACAGGATTAGGCTGCCTCCACCGTCATTAGTTTTTCTAGTAGTCGTGCATCCCTAACAAATGGTCCATTCAGCTATGGAGAGCATTTCATAAAAAACTTTCTACCGATGATGCCATTGCCAAACTTGGCTTTAGCTTAGCATCGGCGTGTCATTGTTGTTCGGGCGCCAACCCAAAATGGCTGACCATATTCTATCGACGGAAGACCTAGCCTTCGTAGTGTGGCACAGATTCTCTACCTCTTGCCTTCCAGGCCCGGTCGACGGAGGCTTCAACGATCTTAGCCATCTACAGTGTAAAGCCTCTCACGGACATCAGATCGTCGCAGCTGCCATCATTTGGGTCATTTGGAAAAATTGTAATAAACACATATATGAAGGGTACCCATACAACCTTGCTCAACTGAATTTTGAAGTTAACAAACAGATACACAAGGTTAACAGACATTACAAGTATGTCAAGGAGGACTTCTGGCACCTCCAGACTGGCCGATTTTGAGGTTTTGGTGAGGCGTCCGGCCTCCGAGAGGGCGGCTGCTTCACCGCCCCTCTCCAGTTTTGGTTTTGTGCTTACTTGTAAAGGCTTCAGCATTTTGTGCCTTCTTTATGAATAAAGTTCTTGGTTGATTTAAAATAAAAATATTTATAATAAATAAGAAAAAAATATTATATATATATATTATATAATATATAATATATATAATATATAAAAAAATATAATATATATAATATATATGTATAATATATAATATATAATATATAAATTATATTATATATATATACTTTATATTATATTTATATATATATATATATATATATATATATATATATATATATAATCAAAAGGACATTTATTGATGTATCAGGCGCAAAATGCCGAAGCCTATACAAGTAAGAGCGCCAAGCGCGGAGTAACACAAAACCCAAAAGCCTAAACCGAGTGCCGGGGGGCTTCACAAGTGGCTAGTGCAAAGCCTACCAAAATCGATCCGAAGAGTGGGAGCAGCGATTCCTGAGTTTAAGAATTTGTCGGAGGACTTCGCGGATCAGTTGTGATGGGTTGTATTGTCGGCCTTCGTACCTGAATTTGTTTCGGTTATTCTAAAGAACCCAAATTCCAGCGGCTGCGGCGATCTGATGGCTATGGGAACCGTCCAGTTGTCCAGGAGATCGTTGAAGCCCCCGGACCGATGCCTCTTCCTGCATCGGCGAGACAGGTCACACCAAATCTGAGTAGAAAGATCTCCAGAGAGCAGGATGTGCTCAGCTATTTCTGATTTGTGAGAGGTGCAGCAGTGGCAGCTGGATGCGAGGCTGAAGTCGATGGTGGTTAGAGAGTCGTCGGTCGGAAGCTTCTTGCGCTGAGCTCTCCAGATCAGAAAAGACCACTTATTGGGGATGCATGATTGCCAAAATGGAGCGATCAGTGGAGCCATCACGCCCTCGCCCCCCACCTCTTGTTTGGCTGAGGCTATTGTGAACGAACCTCCGACGGTGGGGGCCTAAATTAATACGTCCGGAAGATCGTTGATCCGAACGTCCGTGCCGACTAGCTCGGTCGTCGCCTCCGGTCCGATCCACTCTCTGATCTGCTCCTATCTCCAACCCGATACGGGGTTCCAAAGATCACAGATCGTGCAGTTATAGGGGGCGTTCGGTGACAGTTGGTAGACCATGTTACCGATCTACCGCTTGTGGCCGGGCGACGAGCTGCCATTGCCAAGCCGCATACGGATAAGGGGTTCAGCTAGTTGACGACCGTAAAGAATACGGTGCCAGGATGAGGAGGAGCGATTGCTGGCTACGGCCCTTGATGGGTGAGAATGTTAGAAGTATCTAGCTTTCATGAACCGCGTCCAGATAGAGTTATGCGATCTCAACTTCTACCATAATTTTATAGAGCAGGCATCGACGATGTACGATAATTTAATAAAGCTGAGACCCCCTCATCCATAGTTTAGGCATCATGTCCCAGCTAGCCCAGTGGTGCTTATCCTTACCATCATGATGACCCCAGAAGAACTTGGCGAAAAGGGCCTCTAAGGAGGATAGAACCTTCGTCGGCGGGGAGCAAACGGCCAGGGTGTAGATTGGGATGAAGGACAGAACGCGCTTGATAAGGATCATCTTTCCACCAGGAGATAGGTCGTGTTGTGCCATCCCTCGATCTTTTTCCTCGCCTTGTTAATAAGCCCACTGAAGATGCCCGAATTAGATCTGCCATAAACAAGTGGGCAGCCCAGTTAGGTGAACAGTGGGTATACGATGGAGAAGGAGGTGAGATTAGTGAGAGTGGCCGAGTGGCTCCTGTCGGCTTTGTGGTGGGTATAGATGACACTTTTGTCGCGGTTGATCCATTGTCCGAAACATCTGGTATATTTCTAAAGGATGCTGCTGACCACCTCCAACGATCCGACGTCACCAGAGGAGAATATGAGGTTGTCGTCGGCATAGGCTAGGTGAGTGATAAGAGGACAGCCAGCGGTGGTATGAAAGTGGTAGAGTCTGGGAATGTGGACCATGCTGTTGAGGTTTCTGCTGAGGGCTTCAGCGGTAATAATGAAAATGGTGGAGGATAGAGGGTCTCCTTGACGAACACCTCGACTAGATTTGAAGAAGCCGTCCACTTTCCCATTGATGACAGTGGAGAACCATGAGTTGCTTATGGATTTGAATAGGATATCTATCCAGGTTTCGGAGAACCCGAAGGCCCTGAGTACCCAAATCATGAATTGCCAGTGCAGGCGATCATAAGCCTTCTCCATATCTAGCTTGATAGCTACGCTACCCCCTGGACGGGAATTTCATGCATGCTATTATTTCCTGGGCTAGAAGGATGTTGTTAGTGATGTTCCGCCCTGAGACAAATCCGCTTTGCTCCTCGAAGATAATCTTGGAAGGATGTGGGACATACGGATAGCGATGATCGAAATGATTTTATTGGTGAATATGCATAAGCTGATCGGTCTGAAATCTTTGAAGGTCTCCGGGTTATCTTTGGGATTAAAATGAGGTTGGCTCGCGATAAAGATTTTGGATAACAAGCGCCTTGAAAGAAAGCAGTTGCGGCGTCGATCACGTCTGTCTCAATGATATCCCAACAGGACCGAAAGAAATCTCCAGAGAATCCGTCTCGGCCTGGAGCGCTGTGTTCGTCAAGGGCCCAGACCGCGGACTTAACTTCTTTCGCAGATAGGGGAATTAATAGCTGCCCATTATCCTGCTCTTCGATTAATATAGGGACCTTAGCCAGAAAGACCTCATCCTTGTCGACGACTTCTTTGGTGAATAATTTGGAGTAGAAATTGGCGGCAGCCGCCTGGATGCTCCGCTGATCTTTGAGTAAGGTGCCATTATCGTCGGAGATTTGATGAAGGGTGAGTTGGTGCCTGCGGCCCCTGATGCAGGCGTGGAAGAAAGCGAAGTTTCTATCACCTTCGATGTCCCAGGTCAACCTGGCTTTCTGCTTCCAAAATTCCATCTCCACTTTCAGACGGGATTTGAGGATAGCCTTTATTAGGTTTAGCGTGGCACGGGCCTCTGTAGAACTATCCGCAGCGAACCGAGTCTCTGCACGAGTGACGTCGTCTTCTGTTGCCTTGATCTCTTGGAAGATGTTGCCGTAAGCAATTTTTCTCTAGAAAACAAGGGCGTCTCTAGTAGCCTTGAGTCTCACGGCCACTCTGATAAGGGGTCGGGGTTATTCGACGAATTCCAGGCGGATGCCACGATGTTCTGGAATTGAGGGTGATGTCTCCAGAAGTCTAGGAATCTGAAAGATTTTTTTAATAAGGTTGGAGTTGTTGCTAACCTTAATAAGGAGAGGAGAGTGGTAGGATTTTATGGAGTTAAGGTGGGAGAGGTTGGAGATGAGATTCATATCGGACCACCGGTTATTGACGAGGGCACGGTCTAGGCGAGAATATTGGCGACGAGCTCCTTCTTGCATGTTACACCAGGTAAAAGTGTTACCGGAGTAAGGGAGGGGGTGCAGGTGAGGCTGGAAAGTAAATGAGTTGAACTCGTTCATGGCCGGTTGGTGGGGGGGCGACCCCCCGATTTTTCTTCGGTGCTCGCGATCGTGTTAAAATCCCCAAGGCAGAGCCACGGTAGGTTGTTGAGGGAGCTGTGGGTGTCCATCAGGGTGTTCCAGAGCTGCTTGCGCTCGACGAAGTCGCAGCTGCCGTGTAATGCAGAAATGAAGGATCGAGAAGTGAGAGAGGGGTGTTCCACCCAGCAGGAGAGCGCCTGGTCGGAGTCTAGGACGGTACTGAAGAGGCATTCGTCGGAGAAGAGGATCCAGATGTCGTGGCACCCAACAATGGTATTCGGGAACTCGAGCTGAAGTTGGATGGATTTGAGTTTTCTCTGGAGGATTTTGGGTTCGATGATCACTATAATGTCAATCCGGTAGATTTTGATTAGGGTGATTAATCTCCTCATGGTTGGTTTATTGGCCAGCCCTCTGATGTCCCATGCTAGGATGTTAAGCATTTGGAAGATTGTGATTGGGGGTGGGATTAAGCTTGGTGGCTGACCGGGTTGTCATGACTGAAGGCTCTTGAGATTGTTTATTTTTCTTCTTGTTTTGGGGACTCTTTGGGTCGCTGCAGAGGATGCTGTCGTCGAGTCACGGAGGCTGGGGACCTTGGTTCCTGTGGCATCCTCCGGGGGGTGGGCGAGTTCTTTCTCAATCTCGGCCAGAGCGCTGAGGGGATTGTTGGGGTTCAGGAAGTCGGCATCCTGGGCTTGTCGGATCCTGGCCTCATATTCCTGTCTAATGACTGCACGACCTCGAGCGGTTGGAAGGAGATGGGTAATTCTACTAGGGCAGGGTGGATAATCAGTGCCAACTGATTCTCCCCTGTGGTACCTGAGTCGACGACGGATGGTCCTTCGGCGGTCTCATTATCTTCAGCGAGCGGGGTCTTGTCGGGGTTTGCCTGGGTATCGGCCACAGAAGAGGAACTGAGGATCTCGAATCTGTTGAAGAGGGTGATGTCCGTAGACTTGTCTGGAATCATGCTATTATCCGACGAGGAGGGATTGCGTGGGCTGGGGGAGCCGTCGCTTTCGGTAAAGTGAGAGTGGGAATTGGAGAGGGGCATGATAGGTCCTGGGATGGGGGATTGTGTCGCCTTCGGGGATTGAGTCTTTTGTGGAGCTTTCTTCTTGAGCTCCGGGTGGGCCTTAAAGCAATGCTTCGAAAGGTGGCCTCTGATCTGACAGTGCTTGCAAAAGCTTATGCTGTTGTCGTAATCGAGTGTTTGGAGGTGTGTCCGTCCTCCTAACTCAAGCTGAATAAGAGAGTGGGGGCCAGAAGATAGGTCGATCTCTACACAAATCGTAGCGTAGTTGCCTTTGGACAGATTGCGTATTTCTTTGACGATGGCTACCAGGGTCCGGAAGGAACTGGCAATTCTCTTGAGCGCTACGGGGGTGAAGCAGACAAGGAGAAGGTTCGGCAGGGTGATCCACGTCGAGATAATCTTTGAGTCGACATTAGGGTTGAAACTGGAGGGCCATTTAACGATCTTCACGCTGAGGGGACCGATGTTGGTGGTGCCCTTAGCCCATACCAAGGAGTAGTCGGGGTCAGAGGAGAGGTGGAGGAGAAGGTGCTTCGAGTCCAATGGTGCGACCTTGTATGCGGACGAGAGGCCCCAGCCTGCGATGGCTTCTTTAGCAAAGGGCAGTTTAGGGCATCCAGACTGGAATTTCAGCACAAAGGTCTTCGAGAAGGAGGAGGATAATGCAAAGATTTTGTCGGGGGAGGATGAAACTCTGATGGTTTAACCTTCTGGAGGGGTAGGGAACTCGATCTCTGGAAGTTCGAGCTCCTTCTCAAGGGGAGGCAACTGCGCTAATCAATTCGGCCGTAAAATCTTCGCGTAAGAGGGAGCGATGGAGGGCGTCAATTTGCAGCCGGGAGGGGGTGAGGTACGCTGTCCGGAAGGGGAGTGATAGGGGTTGCAGGAGGGAGCGGATGCCGCATCGCGAACCGAGAGGGATCCACCGGGCTGCGAGCGACGCAAATCGGCTCCCTCATGGTTGGGCGTCGCGGGGAGGCGGAGAAGACCGGGCGCATGGCCAACTGACTGAGGCACATGAGTCCCTTGGGAGGCAGGGGCGCGTGCGCTCAGAATGAGACCCGTGGGTGCATTACCACCAGCTAAGGAGAGGAGGGAGGGCCCTGATAAGGAGGGCGCATGCCCGAGGCCCGCCGACGCCGGCGTATAACCTTTCGTAAAGGGGGGCGCATGACAGCTGAGGTTCAGTAGGGGCGCATGGCTGGCCGCATTGGGTGGCACATGATCGCCAGAAGGCGACTTGGGCACATACTCCACCGCGAGGTGGGTGGGCGCATAGCCCAGTGCGGGCAGGGGCGCATGGCTGGTCGCAATGGGTAGCGCATGATCGTTCGAAGGTGACTTGGGCGCATACTCCGGCGCGAGATGGGTGGGTACATAGCCCTGCGCGGAGGGAGGGGGCGCATAGGTGTCTCTGCGTGGGGAGGGGGGCGTATGACTCCATGATGAGGAGTTGGGCGCATAAGGCTCCGAGGAGGAGGCGAGCGTGAAATTCGAATTTGCCAATTTCAAATTCGAATGGTTCAGGTGGGAAGGTCCGGAGTCCGAGGCGGCCAAGGCTACGGGGCCCCTCGGGCCTGGAGGAGGTAGGAGGCCACGTGACGCCACCGGGGACGGGGGCCGCCGGAGTGGAGGATCGAGGCCAGGGGGAGGAGGGGGCTGAACTCCTCCGAGAGCGGAGAACGAAGCAGCCTGGAGGGATGGGATTCTGGATACGGCTGGGGTTGGGACCTGGGCGTTGATCGAGGGCGGCCACCGGAGTTTCGGTTCTACTCCGACGGAGGAGAAGCCAACCAAGGCCAGTTGGTCTGGAGTCTATACTGGGGTCGTGCGCGCACGCTCTGGCGCGCGTCCGCTTGTAGTGGGCGGGCCACTCGTCCGGCGCCGGAGGAGGTAAGGGTGGAGGAGGCGGTGGTACGCCGGATCTCGGCGGCCCCGGCCCCGTAGCCGAGGGCGGCCAGCGGGAGCAGTCGAGTGACCATGGCAGCGGGATGGGGACTTGGGGGATGAGGTGCTGTGGGGAGCTTGCATTGGGTAAATGAAGTTGGATATATATATATATATATATATATATATATATATATATATATATATATATATATATATATATATATATATATATATATATATTTTATATATGGGGAGTTGGGGGATGAGGTGCTGTGGGGAGCTTGCATTGGGTAAATGAAGTTGGATATATATATATATATATATATATATATATATATATATATATATAGAAGATGGTGAGCTTGGGAGCTTGTAGGTGTTCTGCTGGTGTTCTCCCCGCGGCAGCGGTTGCTTGAGCCCATTCGACGCTCCGTCTCAGATCTCGAGGTCGGTACCCTTACGGTCGCGGCGGTGGCCCTCCGGCCCCCCCGACCACCTCCCTCTCCACTTTGTAGCAGCTCCCAGTCACTCCGCCCCCTTTCCCTCCTCTTTGTAGCAGCTCCTTTCGAATCGCCGCCCTATGAGTCGGCTCCCCCCAGGGAGCGCGTCTGCCTCCGAATAGTCCCCGTCGGCCAGCGTTGCTCAGCCTGGCCCTGTCCCCCTGGACGGCGGCCCACTTGGCCCTGATAGGAGTGGGACCCCCCCGCAGTCGTCGCACCCCTGTCCTGGCCTCCTTGCTCGCACCTCCTCCTTCGTCTGGATCCTACCGCGGCTCTCCGTCTTCACCCTCTGCCACCCACGGCAGCTCCTCTCTCATTGGGAGGAGTACCCAACTTTTCCCACCTCTCATTCCCTCTCTTCTGTTCGCTCTGATTCAAATTTGAATTTGAATTTGAATGCCTCCATCTTCCGCTCATCTTTCTCAGATGCGCTTAGCGCTTATGGCGCGCCATAAAATAATGTGTAGGCAACTCTAGAGGGGGTGAATAGAGTTTGTGTCGATAATCACAGAATAAAAATTAACTCTATATCATCTCCACAAAACAACTATCAAGATAGTAAATAAATCAGAGAGAAATACGAAAGTAAATAAAGATCAGAAGAGCATACGAAAACACAAAGATATAACCTGGTTTCCCTCGTGGAGGACTAGTTTCGGCCTGAGAACTCTAGCTCAGGATTGAAATCTACTATTTGTGAAATAGTGTACAACCACGTGCCTTTACTCAGAAGAGCACGCCAACATCTTACAAATTCGTAGGTGGCGAAACTTGGAATTGTCCAAGTGACTTTTTTTTTCAAATTTTTACACAAAAACTTCTAGCAGAATCGCACTTGAGCACCTTGGGGCTTAGGAAGTTTTGTGGCTAGTAGATTGGAAGAGTAAGGCTTAGGTAGTATAAGGCTTAGATGATTGAGAGTGAGAGATAGAAAGATGATGTGAAATAAGAGAAATCAAGCCTTATTTATACTACTCTGGGAAGGCAGAGTTCGGCCCGAGTTCTGCCCTAAGAATTCAAATTTTTTGAACGTTGGACAGCTTGTACCAAATAGGCCCTAAAAATCCGGGTGCTGAAAATCAGGAGACAGAGTTCGGCCCGAACTCTGTGTGGGGGTAGAGTTCGGCCCGAAGAATGCCTCCTAGATGGCAGAATAGCCTTTGGGCCTTTGGGCTTTGTTTGGCTTGGTGGAGCTCAGGCTTGGTTCAGGAATTGGTCTGTTTGTATGGTAGAGCTTGGAGAGATATGTCTAGGGGTTGAGATGACACAGTACGACTCAACATACATATTCTCCTAGACTCAATAAATTGAAGATTACAGACTTGGAACAAATAGAAAAACCAAGAGCCCTTTGATGATGCCTTTCTTCTGATATTTGAGCAGACCTGAAGACGTCTTTTTTCCATGATGCGAGGCCTCGGATAGGTCGCTAGGCTGTTCAGAAAAATCTTTTTGTATGACGCCATCTTTGGTCCATCATTAATTCTTCATTGTCTATGTCCTGGTTTGATCATGTTAGATCATGCTTACTGCATGTCTACAAATACATGTTAGGCGAGCAAAATATGTTGCAGCAAGATACAAGCATGACAATATGATATTGGACAATTAGGACAACGCTAAGTTTAAGTAGCAACATGATAGTGAGTATATGAATATTAGTGACATCATTATGTTAAACTTAATTGATTAGCCACATTCAAAAATACGATATAATCATTGGGCTAACAATCTCCCCCTTTTTTATTATGGCAAACCGGTTAAGTTTAAGATAGATACAATAGATGCATGTATCACTAATAAACACATATTACTAGAAGATTGTGTGCTAACTTAAACTTATTTCTCCCTCTTTGACATGATAAAAAAATAAGCTTTCCCGTAATAAGAGATAAAATGAACTCAAGCATAAGTAAAGGAGGAAGGCATAGACAATCATGATCAAGATACACAAAATGAAGAACAATGGGAGAAGTGTGTAAAGATAAGTATATAAACTACATACCAAATGTAGAGTACCAAATAGAAAAAAAACTTGTCAAAACATAAAATAGTTGGTAAAACTAAGAGAATTTGATAATAATCAATATATAATTTACCAACATGAAATCAAAGAAAGAAATCCTAAACTTAATATGATATGAAATATTACTCTAGCTTTGAAAGAGAATTATGAAATAATGGATTTCAGTCAAGAGCCATGAGGATTAGATAATTGTAAATAATAGATATCAAAGAGGAGAGATACCAATTGAGATATTTGAAATATATATACTTGATATCAATTGAAATATATAAACTTCAAACATTGATCAATAAAACTATGACCGTCACAATTTTTCACAGATAAATAGTGGAACAAATAAAGGAATGATCAATGTAAAATAGAGCAATTGATATAAAATGAGATCATTATTTAGAAATCTATTTGCTTATCCAAAATTCATGCATTTGAACTCAATTACCTTATCATGCTATATGAATATCCTTTAGATAAACATGAAGGTAAAGGAGAAAAATGTTTAATAAAGAGAAATTTAGTCGACTTGAATGCTCCTCCTCAAACTATTACCAATATAGATAAAATCATGATTTTTGAATAAGTCCTCAACAAGAAAAGCTAAATCAAAGAAAGCACAATAGTCATCAAGATAAGATATGAAAGTTAATATTAACGAGATGACTTATATAAAAGAGAGAGATAAAATTATGAAAACAATTGCATATACTCTCATACACCTTTCACAAAATAACAGTATCATAACCTCAGTCACTAAAAATATGGGTCAATGATGAACTAGGTATACGATATATTAAAGGGTATAAATGAATTGAACCAATTTATTTGCTCCCCTTAAAATATGTGTATCTAGTTCCAAAGCACTTATAGCAAAATGATAACTTCAATATCTAGGGGTAAATCAACTATTGATTTTCCCCCTTGCTCAATGCATATAAGGTTATAAAATCGTCATAAAATAAATAATGTCATCTTTAGTCAAGAAGAGATATCCACTTAATAGCCACTAAAGATGAATGATCAAAATAATATTTTAATTAAGCACATTTAATCAAAAAAGACATACATTAGCCTACAGAAGAATTAAATATGATATATCAATGCATGTTACCTTTCGAGAAGGAGGTCATCATGAAAAGAAATAAAGTCAATTAAATCAATCAGGGTGAAAGTCAAAATATAGCTCAAAAATACAAAAAAAATAAAACTCAAATATCATGTCCATAATTATCTAATTAAGAAATAATCGACCAATTTAATGCTTTACATGGACTATGTGTGTTTTATCACATATGTACCCATCAATAGGTAATAATCCAACCTTGCTAATACTAAATAAGAAACCAATGAAGTTCAAATAGAAAAGAGCATATGTAATAATCCATGAGTAGTCAAAGTAGAGTAATAAATTAACTTGATAACCACATAATTAGATAATATAGGACTACTCAATCATTAGGATCATTCATAAAGTAAAACAATAAATAATTATGATCCATCATAAATCTCATTTAAAAACTATTTAAACAAACCAATAGAAAATATAGAAAAGAGTCAATCTTATTTAAATGGTTGCAAATTTATTCCAAAGAAATGATAATATGATAAAATCATGACTCAAAAGATGAGAAAAATTTAAGAGATGCTTACCAATGACTAGTATGAAAGGAAGTTAAAGCGATGAATCACAAACCTCAATAGAAACAAGATTAAATAAAAAATTTGTCAAACTAATTTTAGAGACCAAACATATGTATCTAAAATAGAATACAAATCTCATCAAGAAAATTCATAAATAATGTTTTTGTAAACTAGCATATTACATATATATATTAAAATTCAAGAAGATAGCTAGATGAGTGAAAGTGAACAAAAATTATGTAGCTTAACAATATATCACATATAAGCAAGCTACATAACTAATTAAGATTAATGAGGTAGGCCATTAACAAGATAAATGTGCTTATTAAATTTTAAGTTACTAACACTAAAGATACATGCTTGAGCATAGAGTTCACAATACGGATAATACATTTTGAATGATCAAAATGATTTATACACTCTTTATTAAGCAAGGATAAGAGTTGTCACGACCCGCACCCGGATATACGGGTACGAATACGTGGGCCACGCCCAGCCTACGCCGCGGTATCGGCGGTAGAACGCTGTCAAGTATACTATACTAACTACAATTTCTAAGATCCATAACTATGAAATGTACTCATGTCACAACTCGAAAACTAAGGAAGATTAGACAAGAAATAATAACAATATCACTAGAACAACTAGAATCTACAATGATCATAAGACAGGAAATAAAGAAGGAACAACAAGACTAACTAAGGATAACTACCAGGCAACTCACATAGAAGAATAGTGAGATCCACCTCAGCTAGCAACATCATGAAGTCCAATAATGAGGGCACAACTACTCCTAAAATTTTCATAACGTATCCAGTCAGGAGCGGAACGAGCACAAATCTCAAATAACAGTTCTAATTAGACGATATTGAAAATGTAGCAGTAAATAGAGAGAATATACGAGGTAAATAATGTGTACATGAATCATGGTAAGGCATGTCAAGACTGTAACTGAATGTAAGAACAGGGAAAATAGTATAAATCATGTACAAGAATCTGGAACTATATCTATATGAGTTTAGCACTAGTTTCAACATGTGACCGGCTTAGAACTTGATACAATGTTTGGCCTGGCTAATCATACGTGAGTGTATGATTAACACTATACAATGATGATACAATATCTGTGGGGTATTGATCACATATCTACGCTAACACCCCCATCCCTGACTAATATAGTGGATCCAGTCATGACACGTCATGACACGCATTCTCTGTGAAGTAGCTCTCCTTCACAGGAATCGTGTCTATACTATGAACAAGGAAACAATGAAGACTTGCACAAGGCATACCATATATAAGAGGAATAACATCTTATGACGGGATCCAACAAATACCAATCCGTGTGAACAATGTGTCAAGAGAACAAGGATATCTACACTAAATACTAGAAACAAAAACGATATCATAAAACAGAATTATTATCAGAGAATGTACTCGCCTGGGGTCCTGCTGTCAATATGAATCAGGGTTCAGAGTAAAGCCACAGACCTAAAGATGAAATAATACAAGAGCTGATCAGGGTCAAAAGACATACTAACATCTAGGTCAATCTAAGACAAACTGGGTCAAGGTTGACGTATAGTTGACTTTGGTCAACTGGTCAACCCTAAGTCTAATCTAGGTTAAACAGGTCAATGGTTGACCTACAGTTGACTTTGGTCAAAAAGTCAAGTTGGTCAAGTCTGATCAAACCTAGGTCAACTGTTGACTCTACTTCGACGTCTAGTCAAAGTAGTCAACCATGGTCAAGCTAGTCTCTATAAACCTCTACAAGGTCAACTTATGAATTTCAGTGATTTAGAAATCACTGAAATCGACGGATCTCTAAAACAACCAGAAGGAGAAAATATTATAATAATAGGGTGACACAAAAAGGGAAGAAATATACAGATGTTGTCAGATGATGAAACTAACATCACCAACGTGTCCAGAATGGTCAAATCAGCTAGAATTGCCTGTCCAAAAGTCTAATTTGGACACAGGGACAAAACGGTAATTTCGGGCCAAAATCATGTCTGCCGTTGGACACACTTTGCACCGAAAAACGTGCCGAAATAAAAGTGCTCAAAACCTAACAAATTATATGTCCACGAATCCAGAATGAAGATACGATCCCAACGGTATATCCAGAATTGGATTCCGTTGACCCGATCTCAAATTGGTCCGTTGACCCGGACATTGGAAACCGATTTGCACGGAAAAGCGTGTCGGAGCCAATGTCCTCAAAACTCAGCAAATTATATGTCAACGAGTCCAGAATGACGATACGAACTCAACGGTATATCCGGAATTGGATTCCGATGAGCCGGCGTCAAAAAGTCCCGTTGACTCAGAAAGTGGGAATAATTAATCAATGATTAATTGGTCTAATTTGACCCGAAGTTGCGCGATACAAAAGGAGCACAAGGGAACGAGTTTGGATGGGACACCATATATCAACATGAAGGTAATCTCGTCTACTACAAACTTCAAGAAGGAAGTTTCCAGAGACTGGCATCCCTGATGCTCTGGAATTCCAAGTCACGGTAAAGAGCATTAAATGATAATAACTAATTAAATCAAAATTAATTATCGAGAATAAATTATTTAGGAAATTCGAAAAAAATTCCAGAAATTCAGGGGGCTTACATCCTACCCACCTTATAAAAATTTCGTCCTCGAAATTAAAGGTTGGTAGTGGGGTTAAAACATGATAGAAGATTTAGGCAATATTTTAGGCACGATCCAAGAATGATGAGTTTGCACGATCAAGAAAATCGATTTACAATTGTTCAGGCACGATGAGGGATTTGGCACGATAGAATCATGATATGAACAAAATCATATGTGCATGATTTCAGAAATAAGTCAAGTCATTGGGGCACCATTTTAGAGACGATTAGGAGAATTGAAGATATAAATGAAGTTCAAGTACGGGGTGATTTGTGTAATCAAGACATAGCTAAACAAGGCAAAGGAAATGACGGTAAGATGAGAAAATCATTATGCGATGGGAGAAAAATAATGATAAACAAGAAATAATGGTAGGAATTATCTTGCTCAATTGGTAAAAGAAGTGAATCAATTTAAGATACGACCTGATAACCATATACGTCTATCCCAAATCATGTTGCTAGAATTTTCGCCACGCCAGTAAGCATAGCGGTAATAAACAATGAAGTCCATAACTATGGTATACACCCTATAATCATGTCATCTAGATTCCTTACCACGCCAACCGGTATGGCTGCAAGAGAATCTAAATGACATAACTAGGATAGTATATCCAAATCAGGCTCCATGTCCTTGTCTCGCTAGCTAATATGACTGCGATAAATTCTAAACTCCATAAATAAAGTAGACACTTACTGTTCTCATCGTCCTCGTCCAAAATATGTTTATCAGGATATCTTAACTCAATTCTTAAAAGAATTTTCCTAAACAAAATTAAAGGTCAACAACGAATAGTAAGATTTAAAATTTTCAACAAGTAGTCAAGGGTAAGTTAATAGAAACAACGGAAACAACTTCCGAGATAGGGTTCAGAGGAAAATCTCAGGGAAAGTCCCGAGTGTACTACCTAGGTCAAGATAGAAAATGGTGAAATATAATCTAAAACAAACCTCGACCATGATACGAGGTTGATAAATCACATTCTCTCCCCAACCTAGATGATATACAAATCCAACTTATCACTTCCCTCGGGGGTCCACAAACTCATCCCAAGAAGGAATAAAGTTTGATACGGACAGTTATTTCAGAAATCAGGACGAACAGGAACAAATAGAAAAAGTTTCGAAAGTTTGAAATAAGATTCCCAGGGGTCATCCCTTGAATCTACCAAGAGTTCCTAATACGTGACTGAGTACCAAATCCTAAAATATTCCATGTCTCAACCTTAATCCTAGGGCAGGCTCGCAGTAGTACAGAAAAGCTCAAGTACTACCATGACTTCACATTAATTGCAAAGACTGACCTGCATGGGCCACCACTAAAAACGTGTCACGACCCGCACCCGGATATACGGGTACGAATACGTGGGCCACGCCCAGCCTACGCCGCGGTATCGGCGGTAGAACGCTGTCAAGTATACTATACTAACTACAATTTCTAAGATCCATAACTATGAAATGTACTCATGTCACAACTCGAAAACTAAGGAAGATTAGACAAGAAATAATAACAATATCACTAGAACAACTAGAATCTACAATGATCATAAGACAGGAAATAAAGAAGGAACAACAAGACTAACTAAGGATAACTACCAGGCAACTCACATAGAAGAATAGTGAGATCCACCTCAGCTAGCAACATCATGAAGTCCAATAATGAGGGCACAACTACTCCTAAAATTTTCATAACGTATCCAGTCAGGAGCGGAACGAGCACAAATCTCAAATAACAGTTCTAATTAGACGATATTGAAAATGTAGCAGTAAATAGAGAGAATATACAAGGTAAATAATGTGTACATGAATCATGGTAAGGCATGTCAAGACTGTAACTGAATGTAAGAACAGGGAAAATAGTATAAATCATGTACAAGAATCTGGAACTATATCTATGTGAGTTTAGCACTAGTTTCAACATGTGACCGGCTTAGAACTTGATACAATGTTTGGCCTGGCTAATCATACGTGAGTGTATGATTAACACTATACAATGATGATACAATATCTGTGGGGTATTGATCACATATCTACGCTAACACCCCCATCCCTGACTAATATAGTGGATCCAGTCATGACACGTCATGACACGCATTCTCTGTGAAGTAGCTCTCCTTCACAGGAATCGTGTCTATACTATGAACAAGGAAACAATGAAGACTTGCACAAGGCATACCATATATAAGAGGAATAACATCTTATGACGGGATCCAACAAATACCAATCCGTGTGAACAATGTGTCAAGAGAACAAGGATATCTACACTAAATACTAGAAACAAAAACGATATCATAAAACAGAATTATTATCAGAGAATGTACTCGCCTGGGGTCCTGCTGTCAATATGAATCAGGGTTCAGAGTAAAGCCACAGACCTAAAGATGAAATAATACAAGAGCTGATCAGGGTCAAAAGACATACTAACATCTAGGTCAATCTAAGACAAACTGGGTCAAGGTTGACGTATAGTTGACTTTGGTCAACTGGTCAACCCTAAGTCTAATCTAGGTTAAACAGGTCAATGGTTGACCTACAGTTGACTTTGGTCAAAAAGTCAAGTTGGTCAAGTCTGATCAAACCTAGGTCAACTGTTGACTCTACTTCGACGTCTAGTCAAAGTAGTCAACCATGGTCAAGCTAGTCTCTATAAACCTCTACAAGGTCAACTTATGAATTTCAGTGATTTAGAAATCACTGAAATCGACGGATCTCTAAAACAACCAGAAGGAGAAAATATTATAATAATAGGGTGACACAAAAAGGGAAGAAATATACAGATGTTGTCGGATGATGAAACTAACATCACCAACGTGTCCAGAATGGTCAAATCAGCTAGAATTGCCTGTCCAAAAGTCTAATTTGGACACAGGGGCAAAACGGTAATTTCGGGCCAAAATCATGTCCGCCGTTGGACACACTTTGCACCGAAAAACGTGCCGAAATAAAAGTGCTCAAAACCTAACAAATTATATGTCCACGAATCCAGAATGAAGATACGATCCCAACGGTATATCCAGAATTGGATTCCGTTGACCCGATCTCAAATTGGTCCGTTGACCCGGACATTGGAAACCGATTTGCACGGAAAAGCGTGTCGGAGCCAATGTCCTCAAACTCAGCAAATTATATGTCAACGAGTCCAGAATGACGATACGAACTCAACGGTATATCCGGAATTGGATTCCGATGAGCCGGCGTCAAAAAGTCCCGTTGACTCAGAAAGTGGGAATAATTAATCAATGATTAATTGGTCTAATTTGACCCGAAGTTGCGCGATACAAAAGGAGCACAAGGGAACGAGTTTGGATGGGACACCATATATCAACATGAAGGTAATCTCGTCTACTACAAACTTCAAGAAGGAAGTTTCCAGAGACTGGCATCCCTGATGCTCTGGAATTCCAAGTCACGGTAAAGAGCATTAAATGATAATAACTAATTAAATCAAAATTAATTATCGAGAATAAATTATTTAGGAAATTCGAAAAAAATTCCAGAAATTCAGGGGGCTTACAAGAGTATAAGATAGCAAATAAATGAATTAGACTCTCATCAAGTAAAGGACAAAAGAGATGTTCATGAAAATACAATAGAACAAATCTTTTTGCCAAGTATTGAGATTAACCCAAAATAATAAAATAATAGATCGATCTAGAGAATGCAAAATTATAGCCATTATGAAAGTGTATTCTCTAGAACTGGAAAATCTCAACGCAAAATCTTAAACCATAGTAGCTAAAGACATGAGAAGTATGTTATATCAATTACATGTATTCTCATGTGCTACAAAAACATCATTGGGAAATAATAATAAAATATTTATAGCTTAAAATATAGGAATAGATATGATGATGTATTCTGAAACTTGTTGGGAAAGAAACGCGGAAACCTTTCCCCAAACCTGAGAGTACCTGCAAGAGGACCGAGCAATACAACGCACGAACCCAAAAACAACCACACAAAACAATCCACGCAGACACAGAGAATTTTTGACGTGAAAAACTCTTGCAGGAAAAACTACGGGACGATCGGAGTCCAACCCTGAGAAGCCTCCACTAATGGAATAGAGGAATTACACCCTCTACAAACTTCTCCCGATCCAAATCGGATCCCCACAATACTTAGAAGCAAGAACAATGATTACAAGGCTACGAAGAGCGAGAACGACGAGCAGAGATTACCCGAATCCGATTATCCTTCGAAAAACACCTTCGATCCTCCGTCTTCTCTTCCAAAGTTGCAATGGCACTCTTGCCTCCTTCCTCTCTCTCCTCTTGTTGTGTGCTACAATTGTGTTACGTACTGATTAGGGTTTGGAAATCCTAACTTAACTCCCTAATCCCGCAACAAACCTGGACCGTTTGATTAGATCCAATGGTGAAAAATTACCCAGATTTCCGCCTCAGCCCTGACGACACAGAGTTCGGCCAGAACTCTGTGTCGGGCAAACAGAACCTACCAGCAGCATTCTGGAATGGCCAGACCGAGTTCGGCCAGAACTCGGCTTGGGATTGAGTTCGGCCCGAACTCGGTGGCCAGTTCCAGAAGCTCCCTTTGGGAGCAGCAACAGCAGTAGCAACTCCTCGTTGCCTACTTCCCGAGCTTCTTCGACATCGAACGGCGCTCGTCGCACTCTGGGATCTTCTCCACATAGGTTGGGAACCCCACCCACTCCAACAAATCTCCTCATTCACAATTATGGAGAGGATATCGTCATCCCGACAATCTGCCTGCAGTACTCAAACTTCTCCCTTGGTAGAATCTTCGTGAACATATCAGTTCCGTTGTCATCTGTATGAACCTTCTCAAGCTCCGCGTCCTTCTTCTCAACCACATCCCGTATCCAATGATACCGAGTCTCGATGTGTTTGGACCGGCTATGAAATGTCTGATTCTTCACAAGGTGTATAGCGCTCTGACTGTCGCAAAGTAAAGTATACTGCTCTTGCTTCAGTTCTATTTCCTGCAGCAGCTTCTTTATTCACAGCAACTCCTTGCAAGCCTCCGTTGCCGCAATGTACTCTGCCTCTGTCGTCGACAAAGCAACACACTTCTGCAACTGTGACTGCCACGACACCGCTCCTCTCGTAAACATCATCACGTATCCCGAAGTCGATCGCCTCGTGTCTATATCTCCAACTATATCAGCGTCGGTATACCCAACCAGCTTTGGCTCGTCACCACCAAAGGAAAGTCTCCAACCAGCAGTGCCCTGAATATATCGTAGAATCCACTTGACCGCACTCCAATATACCCTTCCAGGATTTGAAAGATACCTGCTAACCGTACCAACTGCATGAGAAATATCTGGCCTCGTATACACCATGGCATACATAAGGCTTCCTACAGCTGAGGTATATGGAACCCGCTTCATATCTTCCTTTTCGTCCTCGGTAGATGGACACTGCTCCTCAGTGAGCTTAAAGTGAGCCGCAAGGGGGCAACTCACTTTCTTCGACCCGTCCATACCGAAACGCTGAAGTACCCGGTAAATGTACTTCTTTTGGAACAAATATAGCAGCTTAGACTCCCTCTCTCGGCTGATCTCTATCCCAAGAATAGTCTTCACTGCGCCCAAGTCCTTCATAGAGAAGGCCGCGCCCAGTTGGCGCTTCAGCTCCACTATCCTAGTGGCATTCCGACCCACTAATAGCATATCATCAACATAAAGCAATAAAATGATAAAATCATCCTCGGCAAAATACCTCACAAATGCACAATGGTCCGATGTCGTCCGTGCATAACCATGCTCCCCCATAAATGACTCGAACTTCCTGTACCACTGCCTCGGAGCCTGCTTCAGACCATACAAGCTCTTTCTCAATCGGCAGACCAAATGTGACTTGCCCTTCTCACAGAATCCCTCTGGCTGCTCCATGTACAACTCCTCCTCAAGATCATCGTGGAGGAATGCCGTCTTCACATCCATCTGCTCGACCTCCAAGTCGAGACTGGCTGCTAATGCTAGCACCACCCAAATAGACGAATGCTTGACGACAGGAGAAAAGATCTCATAATAATCTACGTCTTTCCGCTGACCGTAGCCTTTAACTACCAGCCTCGCTTTGTATTGAGGGCGAGTAGCATCATCCGTCTGCTTCACTCTAAACACCCATCGATTCTTCAAAGCCTTCTTGCCCTTTGGCAACCGCACCAGCTCATAAGTAGAATTAGTGTGCAAGGAACTCATCTTCTCCTGCATGGCTTCCATCCACTCCTGCCTGTGTTCGTCTTCCATAGCCTCTGCAAAGCTTTCGGGCTCTCCCCCGTCAGTCAATAGCACATAATCATCCGGTGAGTATCTCATAGATGGTCGACGATCTCTGTCGCTCCTTCTCAGTGGAGCCACTGGGGCTGGCTGTATACCGACAGCCTCCTCCCCTTCAGGAACTGCCTCTCCGGCATGCTCATCCTCCTGAGGGACACCCTGACCACCATTAGCAGGCTGATGATCAAGGTTGGGAGCTACTCCATGTACTGGCTCCCCCATAACTGGATCCTCTGCGATGTCCTCTGAAAACTGCTCGAAGCGAATTGACTCTAAGTCAGGCAATTCCTCAGCCTCAGAAGGCGTCTCGGAATCCTGAGTGTTGGTCATGGTCTGATCCTCGACGAACACCACGTCCCTGCTTCTGTAGAGCTTTCTTTCCACCGGGTCGTAGAGTCTATAGCCAAACTCATCCCGACCGTAGCCGACAAAGACGCATCGCCTCATCTTCGGCTCAAGTTTGGTCCTCTCGTCCTTCGGTACATGCACGAAGGCCTTACAGCCAAATACTCGCAGGTGATTGTATGACGGCTCTTTGCCATACCATACTTTATCAGGCACATCACCCTGTAAAGGAGCACTAGGAGACAAATTAATAACATAAGCAGCTGTGAGAAGAGTCTCACCCCAATAACTGCCCGGCAAGTTTGCTTCTGACAGCAAACACCGTACCCTCTCCATTAGTGTCCTGTTCATGCGCTCCGCTACACCATTGAGCTGAGATGTCTTGGCTGGAGTCTTCTGGTGTCGTATCCCTTGCTCTCTGTAATACGTATCAAAGGGACCAATGTATTTGCCGCCATTGTCGGACCGAACACACAATAACTTCTTGCCCGTCTCTCTTTCAATAGAGGCCTGAAACTCTTTGAAAGTAGGCAGCACCTGATCCTTGGTCTTTAAGGCATAGACCCAAACCTTCCTGGAACAGTCATCAATAAAATTTACAAAGTAAGAAGCACCACCAATAGATTTTACCTTCATAGGACCGCAGACATTCGAGTGAATCAACTCGAGCAACGCCGACTTCCTTGAACTTGGGTGACTTTGGAAAGATACCCTATTTTGCTTCCCAGCTAAGCAGTGCGTGCACTTCTCCAACTTTGTAGACTTGAGTCCTGGAATCACCTTTCTGTTCACCAAGTAGCTCATCCCCTTCTCGCTGATATGGCCGAACCGCCTATGCCACAACTCGGTAGACGCATCACTGACTGTGTTCACCTCCTGTGCCCCCTGTGCGCTCCCCTCCATATAGTAGAGACCGGACTTCTTGCTTCCTCTGGCAATCAGCATCGAACCTCTGGAAAGCTTCTACTGACTATTCCCAAAGAGACCGAAGAATACCTCGTCATCCATCCTTCTAACCGATACCAGGTTGAAACGGATATCAGGGACATGACGAACATCTTTGAGAACAAGAACCGCACCCATCTTCGTTCTCAAATGCACATCTCCAATGGCAACCACCTTCGACACATCTCCATTGCCCATCTTTAACACTCCACAGTCGCCTGTTATGTAAGTGGCAAATAGTGCCCTATTGTGAGATACATGTGCTGAAACCCCTGAGTCCACCAGCCAAGAATTATCATCGCAGGCGAGGTTAGTAATGACCTCATCACCTACGACGATCACATCGCCTCCATGCATCGAGGCCGCCACTGTAGTGTTCTCTTCTTGCTTCCCCTTGTCGCCCTTCTTCTTTCTCTTCCAAGCGAAACAGTTCCGCTTGATGTGGCCCTTCTTACCACAATGGTAACACTCTGAGTCCTCGTAACGACCCTTGGACTTCCCCCTGCTCTTGTCTCTGCCACCACCTGGACCCCTGCTTTTGCCCCTTCTGTGGCTTTCTGAAACCAATGCCTCTGAGTGGTGGGATGTGGATGAAGTGCCCTGAGAACGTCTCTGCATCTCTTCATTCAGCACCCCGCTCTTGGCAAACTCCAGACTGACCATGCCCTCTGGAGCAGAAACGATCATAGATACTCGTACGGTCTCCCACGAGTCTGGCAATGTACACAGCAGCCATAGTCCTTGAACTTCGTCATCGAACTTGACTCCCATAGAAGATAGCTGGTCAACCACGCCCTAGAACTCACTCAAGTGGTCCGAAATAGACGCCCCATCCTTGTATCGCAGACCCATCATCGTTCGGATCAGGAACAACTTGTTTACCCCGGTCTTCTTCGCATACAAGGATTCCATCTTATCCCACAACGTCTTTGCGTGCTCAATATTGGCAACGTGGTTGTACACGTTCTCATCAATAAACTGCCGTATGTACACACACACCTGTATATGCTCGAATGTCCAGTCCTCCTCGAATTTATCACTGGGCTTCTCAGATGCAAACACGGGTAGATGCAGCTTCTTGACAAACTGCAAATCTTTCATCTTGCTCCGCTAATAGTGATAGTTGGTGCCGTTCAGGTTCACCATACGCACCGGCTTTGCGTCCATCTCTCCTCTCTAGTTTCTGTCAACTCCTAACACCCTTCTGAATTCCAGAACCTGGCTCTGATACCACTCTGTTGGGAAAGAAACGCGGAAACCTTTTCCCAAACCGGAGAGTACCTGCGAGAGGACCGAGCAATACAACGCACGAACCCAAAAACAACCACACAAAACAATCCACATAGACACAGAGAATTTTTGACATGGAAAACCCTTGCGGGAAAAACCACGGGACGATCGGAGTCCAACCCTGAGAAGCCTCCACTAATGGAATAGAAGAATTACACCCTCTACAAACTTTTTTCGATCCAAATCGGATCCCCACAACACTTAGAAGCAAGAACAATGATTACAAGGCTACGAAGAGCGAGAACGACGAGCAGAGATTACCCGAATCCGATTCTCCTTCGAAAAACACCTTCGATCCTCCGTCTTCTCTTCCAAAGTTGCAATGGCACTCTTGCCTCCTTCCTCTCTCTCCTCTTGTTGTGTGCTACAATTGTGTTACGTACTGATTAGGGTTTGAAAATCCAAACTTAACTCCGTAATCTCGCAACAAACCTGGACCGTTTGATTAGATCCAATGGTAAAAAATCACCCAGATTTCCGCTTCAGCCCCGACGACACAGAGTTCGGCCAGAACTCTGTGTCGGGCAAACAGAACCTACCAGCAGCATTCTGGAATGGCCAGACCGAGTTCGGCCAGAACTCGGCCTGGGACCGAGTTCGGCCCGAACTCGGTGGCCCAGTTCCAGAAGCTCCCCTTGGGAGCAGCAACAGCAGTAGCAACTCCTCGTTGCCTACTTCCCGAGCTTCTTCAACATCGAACGGCGCTCGTCGCACTCTGGGATCTTTTCCACATAGGTTGGGAACCCCACCCACTCCAACAAAACTTAGTGGTGGATCCTGAACTAGATAATGGTTGCAGGTAGACCTTAATAAATCTTAAGTCTATAAAGTATTGATCACTTTGGGTTAGCTGTAGGGAACGGTTTCCAGCTAACGGTAGTCCGAAGACTAGTACACCGTGTCGCTTCAGGCTATTTGCACCTGTATGACAAAAGGACCCTTTCGGCTTGTTCCTAAAATGCTTTTTACTTTTAAGAAATTAGATTTAAAGGAATATATGCAGTATCATGAACAACATAAAAATCCAGAATCCCTAAATATAAGAAAGGTAAATACCCAAATAATAATGAAAGAATGATCATCAAAATTTACTAAAAATATTTTCAAAGCAAACATTTTCATAATGTACTTATGGAGATGAATATATAGAAGATACATGCTCAAAATATGCACTAATAAGTACGATAATTTTAACAAGTAAGGTAAAGAGCAAAACCAAGCAATTCTTAAAAGAACTTCCATAAAAGTCACAAACAAGACACTAATAAATATTTTCTCTCAATATTCTAACTTAAAGGTATTGAATAAATAAATATCAACAGTTTGAATCACATAGATAAACTATATATATATATATATATATTTTAGATAAAACTATATATATATATATATATATATATATATATATATATATATATATATATATACATATATATATATATATATATATATATATATATATATATATATATATATATATATATATATATATCAAATAGGCATACATGATAATATTCAAGAATTAAGTAAAAGACATGTATCCATAAAGTCACCCAAGAGGTAAGAAGATATTATCAAAAGAAAGTTTTAAAGAGGAAGCTAATTGATTAAAGAAAGGATAACATAAATTTGGTCAAAAGAATCAATAGCTAAAGTATGAGATAAGCACAAGTATGAATTCTTCAAAATAATATGAAACTTGAGCTTAACTCATATGCCTACAGAAAGATATTTATACAAAATTAGATATCATTATAAGAAATACATGAACTACGTAGAAAAATAAATATATTCATGTATCATTAATGAATATTTGAAAAACTATCACAAAATCAAAACACATATAAATAGGCTTTATTAGGCAAATACCTAATTGATTCATTAGAGGTTTAATCAAAATAAAACATGAAAATCAATAATAAATATATTATGTAAGCATAAGGTTAAAATGGAAGTATAAGAAGCTTGTACTAAACACATATATTCACAAATACCGATTAAGATAAATATGACATATTAAATACAAATCGACAAGAAGTAACTATCTCAAAACTTTTAAAGACGGAGAGTTAAAATCATATTAACTCAAATCAAAACTAAGGTCCTATGGACTAGAGTGATATGCATGCTTTATAAATAAGGATTAAGAATAACGAGCATGCATATATAAACGTGTCACACTACTAGAAAATGAGTGATAAACTATATAGTGTGAACTAATCATTTAAGCTAAGTAACTAGTCATGCTAGATAAAAAAAATAATACAAAATTAACTAAGTATGCTAGTCTTATATCTCATATTGATTTATATAATAAGCAACTAAAGGATGTTAATGTAAGCTAGTAGCAAGACATCAAGAGAAACTTGCTAGATTCAACAAATATAAACCATTTAAATAGAATCGTTTAGCATGTTACCAAAGTGGCTCTAGTGGCCACACTTGTGTTGGTGCAATTGCTTGGAAGATGACCTTTGGGCTTTGCAACCACCAACATGCTTCCTCGATGATATGTCCTGATACAAGAATCTCTACCTACAATATTAGGCGAAGACTTTGGTATCCAAATAAACTTGGATCCACATTTGTTAGATTTAGGGACCCATATACTATTTACTCTAGCATTGGTAGAAGAACTCCTACGAATAGGACAAGTTACACTCATGTGTCAAATGCGAGAGCAATAGAAGCACCTAATACTAGTGCATGCACATGTATCGGAATGATTATGAACATGTGACGTACTAGAATGATGAATATCTCTAGAGTGAGCAAGCATGGATTTGGTCTTAAGAATATCATGTTCTAATAGAAAATCATTATGCAAAAAAGTAAGAGAATCAAATTTAGCATTTAAAGCATAATTCTCTTTTTCAAATAAAGCAATTCTAGAAATAAAATCATCATTTTGTTTCTTTAAAGAGTCAATAGAAGAATCATGCAAATGATTTAGCTCACGTGCTTGCTTCTTAAGATCTTCTATTGAAGAGGAAAGAGATTTGATTTTCAAAATTAAAGTCTCATTCAAACTCTTTAAAGAAATATAAGATGAATTTTGAGAATCAAGTCTAGATAATAAACCATTGTTTTCATTTCTCAAAGCCTCATTAGATTCTTCTAAATGAATAACCTTTTCTGAACGTTCTTCATTTGTAGAATGAAAAGCCTTAACAATCTTTAAGGATTGGTTAGCCATGGCTTTCCACTTAGAGCATTTCTTACATTTAGAAGAAACATGATTGTCCATGCAACTAGAAGTAAAACCCTCTTTATCTGAGGAGGAGGAATACGATGCCATACGTAAATAAACAAGGATCTACTCTAAGGATGTTAAGCCTAACAATAGAGTCCTTGCTCTGATACCAATTGAAATTACGTGTAGGCAACTCTAGAGGGGGGTGAATAGAGTTTGTGTCGATAATCATAAAATAAAAATTAACTCTATATCACCTCCACAAAACAACTATCAAGATAGTAAATTAGGGTGCTGAAAATCAGGAGACAGAGTTCGGCCCAAACTCTGTGTGGGGGCAGAGTTTGGCCCGAACTCTGCCTCCTAGGTGGAAGAGTGGCCTTTAGGCATTTGGGCTTTGTTTGGCTTGGTGGAGCTTGGGCTTGGTTCAGGAATTGGTCTGTTTGTATGGTAGAACTTGGAGAGATATGTCTAGAGGTTGAGATGACACGGTGCGACTCAACGTACACATTCTCCTAGACTCAATAAATTGAAGATTACAGACTTGGAACAAATAGGAAAACCCAGAGCCCTTTGAGGACGCATTTCTTCTGATATTTGAGTAGACGTGAAGACATCTTTTTTCCTCCGATGTGAGGCCCCGGATTGGTCGCTAGGCGGTTCGGAGAAATCTTTTTGTATAACGCCGTCTTTGGTCCATCATTGGTTCTTCATTGCCTATGTCCTGGTTTGATCATGTTAGATCATGCTTACTGCATGTCTACAAATACATGTTAGGCGAGCAAAATATGTTGTAGTACGATACAAGCATGGCAATATGATATAGGATAATTAGGACTGCTAAGTTTAAGTAGCAACATGATAGTGAGTATATGAATATTAGTAACATCATTATGTTCAACTTAATTGATTAGCCGTATTCAAAAACATGATGTAATCATCGGGCTGCCAAGAAATCTTCGATCATCTTGGACGTGGAACTTTCAGACCGGGTTGCCAAAAAATCTTCGATCATCTTGGACGTAGAACTTCCAGAAATTGAATACCCCTTTCGACTGACGATCAGGACATATCGGTATCGTTCTCTACTTCGGAGCTGGCTACCATGTACGAGAGATTCTCCTCAACTGTTGTGCTGAAATTCCCCACGGGTTGTCCAAAGCTAGCCCGAGTCCAAGAAGTAGTTACCACTTGGAGCCTCACTTCTGATTACAGGGTCGCCCCGCAAGACCCTAAACACATTCTTCTGCACCTTTCCTCGGTGATAGACTACAAGATTGCCTAGACTCGTGGCTCGGGCAAGATAGACTCTAAGGTCATGACCATCGCCAAATGGTCCCAGGATCTCAACTCACAGAAAGACTCGTACATCATAGCTGCATGGGTCACTCTCTCCAACCCTCCACTCATCTGTTTTATCCTGGCTGTATTGAAAAGGATGGTCAGCTCCTTTGGCACCTTCATAGCAATGGCAGAGGAAACACATAACCTGACTAAAGCTAATTACGTTAAAGTCCGTATGGAGCTAGACATATCGAAGGATCTCCCCAAATCTAACCAACTCTCGCTTGGCAACAAGACTCACACCCAACATATTATCTACGATAATAATATCATATACTGTAATAACTATCATAAAAGAGGACGCCTCATCAAGCACTGTTACAGAGCACACCCGAAATTGAAAAAGAAATCTGCCGCTAAGACTACCCCTAAACAATTGTTAGATCAGGACTAGAGACCCCCGCTCCTCCCTCTTTCTAACTCCCATATCCGGTTCGAAGCCAATACGGAGCCTCCTCAGGGACAAAGTCAAATCCATAGAGTGTCTCATCAAGATGTGACACCACCCTACCAAAACCACCTCACTAAATCTTACCAACAAATTCGATATTCTAGCTACAGAAGAGACTATTCACCCTGATAACGATCAGATGACCAGCACTGACAAAAGAAGTACGGAGTCTAGAAACACCCCATCAGAAGAATCGTCACAGCCAGATAAGCCCAATCATGCAAAGGGTGCCAATACAGAGAGTAAAACACAAAGGACAAGAGAGAGAATAGTGACAGAGGCCATACAACATTACGATCCAAAAACACAAAATAATCCTAAAAAGGAGACTTCCATTCAAGCACAACAACTGCCTATCATAGGTCCTGAACCTGTAGCAAGGATGAAACAAGCTTTGTGTGCCAGTTTTGCTGATCGAGATAACTACTTCGGAGTTTTAGCCAAAATAGAAGGCGAGGTATATCTACACCCCGAGAATGACCCTGACGACTCGGATAGTCGTTTTAAGAAGCATAAAAAGGCAGACATCGGCAAAAAAAAGCCAACAAAAGAAGCGAAACAAATCCTAGGGTCATGATCACCAGATCTGTTGTAAAAAACCTCAACTCACCTTCCCCAACGTCCTTGATGATTAACATACTATCTTGGAACGTGCGGGCCATTGCTAATAAACCAACCTTGAGAAGACTAAAAGGTCTCAAGAGAATCTATAAAATTGACATTCTATTGATTATCGAAACCAAAATCCCCCCAAGAAACTCAAACCCATCCAGCTACAGTTAGGCTACCCCTATGCCATTGCTGACTGCCATAACATCTGGATCCTTTACGCTGCTGACGTAAAGCTTGAGATCATCCTTGACTCGAATCAGACGCTCTCGTACTGTGGACCACTCCTCACTTTAATCTCGAGCCCTTCTGTCCGCAGTCCAGGACAGTTACAAGATTGCCAAGCGCAAACTGCTTTCGAGCTCATTGTTAGATACCTATCTCCAACATCCTAACACCCCCTGGATCTGTATCGGGGACTTCAACGCCGTCACTTACAAAAAGGAGAAGACTGAAGGTCGCCCGTCCGCTACAATTGCCACGATCGATTATGCCAACTTCATTTTCAATGCTTACTGACTCCGCTCCAGTTCTCTGGGAACGAATTCACGTGGTACAACATGCATGAGGGAGCTCGACAAAAATACTCTCGCCTTGACCGTGCCCTCATTAATTCGTAGTAGGTCGACCTTGTGATCAAATCTAGACTCTCGCATCTCAACGCCACCAAATCGGATCACTCTCCGCTCTTCCTCGAGATCAGCAAAAAGACTACCCAGCACAAGAAGAATTTTTTATTTATGGATTTGTGGTGTCATCACCCACAGTTCAGGGATGTAGTGACGGCTACCTGGGGAGAGCAGATGACCCCGACCCCCTATACGGAGTGGCCGCCAAACTTAAAGCTACTAGAAAGGCCCTCTCCACCTAGAGCAACGAAGCTTACGGTGACATTTTTCAGGCAATTCGCGTCGCTGAGGACGACGTTGCTTGCGCTGAAATACTGTTCACTCTTGATAGATCTCCGATGGCCCGTGCCTCTCTTAACCTCACTAGAGCGCTTTTAAAGTTTCGTCTCAAAATTAAGAAGGAATTTTGGAAACAGAAACCCAGGCTGACCTGGGACATCGAGGGCGACAAGAACACGAGCTACTTTCACTCATGCATTAAGGGCCACAGACAACAACCCACCCTCCACTAGATAAAAGATGAGAGTGGCACCATCCTCCAAGACCATTGTGACATCCAATCGGTCACGGCAGATTACTAATCTAAGCTGTTTACCAAAGATACCATTTACAAAGATGAGGCCATTCTTGCGGTGATCTTTCGCCTAGTTGATGACACGGACAACACCCAACTGCTTATTTAACCCACGGAGAGTGACGTTCAAGACGTAGTATGGGCATTGAATGATCATAGTGCTCCTGGCCCAAACGGCTTCTCTGGCATTCACTTCAGATCCTGTTGGAACATTATCAGGATTGACATCTGTGAGGCGGCTATTGCCTTCTTTCAAGGAGCTAGACACCCCAAATCGATCTCCACTGCCTACCTGATTCTTATCCCCAAGAAGGATAATCCAGAGACTTTTAAAGATTTTCGCCCTTTAGTATATGCACATTCACGAATAAGATTATCTCCAAGATAATAGCTAACCGCATGTCGGGGCTTCTCCCTAAGATTATCTCTGAAGAGCATAACAGTTTTTATTTGTGGTCACAACATCCTCGATAATATCTTTCTGGCTCAAGAGATGATTACCTGCATGAAATTCTCTTCCAGGGGAGGCTACATAGCCATCAAATTGGATATAGATAAGGCATATGATCGACTGGACTGGTAATTCATGATCTGGGTGTTCAGGGCCTCCAGTTTATGAAAACTTGGATCGACATCGTTTGGAGGTCGATCAACAATATATGGTTCTCTACGGTCTTAAACGGCCAAACTGATAGATTTTTCAAATCCAGCCGCGGTGTAAGACAAGGAGATGCTCTATCTTCTACCATATTCATTATTGCCGCAGAAGCCCTTAGAAGTCTGAACCATATGGCGGGCTCCCTTCACTTCAAGCATTTCCATACTGCCAGCGATTGCCCGATCATCACTCACCTGGCTTAAGCCATCGATATCATCATCTTCTCTTCTGGAGAGGTAGGGTCCGTAGAGGTGGTCAACACTACGCTTAAGTGATACATCAGATGCTCAGGACAGCGTGTCAACCTACTAAGAGTGTTATTTACTTCCACCGTACAGTCGACAGAGAGCACACCACTTTGCTCACCAGCATCACTTCCTTCTCTATTGAGTACCCCCTATTCACTTATCTAGGGTGCCCGCTGGGATACGGCAGAACCAACGCGGGCATCTTTGAAGGATTAGTGGGGAGAATCAGAAAAAGAATCGAAGGATGGCATAATGTGACTCTTTCGCCTGGAGGGAAGATTATTCTGATCCAGCATGTGCTCTCCTCCATCCCGGTCCACACCCTGGCAGCCTGCTCTCCTCCGAAGAAGGTCATCACTAACATTAAAAATCTTTTCTCCAACTTCTTTTGGGGCCACTACGACGGTAAGGACAAGCATCATTGGGCGAGCTGGGACACCATAGCTAGACCTATGGATGAGAGAGGCCTAGGGTTTAGCAGGTTGGCCCACGTCGTAGACGCTTTCTCAATGAAAATGTGGTGAAAGCTTCGGAAGAACCGGTCATTATGGGCCCGCTTCATGAAGGCTAAATACTTCAAGCACTCACACCCGTCTTCTATGTCACGACCCGCACCCAGTGTAAGGACATGAGAAGTGGTTGCATCCAGCCTATACCGCAGTGTCGACGGTAGAACACTGTCCTAAGTCACATACATCTAACAGTTATAAGGTACCTGTACAGTTATACTCTCCGAATGGAAGAATAATATAAAGTACAACTCAATCACAACTAAGGAAGAATGTACGATAAAATAGATGGATAAGAATAAAAGAATCCACAGATAAAATACAAGATAAGAGAGAAAATCTAAATGTCTAAGATAAACAACTCCACAATATCCAGAATAATAAATCCCCAAATAACTACAAGTGTATCCAATAAGACAGAATGATAAGATACTGGTCTAGCTAACTTGCCTAGACTACTGGGGTAATATCCTCTACAAGTGCTGGGTCCTCCTGGGAGTCCAGCTCACATGTGTCATCTAGGCCTGCTCCATAGTATGTGGGATATAACTCCTCAAGGTCATCTGTAATATTTTCAACAGGTCTAGTCAGGAAGGAAGCGAGCACAGTACATCTCATGCAGTTCATATTATAACAGGAATATAAAACATGCAATAGAGTAAGATACATAAAATGTTGAAGAATATACATAAAGTAAAAAAAAGACTGTAAAGAAATATCTACTATAAATAGAGAACTAACAGTAAACTAGTAATTTAGAGTACAAGATAGACATGTGAACGGCTTGATAATAAACATGGAAGGTTGTACATGGCTACACTACTTTGGAATTGTCCACATGACTATTTCTACTCCTCCATCCCCAATCAATACACAAGAATCCGTTTAAGTTATGTTATTGTACATGATTTCACATGGGGGCCCATAAATGGGTGCACATGAATATAAACATGGGGGCTCCGTGAACATGAGAGTACATAAATCACGAGAGTGTACATGAATGGTAAAAGTACAAAAATATATGATAAAAGTGAAACACACATGACATGATGTATCCGATGCACCCGAAGGAGATAATATCGTATAAAAAGATCCATATAGTACTAATCTGTATTTCCATCGTGACAGCATCAAGTTAAGTAATCTAGAGCAAGAATATAGTCCTAGCAAGTATGAAACGGTCAGAGAATGTACTCGCCTGATATCCTGAGTATCTGAAATAAAATACTGTCTGAGGAGTGGTGTTTGGCTCCTATTTAGAACAGCACAAGTCATAACATATCCAAAATGGTAAAATAGACTGCTACAATACATTCTACATGATATTTGGGTCAATCTAGGCTAAAGTCAACCTTTGGTCAACTCTAGTCAACTACACTAGTCAACCTAGGTCAACTAGGTCAAACCTAACCCAGACAAGTCTCACTAAGCCTAACCATATCTATCCTAGCATTCACACATCATCACAATGTCATACAAGCTATCAACACAATCTCATGTGTATACATTACCATATACACATATGAATACACCTAGAAATCATATAGGCTATATCACATAGGGCTATATGCCATATACACATATATTGGCATGTACTCACATATTTTTACCACTTTTATATATACTAAAATAATATAAGCAACATACATATATACCAATTTCATATAGAAAATTTATATATATATACATTACATATTTATCTAACAAATTATATATTATATATATATATATATATATATATTATTATATATATATATATATACACACATAAATAGAGAGAGAGAGAGAGATATAGTGTGGCATGTGTGTGTGTGTTAATATTGTGTGTGTGTGTGTGTACAATAGTGTTCTCAGTTCATTGGGTTTCCTGTGTGTGTGTATGAGTGTGTGAGAAATCAATGTGTGAGTGTGTGTATATATAAAAGTAGCTATAGGGTCCCAGGAAAATAGTATAAATGTGTGTGTGTGTGTATGAGTGTGAGTCTCGAGTACATGTGTGTGTGTGTGTGTGAGAAATCAATGTGTGAGTGTGTGTGTACATTATGGTCTCAGTTTTGAATTCAGTAGAGTGTGTGTGTGTGTGTAGATAGGGAAACATCATAGGTTCTCAGGAAAACATTGTACACATGTATAATGAACTCAATGTACACAATCAGTGTCCCAGATTTCGGTTTTTACAGCCAAATAGAAATTCGAAAACCCAAACACCTAGCTAATATTAATCCTAACATGCAACTCAAACCTAGATATGATATATACAATCTACCATGGTAATTGATCATCTAAATTCAGTTTAAACACAATAAATGTCAGAAATCAGCACATTAAAAACATGGTATCAGGAATTTAGGGGAAACCCGATTTTCGAAATCCAAATACAACTAATATTCAAATTAATTGGTTGGTAAATAAAGTGTCACATGTGAGCGTGTCATACGTGTGTCATGGTGTCCAAAAATTGGACACAAATGTGTCCAAAAATTGGACACAAACGTGTCCAAAACTATTTTCCACACTCGTGTTCAACAGGACAGTGCACAGTCTCGTACACGTGTTCACTGTGTTCGTGGACACGACACGTGTTTCCACGTGGTCACGTCCACGTGTAGCCAAACACTAGGGCTACACATTGTACACACCACGACGTGTCCAAGTTGTGTCTAGTGCAGACACGAGACGCGTGTCAGTGCGTGTTATGCAACTGTACGCGCACAACGCGTGTCCAGTGCGGGTCAGATTGCTCCCCGTGTTGTGCACCAAGTGATCCCAAATTTTAGGAGGATGATGTTAGTCATGTGCCTCGTGTGTCCATGAAATTTCGTGTCCAATGGTGTCGTGTACAGTGCGCACTACACCCCGAACAGCAGGGCATCGAGCACACTGCTCGTGCTGCGTGTCCGTGTTAAATTTTGACACAAAAAGGACACAGTGGTCGACTCAGTCCACATGGAAATCATTACGTACATATAGATCTATATTTCCCTTTAATTACTTTTCAAAAACAGTAAAGTAAAATCCATTGAGACATTTTCACAAACACCTAGAACTAGGTTATGATACGTGTCCGATACGGACACAAAATCAATGCAAACTTTCACAAATCACACACCACAACCAGGGGACACCTAGATCTAGGCTAATATGCAAAGAAATCAGAATTAAAACACAATTTAGAGGGTTTACCTATAGTGTGTCAATGACAAGAAAAAGCCCAAAATAGAATGATTCCCCTTGCTAGCCAAAAGCTCCTAATTGTACCAAAACTGAGATTTCTCTCCATGAACAGAAAATAGAGTAGGATTAGACTAATGCAAGAAACTAGAGTCAAAAAGAAATTAAAATGGAATAGTTATGGATTGGGGAAGAATGACAATACCTTTCCTTTCCAAAAGTTGATTTGATACAAAAGAGACAAGACACTACCAAAATAAGTCATATTATCGACGAAATTAGCGACGTTTTAAGAAAACGTCACAGGGAAAAAACAATTTAGCGACATTTTTTTATTACGTCGCAAAACGTCGTTATTAGCGACGGACAGCAACGTTCTGCGACGTATTTAAACTACGTTTGCGTTTTAAACAGATAACGTCGCGTATAAGTCGGTAAACGTCGCTAATATTAGTGATATTAGCGACGTTTACCGACGTATATGTTAATTCATCGCTAATATCACTTATACTAGCGACGTTTACCGACGTTTTTGTGTGACGTCGCTAACTTGTAAATATAGGTCAGGTTCGATTTTCATTCCCCCCATTATTTTTCCCCCAATTATTTTCCTTCCCCCCCGACCCCGAGCCGGCTTCCCCCACCCCCTCGGCCCCCGACCCCCACCGACCTTCGGTGACCGCCGCTCTCCTCCTCCGGAGACCGTCGACCCCCTCCTCCCCCTCCACCGCCGCTCCCCCTCCACCGCCGCTCCCCCTCGCCGTTCGCCAGAGCCAGCTCCAGCCACCTCGACCGCCGCTCTCCCTCGCCGTCGTCGCTCCCCCTCGTTGTCACGGTCAGGTAAACCCTAACTCTAACCGGCTCGACACCTCAACACGAGCCTGTGCACATTTCTTGTTTGGACACCTCGTGTCTAGTTTGCTAGACACGAGACACCCCCCTGACATATGTATAAACCTTGTGCACACATTAATTGATATGAATTTGGGTTTTTGATTCGAATTAAGGGTTCTTCACATATTTTTTGAAACTGTCCAGTTTGAGCATTTTCTAAAATCTTTTAAGTAAATTAAATTGTTAAATAATGTAGATTCATGATGTTTAAGATGTATACAATATCTGAGATGTTAGTTTACATGGCCGAGGTTCATGGAATGCAAGTTTGGGTTGTATTTATTCAAATTTGGGTTCGAAAAAGGGATTTTCTGATACATGTATTGTTCTTTGTGTTTTCAAGAGTAAAATTGATAATTAAGATGCTAATTCATATAATGTAATGTTATTTACTGTAGGACATTGAAACTGAGTAACTGCCCTCTATATTGTTCAGTCCCCTTTCTTAGTTGTTCAGTCGACTTCTAGGTAGGTAAAGGCCACTTCTTAGATGTATCATTTGATGGAAGGGAGAGGGGGCATAAGTGTTCAGTCCTTGTTCAACTTATGAACATGTATCAGTTCCAAAGTTACTAGTATCAGCCATAGTCAACCATAGTATCTTTTAGATTAGGATTTGAACCCATATTCAGTCAAACCCTTCTCATCCTTGTTCAGTCCTTGAACTTAAACCAATCCTTGAATGTGAAGTCTAGTATATATATTTGATTAGCTTTGTATATATATGTGTATCTCGATTTGTGTTTGGTTGCAGTGGTTAGGATTTAGTTATATATTGGGTTACCTAAGGGTTGAGTTCAGAGTTTAGAGTGGAGTGTGAAGAGGGAAAGTTAGTATGTGACATTGAGAGTTCACAAAGATGGTAGGGTGTATCAGATTTGATAAAAGAAGGGAGTGATGGCTATATATCGATTGTATCTATAAAGGTTGTATATATAAAGGATAGTATAGTGACTTATGGTAAGTTAAAGATTGTGGGTTCAGTCTAAGAAATTAGTCTTAGTGTGTAGAGTAGTACGTAGAGGAGTATGGCTACTAGTGATATATAGATATGTAGGTCCATGTGTATCTGTATCGGACTATCGCT
This sequence comes from Iris pallida, assembly GCA_029216955.1. NCBI lineage: Eukaryota > Viridiplantae > Streptophyta > Magnoliopsida > Asparagales > Iridaceae > Iris > Iris pallida. The sequence goes on along the minus strand of JANAVB010021595.1, from coordinate 6,281,897 downwards.
ATCGGTATCGAACTATCGCTATCGGTATCGGACTATCGCTATCGGTATCGAACTATCGGTATCGATCGAACTATCGGTATCGGACTATCGCTATCGGTATCGGACTATCGCTATCAGTATCGACCGTATATACGGTCTACCTAACCTATATACTGATACTAATTTGATACTCTCTGATATTAAGTACATCCGGCTTACTAGCTAGCGGATCCACCAGTTACATGATTATATACTAATTATGTTTATATAAAGTATACATGTATAATAGTAGGTAATGATATGCAAAACTGAAAATATAAATGCAATGCATGTATATAAAGTGTGTAGATAGTCAAACCCTTCTCATCCTTCTTTTATTTTATATTGACTTCCATGATATGACAGCTTCTAAAAAAAAAAAAAGAATCCTCTACTAGACATCGCACTCTCCTTTTCAGAACATCAACTAGTATTACTACCTTGATGTATATATAAAGTATGCATGTATAATAGTAGGTAATGATATGCAAAACTGAAAAGATAAATGCAATACATGAATGAATGGATGAAAAGATAAATGCAATCCATCGAAAAAGCTTTGACACTTGCATATCATTCACTACCTTGATGTATCTATCTTACAGAATTATGGAGCTGAATTACTATCTGCAGAATCGTACTTGGATGTACAACCGTCATCCTGATGACATGTGCGGTGTGCGGGATGAATTCATAGAGGGTGTACACCAGTTCCTGCAGTTTGCCAAGGCGTTCCCTCAGTACATGGACGGTACCAAAATTAAGTGTCCGTGTGTGAGATGTCGCAACTTGAAATATCATCCAGAAGTGGATGTCACGTATCATTTATACTCGAAGGGTTTCACGCCGAATTACTATCAGTAGAGCGAGCACGGAGAACTTGTGTCTTTAGTATCGGAGTACGAGCCTTATGTGGATGTCTACAACAACGCTCCTTACGACGATGGGTTGGTGAACATGGTTTTTGACGCAGCCGGACCTAGTTTCGATCCGGATGATCATGATGCACCTGAGGAGGCACCGAACCCCGATGCTGCACAGTTCATGGAGTTGCTGGAGAATGCAAGGACTCTATTATATCCTGGTTGTGAGGATCATTCACCGTTGGAGGTGGTTACAAGATTGTTGAGCATCAAGTCCAATTTTAACATGTCGCAAGATTGCTACAACCGTATTATGGAGTTGCTTATAGAAATATTGCCTGAGGGTGCGAAGTTGCCTAAAGACTTCTACCGGTCTAAGAGGATGGTTAGATCGCTCTGGATGGGATATGAAAAAATCGATGCCTGTCGCAACGGGTGCATGTTGTACTACAAAGATGACAAGGATGAAGACGCCTGCAGATTTTGTGGTGTCGATCGCTACAGGAAGCCTACCTCTTCGATGCACTACTTGTCGTTGACGCCGCGTTTGCAGCGGTTGTTTATGGTGAAGGAAACTGCAGAAAACATGAGTTGGCATAAGCGGGAACATACCGAAGGAGTGTTGGATCATCCATCTGATGGAGAAGCATGGAAGCACTTTGATCGAGAGTATCCAGATTTTGCTTCTGATCCGCGTAATGTTAGATTGGGTCTCTGCTCTGACGGTTTTACCCCATTCGGACTTTCGGGATCCCAGTATTCGTGTTGGCCTGTGATCGTCACCCCGTACAATCTACCGCCTTAGATGTGCATGAAGACTCCATATATGTTCCTCACCGTTATTATCCCAGGTCCGAACAATCCGAAAAGGAACATCGATGTTTATTTACAGCCATTGATTGATGAGTTGAATCAGCTGTGGGAAGTAGGTTCCAACACGTACGATGTATCTAGAAAACAAAATTTCCAGATGCGGGCAGCACTTATGTGGACCATCAACGACTTTCCGGCCTATGGAATGTTATCTGGATGGAGCACGCATGGTCGTCTTTCATGTCCGTATTGCATGGACGACACTAAGGCTTTCCGTTTGAAACACGGAGGCAAACCGTGCTTCTTCGATTGTCATCGACAATTCCTGCCGAAGGATCATCCGTACCGGAGGAACATGAATGCTTTTCGTGCTGGCGTTGTGGAGAAGGGTGATCCACCGACAAGGTGGTGCGGAGCCACGATATGGGAGGAGGTTAGAGATTTACCAAGTGCTATTGAGCAGCCTGCTACGGGCTACAAGTGTGACGGATTTGGTCGCACTCATAACTGGACGAAGAGGAGTATATTCTGGGATCTGCCATACTGGAGCACCAATCTGATTAGACATAACCTTGATGTCATGCATATCGAGAAGAATGTGTTTGACAACATAATTAATACTGTAATGGACGTAAAGGGGAAGACGAAAGACAATCCTAAGGCTAGATTGGACTTGAAAGAAATATGTAGACGTCCTGCATTGCATTTGATAGAGGACGGGAATGGGAAGTTGAAGCAGCCTAAGGCAATTTTCTCACTGGAGAAGGAGGATAAAGTGAGGCTTTGTAGGTGGATTCAAGGTCTGAAATTTCCAGATGGGTATGTTTCAAACTTGAGAAGATGCGTCGACCTCAAGGAGAATAAACTGACAGGTATGAAGAGCCATGATTGTCACGTATTCATGGAGCGGTTAATTCCGATTGCATTTCGGGAATTCTTACCGCAGGCAGTTTGGGATCCATTGACGGAGCTTAGCATATTCTTCAGGGACCTTTGTTCTAAGAAATTGCTCGTTGATCGTCTAGAAAAGCAAGAGAAGGACATTGCGGTAACACTGTGCAAGCTAGAGAGGGTGTTTCCTCCTGGATTCTTCGACTCTATGGAGCATTTGCCGATTCATCTTTCCTACGAGGCACGTGTTGGTGGACCCGTCGAATATCGATGGATGTACCCGTTCGAGCGACATTTGAATCACCTAAAAAGAAAGGTAAAAAATAAGGCTCGGGTCGAGGGTTCTATTTGTGAAGCCTATATTCTCGAGGAGATTACAAATTTCTGCTCCTCCTATTTCAAACCTCATGTTGCTACGAATAGAACGAGGGCTCCGAGAAACGACGACGGATATCAAAAATTTAATGATGGAATACTGAAAGTATTCAATGCGTCCGGAAAGCCTTCGGGGAAAATAAAGAAGAGATATTTGAATGACGAAGAGCTAAGGGCTGCTCAGTTGTATGTATTACTCAATTGCGACGAGGATGAAGTGGAGAAGCTAGAGGGGTAAGTAAGGAATGATGAGTTTACGTCATCTCAATGTAATAGTATAAGCTAATATTATTGTACTAATCGTTCTAATGCTTCGTTGTTTTCCAGCACATATAATGATGAGTTGAGGCTGGTTAGACCCTACCTAACAAACGAAGCATTAGAACAAGAAATGAGACGTCATTTTCCTTCTTGGTTGAGCGAATATGTAAGCAGCTCGGTAATATTTACTGGCCTCTTCTAATGCAACTGCGCAATAAATAACTTATTATCTCTTCTTTGATATTCAGGTCGATCGTCTAATTTCACCCGAGATTGAATTAATTAGAACTCTTGCCAAGGGACCAATTACTTTTGTTAAAACATGGCAAAGTTATTGTGTCAATGGCTTTCGGTTCAAGTCGACAAATGCTCCGATTAGAGACAGCTTCCTGGATCTTGATTCCACGAAGAACAGTTGTTTGTGTATCAAGTCTTCGAACTACAAAGACGTCGATCCAGGAAATGATTTCTTTGGCATCTTGTGAGAGATTGTGGAGTTGTCATATAATTATGGCAGAGAACCTGCAAAGATCATGTTGTTCAAGTGTGAATGGTTCGATCCGATTGAAAATCAAGGCTGGAAAATTGACAAGCATGGTCTTGTGGATATAAACTACAAGCGTAGATATCAAGGCTACGAACCGTTTGTCCTAGCAACTCAGGCTCAGCTCGTGTACTTCACAGCTTATCCGAGACAGAGAGCAACGAAGTCTGACTGGTGGGCAGTATGCAAGACTAAAGCTAGAGATACTTTTGATGTTGACGAAAAAGCTTACCAGTAGGACGAGCTACCTCCTGTAACCAATATTGTCGATGTAGACTCCACGGAAGTTACGCATTACACGACACATAATGTAGAAGATGTAGAATTATCCGAAGAGGAAGACGAAGCCGACGAAGGTGAAGACGAAAGTGAAGATGAGGAGGAAGAGGAAGATGAGGTCGAGGAAGACGAACAAGATGATTATTCTGAAGATGATTGAGAGAGATATACTTATCTGAACTTAGATGTTTCTTCTAGAATATATTATCTGGACTTAGATGTTTATTGTAGAATGTATCATCATATGTTACCTTGGTTATTATCTTTGTTGTACTGTCATATTTCTAGTCTCTATTATTTGTTGTACTTTCATATTTCTAGTCTCTATTATTTGTTGTACTTTTATATTTCTAGTCTCTATTATTTCTTGTACTATCATATACTGTTATCAGGTATGGCAGGTCATCGCGGAGCGTTACGAGGGACACGACGAGGACATGATCCTCCAGTACTTCCTATAGGTACTGCTAGAGGACGGAGTTTTCCTTCGGTACCTCCTACTGGTACCGGCTCTGGATCTTCGTCGCCGATTACTCCTCCATATCGGATAGTAGCTGGGCCTGCTGGGACGACATCACGTGGCATATCTCCTGGGACGAGTAGTTCCAGGCCTGTTGAGAGTGCTCGCCCGTCTAGCGTTCCTAATGCTGATATGACGATGGAGACGGATGAGCAGATGGCGGAGGCTACGCCGACGGCCGAGGAGGATGCGCCGACGGCCGACCAGCATCATGAAGATAATGCGTGCGCACCTCCGGAGGAGGGGAGGACGGAGATCTGGGCCGACGGTACAAAGTAGGTATTTTGGTTTATGATTTTTTTTTTCTGTTTTTATCATAAATTAACTTTTTTCATGAATATAATATGTCTGTATAGATATCGTCCTCCAGGGGTACAGAGACGCCTAGGCGATATGCTGAGGCATAATTATGGTGGTCCCTGGATTAACTACTCTGATGCTCCAGACGAAAGGAAGAACTACTGGTTTACGCGTTTCAAGGTTAAAATAGATTTGTTTTTAACATGAATCATTTAATTTATGCATATTATATATAACTGATAAATATTTGGTTTCGTACTGTTCTAGGATATGTTTTACTATCCACCGCACCGGGCCGAACTGATCGAGGGGATGTTTCCTTCCGTCGCTGCTAAGCTGATCCGCGACTCTATTAATGATCAGAAGGAACATGATCGTGCCGGAAAGCCGATCAAAGGTTGGATCACCCCTGATCAGTGGAATGCGATGAAGGCTCGATTCAACGAGCCATGGTACAAGGAGAAGTCGAAGAAGGCTAAGGCGGCTAGGCAATATGCCTCGAAGTGGTATGGTGGGTCGATTCCGATGACGGAACATTTCCGTCGTCTGGTATGTCTTTCTCTTTTAGAAATATTATTTTAATACAAATCTGATAAATTATTACTAAGATAATATATTTAATTACAGGTAAGGAAGGTCGGTAACACCGACATGGTGACCGTCTTCCTGGCCACCCATCGGAAGGGCGGAGTCCTTATTGACGAGAGGGCCGAGCAGACCTATGTAAGTATTACAATACGTTATCTTAATTTAATACTTCGTGTCAATTTTAATATAACTTAGTAAATATGATGCAAATAAATATTCATGAAGTTAGTAAAAATAAGTACATAAATTAGAAATTAGAAATCATAGAGTACTATCCATACTTTCTAGACCGAGCATCAGAGGCTGCGGGAACGGGCGACTGCTAGTGCACCTGATGCAGGAGTGGCCGGTACTTCCTCGCAGCCCACTCAAGCTCTGTCGGAGGACGAGCTGTGGATGACCGCCGCTGGTGGCCTCCATAGGGGTACGTACTACGGTACGGGATCCTATGGCGCCCTAGTTGCGACCCAGTCCTCTAGGACATCTCCTGCTAGTGCGCATGGTCTACAGCCGTCCCAGGAGTCTGCCCGAGTCCACCAGATGATGGAGTCTCTCCGTGACGACCTGCTACGACGGATCGAGCAGCAGTCTCAGCACCCTACGGACGATCCTGCACTGATAGCACGATTGGATGCGCTCGACCGCGCCATTATGGGGCTCGTGGAGACGACTGAGAGGACAGAGCGCACCGTTGGAGGGTTAGAGCGCACGATGACGGAGTTGCAGACAGGACAGGTGACCATGGCCGAGACGGTGAGATTGGCGCAGGATTCGATGGTCCAGAGCAGTGGTAGAATGTTATCTATCATGGATTCATACAACCAGCGACTTACAGCGTTGGAGCATGCTGGTACTCTGGGTGCGCCTTCATCGTCGTCGACTCTGCCGCCTCCACCGCCTTCTTCTTCGATACCGACTCCACCGACGTCACAGCCTGGCGCTCCATCTGTATCGATTTCACTTGCGGAGTATGAGGAGTTGTTATCCCTTCGTCGCGACGGTGCCCCTCCTGCACCAGATCACTAGTAGTCCTAGTTAGGACTTTTGTTTGTGTTTGTATCATCATATGTTTGTGACTTATGATTGGATGTTTGGATTTGGATGTTAATTGTGTTTGTATCGATTTGACTTGTGACTTGTTTGGATTGGATGTTTGGATTGGATGTTAATTCCTTCGTCGATAAATGTTAATTGTGTTTGGATTGGATGTTAATTAACTTAGATTAAAGCTATATGTGTAGCATCTTGAATTGTGAGTGGAGGTTTGAATGCGCTGTGATTTGGAATTGTGAGTGGGGATTTGAATGTGTACCTATATGTGTAGCATCTTGAATTGTGAGTGGTAATATAGAATCTGTGTTTTATTTTTTTTACAATTTTAGCGACGTTTAGCGACGCTTACTGACGTTTATCGACGTCAGTTTCCGACGTTTACCGACGAGAAGCTGCAAAAAATATATTTTTCCGACGTTTTTTCGACATTTACCGACGACTAACTGCAAAAAAAGTACAGGTCTCCGACGCTTTTCCGACGTTTACCGACGACTAGCTGCAAAAAAATGTACAGGTCTCCGACGTCTAGCAACTACATTCACGTCGCTATATTACCGACGAAACGACGGTAGACGTCGGGAATTATTCCAGGACTTCACCGACGTGTAGCGACTACATATACGTCGCTAATATACCGCCGACCCGACGGTAGACGTCGAGAACTCACCGACGTACAGTTACGTCGCTGGATGTCGGTAATTGCGACGTTCAGCGACGTTTTTGTAATCAGCGACTAAGGAAACGGCGACAAAACTTAAACGTCGGTAATTGCGTCGGTGCTTCATATTAGCGACGGATTTTATTGTTTTAGCGACGTTTTTGGGCGTCGCTAAAACCACTTATTTTGGTAGTGAGAACAATATGAAGAGAGACTTTATAGTGGGGGAATTCCTAGGTGGCCAGTCACTAAAGGAAGGAATTAGGGTTAGGGTGATAGCTAATGGGCTTGGGCCAAGTTTCAATGGTTATGGAAATCACTTCTTAAGTCAAAAGCCCATGAACCTAATCATTTATTCTCCTATTTGAAACTTGATTCTAAATGACTTAACTTGGGTTGACTTAAGTTAGACTAGGGTCCCACCATGCTAATCAAGTCACCATAGCTAGAGTCAACATCTAGGTTAGTCTCCAAAGTCTCAACTAACAAAAGTCAAAAATAATAATCATCACTTCAATAATTTAAAATAAATTCAAAATTTACAAAATGACCAAAAATCCCTCAAGCTAAAATGTGGTAGTGACATTCTGTCTCTGCCAACAACAGATTTTCGGTATCTTGGTGATGCATCCTGAATGGTAGGCAGCTGGCAGAGCCATTGATTCGACTTCAGCTGGGTACGGGCGAATCGTCCATATATTTCGAAGGGTGGGCCGGGAACGACATTATGCCCCCTAAACAGGGGCCTCGACTACTGCTACCATCAAAGATCTGTGGTCCAGAGAGGAAGATTAGAACCGGAAGCAGATCTCAGAGTGGCTTGGTAAGGAGGTTGTGGCCACTATCGACGACTCTGGTGTAGTGATTGGCGCGGTGCGAGACACATTGTGGTGGTCCCTCATGACCAATGGAACTTTCACTCTGGCTACCGCTCGAAGAGCGGTCCGTGGTATCGACAACCCTTCCCCCATCAGTAGGGCATTTTGGCAATCTTGTATCCCTAAGAAGTGGTCTTTCCTGATATGGAAAGCGCTTCGCAAAAAACTTCCCACTGATGATGTCACAGCTACCATCGGTTTCAGCTTAGCATCAGCTTGCCATTGTTGCTCGGATAGACAGGTTGAAACTGCTGAATACATCGTTTATTGTAGCCAACTACCTATGGAAGTGTGGACCAGGCTCAACAATCTATTCCTCTCGGATTAGGATGCTGGGGGCTTCAGCGATCTCCTTGCCGCATGGTGTAAAGCATCGCACGGCCACCAGATCGTCGCAGCCGTCGCTACATGGGTTATTTATTAGAATATGAACAAATTCAGATACGAGGGGCGACAGTTCACCTTCAACCAACTGAATCTTGAGGTACACAAACATATTCACAAAGCCAGCCGACACTAGAAGCACGTTCGGGTGAATTTTTGGCCACCCCTGATTAGCTGACCTCTTGCATGGCCTTAGGCCGGGGGATTGTCCCCTGTTTTTTGTTTTCTTTGGGATTACTTATAAAGGCTTCGACATTTTACGCCTGTTATATTAATATATATTTCTGTATTTTTAAATATATATATATATATTTAAAACATATATATATTATATATATATTTTTCTAAAACCAAATGTCTGTGGACTAAAGCCCTCGGGCTAGAGCCACCCAGCCAGCAGTTGGCCTGGGAGCCGTAGCCACTGCCACCCAGCCAATCCCGTGGGGGTTCGATCGTGCGACCTCACACCCCGGTGCCAACGGCCTTACCGTTACACTAACGTGCCATTGGCATATATATATATATATATATATATATATATATATATATATATATATAGGAAAATGATAATTGTATTGATACTAAAATAAATAACATCCAATCAAGTAGGGGTTAACCCCTCATCATTCCCATCCCTTGAACATCATGTTCCACATTGTGTAGTAACCCAATAGGAATTTTACATTGTCTTTTAAATATACGGTTATTTCATTCTTTCCAAGCATATTAGACTATAGATGCTAGTCATGAACATGCCTCCCGAAACCAAATTAGGCCTCTATGCTTCTTTGACGTGAGCTTATGCACCACACTTTCTATGTCCATCCCGTCATCCGAATGAATGTCAATTATCGTTTCCTGTTTCTGCCACAGCCACGAGGGTACTACACACCTAAAAAATAGGTGATCCATCGATTCATTATGTTGACCACATAATGAATCGATGTTGCCAACCGATCATGTTGAATCCCTCGCTCGTCAGCAACCGATTGGGCATCCATGTTGCCTACAATGACTCACCTTGTAGCAACCGTCAAACTAATATCATGCATGCTATTCAACGTAAGGAGAAGAGCGATCGGAGGCCTACTCTCCCTTCCTTTCACGGTATGCACAAAATATCTCATGAGATAGCATGTATGCCCCTATGCAAGAAAAAGTCCGTACATACTTTCTCCAAACGACGAATAGTTGCACATGGCAACATAATCGGTTGTAGTCGAAAGGATGCAATAGCTATAACAACTGATCTCACCAGTACGATTTGACTCTAAAAGAGAGGCACTAAGCCTGCCAACCCTCCAACCTTTTCTAAACGTATTCAGTCATGCGTTGATAGTCAACCTGTTGAGCATAATTGACAAATAGTTGTATGCCAAGATACTTAATAGGAAGTACCCCTCCAGTAATTCCCAGAATGTCCGCACTAGTCTCATTTTCATGACAGAGGGAGTTGAAATATACTATACTTTTATCTCTATTTAGCTGAAGCTAGTTAGTAACCCGAACTTCTCCATGATGGTAACTACCTTTGTAATCCTTTCGATAGAAGACTCTAAGTGTAGATCCCCATATAGGGGTGAATAGGGTAAAAAAATTACCAACACAAATTTGCTCAGCAAAATAAATGTTTAAAAGAGAAGGCAAGAAATCAAACACTCTATGTATCCTGGTATCCTTCCTTAGGGCACTCTAGTCCCGGAACTCTCTTCGGCTTTAACCCGCTATTGAATGAATAGTACAACACGAGCTATGATCCGAAGACTCGTCAACTTCTTACACACGAGTTTTGATCGAAAGGTTCGTCAGCTTCTAATGCACAAGCTTTTATCCGAAGATTCGTCAACTTCTTTTACAAGGAAGGGTTTTTATCCTCGAGAATACTTGAAAGATCAAGGTTACAAGTCTTGAACATCATTAACACTTTGGTGGATGGTAAATTAAAGCTTTGTAGAGTAATGTAGAAGATTTTTGGTAGTTGAGAAAATTTAAGGCTCAAATGGATGAGCATTTATGAAGAAGGGAGAAGACTGTTTATATAATTCCAAAGCATAAAGCAGTTTTAGCAGACGATAGGAAGATCCATCGAACTTTTGCAGAAATTCATCGATTTATCTGAAGCCGACAGCATGAAATATAAACAAATATATTGGATTCATTAAATGCGCTGTCAGGAGTCGTTGGATTTGAATTTAAAATATAGCCAACTGTGTAATTCGGTCATCCGTTGATTGTCCGCAAAAATTAGATGGCTGATCCGGATGGACCACAAAGTACTTGCTATTTTCATTCGGATCTTCCGACGGTATTCTGCAAAAATCCGACAGATGACCCAAATGGACCACATAAGACTTTGTATATCCACTCGGATTGTCACGCCCCAGAACCAGAATACTGGAGAACGGGGGCAGACATAGCCAGCTACGTATAATGAAGTGGAATCCACCTCAGTATACGGTCACGGCTGTCTAGATATGTGAGGGTTTATCTACAAGCCATCGGTCTCTTAAGGTCATAAAATAGCCTATTGTATCAATCTCAACCAACTAATAATAGTTACAAGAAGTCAGACCACCAAATACACAATAGTAAGGCGTCCCATACATTACATATTCGGAATGATCATGAAGCTAGTCGTTACAAAATGTGAGGACTAGCAAGAGTTTAGTCATACATGATCAACACTAGGTTGCCAATTATGTTACAGCCCGTAGGCAGACAGTAAGTAAAATGTAAACGAGCTAACACTTGCTCGGCGGCTAAACGCCTCAAAAAGAATAATTTTACAATAGAGTGGAAAAGCAAAATAAACCCACTCGTTGCCCTGGTTACGCCTGGTGTTCACCATCGGGCTGGAAAACCGGTAGATTCCTTGGAGTTGCTCCGGTATCTGGCCATACAAAACCAGCTGGATCAGATACCAGAAAGAGCAAGTGCCACAAAGGAGGCCACGAAATAAGAACAAAAGCCAGCATATCAGAACATAAGAAATAGGAGAAAAGTACAAGTAATAAAGAGTACAACAGGACAATAAACGACTAGGGACGTGGAACCCTTCCGGGAGCCAGGTTACAAACCGTAAACCAAACAAGGACCGGGGTTGTAACCCTTCGCCTGAATAGCACTTGTCTCTATCCATTTATTGTTAAAGATAAGTAGAACAATCATGCACGGGAGTACCAGGTACAGGGACTTAGACGAGACTTGGACCAGGCTAGACATCATCCATTCACAAACGGCCAAGCAATTACTACGGCTTACTACTTAACTAACTAGGGTTATCACAAGCCTAATTACTAGCAAGATGCAAATGAGAAATTCCAAGTCCGGTTACCTGTTTGTTACTACCTGAGTGATCCCAGCAAGAAAAGAAAAAGATAGCATGATATAGCAGACACACTATAGTAAGATACATGTGTCCTAAGGTACCACACTCGACGGCGGGCTAGAAGTGCGCTCATCTCGACGGATAGCAACAAATCCCAAGTATATATGTATATAAGGCTGGGACCAAAGGGGCAACAGATAACTGAGAAATTCTCCATGAACTATTTGATCAATCTAGTCATTACCCTAGCCAGATTCAGCATGAATCCCTGACCGTGGCACTCAGGGAGTCACGTCCTAGACATGATGCGAGACAAGACAAAACAAGTAGATTTGCACAAACAACAAGAAAGAACACCTACGGTATCAGAGTTGATTATACAGGTTAAGTTAGCCGTCGTAACAGCATCAAGTCAAGTCAAGTTACAAGTTATAGGTGTACAAGTTACAAGTCACAAGTCAGGAGTGTGCCGCCACGAGCCACTATCGAGTTATCAGGTTACAAGTCAAGATTAATCATGAAGTACAGGTTAAAAGTCAAGGGTGCACCCCAACGGGTCACTATCAAGAGATCAGAAAGTACTAAAATCATATTTCACAGAAATCACAAAAATCGTACTAGTCATAGCAAATACTAAAAATCGTGTCAGGTCGTGTTGGGTCAAGGTAGTCGTGCTGTGTAGAACAAGATCTCAAAACCTAATCCACAAAAGAGAAGCCAAGTCCAAGAAATAAAACCAAATCATCATGGGCAAGTGGGTTGCGCAGGGGGGGATGGCACAGGAGATCAGAGGGTTAGGTTGCGCAGGGTGTCAGAGGGTTGGGTTGGACTGCGCCAGGATTAGATGGCGCTGGGTTGAGCTGCGCAGGGGGCGAAGTGCGCAGGCTTCAAGTGCGCGGGGTTGGACTGCGCTGAGTCAGATTGTGCTTGGATCCAAGTACGCTGGGTGGGGTTGCGCAGAGATTGAACTGCGCAGGATCCAGGGGTGCTGGAAGCAAGCGCAAGTCGACCCAGCACTAAGGAGCACTGGCCGGGAAGTGTTGCGCAATCCGGTCTTGCGCTAAAGAGCGCAGGCCGAGGGGGAAGCTGGCGCAATCTGGCCTTGCGCTAAAGAGCGCAGGCCGAGAGGTCTTCTTCTCCAAGGCTGAGATGATCTTCTCAAGAACACCAAAACTTTAATCTTTCATATCTTGGCCAAATCAAAACCAAATCTAGATTTTCAAAGTTCTAACTTGTGTAAAATTGAATTCTCTTCCACATGGAAGCATCAAAACAAGAAAAATTACATGTTTAATAGATCAAAACCAAAAAAATCCAAAAATAATTAAAACTTAGATCTAGAACAATGGAGACTCCAAATCACCAAATGCCAAGTTCTAATGTTGTTCACCATGGCCTAATCTAGCTAATGGACAAATAAAATAGGGTTCTCATGTGGTGGCAAGGTGCACTTGCCTATGGTGTTGGTGTTGTGTGGAGGAAGAAAGAAGAAGATGGAGGAAAAATAAATGAAAGTAAAGAGGAGAGAGAAAAGTTAGGTAGGATTAAATGAGGGTGGGTTGTGGTGGAAATGAGGGTTGAGCATAAGCTAAGGTGTTCCAAGCATATTAAACCAAACCAAACCAATCCTACTCCACAAAATAAAACCAAGCCATGTCAAAACCCATTTTACGAAAAAACCCAAAATCTGCAAGTCGAGTCAAAATACAATTACAGGCCAAACTCCGAGAAAAGAAAATACAAGTCCGAAATACATGCAAGCTTAATTCAAATACGTATTCCATATATGGACATTACAACTATATCCACCTTAAAAGAATTCCGTCCTCGGAATTTAAATCAAGATGCTAGAGATGTAAGGGAAGGCTATACTATCACAAGCAATCTACGCTACCAATCAATCATACAATCATACATGCAAGCAAGGAATCGAAGTGCAAGGCATAAGGAAGATATTATACCTCACGAGCCAAACCGATTGGGATAACGTGATCGGATATCATCCTCACACTCCCACGTTTGACTCTCCCAAGGAGCGATGAACTCAAGCAACACGAACTAAACTGATAGTCTTGCGCTTGAGGTCTCTCCCTTTGGTCAAATAGGGACACGGGCCTCTCCTCATACGAAAAGGTTGGTACCAATAATCGTTTTCGAATGATCTAGGACATGGCTCGGGCCCGGGATATACCGTTGTAATTAGGATACATGAAACATGACATGTGTCCCGTATAACGACGGCAGAAAATAAGACAATAGGACACAGATACCTCTCTGCCGATTCTAGATCTGGGCCTGGGCCAGGGCGAACTGCTGAGGCCTCTGTTGCTGGAAGGCCTGGGCCTGAGACGACAATGGACCCGGGAACGGGAGCTGCTGTAGTTGGTGAACTGGAGCTGGTTCTGGTGCTGGTGCTGGTGCTGGTCCCATAACCGAGGGACTAGTTACTGTCGACGATGATCTGTTTCTGAACGGACAAGATCCTATCATGTGGTCCGGCGAACCACAAACCAAGCACAATCCCTGTGCTCTGCGGCACTCAGTAACAACATGCCCGGGCTTCCCGCAATAAGAATAACCGGTTGCGAAAGGCCGCTTCTGCTTCTGCTGCTGGGAATAGGTTGGGACAGAGTGCTGTAAGGAGGTAACCGAACTTGTCCTCGTAGCTCCAATGGTCAGGGACCTAGCTGCTGGGGCCGGTGCTGAGGATTGGTTTATCTGGTCGTGAGACCGCTTCCGATCTCCGGTCCGGTCCGCTATCCTTCGGGAAGTGTACTCATGCCTCCTCACTGCTCGCAAGACGGCATCAAAAGTTCTGTGCTCGAACTGCTCTACTGCCAATATGATATCTAAGTGGAGCCCCTGCTAAAATTGCTGTGCTCTGTCTAGCTCGGTTGCCACCAAGGTGGGAGCAAACCGACTCAACCTTGAAAACTCGGCCGCATATCCGTCGACCGTCCTGCTCATCTGCCTGAGATTACTAAACCTGGCCCGCAGGTCATATCTAGCCACTGCGTCAAAGTACTTGGTCTGGAACATATTACTGAATACCGCCCATATGACAGGCGTACTCAAACTCGTTGCTTGCATAGCCCACCAGCTGCGAGCTAGATCTAGTAACTGCAGGCGCACCACTGCCACCTTCTCTGCTTCAGGGGTCATGGCTGCCTCCATGATAACTTCAATGTCCTGTAGCCAGGCATCTGCAGCAATAGCATCCTCGCTGCCGTCGAAGAAGGGAGGGTTCAGGCACTTGAATTGTTGACCGCACTATTCCCTCGAGGACCACTTTCGCTCACAGCATCTTGTACTGCTTGCTGCAAGGCATCACCTCAACGATCCTGAGACGTAAGCAACTCACGGATGAGCCCTATCAAGACCCCATCCTCTGACCCTGCTGGCTGAACTGGCTGGACTGGGGGCACTGGTTCTCCAGAAGGCATGGCTCGGGAGGCGGCTGCTGAGGACTGATCTTGATCTTCTTGCTGTTGCTGGGTTGCCAGCCGAACTTCTTCTGGCTGATCAACAGGAACGATGCTACTGAAGTAATGACATCAGGAATATTAAGGAAGGACCAGGATAGAACAATGATGCAAGCATGTTATCAAGTCAGGGATCCAAGGAGATAAGAAGATACGAGTGGAGATCAAAGGCGAGTACAGATTGAGACATCTATCCGGTAAACCCTCATATTTCTTGATTGATAAGACCTGTATGGGCCACTACTTAAACCATATCACGCCCCAGAACCAGAATACTGGAGAGCGGGGGCAGACATAGCCAGCTACGTATAATGAAATAGAATTCACCTTACTATACGGTCACAGCTGTCTAGATATGTGAGGGTTTATCTACAAGCCATCGGTCTCTTAAGGTCATAAAATAGCCTATTGTCTCAATTTCAACCAACTAATAATAGTTACAAGATGTCAGACCACCAAATACACAATAGTAAGGCATCCCATACATTACATATTCGGAATGATTATGAAGCTAGTCGTTACAAAATGTGAAGACTAGCAAGAGTTTAGTCATACATGATCAATCCTAGGTTGCCAATCATGTTACAGCCCGTAGGCAGACAGTAAGTAAAATTTACACGAGCTAACACTTGCTCGGCGGCTAAACGCCTCAAAAAGAATAATTTTACAATAGAGTGGGAAAGCAAAATAAACCCACTCGTTGCCCTGGTTATGCCTGGTGTTCACCATCGGGCTGGAAAACCGGTAGATTCCCTAAAGTTGCTCCGGTATCTGGCCATACAAAACCAGCTGGGTCAGATCCCAGAAAGAGCAAGTGCCACAAAGGAGGCCACGAAATAAGAACAAAAGCCAGCATATCAGAACATAAAAAATAAGAGAAAAGTACAAGTAATAAAGAGTACAACAGGACAATAAACGACTAGGGACGTGGAACCCTTCCGGGAGCCAGGTTATAACCCGTAAACCAAACAAGGATCGGGGTTGTAACCCTTCGCCTGAATAGCACTTGTCTCTATCCATTTATTGTTAAAGATAAGTAGAACAATCATGCACGTGAGTACCAGGTATAGGGACTTAGACGAGACTTGGACCAGGCTAGACATCATCCATTTATAAATGGCCAAGCAATTACTACGGCTTACTACTTAACTAACTAGGGTTATCACAAGCCTAATTACTAGCAAGATGCAAATGAGAAATTCTAAGTCCGGTTACCTGTTTGTTACTACCTAAGTGATCCCAGCAAGAAAAGGAAATGATAGCATGATATAACAGACACACTGTAGTAAGATAAATGTGTCCTAAGGTACCACACTCGACGGCGGGCTGGAAGTGCGCTCATCTCGACGGATAGCAACAAATCCCAAGTATATATGTATATAAGGCCGGGACCAAAGGGGCAACAGGTAACTGAGAAATTCTCCATAAACTATTTGATCAATCTAGTCATTACCCTAGCCAGATTCAGCATGAATCCCTGACCGTGGCACTCAGGGAGTCACGTCCTAGACATGATGCGAGACAAGACAAAACAAGTAGATTTGCAGAAACAACAAGAAAGAACACCCACGGTGCCAGAGTTGATTATACAGGTTAAGTTAGCCGTCACAACAGCATTAAGTCAAGTCAAGTTACAAGTTATAGGTGTACAAGTTACAAGTCACAAGTCAGGAGTGCACCGCCATGAGCCACTATCAAGTTATCAGGTTACAAGTCAAGATTAATCATGAAGTACAGGTTAAAAGTCAAGGGTGCACCCCATCGGGTTACTATCAAGAGATCAGAAAGTACTAAAATCATATTTCACAGAAATCACAAAAATTGTACTAGTCATAGCAAATACTGAAAATCGTGTCAGGGCGTGTTGGGTCAAGGTAGTCGTGCTGTGTGGAACAAGATCTCAAAATCTAATCCACAAAAGAGAAGCCAAGTCCAAGAAATAAAACCAAATCATCATGGGCAAGTGGGTTGCGCAAGGGGGGATGGCACAGGAGATCAGAGGGTTAGGTTGCGCAGGGTGTCAGAGGGTTGGGTTGGACTGAGCCAGGATTAGATGGCGCTGGATTGAGCTGCGCAGGGGGCGAAGTGCGCAGGCTTCAAGTACGCGAGGTTAGACTGCGCTAAGTCAGATTAGACTTGGATCCAAGTGCGCTGGGTGGGGTTGCGCAGAGATTAAACTGCACAGGATCCAGGGGTGCTGGAAGCAAGCGCAAGTCGACCCAGCGCTAAGGAGCACTGGCCGGGAAGTGTTGTGCAATCCGACCTTGCGCTAAAGAGCGCATGCCGAGGGGGAAGCTGGCGTAATCTGGCCTTGCGCTAAAGAGTGCAAGCCGAGAGGTCTTCTTCTCCAAGGCTGAGATGAACTTCTCAGGAACACCAAAACTTCAATCTTTCATATCTTGGCCAAATCAAAACCAAATCTAGATTTTCAAAGTTCTAACTTGTGTAAAATTGAATTCTCTTCCACATGGAAGCATCAAAACAAGAAAAATTACAAGTTTAATAGATCAAAACTAAGAAAATCCGAAAATAATTAAAACTTAGATCTAGAACAATGGAGACTCCAAATCACCAAATGCCAAGTTCTAATGTTGTTCACCATGGCCTAATCTAGCTAATAGACAAATAAAATGGGGTTCTCATGTGGTGGCAAGGTGCACTTGCCTTTGGTGTTGGTGTTGTGTGGAGGAAGGAAGAAGAAGATGGAGGATAAATAAATGAAAGTAAAGAGGAGAGAGAAAAGTTAGGTGGGATTAAATGAGGGTGGGTTGTGGTGGAAATGAGGGTTGAGCATAGGCTAAGGTGTTCCAAGCATATTAAACCAAACCAAACCAATCCTACTCCACAAAATAAAACCAAGCCATGTCAAAACCTATTTTACGAGAAAACCCAAAATCTGCAAGTCGAGTCAAAATACAATTATAGGCCAAACTCTGAGAAAAGAAAATACAAGTCCGAAATACATGCAAGCTTAATTCAAATACGTATTCCGTATATGGGCATTAAACGGATCTTCCTTCGACATTCCGTGGAAGTCTGATGGATGATCCGGATGGACCACAATTTTTTTTTGTTTCCATTCAGATCTTTTAGCAATTGTTTCACAAAAATCCAACAGATAATCCGGATGGACCACAGAGACTTGTTGTTTCCATTCGAATCTTTTGATCCTATACACTTAGGTGTTCAGAAAATTGCTAGAAGATTCGAATGGAAACAACAAGTCTCTGTGGTCCATCCGGATTATCTGTTGGATTTTTGTGAAAAAATTGCCAAAAGATCTGAATAGAAACAGAAAAAAAATTTGTGGTCCATCCGGATCATCCATCAGACTTCCATGGAATGTCGAGGGAAGATCCGAGTGGATATACAAAGTCTTATGTGGTCCATTTGGGTCATCTGTCGGATTTTTACAGAATACCGTCGGAAGATCCGAATGAAAATAGCAAGTACTTTGTGGTCCATCCGGATCAGCCGTCTAATTTTTGTAGACAATCAACGGATGACCGAATTACACAGTTGGCTATATTTTAAATTCAAATCCAACGACTCCTGACAGCGCATTTAATGCATCCAACATATTTGTTTATATTTCATACTGTCGGCTTCAGATAAACCGATGAATTTCTACAAAAGTTCGATGGATCTTCCGGTCGTCTCCTAAAACTACTTTATGCTTTGGATTTATATAAACAATCTTCTCCCTTCTTCATAAATGCTCATCCATTTAAGCCTTAAATTTTTTCAACTACCAAAAATATTCTACATTACTCTACAAAGCTTTAATTTACCATCCACCAAAGTGTTAATGATGTTCAAGACTTGTAACCTTGATCTTTCAAGTATTCTCGAGGATAAAAACCCTTCCTTGTAAAAGAAGTTGAAGAATCTTCGGATAAAAGCTTATGCATTAGAAGCTGACGAACCTTTCGATCAAAACTCGTGTGTAAGAAGTTGACGAGTCTTCGGATCAAAGCTCGTGTTGTACTATTTATTCAATAGCGGGTTAAAGCCGAAGAGAGTTCCGGGACTGGAGTGCCCTAAGGAAGGATACCAGGATACATAGAGTGTTTGATTTCTTGCCTTCTCTTTTAAACTGTTATTTTGCTGAGCAAATTTGTGTTGTTAATTTTTATTACCCTATTCACCCCCATATGGGGATCTACACTTAGAGTCTTCTATCGAAAGGATTACAAAGGTAGTTACCATCATGGAGAAGTTCGGGTTACTAACTAGCTTCAGCTAAATAGAGATAAAAGTATAGTATATTTCAACTCCCTTTGTCCTAAAAATAAGACTAGTGCGGACATTCTAGGAATTACTCGAGGGGTACTTCCTATTAAGTATCTTGGCATACAGCTATTTGTCAATTATGCTCAACAGGTTGACTATCAAAGCATGACTGAATACATTTAGAAAAGGTTGGAGGGTTGGCAGGCTTAGTGCTTCTCTTTTAGAGGTCAAATCGTACTGGTGAGATCAGTTGTTATAGCTATTGCATCCTTTCGACTACAACCGATTATGTTGCCATTTGTAACTATTCATCGTTTAGAGAAAGTATGTACGAACTTTTTCTTGCATAGGGGCATACATGCTATCTCATGAGATGTTCTGTGCATACCGCAAAAGGAAAGGTGAGTAGGCCTCCGATCGCTCTTCTCCTTACGTTGAATAGCATGCATGATATTGGTTTGACGGTTGCTACATGGTGAGTCATTGTAGGCAACATGGATGCGAGCGATTCAAAAATATTATACCAATGTTTTTAGAAGGTTTAGCTTATAGTTTTTCTATCCACTTAGGTGTTACAAGGTTTTCTACACACTTGCAAACACAGAGAACTAGTAATGAGCGTGATTTTGATATTGAATCATTGTGCATAATTTTGGCAATTGCAAGCTTCTGTCTTTTTGTTCTCTAAAAAAGTCTTAGAGCTTTTGTGGCTTTTTTATTTTGTTTCCATAGTACCTGTAGACTAATTCAACTAAAACAATACGGAAGTTAATTATAGTTGATTATTGAAATCATGGATGTGCCAACAATTTCCCCTATTTTTAGAATTGACAAACGTACATACGGGTTTTAGAAGATAGCTCCCCCATAATTGAACAACTCCCCTTTAGTATGATTTCTTCCCTTTATCATTTTTGAAAAATAATTGAAAGGGTGCCATAAAGGTAACAAACCAGAGCAAGCAAAAAAAATAAATAAGGCAGTAGGTGGAAACATGCATTAATAATAGAACTTTATTTTAAGCAAACTTTGTTCAAATGTCACTATCCGTACCCATTTTTTGCGATACGAGTGCGTGTCCAAGCCAGCCTACGACACAGTGTCGGCGGTAGAACGCTGTCAAGGCCTTAATGCTCAAAATTACATAAAATAATAACTTTCTGCTCATTTGTAATAATTAAAAACTGCCAACATATCTAACTAATCTTCTGTGGTTGACCTCCGCATATACCCATGTCTCCTCCAATTGTCCGAGCACAATGTAGCAGGCAATTATTTAAAAAATATTGGTTTCCATTCAGGAATTGAACGAGTATAATTTATTGAGTGCAGTTCTAATATATGATAACGACTATAAAACAGAGGTTAGCCATAAAATACATGATAAGAGAATCTACTATAACATGGTAATACAATAAACTAGAGACAGGAAAGTATATAAAACATATAAAGGTTGGATCGAGGAACATAGCTATCTTAGTGTGTTAAAGTACTCCTTTCGATGTATGATTCGTACGGTCTACGAAGTCTATATTGTAATAAAATAAAGCATTGTCTACGAGGTCTACTTTGCATGAAATAAAATAATGTCTACTGTGGACACACACAAAAAGAAGAAAAAATACCGTCTTTTTTTTATTGGCATAAGGTACCACAATTCGAGTACGCCTGAGAGATCCTACGCTGAGGATCCCCGAGTACAAAAAAGAATTCTAGGGAATGGGACGATGGAGATCGAGCGGCAGTTGCTCCTTTACTAAGTTGACACTCCGATTACTAAAGTGGAAGAAAACTTAAAAAAATTGCTAACGTTTGCTCACTGGCAAGAAGGCTCTTGAAAATGCTCTCCGTTCTGTATTTTCAAGAGGGATGAGGCCCATTTTTATAGTTATTCTTGAGCTGAAATGACGTTATGCGCCCACATGAGGAAAACATACTGGTTTTCATATGGGCACATAATCCTGCTTTGGGCACATAGGGTGTAGGTGCATACAGGCTGCAAGATCGTGGGCTGGTCGTGATGTTGACGTGGTCGCATGCTTCGGTACATGACTGCTCATGGAGACTGACGTGGCCGTGCGCTTCGGTACACGTTTTGATCATCGCTTTGACCGAGTCAGGCTTAGGCACATAACCTTGTTTCAGGCTATGCGCCCTCCTTCACAGAGGGTGGCTTGGGCCCATAGAGCTTCACAGGCTTGGTCGCATAGAGCTTCACAGGATGATGGGCGCATAGGAGCTTCATAGGGTGACTTGAGCACATAGGAGCTTCACTTGGGTGCATATGTCCTCTTTTGGCTTGGACACATAAGGCTTTATTTGCTAAAATTTTCATGATTCTACAAGACCCCCTTCAAAGTTTTTGATACTTGAACGAGTTCAAAATACTTTGAAAGAAGCACGGATCATCTTCACGTGATGCAATGGGCGCATAGCACGACTCTCTCTTTGGGCGCATAGTATTTGGCCAGCCTGTGACGGCTGTTGAGATCTTCCTCGAAAACCTGAACTGACATATTCATCGGGGTAGAATTTGGAGAGGTCAATCCTTCGTATGTTATCCACGTCAGCAAGTGGCAGTCGTATAGTATGCAAGAGGCTGGATCTTCACGTGGGTGCATAGGCTATGTTGGGCGCATAGCGCATAATGGGCGCATGGGTGTATAGAAATTAGTGGGAGCATAGAAAGTGGCCCATGCCTATAAATAGGTTCTGAAGGAGAGAGAAAGTTTATTATTCTCTTCTCTTAGAACTCTCACAAAGACTCTTCATCTTTTTTCTTTGGAGAACCATGGCTCCCAAGGTCGCCAAGAGATCCGCGAAGGGCAAGGAGGCTGCGCCGAGTGGCTCTCCTCCTGCGACAGCGTCTTCACCAGTCCAAGACCCGATTCTGGGTGAGGAAACATCTTAAAAAACAAAGTCTCGAGCGTTAATTTGCGACGCTCAGACTTTTCTTCTGCCTGGGTGCATGCGCCTAAGGCAACATACTTCTGTGAACATCCTTATATGCCCACAGAGGTCGTGCGCCAACACTGTGGTATGCTATGTGCCCACATGGTGCCATGTTATATGCCCATATGCCACTTGCATGTTATGCGCCTATGTACTGTTTGTATGTTATATGCCCACATGTTTGTTTTGGGCGCATATCCCTTTGGACGTATAGTCCTTTGGGCGCATAGCCCTTTGGGCGCATAAGAGTCTTTCATCGCTTAGCTTTTCTTGCAGTTTTTTAGTATGACATTCTCTTCTGTCCCTTTTTATATTTTGTAGGAATCTGGCTAGCAAATTTCTCCAAGACCGGTATCGACGATTTTGGCCATGGTGAAGATGCAACACTTGACACACACATTAGAGAGCTCAGAACTCTTTGTGCTTTGGAAGGGTTTTCCTCAGATAGTAGGAAGAACCTTTATACATCGGAGAGTCGAACGGTGGTTGGGTGTCATCGTAAAAGTTCTGTTTTAACGGTTCTTCAAGTAGGCAAAGGCAACACTAGAGATGTTGTTTTGAAGGTATGACCTCTTTGGAGGAACGGACCTAGGACGTTCGTAATACGGAGGAGAGAAAATCACCATTTGTAGCTGTTTTTAGCATGCTATATTTGCCCTCCTTCGTGTAGCTTCTCGAAGGTTCAACAGCCTTGTTTGCTTCTCAGCAGTAAAATATGACTTCTTTTGAGGGCCACAAAACTGCTTTTTGACGAAGGCGAAGTGCTGCCAAACTGACCAAACTATGTATTGCTGATGAATAGTAGATTTCTCTTCTTTTGGACATTAAATGTAATCCTTTACTTCTTGCCCAGATGAAGAGATGAAGAACTTTTTGTTTTGCTCATGAGATGTAGTCCTGTGAATGTAACTGATTCTAAAACAAGAAATAGAATACATTCACTCCATTTTTTCTTGCTTGTGGTATTTGTGGTGCTTGTATTAGAGAGCTTAATACAGCATTTGTGTAAAGGGTATCCCGCTGGGGGACCCCTGTTTTTTTTGGACCTATTGCCCCTTTGTGCATCTGGAAATGTGAGCAAATAGATTGGAATGATACTTTTGTGGACCTATTACCCTTTTGTACACCGACGGTGCGGGTAATAGATTTAAAACAAAACCCAACAGAGGTAATATGGTCGTGATAGGTTTTGTGGTCTTGATACCGTGTCTTTTATCCTGGGTTGGGTATAGGTGTCGAGTCGGAAGACTATCGGTATCAAAGGTAATATGGACGTGACACATGATAATCAGGAGTGGTTTTTGGTGGAATGGATTTTTTTGTCAAGTTCGGCTTCTTGTCAGGTATCCCTTCCTGGAGCGGAAGAAACTTTCCAAGCCTCCTCTCCGACGACTTCCACTGAAGATGACGAGATGGCCCAGAAAGTCGTCAAAGCTTTCTACTCTGTACTGAAAGTAAAGCTTCCTGGAGTCTTGAATCAGAATACTGCCTTTGGCCTAGTGAAGGCTGTTGCCGAATGCCAAGTGGCAGCCCTCGAAAGCATTGCCGGCTATGAAGAGTGGGCCAATACTCTGAAGAAAGTTTTGAATGACCTGGAGGGTCAGATGGCCAGGTTTCGGGATACCAAACAGTAGAGCCCGACGTCGTCGTTCCATGCAGAGGACGAGGCTTTTTGTAACGGCTCTTACGAAGGAGAAGGCTACTTTCCAAGCAAGGAAGGACGCCCTTGCTCGGGAGATCGACGAATTGGTTGACCAGTATGGTCAGTTCAACGCTGCAAGTGAGGTGCATGCCGCCTCAAAGAATAAACTGGCTGCACAGATCACTGAGAGGTATAATCACATTCCACAGATCAAGAGCAAGATCGCCTAACTAGAAGCCGACTTGAGGTCAACGACGTCTGAGCAAGAGGATTACTTGGCTCAGGCTGCCATGACTGCCACCACTTCTTCCCATTTAGAAGAATAGCTGACAAAGTTGGAAGGAGAGCATCTGAGTCTGATCTTTTCGAGGATGAAGCTGCTCGTCAAGAAGAGGCGTGCCGTCGAGCTACCGCGAAGTCTGAAGCCGAAATCATGGCTCTAAGGGACAACATCAATCGCCTATGTATCCCTTAGATTCTTTTAACCTTTTTTCCCCACCCGTCACAGTTCTTGTACCCTTTTTTTGTCTCTTGATAGACGTTTGAGTAAAGAATAAAGAATCTTTTCAAAGTGAATGTGGTTTTATAAAATATCGGAACTAGAGGTAATGTGGACGTAGTAAGGATATTTTTGGTGGGTATTCCGCTGGAGAATTTTGATGTGGTCCTATTATCCGTTTTATATTCAAGTTTTTCGAATATAGATAATAAGTTGAACGAAGCTGCTAGTAGAGGTAATATGGACGTAATAGCAGAGAATGTTCTATATCGGACCAGAGGTAATATGGACATGGAAAAATATATAACATTAGGTGGGAGTGGATAGTTCAGAGGTAATATGGACGTGATTATCCTTGATGAATGCTTTGCTCAGAGGTTATGTAGACAGGGCAAAACATTTAATCATTCCACTGGGGAAATAATTATCGAAAAACAATTCAGAGGTAATAGGGACGTGACTTGTTTCCGTCAAACCGAGTTTGGACATAGTAAAAAATGGGAATGATTCTACTGGAGAAATTTTTTAGAGGACCTATTATCCAAGGCGTATTCAAGACTCTTGAAATACGAATAATAGTTAGATAATTTTTCGAATCATATAAATATCGTACTGTATATTTACATGACTGAACATATGTGAACATTACGTAAAAGGGTTACACATAGTATTTCTTCAGGAACTTGTCGTTGATAGGCATCATGAGCAAGTCACCATCCGACTTGGTTAGTCGGTATGCACCGTTAGAATACACGGATCCTATGATGAAAGGACATTCCCATTTAGGCTGGAATTTTCCTTTTGTTTTATGCATCATGACCATTGGTCTTCTCACTGCTAAGACTAGATCACCGACTTGGAAGATTCTTTCCTTCACTTTTTTATTGAAGGCTCTGGAAAGGCGTGCTTGGTATAGCTCAATGTGCTGCTGAGCTAACAAGCATTTTCGTCTAGCGCTTCAAGCTCCTGGAGTCGCAGACGGTAGCTTTCCTCGGTAGTCAACTCGCTGGCTAGGGCTACTCGAAGAGAAGGACGGTGGATTTCTAGGGAAAGAACTGCTTCGCTTCCATAAACCAGAGAGAATGGTATACTGCCTGTTGGAGTCTGGACCGTTGTACGATAGGCCCATAGACATTCACCGAGCTTCTCATTCCAATTGCGCTTGTTTGAAGATACGAACTTCTTGAGAAGTTTTATGATGGTTTCATTGAAGGCTTCTGCTAGCCCGTTGGCCGCTAGATTGTAGGCAGTAGAGGCTGTATTCTGGATTCGATTCCTATCGCAAAACTGATAGGATACATGGCTTACGAATTGTGGACCATTATCATGGATGATCATGCGAGGTAGGCCAAAGCGGTAGATAACGTAATGTTTGATGAAACTGATCATGTTTGACGTCTTCACTTCGGTGAGCGGTATAGCTTTCTCCCATTTGGAGAAGTAATCGGTTATGGCTAGGATGAACCGATGTCCACTGGAAGATGATGGGCTGATTGGTCCTATGACGTCCATACCCCAGGCTTCAAAAGGCCAAGTTGCTGCCGTCGGGTGTAGAAACTCCGAAGGTTGATGAATGAAATTAACGTGGAACTGACAGGCTCTACACCTTTTTGCATATTCAACAGCATCAGCTATCATCGTGGGCCAATAATAACCCATTCGCGTGAGGCGATCTTATAATTTGGGGCCTGGTTGGTGTGCACCACAAACTCCGTCGTGAGCCTCCCATAGTGCATGTTTTGCTTCTATGTCTGATAAATATTGTAACAGTAGCCCGTCATAAGAGCGTCGGTACAACATCTTGGTAGCTGTGTCGTAGTAAAATAAGAGGGATCGCCTTTGGATAGACACTGCTTCCTTTGGGTCCTCAGGGAGGATTCCATAGACGGCATAGTCTATGAAGGAAAATCTCCAGTCTTTAACATCGACATTTGTTTTCGTTGTGTAACTGTGATGAATATTCAAGGCATGTTTCATACAGAATAGTTCTCGACCAGATACTGTGATCGACTGCTGAGTATTAGTAGGGATGGTCATGGAAGCAGCAAGACCGGCTAGAGCATCTGCTTCTATATTCTATAGTCGAGGCACGTGCTCGATGAAGAATCTAGTAAAAGTAGATGCCAACTCGATTGTTGCCCTGTGGTGGGGGATGAGATCTTCGTGACGAACTTCATAATCCCCTCGGACCTGACTAACTATTAGCTTGGAATCGCCGTAAGCTTCTAGATAGTCAACTCCCATTTGTTATGCCAGTTGTAGGCCGATTAATAGGGCATTATATTCGGCCACGTTGTTGGTGCATGGTTTCACGAAAGAATATACACGATGTATAACCAGATGATCAGGTGACACGAGCACGACGCTAACTCTGGCCACAATATTTCTTTTAGGCCCTGTTCTTGATGCACAGTCAAAGAACATTCGCCAAATGGGGATTTCTTCAGTTGCAGTGTTAGACTCCACTACTTCATCGGGGATTTCATCGTAGAGTTTCGAAGATTCTAGCACCGGATGAGCTGCTAGGAAATCAGCTAATGCTTGGCCTTTTACTGCCTTCTGAGGAACGAAGAGCATATCGTATGGAGTCAACAACATTGCCTATGTAGCTAAACGAGAATTGAGAGAACCCGGTTTAGTCATGAGTATTCTGAAAGGATTGACTTTGGATATGATGTGGATAGTCTGCCCAGACACATAGTAGCGTGTCTTCTGGATGGCAAATACTAGTAGAAGGCATTCTTTTTCCATAGGTGTGTATCTGTGCCCGGCACCCACCATTGTGCGGCTGAGGTAGTAGATTGCCTGTTCATGGCCGCCTTCATTCTTCTGAGCTAATAGGGCGCCAAGAGAATGGTCCATAGCATGGACATATAGTAAGAAAGGCTTCCCCATTATTGGAGCTACCAATACTGGGAAGCTTGTGAGATATGCCTTGATGTCGTCGAATACGCGTTGACATTGTTCAATCCACACGAAAGATACACCTTTCTTCATGAGCTGAGTGAATGGTTGACACCTTCCAGAAAGGTTCGAAATGAATCGTCTGATGTAGGCTAGCCTGCCTTGCAGTCCACGTAGCTCTTTGAGGTTTCTTGGAGGATGCATATCGAGGATAGCCTTCACTTTCTTCGGGTCAAGATGTATACCCTTTGAAGTGATAACGAAACCAAGGAACTTGCCGTTGGAGACTCCCAGAAAAGACTTGGTTGGATTTATCTTGAGTTGGTGTGCACGCATTAGTTCGAACACAGTTCTGAAGTCTTGGAGGTGGTTGCCCTTGAGACGACTTTTAACTGTGATATCGTCTACGTAGCACTCCACAGTTTTGTGCAAATAATCACGAAAAATTATGTTCATGGCTCGCTGGTATGTCGCCCCTGCATTTTTTAATCCGAAGGGCATCACCGTATAGCAGTATACCCCCAACGGTGTTCGAAAACATGTGTGCTTCTCGTCATCGGGGAACATCTTGATCTGGTTGTAGCCTGAGAACCCATCCATGAAGGACATCCGCTCGAAGCCGCAAGTATTATCGATCATTACATCGGTGATTGGTAGAGGGAATTCATCTTTCGAACATGAAGAGTTCAAATCACGATAATCGATACAGGCTCGAACTTTATCGTTCATTTTTATGACTGGGACAATGTTGGCAGCCCAGTCAGGATGTTGTTCTTCGCGAATGAATCCACTGGCAATGAGCTTCTTGACTTCATTCTCGATGGCTTGGCTTTAGACGAAATATTTAGGTGGTCATGGCAACTTTAGGGTCCAAGCCTGGCATGTCTTCATAGCTCAATGCAAAGATGTCGATGTATTATCTTATAAGCTGTATAAGAGATTGGCGTTCATTGCTAGATAGACTTTTGCTGATGTAGATTGGTTGGAAAGATGATTCATCTCCTAAATTGACTTGGATGACTTCATCTTCGGTAGGTGGTTTACGTTGTTCGAAGCACAGCTCCAACCTAGTATCCATCTTTTGAGCCTATTGTTCAAGCTCGATTGATTGGAAATCGTCCGCAATTTGGTCAACGGAAACCATGTTGACGGACAGAGTTGCTTTGAACATATCGCCAATGCTAGGGTCTGAGTCCCAGAGGGAGAAATCAAAAGAATGAGAACAACGATCTGCTTCATCATCTAATATTTCGGGAGTTATTGGAGGAGTGACATAACCCAAACCAACACCGTTTCTTTGATAGTAGTTCTCGGGTTTGCCGGGAGGAGCAAAGTCTTGTATTGGCAACCGTCGTCCTCGGCCGTAATTTAGCCCCTGGTCGCTTTTGATGTCATATTCCATGTTCTGGATGATATTCTTGGCCTGCAACTATACCAGAAAAGTTGCATTTTTCCAGAGTCATAGTCAGCTTTTATGTTGTGCTTAGGAGAAGTAGAGTCTGGAACAAACTTTCTCTCACCAATTATACGACCGAAGATGATTAGTTCTTCATCCTTCTTTCTGGTTGGAACGATGAAGTAGAGGATATCTTGTGGGTAAACTTTTTCCCGCAGGTGAGGCATCGTGACCGGTATACAGAGATGTGGTCCTATGCCGTGCTCTAGAGCGTATATCGTATTTATGTAGTGGTTTATAGATTGATAGACATCGGAGTAATTCAAAGATAAACCTTTACTAAGAAAATACGCAAGCTCTTCTTCAGGGATAACATCATCCGCTGAAGGTACATTATTATGAGTATTCATATACTCATTGAGAGGATCATCATCTGGAAGAGGAGACACTGTCTTGGCCAAGTTCACCACGTAGGGTAATTCTTCAGGATTAGGAGGACGGACTTCAACAGGTTCCTCCTGAGGTTTGTCCTTGTCAGGGTCCTTGCGGAGAGTGATGGTCAATGGTTTGACCTTGTCAGGGTTCTTCTTTTTTACCCAGATTGTGAGAGGCTTCGGAGTACTTTTTGGAGTAGTACGTCCTTTGACTCGGATAATCAGGGGACCATCATTGGAGGATGGACTTGCTTCAGCTTCATTGTCAGCTTCATT
Source organism: Iris pallida (assembly GCA_029216955.1). Lineage (NCBI taxonomy): Eukaryota > Viridiplantae > Streptophyta > Magnoliopsida > Asparagales > Iridaceae > Iris > Iris pallida. Next base: position 6,252,326 of record JANAVB010021595.1, on the reverse strand, counting down.
GCCGTCATCCTTGGGGGACTGAGATTGGTAAAGTACCGAATCTCCAAAGTAGGCTTCGATGCCCTTAAAAGGATCGACATCGGCAAACTCCGTCTTCACGACACCGTCACTGTTGACGTATTTGAAGCACTGGTGAAGTGTGGAAGGAACGATCATGTTGTCGTGTATCCATGGACGTCCCAACAAGACTTTGTAGGATACGTTGGCATCGATCACATAGCAGAAAACCTCCGTTCGGAGATCACCGATCTGGCACTTGGGATGGATCATGCCTAGCGGATGGCTTCGACTAGCATTAAAAGCCCTGATAGTTGTATTGGTTGCAGATAACTTGTGCAGAGGGATTCCCAGAATTTGAAGTAAACTTCTAGGGATGATGCTAAGGGAGGATCCTGGATCGATGTGCATGCGGTCCACCTTGATCGTCCCGATATACCTTGTATAGTACATGGGTCTATTATGACGATTATTTTTGAGTAGCATGTCTTTCTGTAAAAAGGTGATGTTGGGCACCACTTTTATAGTACTGTGGCAGTGGGGACAGGAGACAGGATCTTCAGTGGGGGCTTTGACTTTAGCGAGATAAGAGTTGGCATGTAGTAATGCCTCACTTAAGGCCTTCCGCGTTTCTTTGAAGAGTCACAATAGATCGAACAGAGACAACCTGGCAGGTGTATTAGCTAGCTGTGCCAGTATGTCAAAGTTATAGGGCCGATCCATGCCTTCGGGAGCAGGCGGCTTCAGAGATTTGTCAAACCGTGTCTCCTTCCGCTTGGCTTTATCCGTAGTTGGAGGCTTAGACGGGCCGGCTTCTGAGCTTGTGGAGGAAGTAGGAGCTTGAGAAGTCTTCCTGTATGGGATCGTACGTCCGAAGATAAGTCTTCCCTGATGGCGTTTCGCCAGATAGAACCTCGTAGATGGGAGAAGACACTATATGGCATGGCTTGTATTTTTTGCCCCTTTTTGCTTTGTGAGGTACCACCCCCTGTGTCACTTCTTGTACAAGGTCTGGATGGACCCACATGATCTTACCACGTTCAGTTGTGAGTGGCACCAAGGTTGAGTTGCGAGCTGGTGGCAGGTTGACAACTTCTATTATCGCCTTAGGGATCGGGACCACGCCGTTTGGGACTTCTGTGGGAGGAAAGTCACCAAACTGAAGAGAGATCATGTTATAAGATACGACCTTGTCTTCAGCTTCGAGGTTGATCACTTGGCTGTCGATAAGCTATTGTATCTTCTTTTTCAGGACGATGCAGTCCTTGGTGGAATGATGCACGTACTGATGATAGAGACAGTACTTGGGATCATTGAGTTGGTTCGCCTCTGCAGGACGTCGTAGTGGAGGCAATGTCAGCTTATTACCCTTCGTTAATGTGTAAAAAATGGTAATGACATCATCTTCGTCAAAGGAGAAGGTCTCCTTAGGCTTGTTGGAGGCGCCCTGAGAATTGAAAGCTCCATTGGAAGTGTCGACCTTTAGGACTTCTTTTCCTTTACCCCTACGGACAGGGATAGTTTAAGGATGCTTGCCCTTGTCTTCGAATTTGGGTGTTTTCAACCCTAGTAGTTCCAGATTAAGAACGTCGTTTTCAGCAGCATCAGCGGCCCCAATAAAAGTGGGCCATGTATCATACTTATGTATACCCAGACAAAACTTCACCATAGGAAGGAAGTTATGTTGACAAGTATCCATAAGTTCTGAGTCTGGTATGCCGAAGGGCATCTTCAGTGCTAGCCGTCTGAAGCGTTCGATGAAGACGATGACAGACTCAGTCCTCCTTTGCTTGGTCTCGATGAGGGTGGACATACTAACATGCATGCCACTCTTGTAAAACCTGTTGAGGAACAACCTCTCCAAGTCTTTAAATGAATTGATACATCCGTCAGGCAGACTGCAGAACCATTCGAAAGCTACCCCTTGTAAGGTGCTAATAATCAGCTTTGACAAGAACGGATCGTCCTTGGGCAAGTGTAGAGTCTGCATGTTGAAGTATGTCATGTGTTGACGAGGAGAAGTCAACCCGTCAAATGAATTCAGCGTCAGCGGCTTGTAGTTAGGAGGGCAAGTAGCATTCTCCCACTCAGGGGATACGGTTGAAATATCCCCATCTTCTGAAGCTCATCTTTGTGTGAGATGGTGTCGAGACGGGCGACCAGGGAATCAATTGCATCCTGTTGATTGAGCAGGTGTTGGAAAACGGCTACCGAATGGTTGTCAGGCATCGTTGGCGAAGGACCACCCCCAATTTGTAAGATTCGGAGGAGGCGCAACGGAATGATACTCTTTTTGTAGTGAAGAAGGGTTGTTACTATGAGCCGGACTAGCGTAAGCCGAGACATTTTGTTAAGGTGGAGGAACAGCCCCAGCAGCTTGAACTGCCATGATACTGGAGACTACCGATGAGGAGCTAGGAGACTACATATGCGCCAACACGGAAGCGTACCCTTTTGATGATGTAATTCCCTGGGATAAAATCTTTTATTTTATTAATAGAAAGTTGTCTTCGAATTACTCTTGTGCATATTGGAACACTAGTTATTTCCTAGACAACTCTCTATGTAAGCTGTAAACGCAAGTGACAACCGCCAATCATACGAGCCAAGTTGTCCCCTCCCAGGATGCCTACTTCTTTAGTCCAACAAGGAGGAAAGAGGAGGAACCCATCATCTTTGGTCGAGTGGAGCATCCTCGGCGACTAGTTCCCGAAGATCCAAAATTCGACAGCGGCAAGATGCAGCTATATCGCTATGCTACTCAGGAAATCTCATACAAAAGATAGGTTATGACCTGAATAGCAACAAAGGGATCAACTATGGTAAAGGCCAGCACCTTCCCTTACGGATTTGAGCTCCTAAGGGAAAGGCCCAAAACTATTACCAGCACACCCGCCAGAGGTTGGATTATATTATGCCCACTTCCATTTTAGAAGGCTCGAAGACAGAAGTCATGATGCACTCACACTCTTCTACTCCTCAACCTGGGACTCTGATACCAGTACCGGCTAGGTCTTCAAAAGGATGCTGTCAGCTAACATGGCCTCTGTAAGCCCTCGAGTCGAAGACGAAGACCAGGCACTCGAAATACCTCAGAGATGAACCCTGGGATCAACGCCTGGAATTTTAATAGTAATGGTGCCGCGTGCAGTCCAAATCTCTCGCATCTTAGTAAGTGTTCATGAATTCCTTTGAAAGAATTCATCCCTTATATACCTTTCCCTAGCGGAAAACCTTCCATGTTCGTATTACCTCTGGATTGATTCCTTACACCTTATTTAAGTCATGTCTACCATGTCCATATTAACTCTGAGTAGTTACCTCTCCCATGATGACTCCATGTTGTCATGACTACCTAGAAAATATTTTACGTCCATATCACCTCTGAAGTTTTATTTTATATCGTGTCTACCATATCCATATTATCTCTGAGTAGTCACACTTTTCCTATGATAGCATTGAGTTGTCATAGTTCTCTAGAAAAAAAACATTTCATGTCCATATTACCTCTGAACTGTTATTCTGGAAAATGGTGCTTGCCATGTCCATATTACCTCTGAGTAGGCAACCCTTTCATAACAACCCCCTACGGTTGTTACTCATAGAACCCTTCACGTCCATATTACCTCTGAGTTATTCTATACCCCCGTGGAGTCTATCATTTCCATGTCCTTATTACCTCAGAGTAAGGAAAGTGTCTCTACAAAATTTTTTGTGTTTACCATGTCTATATTACCTCTGAATAAACACCTAGTTCCCAATAGAGTTATCTACTCTAAAAGGGATTCTTACTTTTTTACAAAATACACAACCATGAAGATAGATAGATCAAAAAAAGAAAGTAAAGAATTTTATATATATGTGAGATGATGTTTTCTATTACAAAAAAATAAAATATATATATATATATATATATATATATATATATATATATATATATATATATATATATAAAAAAAATATATATATATATATATATATATATATATATATATATATATATACTCTCTCATATGAGAGACAAGAAGAAGCAGTACCGTTGATAGAAGTGAAAACCTCTAACGTGATCAGCTTTATCAAGCACCATGTCATTTACCGCTTCAGATTTCCTAGGAGGATTGCCCATGACAATGGTCCCCAGTTCGTAAGCCATGCGTTTCATCGATTTTGCGATAAGAACCGGATTCAGAATATGGCGTCAACGGCTTACAACCCCGCGGCTAATGGACTAGCCGAGGCATTCAACAAAACCATCATTAAGCTGCTCAAGAAAGTCGTCTCTTCTAACAAATGTGACTAGAATAAGAAGTTAGGCGAATGTCTATGGGCTTACCATACGATCGTTCGCACACCCACGGGAAGCACACCATTCTTCCTTGTTTATGGTAGCGAGGCAGTCCTCCCCTTGGAGATCCAAATCTCGTCCTTATGGGTTGCCATCACTAACCAGCTGACTGACGAAGACGACCAGTGCCGGCGACTACAAGAGTTAGAGGCGCTAGACGAAAATTCCTGCTAGTGCAGCAAAGAATCGAGCTTTATCAGGCTCGTACTTTTGGTGCCTTTAACAAAAATGTACGAAAAAGAACATTCCAAGTGGACGACCTCGTCTTGGCAGTCCGAAGACCGATAGTGATGACTCACAAAACGGCAGGGAAGTTCGAGCCCAAATGGGAGGGACTGTTCGTTATATAGATGGTCTAATCTAATGGTGCCTACCGGCTGCCAAAACCTAATGGCGACTTGCTAATGATACCCATCAATAGAAAGTTCTTAAAGAAGTATTACGCCTGAAGACGGTACTGGCATAGGATCCCATATCCCCTAAGGGCGCCTATGGGTTCTGGTAAGGGGATTCTTCTTTTCTATATTTTTCCTCAACTAGATGAAGTACTTCACGTCCTTATTACCTCCGGATTGCTCCTCTACACCCAAAATCACGACTACCATGTCCATATTACCTCTGAATTGTTGCCCTCACCTTGATTGATCCTATGATTATCATAGCTATCTAGAAAACAGTTCACGTTCATACTACCTATGAATTATTGTTCTACATCCTAGCAAAGATTATGCCTGCCACGTTCATATTACCTCTGGTTAGGCATGTCTTCCATGATGACCCCTTGTCATGGTCACCAAGGGCTAGAAAACCTTTCACCTGAGCTCGTCAAAGACATAAAAAAGAGACAAAAAAAGTTCTTTTATAGAAGCATGTGGCTACAAAGACCTATTACAAACTCTTTGTAGTTATATACACAGAGGCATTTAGTGCTGAAGCTTAAGCACGATGTTAGCCTGGCAAAAGTAGGCATTTCGCCTACAAAGAGACACGTGTTCATGCTTCTGTTCAAAGTACTTCGAGCTTGACCCAAGTTCGGGACACTTTGAAGTGGTCCTTGTAGAAGCATGAAAAATCTCAGCCAAATGCATGGGACAGAGGCGCAGACGGTCAAGCACGCTAACAGCAAAGACAAAAGTCATAAACAGTTAAAAAGCTCAGAAGTCCTTTTTTTATTAATCATGGCTACAGACTCATCATAGTTACATAACAGACTTCATAAAGGCATAATTACAAGGATCTGTTACAAAAGACTTTGTGAATACATGTGCCAAATTAAAAACTCCAACAGATCTACGTTGGGGTTACTCTTCACAGTATGATCGTCATGGAGAGGGGCACTGTGGATAGAAGATGTGAATATAGTCTCCATCAAAGGCTCCACCACAGCTTCCCCCCTCCAGACGTACAGCACTTTCGGAAGCAGCTATTGGCCCACCGAAAGCTCAGGCCACAGCGCAGCAGGAAGGCCCTTTTTCAAAAGGGTATCAGCTTCTGAGGCTCTTCAAGCCTAACAAAAGCACGCTGCCGCCAATGAGCAGGGCAGAGCACAACTTGTGGCTCTCTGGGTTGGCAATCCATGTCAGGACCTTCAAGACCTTCAAGGCGTCGCCCAGGTTCGAACTCTTCATGAGAAGCGTTCCAGCACGTTCCAAGTTCCCGCATTAATAGGATAAACCTAGGACTCAGTACGATGAATCTCATTAAATAAAGTTCATTCGACTACGTCTTAGACTATCCTAGGACCCCTTTAAATTTTCTAAGTAATGGTGGCAATTAAGAGGGAGTCATTCATTAAGGAGCGGTCATTCATTGCTCTTTAAAAAAAGATTTCAAAGCCAATGCCTTTAATCCAGAGGCACAGCTACACTCCTGTACAAACCTCAGGTACAGACTGGTGATGTTTTTACACCACCTCAACTCCAATGGTGCAGTACTTTGCTCTAACGTAGAAGCTCAACTACCTTTCGTCAGAGACTTGGGAGATACCATTGCATGCAACACAAGTTTGCCTGCTGGTCCAAAAGTACAGTAACCTTGTCAACCTGAAGCACATGCCTACTCGTCGCCCTAAAGCAATGTGACTTTGTCGCTCAAAACATAGCCTTTGCGTCGCTCATACGCACAGAGGCTCCGTCGTTTTTGAAGCATAGTCCACTCGTCTTCTAAAAGCACAGAGGCTCGGTTGTGTCCAAAAGAACGGTTTACTCGTGGCCCCAGAAGTGCAGCAGTACTCAGACCTCACCAGAGGTACAGGAAGCATGGTTCCACCCAGTCGGTTTGCTTAAACCGACTCTCTGAAAGACAGGATTGTTATTAATCATGATTGACATCTTATCAAATTGATTTAAATCCTTGACGAGGATTAATCAGAATCTAAATCTGAGATGAAATCCCAAGATTTACTCGGCTGCATCCGAACAAGCAAATCGGCACACGCGTATCTCCTACTTCAATTATTTTGATAACCACCAGAGATCTAGATTGAAAAAAATCTCAATGTTCGCCATGTGTCAGCACCGCAGAAGCCCGTACCGTGTGCTGACGGCAGATTCCTTCATTTCTTAAAACCCTAATGCACATCGCATATGTTCTCTCTTTCCCTATAAATAGAAGGAGTTTTCCTTCAACAAAAGAGAAGAGACCACCGAATATCAAATCTCCAGCTCCAGGCATCTTTTTGATCAGCAACCCTAGAGTTCCATCAAAGACATCAGAAAGTCAGAGCAAGTTCAACCCGTCGTCAGATCGTTAACGGAGTAAAGGAGCTGCTGTAGTGCTCGATCTCCACCATCATACTTTCTCAGAAACTCTTCCCCTTGTATTTAAACTATCCTGTTTAGGACTTCTTTCTCTGTACACAGGTCTTTTTATGTTCAATAAACAAAAAGTTTGTTCAACCTTTTGTGATGTCGAACATATGGTAGTAAGGATTTAAATCCTTGTCATCTGGTATGAGAACTGCTGGATGGTTGCAGATGGCGAAGTGGAACTCCTCGTAGGAGCAGTTCGGGGAAATTTTTAGGGTGTCAATGGAGGGTGGGAGCGCACGATGGTTGGAGCGCTAAGAGAGGCCAAGGATGTTGGCCAAGGAGGAGGATGTAATAGTGATTTTGATGCTGTCAACTTTCATCTCAAATTTTGGTCCATCCAAAGAGGAAACCAGATTGCAGTAGAACATTTATACAACATAGGGATAAACATCAACTTGATGTTCCAGGAGATCAGCCAAACCGACATCCTCAAAGAGTTCACGATGGTTGGAAAAGTTGAGGAATGAAATCGGTTTGCCAGATTAGATAGAAAGTTTATGGAATAGGGTGAACTAGTCTCAAAAATGCTGAACAGACCTGAAGATGTTGGGATTGTAGCCATGGGTATGAGCGGTAGGCACGAACAAGTTGACGGAGGGAGGGCCGAAAGAGGAGGATGAACCGTCATGGCAAGATCGCTTCCCGTAGCCGAACATAGTGAAAAGAGAGGAGAATAGAGGGTTGGAAGTGGCTAGTAGGGTGTATGGTAGAGGACTAGTAGAGGATATAGGGATGAGAGTTTGTTTTAAGTAGGAAAAAAGGATAGAAGGAGGGAGGTAAGAGAGGGTTTTTAAAGGAGAGGTTAGGATTAAATGGAGATAGGTAAAAAGGTCAAAAGGAGTAATGGAGGACGTGATGGCGCCAAAATTTTAGGGTTTGGAATGATTTGGGGAAGAAGGAATGCCAAATGCCCTGATTATCTATGCCAGTATCAATTTTGCAAAAAAAATCGTCAGATTTTTGCGAAAGCCCGAGCCACAATCCAAAATTTGAATAAGAATAAAAAATAGAAGTTTAAAAGACATATTTGAAAAGATACATAGTCGTACGTGGTTATTTGTGCCAACGCTGCTTAGTCGGAAAGATCGACGGTTATCCGTGGAAGGCAGGAAATTTTTTCGGATTTGGATATTAAAGGGGAGTGAATGTGATAAGAAGGATTTAGAAAAAGGAGCAGGTTTGAGATTTGTGCGAGCATTCATAATAGTAGTGTGAAACAAAAAATCCAACGAATTTTTGCAAAAATCCGACGGATGTTCCATTTAGTAAAAAATATAAAAATAGTAGCTAGTCTAATTTATCAAGTAGGCCAATTTTTCGACATATAAAGGAGAACCGATCCTCGGCAAGTGGTTTGGTAAAGATATTAGCAAGTTGATGGTCAGTGTTAATGAATTCAGGACTAATGTCACCTTTCAGTTGATGGTCACATTGAAAGTGGTGTCTAATCTCAATATACTTGGTACGAAAGTGACAAATAGGATTTTTAGGAAGATTAATAGAGATAGTATTATCACATTTAATAGGAATATAATGAGAGGATATACCATAATCTACAAGTGTTTGTGTTGTCATCCAAATAATATGTGAAGAACAACAACCAACCACAATGTATTAGGCTTTGGTTGTTGAAAGACCAAATGAATTTTGTTTCCTACTATACCAAAAGACCAAAGATTTTTCAAGAAATTGACATGTGCTGCTAGTGCTTTTTCGGTAGATCTCACATCCGACAAAGTCCGCATCCGAGTAGCCTATAAGCTCAAAGGATGAAGATTTGGTATACCAAAGGCCCATATTGACGGTGCCTTTGAGAAAAATAAAAATTACGTATAACGACACATAAGTATGATTCCTTAGGATTTTCTTGGAATCAAGCACATAAACATACACTAAACTTGATATCAGAATGACTAATAGTTAAGTAGAGTAAGCTAGCGTTCATATCTCAATACTTATAAATGTTGTTGATATTTTTTTCTCATCGTGATCAAGCTTCGTTGTAGTGGCCATGGGAGTTCTTATTAATTTAGATGAGTCCAATTCAAAGTCTTGAGAAGATCCTTGGTATATTTGGCTTGATTGATGAAGGTGTCGTGAGGGTCTTGCTTGATTTGTAGTCCAAGAAAAAGGATACTCATTCCATCATACTCATTTCAAACTCATCCTACATAACTTTTGTAAAATCTTCACAAAGTATTTTATTAGTGAAATAAAAAATGATATCATCTACATACACTTGGACTAATAAAAGCATGTCATTCTGAGGCTTGATGAATAGAGTGGTGTCAACTTTGTACTTGAAGAAATTGTAAGAAATTAGAAAAGAGCTAAGACGCTCATATTAAGCAGGAGGAGCTTGTTTGAGGCCATAGAGGGCATTGTAAAGTTTGAAAACATGATCCAAAAAACAAAAATCCTTAAATCCAGGAGGTTGCTTGACATATACCTTTTCTTTAATAAAACCATTTAAAAATGCACTTTTGACACAGAAGAAATGAAACAAAGCTAAATCTTCTAATCGATAATTGGGCCAAAGAAACAATTTGAATTTGATTAATTTATTTGCATCCATATTAAAATGCTTGTCCTTATTCAAAAATTGTCCACAGTTTCTTATGTTGTTTTGATTGCCAAATTTTATCCATTTGAAAAGTTTAAAATCATTAAAGCAAGCAAAAGCACAAAGCATTCATATGGACTCTAAGTAAGCAACCGATGTATATGTTTCTTCACAACTAATGCCTTCATTTTGGTCATAGCCTTGAGCAACCAATCAGGCTTTGTTATGAGTTACAATCCCATCCTTGTTAAGCTTATTTTGAATCACCCATTTAGTCCCGACATAGGATAATTATTGGGCCTAGGAACAAGTTTCTGAACGTTATTTCTTTCAAATTGACTGAGCTCTTCTTGTATTGCAAGCATCCAAAATTCTTTATTAAAGCATCGTTAATGTTTTTAGGCTCTATTTGAGAAGTAAAAGCCATTGCATAATGATCTCGGGTAGAAGATTGAGTGCTCATCCGTGAAGAGGGATCACCGGTGATGAGTTCATTGGGATGATGAGTGACAAAATTTCATTCCTTGGAAAGACCATTTGGAGATATTTGGTTGAAGAGTTTTCTGGTAGAGAAATCTAAACTTCACGACTAGGTAAAGTAGTATTTATGTCTCCAAGAGAAGCACTCTCTAAACCACAAGAAATATCATCAACATCGGTTAAAGAACTAGATGTAGAAGTGTTAAGTTTATTAAAAAAGACATTAATAGATTCTTCGACCAAAAGACTTCTTTTGTTGAAAATACGAAAACCCTTACTATGCATTGAATATCCAAGAAATATACTTTCATAGACCTTTTCTTCAAATTTGCCTAGCCTATTCTTGGTGTTCAAAATAAAATATTTGCATCCAAAAACTTTAAAATACTCAATGGATGGAATTTTATGAAACCAAAGCTCATAAAAAGTTTTCTTAGAAATATGTCTGATCAAAACTCTCTATATAACGCCCCAGTCCCAAAATACATAGGACCAGGAATACGAATACATGCCAGCAGCACTTCACCAATGGGCCAAACCACACAACAAATCTATTAGCAAAATACATAAGTTGCAAATCATGATAACATCCCAGAAACACAACACAGTCCACAGGTATATATATATATATATATATATATATATATATATATATAATCACATCCACAGACTCCACAAAGATATTAAGTCCAATAAGTATAATATAGCAAATATCCAGCAGTAAAAGTAATAATGTCTATGCAGACAAAATGACATCCCGAAACCACATAAAAGAGAAACAAAGTAAATATCAACTATAAGTCTTCAAAAATATAGAAAAAGAAACATCAAGTCTAAATAAGGAAAATACATGATCATGATAAATCCTTGGGCACTCTCTCATCCTTCTACGCCGGTACGTCTCCGGTCTCAACTCCCGAACTGTAAACCTCAGGATAGTCTTCAGCTTCATCTAGGCCTTGAAAATAGGCAGGTCCTCAGGGCATTAGCAAGGTACATAATATACATGCCATGGTACAAATATGGAAATATGAACTAAGGCAATCTACTGTATCTGGACTATGTGCTATACAAGTGAGAATCTTTCCTAGAATATCAGACCTTTTTACTAAGGCTCACAAGCTCCTCTGCAGGATATTGTCCCTAGTACTGTGTCATAGAACCAAGGATAATCAAACATGATAGTGATAACATCTTCTCTATACAAAGCTAAAAGGGTCACATAAACAACATGCCACATGATAATAGGTCTGATACTTAGTCAAGTTCTCCCCAACCCCAAGTCTAGTATCTATCATACAGTCAAATCCATGCAGTCATCTTGATAACAACAACAATAATGATGAACAATCTTGAATACTACTGTAGAAGCATGGGTCACATGCCTCAGAAAGAGGAGTACCCCTGCACCTCATTTGTCACCAACTAGGCGTTGAGCTGCCCACGTCTCATCAAAGCAACATGTTGATCACGCCTCACATAAGCATCATGACACCTGCGCCTTCGAGTCTTGGATAGAATGCCCCAGTCTCTGTGCAAAAGACAGCCAAAGAACAATCATGATTACTTCGGCTACTCATACCTCATTAAAGGCGCGTCTCTCCTCCTACTCGTGCCTCACTTATACATGCGCACCTAATCTTTTGCATCTCAACCTACGCGTCTCAGTTGCTATCTCCGAGGCTGCATATAATGAGCTTAACTCCTCTCGAGACTTTGACTCGACATTTCAATTTTGGTATAAAGAGTGAACATAGAAGGCAAAGTTTATTCACCTTGGAAATAGTACAGACCGTCGCATATTGCCTGATTAAATTCAGGCACGTGCTGCCTGATCAAACTTAAGCATGTGCTGCCCTGAGTCTCCTCCAAGCGCGTGTGCTTATACCCCCATGCCTATAGTTCTCTCATAAATATTAACAACTTGCCACCTGGGATAGTGATTCCTAAGCGTGGACGTCTTGTTAGTTGCAGTGGAACTAGGCACGTGCCATGTGTCAAAGACCTTGTCATACCAAAAAGTAAATTCTGAGTGGCTCAAAGATCCTCTCCAACAAAATCTTAACAAATATGATACATGTCAGTCATTTATAACCCTACATCAGTGAAGTATGCGCAGTTGAATCTGAACCATATTTAGGGTGCCACATGGCAATCCGAGACACACGTGCCTGCCACTGACAGGCACGTGTATGGTTACATCTGCTTAACTATAAGTAGGAGGGTGCTCCTCCAATTTAAACCCATGGTTCCCCCATTTTCTTAAGTGTTCCTGAGCATTCTAGAGAGAGGTCTTGCTTTTTTCCCTTAGCCAGTAAAGCTAGGCCCAACAATTCTTCCTTATCGTCAGATTGTCAATGAAGTAAAGAATCAACCCTCCATTATCACAACCTAGATAAAAAATAAAGTGTAATTGGAAGATTCCTATTCAGGAGTTCTCTCTTGCATTCTTTTCAGGCCATAAGCAAATAAAGACATACGTCTTTTCGGACTCCTATCGGGGTATTTTGCTTTACTGTGATGCCTTTCGGTCTGAAGAACGTAGGTGCTACATACCAGCGTGCCTTGAGTACTATATTCCGTAAACACTTGCGTAAGGCAGTCGAATGCTACGTTGATGACATTGTTGTCAAAAGTCGCTTCCATGGTGGTCACCTCCATAACCTAAGGACCATCTTCGACCTAATAACGGTACATCAATTGAAGATGAAATCGACCAAGTCCTTCCTGCGGGTATCCAGTGACAAGTTCTTTGGTTTTCATCACTTCAAAAGGTATCCACGTTGACCCTAAGAAGAAAAAAGCTATCATCAAAATACAACCGCCAAAGAAACTTCGTGAACTTCGCGACCTTCAAGGGCGATTAGCATACATCTAAAGGTTTATCTCTAACCTTTTAGGACGCTGTAAGCCCTTCACAGAACTGATGAAGAAAGGGGTATCTTATGTTTGGACCAAAGAGTGTCAATGAGCCTTCGAAGACAGTATAGGGTACCTCACGAACCCTACAGTTCTAGTAGCCCCAGTCATGGGAAAACCCTTTCTACTTTACGTCCAAGCCATGGACTATTCTCTCGACGCTTTGTTGGCCCAAAACAGTAATGCAGGCTATGAGCAGGCTATCTATTATCTCAGCTGGCAACTGGTCGGGGCCGAACATAGATACACCCTTGTTGAGAAAGAATATCTTGTCATAGTTTCCGCTATTCAGAAAACTCATTATTATATTGTTGGACAAACGATTCATGTTATCTCTCGGGTCAATCCCTTCAAGATCCTCATAACCAAATCGGGAGCGTTAGATTCACGCCTTGCTATATGGGTAATGCTATTGTCACCATATGATATAGTGTTTGTCCCGCAAAAAGCAATCACAGGCCAAGCATTAGCCGACTTCCTGGCTGCTCATCTGGAAGCTGAAACCTCAAAACTTTATGAGGACATCCCAGATAAAGTAATGGAAGCCCATATTACAACAGATGAACTGGTATGGCAATTATTTTTTGACGCTGCTACAAGGACAGGGCCCAAAGGTGTCATCGTGGCAGAAGTGGGGGTAATATTAATATCTCCTGACTACTTGGTCATCCAGCGAGCATATTCACTATCAGAACCATGTTCCAATAATGTGGTCGAGTACAACCTCTTATTATAGGGCTTCGGCTAGCAAAAGAACTGGTGGTTGACTTCTTGGAAGCTTAATACGATTTCTAGCTGCTAGTAAATCAGGTCCGAGGTCAATACATAGTTTGAGATGAGAACTAATATTGTACCATCAGGCAACAATTTAATTATCTCTACCTTTACGAGATTCTTTATCGGACACGTTCTACGATTATAAAATCTAGAAGCCAATGCCCTAGTGGGTCTTGTGGCCTTATTGGAAACACCCTTCGAAATTCAATAGACAATCATGGTGATTGGTCAAGAACTGATATGCCTTAAGAATAACTTGTGCATATATGCCTACCATTCTACAGATGGGAATGTGGATGGTCAAGACTAGCGGTCTCCCTTTATAGATTTTGCAGTCTACGAAATCTTATCAAACAACGCAAAGGAAGCAGCTTCTATTAGAAGGCTCTCACTTTGGATCTATTACGTTGTTCAAATAAAAACGTTGTATCATCATTCCTTTGATGGACTCTTACTCCAATTTTTATCGGAGGATGAAGCCAAGGAAGCACTTTGCCAAGCTCAAGATGGTACTTACGGAGCCCACCAGCTAGGTCCTAAAATGCAGGACCAAAATGATAGCGGATTCTAAGAAATGCCGAATGTACCAAATCCACGTAGACTTTATCCACCAACCGTCGGAATTCTTACATCCAATAATTGCATCCTGGCTATTTAAAGCGTCGGGGATGGACATCATCGGTACGATCACCCCTCTATCATCAAAAGGCCATCGATTTATTTCGGCTATAATCGACTACTTTTTAAGTGGCCGAAACAAATTCCACTTATTGATGTGAAATCCTCGGATATGATTAAATTTTGTAAGCATCACGTTATCTACCTAGAGTTACCTTGGAGGATCATCCACGACAATGGCCCGCAATTTGTCAGTAGCGCCTTCTGCCGATTCTATGACCAAAATTAGATTCAGAGTATAGCCTCAACTACATATAACCCACCAGCAAATGGGTTGGCCGAGGCTTTGAAAAAACTGATTATCAAACTCCTTAAGAAAGTCGTGGCTTCTAATAAACGCGACTGGAACGAGAAATTTGGTGAATGCCTCTGGTCTTACCGAACTACAGTCTGAACACTTACTAGCAGTATGCCATTTTTCCTGGTGTACGGAAGCGAAGCTGTGCTCCCTCTGGAACTCCAAATCCCCTATCTACGAGTGGATCTTAATAGTCATATGACTACTGAAGCTAACCACCATCTGCAACTACGAGAATTAGAAGCATTGGACGAAAAATGCCTCCTAACTCAACAACGTATTGAGCTATACCAAGCACGAATCTCGGGAGCCTTCAAAAAAAAAGTCAAAAAAAGGTCATTCCAGGTCGGTGACCTTGTCTTATCAGTCAGAAGACTAACGACCATGACCTACAAGACAATCAAAAAGTTTCAACCTAAATGGGAGGGGCCGTTTGTGGTGGAAACCGTCTATTCTAACGATGCGTACCGGCTAGCTAAACCCAATACTGACTTGCTCATGAGGCCTATCAATGGCAAGTTCCTCAAAAAGTGTTATGTTTAAGGAAAGTTAGGAGTGAATGTGTCCCTAAGTGTAATCTTCATTCCTGCATTTGTCCCTATCATATCCATATTTGAATGTCTACCACGTCCATACTACCTCTGAGTATACATTCTTACCTCTCGACTTTTTTTCGACACGTCCATATTACCTCTGGATAAAAATGTCATTCTAACTTATCATCTGCATCTAGTCCAAGACGCATTAGCGTTGATAAGTCTACAAAAGGATTCTTCAAAGAACAAACATGTCCATATTACCTCTGTGTTATTCTTATATTTCTTACCATGTTCTTCTTAACCTCTAAGTAAGTTACCTGTCTGGAATCCTATATTTGTCATGTCCAAATTACCTCTGAATAAGCATTAATCACCCCATGATGCCTATCGTTTCCACTCAACATCCGTATTTTAGACGTATTTAATATGACAAGTCCATAAAATCCCTCTACAACAAAAGTCCATAATCACAAAAGAACTCACATAGACCAGCAAAAGGAGATTAGGTTTTTTTTATTGATATTCATGATTACATATGATGGAAATCTACTACAAGTTTATATTTTTATTGATATTCATGATTACTTATGATAGAAATATATTGCATGAAAAATCTCTATAGAAGGCTCTAGCCTACTTCTCTCTCCTCGTAGAGGGCAGTGATGTGACAAATGTTTCCCGTTGTAGAGGGCAATGATGTGACAAATGCCCCTATAGAGGGCTGTGATGTCACAAATCTCCAGTGCTTGGCCTGCATTAACTTTTTAAGACAAGTAGGAAGGCCGTATAAAATGTGCGAGATGGTCGTCTCAGTCATGCAGATGAATTAATTGGAGACAGGGGTTCAAACTGGACAATCAATCCTAACCATGTAGGTCTAGCATTATATCGGTGGACAATACCTCTCGTCTCGGGAGTAAAGATAGCTTGTTTGTTGTGTGATTGCGGATCACTTCATTTGATCTCGTAATAAAATCTCGCACTAGAATAGTTATCTCTTTGAATCAACTCATGTATGATATCCTTCCATGCTCCATCTGAGTCGGTGTTAGTTGAGATAAAACCTGCACAAAGACAAGCAAAAAGGATCAGTCTTAGAAAAGATTTGAAGAAAAGAAAAGCACAAACTGAAAATCATCCTACACATACTGCTAGTGCCTATACGTACAGCGTATTATTGAATGCATTAGCATGTCTGTTTTTCAGGAACACGCGTTACGACGTACAAATAGAAGCCCGCACGTACTACGTACGGATGAATGTAGCCGTACATCTTGGCATGCATGTATTATGGTGCACAACAGAATACTGTGCATATAATATACTGTCGAACCCATAAGCGTGTCTCTTCGACAGTACACACACGCTATAGCGCACAACATAAGTTGTGCACGAAGCACAATAATGAATGCCCAAAATGAGAGTGTTCATGCACACACTATAGGGGGAAGGCAAAAGCCAAGTCATATGCATTCCCGTATTATGGCCTCCGTGAATGATGTTTTCTTCTCACATAGCGGGTCACCCACCTTCGACTACAGAGTGCATTATGCCGACGTTGAGTGGCATCTCGGCAAGTATTTCTGGCAGCATATCCGGAAGAACTTCGGGCAGCTTTGCTTTGAGCTCGCCCTCTTCTTCGATGAAGGGAAGAGTTGGTGGAACCTTGACGTCAAGCATGGAATGAGAGGGGAAGAAAAAAAAGAACAAAACTCACTCTAAGAGCCCATATTTATAGGCTCAAACATAGAATTAATGCAGTGAACCTGGCATTAATAGTGATGAATCTGACGATTCGACTCTCATGTCCGTCGGTTTGCTAGGGATTCATCTCGATACCTATTTATAGGCCCCAAACATCGTGCACCATAATAAAAAAAGTAAAAAAACAGTTGCCTACTCAGGATTGAACCGAACTAACCGTTCTCATCCAGAAGAAGATCTTGCTGACATCCTCTAAATAAGTGCATCCTGTTTCTGTTCAAAGTATTTCTAGCTTTATTCAAAAAGTTAGAAAATATTGAAGCATGTCTTGTAGAAGCATGGGTCACGCACCTCAGAAAGAGAAGTAACCCTGCGCCTCAGAAAGAAGAGTAGCCATGCACCTCATTTGTTATCAACTAGGCTTTGAGTTACCCACGCCTGATCAAAGCAGCATATTGGTCATGCCTCACCTAGGTGCCATGACACAAATACCTTAGAGCCTTGGGCAAAATGCCTCGATCTTTGTATAAAAAATAGCCAAAGAACAATCATGATTACTTGGGCTACTCATGCCTCGCTAAAGGCGTACCTCTCTTCCTACTCGCACCTCACTTATACAGGCACACCTAATCTCATACATCCCCACCTACGCCTCTCAATTGCTCTCCCTGAGGCAGCATTTAATGAGCTTAACTCCTCTCTAGACTTTAACTCGACGATTCGGTTCCCGTGCAAAGAATGAACACAAAAGTCGAAGTTCATTCTCCTTAGAAATAGCACAGGCATGTATGTATCGCCTGATTAAATTTAGACACGTGTTGCCTGATCAAACTTGGGCATGTGCCACCCTGAGTCTCCCCCAAGCGTGTGTGCTTCTACCCCCGTGCCTATAGTTCTCTCCTAAATAAGAACAACACGCCACCTAGGACAGTGATTCCTAAGCGTAGATGTCTTGTTGGCTACAGTGGACCTAGGCAAGTGCAACATGTCAAAGACCTAGACACGTCATGAATGTGTGAGTGTCCTATGGTCAATCGTGTCAACGGACACGTCAATATGCACATAATGTCTAATGTTAATACTCGGTGTCATCAACATGAATCGGTACCCGTCTTCAAAATAGAAACTAAGCATCGACAATCTTATGTCATGCAATGCTAACAAATAAACAACCTGAAAGGAAAAGGAAACAATCTAAACCATAACAAGGTACACTTGTCTGTAACTGTTATTTAAAGGTAGACTGGACCAACTACGGTATCTCCGTCACTCCCTCCAAGATCACCTATAATAATAGTCTATTATAAATACTCTATATCAACTTGCCAAATATAGATTATATTAGTATCTACGTCTACTAGTCGCCATAATATCGATACAACATATTAGCGTAGAAGCATAAAATTTTCGCAGACCTGACAACCATGTGCCAAAGTTACCAATGAAGATATATGTGCGCAAGTCACCAATGAAGACATATGCGCCCAAGTCACCAATGAAGACATATGCGCCCAAGTCACCAATGAAAACATATGCGCCCAAAGTCTCCAGAGTGAGCTATACGCTCACTCTAGGCTACTCCAGAAGGAGGCGCATAGCCCTGTTTCAGGCTATACGCCCAAGCCAAAACAGCCCCTGACTCGGTCAAACCCACGATCAAATCGTGCACCGAAGCATACGGCCACGTCAGTCTCCATGAGCAGTCGTGCAACGAAGCATGCGGCCACGTCAATACCATGATCATGCATTCTACATGCACCTACATCCTATGCGCCCAAAGTAAGAATATGCGCCCACTTGAAAACCTGTGTGTTCCCTCATGTGGGTGCATAACGTTATTCCAGAACAAGAATGACTATAAAAATGGGTCTCATACCTCTTCAAAACAGAGAATGAAGAGCATTTTCAAGAGCCAAATTGCTGCACTTCTTGCCAGTGAGCCGAGAGTTAGCAATTTTTTTAGGTTTTCTTCCACTTGTGTAATCGTAGTATCAACGGAGTAAAGGAGCAACTACCGCTCGATCTCCATCGTCCCATTCTCCATAATTCTTTTTTGTACTCGGGGATCCTCAGTGCAGGATCTCTCAGGCGTACTCGATTTGTGGTGCCTTGCGCTAATAAGAAAAGACAGCATTTCTTTTTCTTTTTTGTGTGAGTCCATAAAAATGACGACTCTACTGGGGACTACCTTTTCGTCTGATGAAAAGGTGGTGATACAATCCGATACCGACAAAGTGGGGAGCACTCAAAAGATGTTGATCGTGAAGTTTGATCAGCAGGCGTTCGAAGAGATGCCCTCGAAGGACGGCTCTACTCCCTCAAAAGCCATAAAACCAAACAAGTCTCGTAAGACTTGGCTTCCGAAGGCTCGTAGTGCATATCCTGCCAGTGCCATAGCCGATATACAACTAAGTGACTCTGTCATATGGGCGCATGGCTCTTCCATAGAAGCTCCACATGTGAAGAAGGCTCACACCGTTCTGGGCTTTACTAGCCCAGCAACTTCTCTCTTGTGTAACCAACAACAGAATGTTCAACGCACGAGACTTGGCAAAGAAAAATACTACGATGCCAAGAATCGAAGTGTTCGGCACTCTGGACAAACTCAGCGAGGCTCACAATTGAAGGAGACGAAGCTGGAAGAAAACAGTACTGCTTTACCAAGCATGCGCCCATAACTATATGCCCAAGAGGGTGTTTGGGTGCATAACTCTGGTCATAAGACTTCTGTCTTCGACAGATTATGCATCCAGGGTCATGCGCCTAGGGCTATGTGCCCAAGCTCGACTGACCCATACTATGCACCCACCTCGAGGAAGCTTAGACATGGTGCCAAGAAGCATGCACCCAAAGGCAGATTCCAAGGCCTATGCGCCCACAGCCAAAATATAGGCACCAATGTGTATAGCACGGGGCTGTCTTCAAAGTCATCACAGGACTTAGGTGTAGGGGTAGCCCCTGTACGTGAACTAAGTGCGGATGTACCAACTCTCCTTACAAACCCATATGCAAAGCTCGGCGATGCATGTGACATGGGTTTTAAGGCAAAACTCCCTTCCGCTGACTTACGTGACATGATAAATCATAAGCGTAAAACGAGGGAGGATACAACAATTCAAGGTGTACATCCGTGCACCAGTATTATCATCAACTGTTGCTGCTCCAAAGTAACAAGAGTACCTCAGAGGCAGTCCGTGTTTCGACGACTACATTGCTCTGACGATAAAAAGCCGCTGTGTGTTTCATCCAACATGGCGTCTTGGGATCCCCCTTACGGAAGCCCCAACCAAAGAAGGTGGACCACGAACCCAATTTTTTCTTTTAGTTTTATAAATAGAAGAAGAAGAAGTCTACCAACAGATAGCCAGCAGGCTGAGAGTCTATATGGGTACTCGATCAAAGGCAAGATTTCGTATAAATGATGTGGATTCCCAAGCTGGGGGAAGTATTCCCTTAGAGTCTGAAGCAGATGACCTTCACACTGGGGGTAGCCTTCCAGAAGACGATGAACTCTCCGAGTCTGACGGCAACTATCTACCTCCCCTACCTGAAGATGAGGGACTTGTCAACTCAGAGACATACAACATCAGTACCAGTTGTACTATTTTTTCTATCCGTCCTTGCATGTTATCTACATACATGGCGGATGGAAGAGACCTAAAGAAGCCAGTGATCAGACCAACAAACGGCTAGAGGGTCTTGAAACAGTATTTGCCAAGATCACTGATACGCTTACCAGTATCATGGCGGTCCAAGCTGCTTGGGTTGTTCCTTCACCTCAACAAAATGTCTCGACATACGTTAGTCTGGCTTATAGCAACAACGCTCCTTCACTACAGAAGGAGTATCATTCTATTACGTCTCCTCCAAATCTTGTAAATGCTGGGGGTGGTCCTTCACCAATGACGCCTGACAACCGTACATCAGCCATTTTTTAATACCGGCTCAATCAACAGGATGCAGTTGATTCTCTGGTTGCCTGTCTCGATACCATCTCATACAAAGACGAGCTTCAGAAGATGTGGATATCTCAACCCTATTCCCCTGAATGGGAGAATACTACTTGCCCTTTTAACTACAAGCCGCTGACGCTAAATTCATTTGACGGGATGACTTCTCCTCGTCAACACATGACATACTTTAACATGTAGACTCTACACTTACCCAGGGATGATCCGTTCTTGTCAAAACTATTTATTAGCACCTTGTAGGGGGTAGCTTTTGAATAGTTCTACATTCTGTCTGACGGTTGTATCATTTCTTTTAAAGACTTGGAGAGGTTATTCCTCAACAGGTTTTACGAGAGTGGCATGCATGTTAGTATGTCCACCCTCATCGAGATCAAGCAAAGGAGGACTGAGTCTATCATTGCTTTCATCGAACGCTTCAGGCAGCTAGCATTGAAGATGCCCTTCAGTATACCAGACTCAGAACTTATGGATACTTGTCGACATAACTTTCTTCCTACAGTGAAGTTCCGTCTGGGTATACATAAGTATAAAACATGGCCCACTTTCATTGGGGCCGCTGATGCTGCTGAAAACGACATCCCTAATCTGGAATTACTGGGGTTAAAAACACCCAAATCTGAAGACAAAGACAAGCATCCCCAAACTACCCCTGTCCATGGGGGTAAAGGGAAAGAAGTCTTGAAGGTCGACACTACCAAGGGAGCTTTTAATTCTTAGGGCACCACTGACAAACCTAAGGAGAAGCCTTTGTCTTCAGATCGGCCTTACAACTTTGACATACTGGCACAGCTGACCGATACACCTGTAAAAGAAGACACGATTTGACACGAGCAAAAGGAGACACGATTTGACAAGTCTCTGAAGGTGCCATCTCCTGAAAGCATGGATCGGCCTTACAACTTTGACATACTGGCACAGCTGGTCGATACACCTGCCAGGTTGTCTCTGTTCGATCTATTGTGATACACCAAAGAAACGCAGAAGGCCTTAAGTGAGGCATTGCTACATGCCGACTCTTATCTCGCTGAAGTCAAAGCCCCTGCTGAAGATCCTGTCTTCTGTCCCCACTACCACAGTACTATGGAAGTGGTGCCCAACATCACCTTTTTACAGGAGGACATGATACTCAAAAATAATCATCATGATAGACCTCTGTACTATACAGGGTATATCGGGGCGATTAAGGTGGATCGAATGCACATCGATCCAGGTTCCTCCATCAACATCATTCTTAGAATTTTGCTCTAAATTCTAGGAATCCATCTGCACAAGCTATCTGCAGCCAATACAACTATCATGGCTTTTAATGCTGGAAGAAGCCACCCGCTGGGCAAGATCCATCTCAAGTGCCAGATTAGTGATCTCCGAACGGAGGTTTCTTACTATGTAATCGACGCCAATGTATCCTACAACGTCTTGTTAGGACATTCATAGATACACGAGAACATGATCGGTCCTGCCATACTTTACTAGTTCTTCAAGTACGTCAACAGCGATGGCGTCGTGAAGACAGAGTTTGCCGACGTCGATCCTTTTAAAGGCATTAAAGCCTACTATGGAGATTCGGTACATTACCAATCTTAGCCCTCCAAGGATGACGGCAACAAAGCTAATAATGAAGCTGAAGCAAGTTCATCCTCCAATGATGGTCCCCTGATTGTTCGAGTCAAAGGACGTACTACTCCAAAAAGTACTCCAAAGCCTCTCACAATCTAGGTGAAAAAGAAGAACCCTGATAAGGTCAAACCATTGACCATCACTCTCCACAAGACACCTCGGGAGAAACCTACTAAAGTATGTCCTCCCAATCATGAAGAGTTACCCTATGTGGCAAACTTGGCCAAGACTGTGGCTCTTCTTCCAGATAATGACCCTCTCAATGAGTATATCAATACTCATAATAATGTACCTTCAGCGGATGATGTTATCCCTGAAGAAGAACTTGTATATTTTTTTAGTAAAGGTTTATCTTTGAATTACTCCGATGTCTACCAAT
The DNA here is from genome assembly GCA_029216955.1 of Iris pallida. Taxonomy (NCBI): domain Eukaryota; kingdom Viridiplantae; phylum Streptophyta; class Magnoliopsida; order Asparagales; family Iridaceae; genus Iris; species Iris pallida. The sequence goes on along the minus strand of JANAVB010021595.1, from coordinate 6,229,249 downwards.
CTGTAAACCAGTATATAGATACAATATACACCCTAGAATACGGCATAGGATCACACCTCTGCATGTCGGTCACGATGCCTCATCTGCAGGAAAAAGTCTGGCCAGAAGTTATCCACTACTTCATCGTTCCAGCTAGAAAGAAGGGTGAAGAACTAATCATCTTCGGTCGAATAATTGGTGAAAGAAAGTTCGTTCTGGACTCTACTTCACCTAATCACAACACCGAAGGTGACTCTGACTCAGGGAAATACAACTTTTTTGATATAGTTGGCAGGTCAAGAATATCATCCAGAACAAGGGATATGACATAAAAAGTGACCAAGGGCTAAACTACGGTCGGGGACGACGGTTGCCAATACGTCACTTTGCTCCTTCCGGCAAACCCGAGAACTATTATCAACAAAATAGTGTTGGTTTGGGTTATGTCACTCCTCCAATAAATCCTGAAAGATCAGACATTGAAGCAGATCATTGTTCTCATTCTTCTGATTACTGCTACTGGGATTCAGATTCTAGCATTGGGGACATGTTCAAAGCAACTTTGTCTGTCAACATGGTGTCAGTTGACCAAATTATAGAAGATGTCCAATCAATCGAGCTTGAATAATAGGCTCAAAAGATGGTTACTAGGTGAGAGTTACGTTTCGAACAACGTGAACCACCTACTGAAAACGAAGTCGTCCAAGTCAATTTAGGAGGTAAATCATCGCTGAAACCAATTTTTATCAGCAAAAGTCTATCTAGTGGTGAACGACAATCTCTTATACAACTTATAAGAGAATATATTGATGTCTTTACATGGAGCTATAAAGACATACCAGGCTTGGATCCTAAAGTCGCTATGCACCACCTAAATATTTTGTCTAAAGCTAAGCCAGTGAAGCAGCAGCAACGACAATTCCGACCAGATATCATGGAGGCCATCGAAAATGAAGTCAAAAAGCTTATTGTCAGTGGATTCATTCGCGATAAACAACATCCTGACTGGGTCGCTAACATTGTTCCAGTCATGAAAAAGAACGATAAAGTTTGAGTCTGTATCGATTATCGAGATCTGAACTATGCATGCCCGAAAGAAGAGTTCCCTCTACCGATCACTGACGTAGTGATCGACAATACTTGCGGCATCGAGCGAATGTCCTTCATGGATGGGTTCTCAGGCTACAACCAGATCAAGATGTTCACCGACGATGAGAAGCACACATCTTTTCGAACACCGTTGGGGGTATATTGCTATACGATGATGCCCTTCGGATTAAAAAATACAGGGGCAATATTCTAGCGAGCTACGAACATAATTTTTTGCGATCATTTGCGCAAAACAGTGGAATGCTATGTAGAAAATATCGCAGTTAAAAGTTGTCTCAAGGGAAACTACCTTCAAGACTTGAGAATGGTGTTCGAACTAATGCGTGCACACCAACTCAAGATGAATCCAACCAAGTCTTTTCTGGGAGTCTCTAGCGACAAGTTCCTTGGTTTAGTCATCACTTCAAAGGGTATACATCTTGACCCGGAGAAAGTGAAGGCTATCCTCGATATACATCCCCCAAGAAACCTCAAAGAGCTATACGGACGTCAAGGAAGGCTAGCCTACATCAGACGATTCATTTCAAACCTTTTTGGAAGGTGTCAACCATTTACTCAGCTCATAAAGAAAGGCATATCTTTCGTCTGGACTGAACAATGTCAACGCGTATTCGATGACATCAAGAAGTATCTCACAAGACCCCAGTATTGGTAGCTCCAATAATGGGAAAATCCTTCTTACTATATGTCTATGCTATGGACCATTCCCTTGGCGCCCTATTAGCTCAGAAGAACGAAGACGGCCATGAACTGGCAATCTACTACCTCAGCCGCACAATGGTGGGTGCCGAGCACAGACAGACACTTGTGGAAAAGGAATGCCTTGTACTGGTATTTTCTATCCAGAAGACACGCCACTATGTGTCTGGCAGACTATCCATATCATATCTAAAGTCAATCCTCTCAAAATACTCATGACTAAATCGGGTTCTCTCAATTCTCGTTTAGCTACATGGGCAATGTTGTTGACTCCAAATGATATTTTGTTTGTTCCTCAGAAGGTAGTAAAAGGCCAAGAGTTAGCTAATTTCTTAGCATCTCATCCGGTGCCAGAGTCTTCCAAGCTCTACGATGAAATCCCTGAGGAAGTAGTGGAGTCTAACACCGCAACTGAAAAAATCCCCATTTGGCGAATGTTTTTTGACGGTGCATTAAGAACATGACCTAAAAGAAATATCGTGGTCAGAGTAGGCATCGTGCTTGTCTCACTCGACCATCTGGTTATACGTCATGCATATTCTCTCGTGGAACCCTGCACCAACAACGTGGCCGAATATAATGCCCTATTGATCGGCCTACAACTGGCAAAACAACTGGGAGTTGACTTTCTAGAAGCTTACGACGATTCTAAGCTAATAGTTAGTCAGGTCCGAGGAGATTATGATGTTTGTCATGAAGATCTCATCTCCGATCACAAAGCGACAATCGAGTTGGCATCTACTTTCGCCGGATTCTTCATCGAACACGTACCTTGACTATAGAATATAGAAGCAGATGCTTTAGCCGGTCTCGCCGCTTCCCTGACCGTTCCTACCAATACTCAGCAGTCGATCACAGTGTCTAGTCGAGAACTATTCTGTGTGAAAGATGCCTTACATATTCATCACAGTTACACAACGAAAACAAACGTCGACGTTAAAGACCGGAGATTTACTTTTATAGACTACGCCATCTATGGAATCCTTCCTGAAGACCCAAGAAAAGCAGTGCCTATCCAAAGGCGATCCCTTAGATTTTACTATGATATAGCTACCAAGATGTTGTACCGACGCTCTTACGACGGGCTAAAGTTACAATGTTTATTAGACACAGAAGCCAAACATACACTCCTGGAGGCTTACGACGGAGTTTGTGGTACACATCAACCAGGCCCCAAATTACAAGATTGCCTCAAACGAATAGGTTATTATTGGCCCACGATGATAGCAGATGCTGTTGAATATGCAAAGAAGTGTAGGGCTTGTCAGTTATATGTCGACTTCATTCACCAACCTTCGGAGTTTCTACACCCGACGGCAATATTTTGGCCCTTTGAAGCATAGGGTATGGATGTCATAGGCCCAATCAGCCCACCATCTTCCAGAGGACATCGATTCATCCTAGCTATAACCGATTACTTCTCCAAATGGGCGGAAGCTATACCGCTCACCGAAGTGAAGGCATCAAACGTGATCAGTTTCATCAAACATCATGTTATCTACCACTTCAGCCTACCTCACAGGATCATCCATGATAATGGTGCACAATTCACAAGCGATGCATTCTATCTGTTCTACGATAGGAATCAAATCCAGAATATAGCCTCTACTGCCTACAATCCAGCGGCTAATGGGTTAGCAGAAGCCTTCAATAAAACCATCATTGAACTTCTCAAGAAGTTTGTGTCTTCAAACAAGCACGATTGGAATAAGAAGCTCGGTGAATGTCTGTGGGCCTATCGTACAACGGTCCGGACTCCAACAGGCAGTACGCCATTCTCTCTGGTTTATTGTGGCGAAGCAGTTCTTTCCCTAGAAATCCAGATTCCTTCTCTTCGAGTAGCCTTAGCCAGTGAGTTGACTGACGAAGAAAGGCACCGTCTGCGACTACAGAAGCTCAAAGTGCTGGACTGTAACGCCCCAGTCCCAAAATACGTAGGACTAGGAACGTAGACATGCCAGCTGTATTCATACGAAGTATACTCCAATATATGGAAGCCTCGTATAAATACATAAGCTGTAAAATGCAGTAAAACCACAACTAATCTCATCCATACAGAATAATTAAATAAAAGATCATATAATGAGAATAAATTTGTCTTGATACAATATGTTGGGCGGAGACAAATCCACTACCAAAAAAATAAAGAAAAGTACATAGAAAATGTAATGAGTGGCGAGCGAAGCGAAGACGATCCAAATGCAATCATCATCGTGAAACAGCAAAGATCACGGCTAGAGCTAAAGCACCTGCGAAAGATAATAACACACACCTGGCAAGACAACCAGGTCCTCAGAGGGACGTAACAAGACACATCATAGCATGCCATATAAACTGAATAAATATTGCTCACTAAATAAGTCAATCGAATTTATAACATAGTCCAATACGCACCTACTGAACGAGCGTACCATCCCCCCCAACCAAACAAGGACAGGAGATGGTAAACTAATTCACGGCGACGTATCTTTCCATGCCATGACACATACCATAGGGTACCTAACCGTACTATAGTAAATATGCAATAAAGAACAAACCTTTGACGCATGGGCTGGGTCAGTCAGGAATCAGGAATCAGGACCGTACCTCCCACTGGAGATAACCGGCAATCAGGGCAGTGCATAAATGACCCATACATTAAGGAGATGTTCTTCCCACCCAATGCCTACCATGTTGTATCCACAACAGTAACCTCTATAACCGCTAAGTCAAACTATCATGCAACCTCTATTAGCGGTTATTCCTATCGCACGGCTTGTACGTACTGGTGGCCAGCCAATCACGTACTTCCGTGTTCTACATGCGACACATAACTTCGTGTTTACAACGTGTCAAGGCCAATGAATGCAGCACACAAGGTGGTCCCTTAAATCTAGGTTTAATTTGTAAGAAAATAATACACAGCAGGAAATATAAAAGAACAGTTATGCCATGTATCACAGTTTATAAAGAAAATAATAGACATGCATGAAATATGAGCTAAAAATAATTAAACAGCTAATGGCAAGGTGTCTTGCCTAGTAGAGCGTCTGGTGTGCGGCGATAATCAATGTGGCACGATCTGCAACTTCGGTGTAACAACTATACATGGTGACCTCTGATGGTGGCACGAATCGTGTCATTGAGTCCGGAGGAGTCAAATTTAGTTAGGGTGGACATAGGTTTGTACAGGCTTGACGAGGGAATATGATATATGGGATTAGACAGAAGGGTGGTCGAAGGAAATTGGATAAGAAATTTTACATGATTTTTGAAAAATAACTATAATATTTGGAAACTAGAATTTGTTAGTAAGATAAACTTTTAGGAATAATACATAAAAAAAATCGAAATCATTTTGGGCTAAACTTCAAGTTGTAAAGATAAGATTTTTTCGTAGAAATCTATTAGTAAAAATATTTTCAAATAAATATATAACAAGTCTAGGAAAAAAATATTTTAGGTTGAAACTCCAAATTTGAAAGTACATATATAGCTCGAAAATAACACATATTCTAAAAATGATAAAAAATACAAATAATAACAATAATAATAATAATAATAATAATAATAATAATAATGATCAGGAAACAACAAAAAAACATAATAACAATAATAATGGTTAACCATAATAAAAATTTTAAAAAATAGTTTACCCATGTACTATGGTTCTCCCTAGAAGTCGGAACCACAAAAGACAAGAAAGAAAGAGAACACAAAAGAACACATCAGAATCAACAACAATCAAAAACAATTAAACAAATAATAAAATAAATAATCAAAATAATAAAAAAACAAAAACAAATTAAAACTCGACTGCAGCTGACTGCTGCTTTTCTTAAGGAAAAAAAACAAGAAAGGAAAAAAAAGAAGGGGAAGAGAGAGAGGAGATCCAGAGAGAGAGGGAGCGGGAGAGAGAGGTGGAGAAAAGGGGGGGGCGGCGAGGAGCGGCAAGCCGGAGAAAAGAGGGAGGAGGACGGCGGAGCTGGAGGCCGGGGTATAGGTGGCCAGGGGCGGTGCGGAAGCGGAGGTGTGGAGGAGAGGGTTTCGAGAGGTCGAGAGAGAGCGGCGGACGGATGGAGGAAGAGGAAGGGCGGAGGCCGGCTGCTCGGCCGGGCGGATGAGCGGAGAGGGGTGGCGGCGCTGGAGGGAGAAGGTGAGGGCTGTCTCGGCCGCACACAGCGCCGGCGGACGCGGTTTTGGGGCTCGACGGAGGGAGAGGAGTGAGGCAGAGCTGGGGTTGGGAGAAGTCGGCGGCGGTGAGGCTGTGCCAGTGGCGCGGGAACCACGGCGGACGCGGGTAGAGGGGTGACCGGAGGGCATCGCTCGTCGGAGGAGTCCGTCGTGGCGGCGGTGAGGGCTTCCTCTAGGCGGCGAGGGAGTTTTGGTCGGCTCGGGTGTGGACGGTGATTGGAGGCTAGGGCGGAGGTAAGTTGGGTTTTCCTATTTTTGGGTATTTTCCTTGGGTCGCCGGCGGGTTGCGCCGGTAACGATGGTGGTAGTGGTGGAGTTTCTGGGAAGATCGACCACTGGTCGGGCACCGTGGTCATGGTGGTTTGGAAGCGACGGTGACGGGCTGGCGGTCTAGGCTGAGGGTGGTGCGGGCTGGTCTTTACGGCGAGGTCGCGGGGTTGGTCGTAGAGTCGGGTGAAGATGCTGGCATGGGGGAGTCATGGTAGGGATGGTGTTGTGGCGGTTTTGGGTGGTCAGTTGTCGTGGATGGGCTCGGGCGACGTGGGTGTGTAGCTTGGCCGAGGAAGATGAGGTCGGGGCTCTGGGCTAGGAATAGAGTTTAGGATTATTTGGAAAAAATGGTGTCGGGTTGTGTCCGACACGGAGATGGAATTGTATATGTAAAAATATAGAATAATAATTTGGATGGACACAGACACGATGCACGTAGATTTGTGGTAGAATTTGGAGGAATTTTGTGGGAGATGAATAATATGGAGGAGTACCTGCCTATATTTATAGGATGTGGGAATTCCCACTTTGGATAGGATTAGGAGAATTTAAAACCCAAATTAGATAAATCAATCTATTAAATTAAATCAATCAAATCTAATCTAAATCCAAATCCAATTTAATTACCTTAGTTTAAAATCAAATCAATAAATCAAATTTCAATATTAACTATTTAAATAAATACATACATTCAAATCAATATTTAAATCTCCACAATAAAAAAATATGTTTTCCAAAAATACTATAATAATTAATTTCGAAAATTACATTATTTAAAATAAACCAATAAATAATTATCTATATATATGTATACAAATAATATTTTCGTAACTATGTTTTTCTAGTATAATAAAAATATTAATTATTTTTAATAATTGCATAAATGAAGGCTTCGGTAAATAAAATAACAACTTGGTAAGATAGTAAAATAATTATTGCATATATTATTTAGAAACTATAAAATAATAAATAAAATATTTTTCTAAAATATGTACGCTCGCACATATTCGCACTCGTCGAGCAAGAATAAAATTTTCGTGTGCGACGAAAAATACGATTACGTGACGTATAATACAAAATTTTAAATCGATACCAAATTTTTAATAAATAAAAATAGTAGAAATTTAGGGGTTTTACATGGACGAAAAATGCTTGTTAGCTCAGCAGCGTATTGAGCTATACCAAACATGCCTTTCCAGAGCCTTCAAGAAAAAAGTGAAGGAAAGAATCTTCCAAGTTGGTGATCTAGTCTTAGTAGTGAGAAGACCAATGGTCATAACGCACAAGACAAAAGGAAAATTCTAGCCTAAATGGGAAGGTCATTTCGTTATAGAATCAGTGTATTCTAACGGTGCGTACCGACTAACCAAGCCGGATGGTGACTTGCTAATGATGCCTATCAACGGCAAGGTCCTGATGAAATATTATGTGTAACCTTTTATAAACATTGTTGACATATGTTTAGTCATGTAAATGTACAGTGCAATGTTTATGTGATTCGAAAAAAAATTATCTAACTATTATATGTATTTTAAGAGTCTTGAATATGCCATGGATAATGGGTCCTCTAAATGATTTTCCAGTAGAATCATTTTCGTTTTTGACTCTGCCCAAACTCGGTTTGACGAAAACAAGTAACGTCCCTATTACCTCTGAATTATTTTTTGATAATTACTAAGAAACGTTTTGCCACGTCCATATAACCTCTGAGCAGAACATTCATCAAGGATAATCACGTCCATATTACCTCTGAATTATCCACTTCTATCTATTATTATATATCTTTCCACGTCTATATTACCTCTGGTCTGATATGGAACATCCTCTGCTATCACGTCCATATTACCTCTATTAGCAGCTTCCTTCAACTTATTATTTATATTCAAAAACCAGAATATAAAACGGATAATAGGTCCACATCAAATTTTCTAGCGGAATACCCACTAGAAATATCCTTACTATGTCCATATTACCTCTAGCCCGGATATTTCACAAAACTTCATTCTTAAAAGCTAAAAAGATTTTATTTAAAACGTCTATCAAAAGACGGAGAAAAAGATACAAAGCCTTGGCGGCTAAAAGAGAAATAGTTACAAAAGGAAAGACTTAAGGGATACACAATCGATTGATGCTATCCCTCAGAGCCTTGATCTAAGCCAAAGATTTGACAGTGGCGCGACGACGTGCTTCTTCCTGCCGAACAGCTTCATCCTCGAAAGGAATCAGTTTTAGGTGCTCTCCCTCCAACTTCACCAGTTGTTCTTTTAAGTGGTTGGAAGTTGTGGCGGTCATGGTAGCCTGAGCCCAATAGTCCTGCTCAGACGTCGCTGTTCTCAAGCTGGCCTCCCGTTGAGCAATCTCGCTTTGGATCTGCGCAATGTGATTATATTTCTCTGTAATCTGCACAGCCAGTTTATTCTTCGAAGCATCACGTGCCTCACTCGTAGCATTGAACTGCTCATACTGGTCAGCCAACTCACGAATTTCTTGAGCAAGGGCATCCTTCCTTTCTTGGAAAGTAGCCTCCTTCTCCGTGAGAGCCACGACCAAAGCCTCGTCTTCTGCACGGAACAGCGACGTCGGGCTCCGTTGTTTGGCATCTTGGAATCTGGCCACCTGACACTCCAGATTATTCAGAACCTTCCTTAGAGCATTAGCTCGCTCTTTATAGCCGACGATGCTCTCAAGAGCCGCCACTTGGCATTGAGCAATAGCCTTCACAAGGCCAAAGGCGGCATTCCGATTCAGAACTCTAGGAAGCTTTACTTTCAGCACAGAATAAAAATCTTCGACGACTTCCTGGGCCATCTCGTTGTCTTCAATGGAAGTCGTCGGGGAGGATGCTTGATAAGGTTCTTCCTCTCCAGGAAGAGATGCTTGACAAGAAGCCGAACCTGGCAAATAAAGCAATACACATATCAGCAACAAAAGAAAACTTACTTAAAGGAGTTGTAAGTTTATTCCTCCTGCCGGCTCAGCATCAACTGGAACTGGAGAAATGAGAGCAGGACCAGGTCGCTCACTGTAAATATCTGCCTACTCGCCTCCCACGGTCCTAGCTAGACCCGAAGCAGATTTAATTATGGTCGCCTCATCAGGCCGATCAGGAACTTCTTCAGTAACCTATGCCAGTTTACTAGAGGAACCAAGGGCAGCTTCCTGTCTAGCCCTGATATCTCGAGCAACCTCCGTGCTTTGTTCCCTTTCTTTGTCTACAAGGGAATATAAGATGGAAGTCAGCCTCACATGTTGCACGCAAAATTGAAGCCGAAAAATCTCATCCGAAGAAAAGTGCAAGAATGACACATCCAGAGGAGGGTGAGTTGATTGGACTTGATTTTCATCCAAGTCCTTCATCATAGCTCCTATCGCAGACATATCCCCCAAAAAAAGGAAGGACTGGTTTTCTGATCGCCGTCATCCTTTCGATCAAGCCTTACAACTAAAGAAGACACGCCCTCATCGGATGAGGACGAGCAGGGAACACTATTGATATGTCCACCTTTTCAGGCAACGAAGCACCTACCGCAATCGCAACTTCAACGTCCTGTGCAAAGAACAAACGCAACAGTGAGAAAACTCCTAACGGTTTGACCAAAACGACTATAGAGTCTATGAAGGGACCTACCTTCTGAATAGTAATAGCCTACGACGCCGTCTGTCGAGAAGATCTTCTGGGCGGAGGCGAGCCGGCACTCACGTCCGCGACCTTCTTTCTCCCCCGAGAAACAACAACCTTCTTCCTTTTGGACCGTGGGACCAGCTCGGTGGAAGCTTTTCTCTTATGAGGAATGTTAGGAAGAGGTTCTTCGGTATCATCTCTCCGAGGTGCTGCAATAATACACTCCTCAAGAACATCTCTTTGCTGTGACGTTGCAGCCGGTTCAACTGTGGGTGTGGCACCCTCCTTTCTGTCACCACCCATTGCACGTACTCATCCTATATCAGCAAGGGTAAGGGCAAACCTAGTTTTTGGTATTAGACTCTGCTCACGGTCATTCCAAAAATGAAGGGTATTGACCTGAATATAGAACTTGGCAGCAGCAAAAAGCATGTGGGTGTAAGGCTTATCTTCGAACAGGATAAAAATTAACCCCGTACATCCAGCGTTATAGTAGCCCCATACACGTGTCCCGTCGATCAGACTCCCTATCGACTGTAGATGAGGTCTAGGATTACCTAAGAGAAGCTGGCTATAGCCGAATTGTCGTACAAAGCGACTCGGCAAATAAGGTTCCAGGAAAGTATGGTTTCTATTACTAAATACCAGATGGGAAGGCCTAATGGACTAGAGCCAACAAAATGCCCTAATAGAAAAGCTAGTAGTGAGTGCTCCCTCATCTACTAGGGTGTCTCCTGCACGGCCACTACCAGACGGAGGCGACACTCTGAAGAATTCATAGTTCTACAGAAAACTCAAAGCCTTCCTATAAACAGGCACCCCTGTAACGGTCCATTCTGTATCTCTAAATCTTCGAAGGAAGGCATCCTCTACCAAAGAGTCTGCCATCAGCCCGGCATTCATCAATCTGGGACAATATAGCACCAGCCATCCCATCAGATAATGAAAGGGAAACTCAGTCCTAGCAAAGTCCTTTCTGACATCCGATGTTATCGCGTTCACAAAAAAGTGTTGCAAACCCCGCTGGATAGTGCAGACCATTGCTGGAAGTAGAGCAAGTTGGCGTCCAAAGGCCAGCTTTATAGTCGGAAGAATCATACCCCAGCTTATTCTTTCAATAGACCCTGAACCACCAGGGACTACGCAATCACGAAGCCATATCATCAGGAAAGCGGCTAGTACCACCTTTTTTGACAGCTTGAACTTGGCCGGCCTGAAGAAATGATAAACCAAGAAGTTTCCCTCAGGATCATCACTATCTTCGATATCTACAGCTCCGCGATCTGCCATCAACTGCTCTATCTCAGAGCTTGTCAAAGGCTTGCGAGACGAGAAAGAGACTGAGCCGTCCCCTTCTTCTCTGGTGAAGACATAGTTATTCTAGGCCCTCGTATGGGGAAGGAACCCTTCAGTCTTACCCTTTTTCGTAATCTGGTGACAAATAAAGAAGTGACAAAGTAACACTTTGTACACCTCCATCATCTCGGAGTTCTCCTTCTCCAAATCCTGGAGCTCTACATCACAGGGGACGTATTCTGCGTATAGCTCTGTCCCCCAGGGAAGTTTAGATATCGCCTACATCTCGTGAAGAGACAAACCCATCTCTCCACCCGGAGTAAATATGGTACACGTGTGATGATTGTATAACTCCGCCAAGGAGACAAACATTGGCCAGTTAACCTTAATGCCATATTGGGTGGCTCTATTGGCATAAAGAAGACCAACAGCTTTTAGGGTGGCTTCGTAAGTCGAGAGCACCTATCCGGTAAGGTCACTCCAGAATGGGACAGAATGTCTCCAACCATCCATCCGCAGCTTCCCTCCCTGATATGACTCCTTCTTTGACAGCATCAAGTTGGAGAGAGTCTCAGCAACATAGGGGTGAAGATCAGTCGGGACATCATTCATTATGACACCAGGTTGAAGCCCCCTCATGGAGGAGGACGTGAAACCCTTGACACACTTGAACGTATCCTTATTCTAGTCACCAGAGTTGAATTGGATCCTGTCAGAAACAATCCCATGTAGTTCAGGGGTCAGGTCCCATTTTATTTGCCTCTGCACAGCCAGATCAGTAAATACTGATAGAGGGCATCGGCGCTTCATCGATGACAACCATATGCTTTGGTTATTTAACTTAACTACCAGCTGGTCTTCTAGACATATCGTCTCTTCATCTTCGTATCCTACACTATCGCCAAATAGGAAGTACGGCTTCTTCAAACGACGTGTCCCTCCGAGCAAGAGCTTCTCGTCGTTAATCATCTGCTTCAGAAATGTTTTGTCCTATTCAATTATGGTGATCGTCCGTTCCGTAGGTTGGTCATGATTGATCTTGGCCTGAACATTGCTGATCATGTTAGTTATGAGGCTTGTGCCGAGGACTTGGCAAGCAGAGCCGAAAGGGATTCCACCAAGCTCTGAAATAAACATGTTAATTGCAAGACGGAAGAGAAAGTCAGACTCAGAATCTGCATGAAAAACTAAGTGCTAGAGGAATCTTATGCGCCCAAAGGGCTATGCGCCCAAAAGGTTATACGCCCAAAGGGTTATGCGCCCAAAGGGTTATGCGCCCAAAATAGCCTATGGGCGCATAACTTATAGCAATATGTGGGAACATAACACACCATAGTATAGGTGCATGCTTCTGTGGGCGCATAAGAATGCTCGTAGAACTATGTTGCCTTGGGCGCATGCATCCAGGCAGAGGAAAAGTCTGAGCGTAGCAAATTAACGATCAAGACATTGTTTTGAGGAATAGCCTCATCCAGGATCGGGTCTTGGACTGGCGAGAAAGCTATCGCAGGAGGAGAGCCACTCCGTGCAGCTCCCTTGCCCTCCGTAGATCTCTTAGCGGCCTTGGGAGACATGGTTCATAAAAGAGATGTGATGAAGAGTCTTTTGAAAGTTATAAGAGAAATGAGAATATTGAATTTTCTCTCTCTTTCAAAGCCTATTTATAGTCATGGGCCGTATCCTACACGCCCACTACTTCTATGTGCCTACGCGCCCACCATACCCTATGTGCCACTACGACTCATGCGCCCACGTGAAGACCCAATCTGTTGCATATTATGCGACTGCACGTGCTGACATGGACAACACATGAAAGATGGACCTCTTCAAATTCTACCCTGATGAATCTGTCAGTTCAAATTTTTGAAGAATATCTCAACAGCCATCTCTCTGACAGACTGGCCAAACTCTATGTGCCCAAAAGGAGAGCTATGCTATGCTCCCACTACATCACGAGAAGACAGTCAATGCTTCTTTCAAAGTATTTCGAACTTGTTCAAGTATCAAAAACTTTGAAAGGGTCTTGTAGAAGCATGAAAATTCTTGCAGACCTGACAACCATGCGCCCAAGTCACCAATGATGACATATGCGCCCAAAGTCTCCAGAGTGAGCTATGCGCCCATGCCCCCACTCTAGGCTACTCCAGAAGGGGGCACACAGCCCTGTTTCAGGCTATGCGCCCAAGCCAGAACAGCCCCTGACTCGGTCAAACCTATGATCAAATCGTGCACCGAAGCATACGGCCACGTCAGTCTCCACGAGTAGTTGTGCACCGAAATATGCGGCTACGTCAACACCACAATCAAACCATGATTACACATTCTGCATGCACCTACATCCTATGCGCCCAAAGTTGGACTATACGCCCACATGAAAACCAATGTGTTCCCTCATGTGGGTGCATAACATCATTCCAGCACAAGAACGACTATAAAAAGGGGTTCCATACCTCTTCAAAACAGAGAACGGAGAGCATTTTTAAGAGCCAAATTGCTGCACTTCTTGCCAGTGAGCCGAGAGTTAGCAATTTTATTAGGTTTTCTCCAACTTTTGTAATCGGAGTATCAACGGAGTAAAGGAGCAACTGCCGCTCGATCTCCATCGTCCTATTCCCTAAAATTCTTTTTTGTACTCGGGGATCCTCAGCGCAGGATCTCTCAGGTGTACTCGATTTGTGGTGCCTTGTGCCAATAAGAAAAGACATAATTTCTTCTTCTTCTTTTTTGTGTGTGTCCACAATTAGCACCAACATTTCATATAAAAATAATTTATAACTATAATAAAATAATAAATCTAAATTCTAAAAAATAATTATAATATTTATATATTACCAAAATTACTATTTTAAAGGTGAAACTCATTCATGATATGTCATATGTCAATACTACACATTAATACCACAATCGACCTACTAATTTAGCTCCAAAATAATAATTATCTAAAAATATTAAAATCTATAAAAATTTCATAAATTATATAAAATAGATTTGTAACATTAAATCTTTCACAACAAATAGTTTATTAGAGTTTTATGAAGTATTAGGACTTTTGGACAAAGAATATAAGATTTTTGGAGTTATGGTGTTACGACAAATGTCGAGAATTTTAATAAACAACAAACAAATTCAAAACCTAACAAATAGATATGCATTGTAAGCTCTTGATATCTAGTTTTTGATAGAAATTATTGGAAAGATAAAATTTGATCTTAGGTTGGCGAAAAACTGCTCGCAACGGAACTCATCAATTCTGGAAACCTTGTCGTAGAATCGGCGCTTTGGACAAACCACTTGAAACTATGTGATCCAGTGATTAGAGATTGTAGTTTCGGTTTGTGATAAATTTGTCAAAAAAATAGATGAAACCTTATCTAGAAGTCGACTAATCTGCTGTGATGTTCAGATTTTAATTCGACAAAGTTTCAGCCCATGTATCGCGTCGTACACCTCTCTAACGGTCGAAAGATTGCTCCAGCGCTTTCTAGGGTAGAAAATAACGTAGAGGGAATCGCGAGAGTGATGGTGGTTGGCACAAAAGTTGAGGAAAATAGGCTTTTGTGAGAGAGGGGGGGCTATGGGTGTCGACCTAGGGCTTGGCCATGCGAGTTTGTAGTGGGTATGAAGGTGTTGGCAGTTATGAGGAGTGGGGGATTAGGTTACGGTTGGGTTGGTATTTATGTTATATGATTATGGGCTTTGGTTTGAACTAATTCAGGTAGGATTTGGCCCTCCAAAGTGTACTAATGGTTATAGGTTTCCTATTTTTGTGAGTTATTTGACCAAGTCAAAATTTGGTGATATATGGCACATGGCTGTAATTTAATATCTAAAAATTACTTCAATACATGTCTAATTGGTTTTGGTATTCTTAGATGGTCTCTAACTAGTAGGGTTGACAAGGTTAGGGTCCACATAGAATTTCTAGTCAAATTATACTCGAAAATCAATTAATGAGTCACATGTGCCACTTGCAAAAAAATAGCACATGAAAATAAGATTGGATGGTACACCCTAGTACATAGTAGACTCAAAATGGGTTAAAACCATATATTGGACCAATGTCGAGTCCCGAACCCAAATTGAAAATGTCTAAAAATTTGATAATAGTCATAATGGCCTAAGTTGAGCCAAAATTGTGCGAAGTAAAAGGGATGTTGAAGAACAAATTTGAATGTGACATAATATATCAAAATGAAGGTGGATATGTCTAGAATTCAAATATGGAATTGGATTTGAAAAATCGATAGTTATTGTGCTTCAAAATTCAAAGCTACGGCAAAGTACTACTATAGTCATTATTTACTTAAAAAATAGATTAATATTTAAAATATTCATGGAAATAAAAAATATAAAAAAATCAAAAAATTAGGGGGCTTATACTATATAACATAGCATGCCGTTTTAACGACTTCCACCCGAAAGTATTGGAGGAACTTATATTGGTTCAACATGACTATAGCCATATCGTCGAGAATTCTATTCTTTCTTTCCTCACTATTTTATTGTGAAGTCTAGGACAAGTAAAATGATGACCAAAACCATTTTTAACATAAATTTTTTAAAATCGGCAATATCAAATTCACCTCCCCGATAACTTTGAATTTTATTGATTATAATGCCTTTTTTGTTTTGAATACGTTTACAAAAATCCACAAATTCATGAAAAGTATCATTTTTATTTGCAGAAAAATTACCTAAGTAAATCTCAAAAAATTATCAACTAAAACAAATACATAATTTTTACCACAAAGACTATAAACCAACTAGTACCAAACAAATCCGTATATAGGAGTTGAAGGGGTCTAGTAGTGCTCGCCTAGTTGATTGACTTGAAGGAGGATTTTGTCAACTTACTCTTTTCGTATTCCTTACAAACAACGTCTTCCTTGAATAGAATGTTTGGAAGTCCTCGAACGAGTTTATTGGTAGCAAGTCGGGAGATAGTATCGTCTGATTCTCATGTACCAAAGCCAACTCTCATCATTTTTTATCACTAAACACCTGTCATTGTTAGTACCTTCAACGAGATAAAAAATAAATAGGCGTTATCTTCCCTAATACCTTCATATACTACAGAGCCATTTGCACTATCATAAATGAAGAAGTATTTGTGTTTGAAAAAGTTAACACAATAACCATATCTGTTAGATGGCTAATACTAAGAAGATTATGTTTTAAATTAGTGACAAGACAAACATTCTTAATGCAAGGATAAGGAGGGGATTCGATATTACCATGTCTAGTGATTTATACCCTCAAGTTATTATCCAATAATACATGTCCTTCCTTCTTCATCGATAGCATTGCAAATAGTGAAGCATCCCCAGTTATGTGCCGTGAGCAACCGCTATCAAGAATCTACTTGCTTCAAGCAAGCGATGGAAGGTTCACCTATAACAAAAGTTAAAGATGAAGATTTTAGTACCCAAAAATGTTTGCGTCCTTGAATGTTAGTTTTAGGAACTTATTTTAGCATTTTAATATCAACATGCCTTCTCATTTGACAGTAATAAGATGTGTGTCCAAACAATTAACAATGGTGCACATAGTGGGTGTTGTAGTTCTAGTGGGAGGTAAGTAAGTGTTTTGAACATGCGACCTCATAGCATGGTTTCTATTATGACTGTAGTAGAAGGCGTGGTAAGATGTGTTCGTATTAATTTGTATTTTCTTTACAAAGTATTTTCTTCATATTAGCATATTCTGGCTGTTGGTCCTATATGGTGCATTGGTGTGAGTGTGATTCTTGCTTCTAGTATCGTAATGTGTACTAGTGTTTCTATGGTGTCATGTATCTTGGTGAGTTATGTTTCTACTACCATATTTCCTATACACGGCAAGAAGATTATTCTACTTAGTGGTAAATGCTTCTTGTCTTTGAGTGGCAAGAAAGGTCTTTTTCTAGAAATGTCATCTCTTTTTGATAGTTTGATATTCGATATCCTTTTCTTTGATATCCTCTAGAGCTTCTTGTTGCTTTCGTCTAAGTGATTCAATCTCATCCGTGTCAGAAACTGGAGTTT
The DNA here is from genome assembly GCA_029216955.1 of Iris pallida. Classification (NCBI taxonomy): domain Eukaryota; kingdom Viridiplantae; phylum Streptophyta; class Magnoliopsida; order Asparagales; family Iridaceae; genus Iris; species Iris pallida. The sequence goes on along the minus strand of JANAVB010021595.1, from coordinate 6,212,077 downwards.
TCCCTTTTATGTCATGAATGATACTAGTAAGTATTTATATTTCTTATTTAAAGACATAAATCTCTTTTTGAGATTTTCTATACTTACTCCTCAAGATTTTGTATTCATCTTGCAGTTGAAGAATAACATTTTATAATTCTGTGTATTAAAGAGTATTCATGGAGAAGTCATCAAGTACCTCATTTGACTCTAGTGCCATAAGACAAACGTTTGCAGTATGTATGCATTCTTTGTCATTGTCCAAGTCACTTGCATAACTCTCACACCAGATTCTAGTATTAGAGTACTTTCGTTAGGACAAGCTTCCTTTGCTATGCTTCTCGTACTTGTTTGGTTCCTTACTCGATATTGAAGTGTCTATCTTGATGTGCCCGGTCTTTTTGTAATTATAGTAAGCAGGTTCTTAATCATTGTTCCTTCTTTGGCAATTTGGTTTGTTGAATATGAGAAATTTTTTGAAGTACCTGGAAGTAAGAGCAATCTCTTCGTCATCAGAATCGTCATCATCGGAGTCGTCCTTTGAGGAGAGCTTGATGGCCTTCAAGGCGAGTAGTGAACATACAAGTAATTGACTCATTTGGTTTTATCTTGAAAGCCACATACTCTTGAGTGAGTCTACTAATCTTAGACTCCTTTACTTGCGATGTGCCTTCGTTGTATAGCCTCTAAAAGTATTTTATTAGATGTTTTACATATAGAGACTCGATTAAGAATCTTTTTATCATTTTCGAAAAACCATTCAGTAAGTCTATCCAAAACACATTCATCAATCACAATGGAGGATTTAGTGAGACCATCTATCACACAATCCCATGGATCAAAATCTAAGGATTTTAAGTAGATGCTCATTCTAATCTTCTAATAATTATAATTTGTTACATCAAATAGAGGGGGTCGATTTATGGAGTGTCCCTCATCGTGATGTGAGCTAAAATTAGGGTTGGTAGAAATTGATCACTCTATGGAAGTTAATCCAAATTAAGAGACCAAGCTCTAATAACAATTGTAGAACCCTAGGGGGTGAATAGGGCAATAAAAATTACAATACAAATTTACAAAGCAAATAGTACCTTAAAAAAGGTAGAAAGAAATTAAACACTGATGTATTCTGGTATCCTCCCTTAGGGCACTCTAGTCCCGGAACTCTCTCTCACTTTAATCCAATATTGAATGAATAGTACAACACAAGCATTAATCAGAAGACTCATCAACTTCTTACATACGAGTTTTAATCCAAAGGCTCCTCAACTTCTTACACACGAGCTTTGATTCAAAGACTTGTCAACTTCTTTTACAAGAAAGGGGTTTGATCTTCGAAAATACTAGGATGATCAAGATTACAACTCTTAAACAAATCTAACACTTTGGTGTATGGAAAATTAAAGCTTTGTTGACTAATATAGAAGCTCTTTGGTTGTGAGAAAATTTAAGGCTCAAGTGGATGAGCATTTATGAAGAAGGGGGACTATTTATACAAATCCAAAGCATAAAGCAGTTTCAGCAGACGACCAGAAGATTCGTCGAATTTTTCCAAAAGTTTGTCGCTTCTTTCGAAGCCGACATTAGCAGATATAAATGTATCTGTTGGATGCATTAAATGCACTATCAGGAGCTGTTGGATTTGAATTTGTAATGTCGCCAACTTTGTAATTCAAATCATCTTTCGGTTATCCATCGAAATTCAATGGTTGATCCGAATGTACCATAAAGTAATTATTGTTTCCATTCAGATCTTTTGACGGTATTCTATAAAAATCCAATGGATAACCCAGATGGACCACAAAGACTTCCATATCCATTCAGATCTTTCCTTGGCACTCCGTGAAAGTCCGACGGATGATACAGATACCACATAAAACTTTATGTTTTTATTTGGATCTTCTGGCAGTTTTTTTGCAAAAATCTGATGGATGATACGAATGGACCATAGAGAGTTGTTTCCATTCATATCTCCTGGCGGCTTTCCATAAAAATTCGACGGATCGTCCGCATTTTCAAAAATATTATACTAATGTTTTTAGAAGGTTTTGCTTTTAGTTTTTCCTTCTACTAGGTGTTTACAGGTTACTTATATGCTACAAACACTGAGAAATGGTAATGAGTGTGATTCTGAACTTGAATCTTTGAGTATGTTTTTGGCAATTGTAAGCTTTTATCTTTTTGTCCTTTAGAAAAATCTTGGAGCTTTTGTGGCTTCTTTCTTTGTTTCTATAGTATTTGTAGAGTAATTCGACTAAAATAATACGAAACTTAATTATAGTTAATTATCGAAATCATGGTTGCGCCAGCACTAAGAACACTAACAAATCATCGGCATAATGAGATGTGAAACATATAGCCTGACCTTTTTATACAAAGGCCTAATCCTCCTCCGATGCACCGCTATATCCATCATTTAGGTAAAATACTCTATGACAAGCGTGAATAAGTAGGAAACAAAGGATCCCTTAGTGGAGACCACGACTGCTATGGAAGAAACTAGAAGGCTGACCTTTTATGAGTACTAAAAAGCTCTGGGAGGAAATACACTCTCGAACACAGTCCACCAACATGGCATCAAAACCCATGCTCAAAATAGTTTGGCACACAAACACTCTTTTTACCATGTCATAGTCCTTCCGCAGATCCAATTTAATGCAGGCTTTCTTGCCCCCCTGTTTTGCTGTATTCCTAAATCATCTCATGGGCTAATAGGCTGTTCTCCGTAATTGATCGCCCTTTGACAAATGTTGCCTGATTTTTGGAGACCAATTCGTATATGAAGTCCTCCATACGTCGACACATAAGATGTGTAGTCAACTTATAGATGAAATTACAACTTGTTATAGGTCAAATATCAGATAGATCCGTAGCTTCCTCCTTCTTTGGCACCAAAGTAATGAATGTGTGATTCAACTCCTATAGTAGCCTTCCACGAACAAATAAATCGTTGACCACCTTTAACACTTGTTCCTTCAGTTCTCCCAAGTGAATTCTATAGAACTTGCTTCCGAACCCATCAGGATCTGGAGCTTTATTAGGTCTACCTTCATGATGATCTCCTCAATCTCCTCGATGGTTACACTACTAAAATATCATCTAATAGCGACGTAATTTAGCGACGACAAGAAATGATGTCGCTAGTTATGAAATATAGCGACACCTTTATATACACGTCGCAAAATGTCGCTGTCTAGCGACGTTCCGCGACAGAAGTTTATTACGTCGCTGAATAGCGACTTTCAGCGACATATTATTAGCATATGTCACCATATATTAAAATTTTGCGACGTCTAGCGACGGCAACACTTGACGTCGCTAACATTTTTACTTAGGGCATACCGTTTCCTTCTTTCCCCCTCACTCGAAAATTCTAATTTTCGTTCCCTCCCTTCCCCCGGCGACTCCCTCCCCCTCTGTCAGTGCCCTCCCACCCCCGACGACCCCCTTCCCCCCCGGCGACTCCCTCCCCCTCCGGCGAGCTCCTCCTCCTCGAGATCCTCCTCCTCGAGCTCCTCCTCCCCCAATCCGAGCTCCTCCTCCTCTTCCTCAGGTAAACCCTAACCTAACTCCTCTCCTTCCTCCTCCTCCTCCTCCTCCTCTCCCACGGACACACACACACACGGACACACGGACACACATCGGGTCCCTAAGGACTCGTGCCCATTGGATTCGTGTCGAGTGAGAAATCACTCTCGTACTGGTTCACACTAGGTTCGTGCACTGTGTCCAGTTTTGGATGTATTGAGTTCGGTTTGTTTTTGGACACATTGTGTCGAGTATTTGGACACGAGTTGGTTTGGGAGACACGTACACACATGACACTTGTATATGCACACTTGACACTATACACTCTCTATTTCTCTAGTATATAAATGCATAACTTGTTGAATGTATATATTGTGTCCCCTTGGTTATAGCCTAGTATATGTAAATATCTTAACCTATATATGTATGCCTATATATATATATATATATATATATATAGTAAATATATAGGTAGTTGTGTGATTGATGGCTTGTTTATATGTGGTAGTGTAGTAGTATGGTAGTGTGAGTGTAAGTGAAGAGGGATATTGAGATAAGTGTTAGAGTGTGTGTGTGTGTGTGTATGTGTGTGTGTGTGTGTGTGTGTGTGTGTGTGTGTGTTTGAGAGTGAAAAAGGTGAGAGGGATTTAGATATGGTAGTGAGTGTTGTGTGTGTTTGTTAGAGAGGGTATGTAAGAGTAGCAAGAGGGGGGGAACAAGTGGCTGCAAAGGTAGCAGCAACTTGTGCTGCAAGATAGTAGCAGCAGTATCTGCAATGCCAGCAGCAGCTGCTAACAGCAGTAGCAAGAGCATTGAGGGCAGCAGCTGCAATAGCTAGTGACTAGAAGCTAGTGTCTCTTATTATGTTGGGGGGTGTGGTTTTGTTTTAGGATGAGTATGTTAGTGTCTACACATAAGTTAGTATCCTAAGTTAGATATTTAGGATAGTATCCTAGGCACTAATTTAATATCTTGTTTAGGATGTTAGTATCCTAGAGTTAGATAGGTGAGTTAATATCTTAGGATACTAGAAGTTAGTATCCTAGATAGGTTAGTTAGTGTCTTGGATAGGTTAGTTAGTATCCTATTTATCCTAGATAAGTTAGTATCCTAAGTTAGATATCTTAGGGTAGTTAGATTATGCTAGTATCTTGAGGGTATCAAGATAATAGGATATTAGGATATGTGCTAGAAGTTAGTACCCTAAGTTAGTATCTGGGCTAGAATTTGGTATCCTAGGATAGTTAGATATCCTAGTATCTTAAGAGTGTCCTAGATTAGTCTATGGTAATAGGATACCCTATAGGGTATATCTCTATGTAAATATTAGAGTATCTTAGGAGTGTTGGTATATTGTTTGAACGGTAGAGTTAGTATCCTAAGGTATCTAAGGTATTAGCAAAGTAATGAGAATTACCTATAGCCTAAGGATAAGGTATTAGCTAAGGTAATGGGTATGATGTTAAGGCAGGTGGATAGATACTAGCCTAAGGTAGATGGTAATATCTATTAGCCTAAGGTATTGAGTTATCTACTAGCCTAAGGGTAGGATATTACTAGGATATGGTATTATCTAGTATCTAAGGTAAAGTGGATGTTAAGGTATTAGTTACCTAGACTAAGATATTGAGATTCCAACTTAAGTTATTGGTATTGGGAAACCAATAGCGATAAGGTAAAGGGTACCTTGGTAGGTAATAACTAGAAATAGGATATTTGACTTAGATTTGACCTTGTTTGACCAAGGTTGACTATTTTGACTAAAAGTTAAAGTAGAGTCAACATCTGACCTAGATTAGACTAAGAGTTGACAAAGTCAACTATAGGTCAACCCTTGACCTTGTTTGACCTTGTTTGACTTTGTTTGACTTAGCTTGACCTTGTTTGACTTTGTCTGACTTAGTACAACCTAGTTTGACCTAGATTGCATATCATTGTTATTAGTAATTGTCTGCTACTAATGTGTGTCCCATAATAAGACATAATATACGAATTTGTGCCTATTAGATAATGTGTGTCCATCTTTGCAGAATTATTTCAAAATGGATATGAATTACTACTTGCGGAATCGTTCATGGATGTACAATCGTCGTCCTGATGATATGTGTGGTGTACGGGATGAATACATAGCGGGAGTAGAGCAGTTCCTGCAGTTTGCTAAGGCGTTCCCTTAGTACATGGACGGCACCAAAATTAAGTGTCCGTGTGTAAAATGTCATAACGTGAAATATTATCCAGAAGTGGAAGTAACATATCATTTGTACTCGAGGGGTTTTATGCCTAATTACTATCAGTGGACCGCATACGGAGAACTTGTGTCTTTAGCATCAGAGCCGGAGCCTTATATTGAGCCGTATATGCATGCGGGACCTAATTTTGTTTCAGATAATCATGCATACGACGACGGGTGCGTGAACATGGTTTTCGATGCTGCGGGGCCTAGTTTCGTTCATGATGCAGCTGAGGAGGCACCGAATGTCGATGCTGCAAAGCTCATGGAGTTGCTGGAGAATGCAAGGACTCCATTGTATCCTGGTTGTGAGGATCATTCACGTTCGAGGTGGTTACAAGACTGTTGAGCATTAAGTCAGATTTTAACATGTCGCAAGAATGCTACAACCGAGTGTTGGAGTTGATTATAGAGATCTTGCCGGCGGGTGCTAAGTTACCTAAAGACTTCTATCGGTCTAAGAGGATGGTGAGATCGCTCTGGATGGGATACGAGAAAATCGATTCTTGTCGCAATTGGTGCATGATGTACTACAAAGACGATAAGGACTTAGATGTGTGAAGATTTTGTGGTGCTGATCGCTATAAGACAACTAGTACAGGAAGGTCTACCGGTACAAGAAGACCGACCGATTCAATACACTACTTGCCTTTAACGCCGCAATTGTAAAGATTATTTATGGTGAAAGAGACGGCCGAAAATATGAGTTGGCACATGCGAGAACAGATTGAAGGAGTGTTGGATCACCCATTCGATGGAGAAGCGTGGAAGCATTTTGATCGAGTGTATCCTAATTTTGCTTCAGATCCGCGTAATATTAGGTTGGGGCTATCTTCTGACGGTTTTACTCCTTTTGGTCTTTCGGGATCCCAGTATTCGTGCTGGCCTGTGATTGTCACTCCGTATAACATACCGCCTTGGATGTGCATGAAGACTCGGTACATGTTTCTAACCGTTATAATTCCTGGTCCGAACAATCCCAAGAGGAACATTGATGTGTACTTACAGCCTTTGATAGATGAGTTGAATCTGTTATGGGAAGTAGGCACTAACACGTACGATGTTTTCAGGAAGCAGAATTTTCAGATGAAGGCAACCCTTATGTGGACCATCAACGACTTTCCGGCCTATGGAATGTTATCTGGATGGAGCACTCATGGCCGTCCCTCATGTCCGTATTACATGGACCGTACTAAGGCTTTTTGCTTGAAACACGGAGAAAAATTGTGCTTCTTTGATTGTCATCGACAATTTCTGCCAAAAGATCATCCGTTCAGAAGGAAAAGGAATGCATTCCGTGCCAGCATTGTAGAGAAGGGTGATCCACCACCAAGGTGGTGTGGAGCCACGATAGGGGAGGAGGTTAAAGTTTTTCCAAGTGCTATCGAAGATCCTACAACTGGGTACAAGTACGATGGATTTGGTAGAGATCATAACTGGACAAAGAGGAGCATATTCTGGGATCTGCCATACTGGAGTACCAATCTAATCAGACATAATCTTGATATCATGCATATTGAAAAGAATGTGTTTGATAACATAATTAATACTGTGATAGACGTAAAGGGAAAAACGAAAGACAATCTCAAGGCCAGGTTGGACTTAGAAGAAATATGCAAACGCCCTGCGTTGCATTTGATAGAGCAGAATGGAAAATAGTTCCTGCCGAAGTCAATTTTCTTGCTGGACAAGGAGGATAAAGTGAGACTTTGTCGGTGGATCCAGGGCCTAAAATTTCCAGACGGATACGTGTCAAATCTGAGAAGATGTGTCGATCCGAAGGAAAACAAATTGACGGGTATGAAGAGCCACGACTGTCACATATTCATGGAGAGGTTAATTTCGATTGCATTTTGGGAATTCTTCCCGCAGGCAGTTTGGGATCCATTGACGGAGCTTAGCATATTCTTCAGGGATCTTTGTTCTAAGAAATTGCTCGTTGATCGTCTAGAAAAGCAAGAGAAGGACATTGCGGTAACACTGTGCAAGCTAGAAAGGGTATTTCCTCCTGGATTCTTCGACTCTATGGAGCATTTGTCGATTCATCTATCCTATGAGGCACGTGTTGGTGGACCCGTCGAATATCGATGTATGTACCCGTTCGAGCGACATTTGAATCACCTAAAAAGAAAGGTGAAAAATAAGGCACGGGTCGAGGGTTCTATTTGTGAAGCCTATATTCTCGAGGAGATTACAAACTTTTGTTCGATGTATTTCAAGCCTCATGTTGTAACGAATAGAACGAGAGCTTCCAGAAACGACGACGGAGATCATGAATGTAATGATACAATACTGAAGGTATTCAAAGCTCCAGGAAAGCCATCGGGTAAAATGAAGAAGAGATATCTGAACGATGATGAGCTATGGGCTGCTCAGGTGTATGTATTACTCAACTGTGACGAGGAGGAAGTAGAGAAACTGGAGGGGTAAGTAATTAATATGTCTATATTATTTTAATAGTATTGATTATTATACTATTACATTAATTGAACGATGTTGTTTTCAGCATATTTAATGATGATGTGAGGTCAGGTAGGCCACACATAACAGAAGAAGAACTAGAACAAGAAATGAGGCATTATTTTCCATTATGGTTGAGTGCATATGTAAGACTTTAGAACTCTGTAATTACCTTTCTGTATATATACTTGATTGAGAATGAGCTTAATTTCTTTTTTCGTGGTATTTAGGTCGATCGTCCATACGCAAGACTTGAGAATGAGTCTATTAGAACGCTAGCCAAGGGACCAATTTATGCTGTAAAAATATGGCCAAGCTACTGTGTTAGTGGGTTTAGGTTCAAGTCATCAACTTGCCCGATCAAAGACAACTTTGTGGATCTCGACTCCACCAAAAACAGCTGTTTGTGTATCAGATCTTCGAACTACAAAGATGTTGATATGGGCAACGATTTCTATGGCGTGCTACGGGAGATCGTGGAGCTGACATATAGTTATGGAATAGAGCCTGCTAAGATTGTGTTATTCAGGTGTGATTGGTTCGATCCGATTGAAGGTCAAGGTTGGAAAGTAGACAAGCACGGTCTTGTGGATATAAACTATCGGCGTCGATATCAAGCCTACGAACCATTTGTCCTATCAAGTCAGGCTCAGCTCGTGTACTTCACAAGTTATCCTAAACGGGAAACAACAAGGTCGGACTGGTGGGCAGTATGCAAGACCAAAGCTAGAAATACCTTTGAGGTTGACGATATAGCTTATCAAGAGGATGAACTACCTCTTGTAACAAATATTATAGAAGTGGACACGACGAAAGTTCCTTATTACACATCTAATTGTGTAGAAGAAGTAGAATTATCTGAAAAGAAAGATGCAGATGAAAGCGAAGATGTAGAGGAGGAAGAAGAAGAAGAAGAAGAAGAAGAAGAAGAAAAAGAAGAAGATGAGCTAAATGAACTAGATAAATTTTCAGAAGAGGATTAAATCTGTACGTTTATTTTATCATCATATTTGATACTTTAGTGACACTTTTATCATATAAATCTGTGACACTTTAGTGACACTTTTATCTGTGACTATGATATTTTTCAAAAATCTGTGATGTCTATCATATAAATATGTATTTTTGTTTTATTGTCATATATTATATCAGGTATGACTAGACCATCTGGACGTCGCAGAGGATTTTATATTAGGCAGTCCCGTCAGCCTCGGGCTGGGGATGGAGATTCGTACCCTCATCCGCATCTCCGAGTACGCCATTGTACCATTATGTTCCTGGTCCATTACCGGGACAGGGCAGTTCCAGCAGGTTGGCGACTTCTCCATCATCGTCCAGCGTTCCTGATCCCGCATCCAGCATTCCTGATCCCGCGTCCAGCATTCCTTCTACCGACGGCTCCATGGAGGGAGCCGACGCTGAGCATATGGAGGACGGCGATCAGACTGATCCTGCCCAGGCAGGAGGTGAGAGTGACCCTCCATGCGCTTCCCTAGGCGAGATGCGTATGGAGATTTGGACGAACGGGCCTACGAAGTAAGTTAATTAGTTAATATATATTTATCAAATGATTATATGTACATATATATTCATGAGAATTATTATTGTATAGATATCGACCTTCTGCAGTACAGAGACAGCTGGAGGTATTTCTGAGACAGAACTATGGTGGGCCTTGGATTAACTACTCAGATGCTCCCGCAGATAGGAAGGCCTTTTGGTTTGCCCACTTCAAGGTAAAAAATTGGTTTATTTTAAATTTTAATAATCATTTGTGTATATTATACATCTTTTCTATTTTACTTCTTGTAGAGGACCTATTTCTATCCACCATACCGGGCGGCGAAGATCGAGGGCCAATTCGTCGCAGGCAAGCTCATCCGTGATGAGATCCATGACCAGAAGTCTCATGATCGCTCCGGACAGCCGATCCATGGTTGGATCATGCCAGAGCAGTGGACTGCGATGAATGCTAGATTCAGCGAGCCTAGGTACCAGGAGCGGTATGACAAGGCCAAGGTGGCGCGGTCGAGCGCCGGTAAGTGGTGTGGTGGCTCCATTCCGATGACGGAGCATTTTTGTCATCTAGTACGTTTTCTATGATGGACATCATTTTATATATAGTTGGATAGAATGTTTAATACTAATAATAGATAATATATTTTAACAGGTAAAAAAGGGTGAGGACCCCAACATGGTGACCGTCTTCCTGGTCACCCATCGGAGGGCTGGGGAGTTCATTGATGACCGAGCGACGCATGCATATGTACGTTCTATTCTTTATATTAATTTACTATAATTTAGAAAACAGGAAAATAGATATCAATATAGACTTTAGCAAACACTTATACGTTAGCAAACATTGTTCTAGGCCGAGTTTGTTCGGCTACAAGAGGAGACGGCTGCTGCTGCTAGTGCGCCAGCAGAGGGAGGGGCTGGTACTTTGTTACGACCCGATCCCAATATTCTGGGTCTAGTCGGATTATGCCCAGCCTGCACCGTTGTTGAGACGGCGGCAGTAAGCTGTTCCATTGCAGGTATTCACAACAACACAAGTACATTTGTCACAACTGTTCTATTCGAAATTTGAAACTTTGTTTAATAAAAATATTCAGAAGTACAACTGTGAAAGGAAATACCAAAATAAAACTACAAACTCCAAATAAAGAAGAAAATGCATAAAGGAAGAACTATCTAAACATCAAGTTCAGCAGTCCCAGGATCAGCGTCCTCCAGAGACGGCTCCGGTACCGTCGCAGGGTATAGAACCGGGTCGTAGTAGCTATTATAGTATAGCTCGTCATCCTCAGTGTTACCTAAAATGTTGTCTCCAGTCAGGAGGGAGCAAAGTACAATTACGAATATCCAATAATTCAAATAATAATTTGAAATTTGCAATGTTAAACAATTTGAAATACTTTAACAATATTTTTCACAATTCTACAATTGAAAACAATGTGATTTGAGTAAGTAACGAACTATGACCGGCTTGGGATGATTCAATTATATCCTAATGATACGGTCCGGCCTATCCTCGTGTATAGGAGGAATCAGCTCGCACAATCAATGATGCAATATAGGGGTATTGGTCATAGACGCTACACTACTCCCCCAATATCCCGAGTCAATCAGATTCAATCAATGAGTCAATATTCGAACTCTAGGAGAGAGTTCCGTGTAGCAATGTGGTTTAAAATTGCAATAAAACAATTACTAGATAAATTACCAAATAGACATAACTGTACTTGCCTTTGTTTTAGAATGACTGGATAAACGAGTCGGTACCGAAGAGGAACGTCAGTTGTAACTTCGAGTTCCTACAGTTGAGAACTCGACTTAGATCCTTGAATAACCAGACTAAGTGTGCTAGTTGCAATCTCTAGTAGACCTATCCTAGTCAGGTTTTAAGTTGTATTTATTTACAGCTAACGATTACGTCGCAACTACGTGCGTTGATTAACCGGTTAATTGGATTATTTGGAAAATTACGAGAATCGATTACAATTTTGGAAAACTTTGTGTTTTCATAATATGTATATAAAATACAGTTTCTTTTAGTGACAAACAGTGAATTAATAATATTTTATTTATTTTAGCTAAACTCGTATTTAAGCCGTAAATTACGTCCTATCTACGAATATGAAATCAATCCAAACCACCCAAATTTACATCCACCAGAAAAGAAAAGAAAACAAACTACGCTACACAAATACATGGGCACAGCTACTGGTCCTAGGGTGGGCTTATGCCCGATACATCTTTCTTTTACATTAAATAAGAAAATGACTGAATTATTAAATAAAATGCAGAATTTAAATGACTATAATATTTAGCCTAAAAATAAAATAATAATTTAAAGAAAGCTAGGAGTCTCAGACTCGGTCCATTTCCTCAAATTCGGTTTATGCCTCAACGTCCGGTCGGACCGGTGCGTTTGCATTTCGCCGGGGCACACAGACCGGTACGGTCGTCGCCCGAAAATCGATTTTAGTAAATCATTTCGAAAGCCAGTTTTGAAATTAATAAAAATATAATTTTGTAAAAATTTGGGCAGCACTTCCTCTATTCCGGGACAAACCCAAAACTGGGAAGTGCGCCAACAAATTCCTGCAAATAATTTCCAACCCAAATAATCCACATAAATCCACCAAAATAATTTCCACACCACAGAAATAATTCCAACACCACCAAATAATTCCCGAAAAGTCCGGGAATCCAATATCAACCAATTCACACCAACCCAGCAAGTAAAAACACAGGAAAACAAACTAACGCAGCTAACGAAAATTATAACGCAGCTAACCGGATTCCCGAGAGGGAACCGGGGGTCCGATCTATCATCATCGACTCTACGGGGGGACGAACTACTGTGACTATCCAGAAAATTACCAGTTTCCGTTGGCGGGGAGCCGCGGGAAAAAATCTCGGGAAAGAAATCCAAACTAAGTCGGCAGCAGGTCGAAGTTCCGAACAGCGACGAGAGTCCACGGACAGCGGAACGCCGGCGGGGACAGCAAAGAACCGCGGGAAAGGCGCTGGACAGCAGCGAGGCACCGACGGCACGGGTACTGTCGGCCGAGGAGGTCGCTGACGCGGCGGGGAACCGCGCGGACAGCGACGGGGAGGGTTTCTGGACAGTAGCGACGGGGACTGCCGGCCTCGGGAACGGCGGCGGTTGGCCGCAGAGGGGGTCGCCGGCCACGGAGGGTGGCGGAGAGGGTTCTGCCGACGGGAAGATCCGTCGGGCTGCTGCGGCGGAGGGAGCCGCGAGAGGAGCGGGCTCGGGAGGAGCAGCGCTCGCGGGAGGAGCTCGCCGGACGCGCGCTCGCGGAGGGGTCGGCGCGGAGGTCAGCGGCGGGGGAAACCGCGCGGAGGGTATCGCCGGCCTCGGGGGTCGCGGCGGCGCGGTGGCTCGACCATGGATGGCGGCGGATGCCGCGGGAGGAGGCGCTCGTGGGGTGGCCGCGGAGCGGATCCGGCCGGAGCAAGGGGCGGCAGCCTCGGGGAAAGCTCGGCGCGAGCTCGGGAGGGGGGCGGGGGTTTTCCTACTCCAGGGAGAAGAGGGAAAGAGAGAGAGAAGAAGAGATGAGGTGGGTTTGAGCTTGTGAGAAAAGTAATGGGTTCTGTGAGAGTTTTTGAGTTAGAGAAGAAAGGGTGGGTTCTGTTGAGAACGTGGGGAAGTCATGGGAATAAAAGGAGATGGGTTAAGAAAATGTGAGGTGGAGAATGTAAAGAGGAGAGAAGTTTATATATGCTGGAGTAGTTCGTGAGGAGTGTTTTAATAAGGAGAAGTTGAGTGGTTTGAGGAGAGGTTATAGCAAGAGTGGGAGAAATGTAGGGAGAAAGTGGGTGATGTAAATAGAGGGAGATGGAGAGTTTGGGGAGTACGTAGGGAAGTGGGGGAAGTGGAGGGTTATTATTAGAGGGTGGGTTGTAACGTGTGTGGCTTTGTGTGGTGGGGAGAAAAGATGGGAAATAGAACAGGTGGAGATTTACCAATTCAAAGGGAGAAAATTGCTGGTCCTTCGGGACCAGCCAACGACTAGGTTTTAGTTTTTTTTTTAATTTATTTATTAAAAAGGTAAACCAAGTCAGATTCAGGATTAGAAAGAAATAAGAAGAATGGGCTCGGGCCTGGGTCCGAAAACAAAAATCCAAGTTCTCATAATTATTTTCAAAAATCCTTTTTCACCCAAAAATAATTAATAGTAATATTTAATAATAATAATTTTTTTGAAAACATTAATTAATATCACAAATATTTATTTAAATGAACTACTACAAGAATTATGGGTTTCACAATCTTCCCTCCTTAGAAAATTTCGTCCTCGAAATTTAAAGTAAGGTAGAAAAGACAAACAGGTACGGGTACTGCGCCCGTAACTCAGGTCCAACCATAAAATTTTCAAGGCAGTCATGGATGAGACGGTTTAGGGACAAGTTTCATTTATGGTGACATCCATGCAGAAAGAATACAAAAGCGAACCAAAGTACACGAGGTTGATCAGACCATCATGCACCGGTCCTGATTAGACAATATATTAGTGGGTGCACCCAATAAAATATCGTCATGATCAAGCTTGATTTAAAAAGATAGCTTGCAAAAGTAGGCTAACTTAGCAGCATTAGTCAAATTTAGAACGGGAAAAAGAAAGAATAAGGAATAGGAGTTTGAGTGATGGCTCAATTCTGATTTTCTTCTCGTCTTTGACTAGGCTTGCAACTGGTTTCTCTGGCACTGAAAAGGTTGATTCCAATCTTCAGCTCTGAATTATCCAAAATGTGACTCGGATCCGAAATGTAGCGTCTGAGCTGTGACGTAGAAGACGTTGCACACTCTCAAGATTAGCTGGTAGAGCTAACTGGTACGCTATTTCCAACGCGTCTTAAACTTCAAATGACCTGATGTACCTGGCCTCAATTTCCAGCTCCGTCAAAACTGATTGTTCCTCTGGTAGGAAAAAGACTTCACCCAAATGCAATTTGGTCTTCCCAAGACCTACCAAATTCCAAGACGCAAAATCTTAATACATCTTCAAGCGTCTGGATTGACCTCTCTGATTGCTCGTCCCACGGTACTTCATGAATCCGGTAGATGTGCTTCCCGTATAATGCTGCCCACTTCTTAGTGGATAAACCAACTTTTAAGGAAAAATAAAGTGTGCTGACTTAGTCAGTCGGTTTATTATAATCCAATTGGTGTTCTTCCTTCCTTGGAATCAAGGCAATCCTGACACATAGTCCATCGTTATGTGCTTCTACTTCCAATCCGGAATGCCCAACGACTGTAGAAATCCTGCGGGTCTCTGTCGGCTAGCCTTCCCTTGTTAACAAACTACCCAACAATAGTACGTATATCCCAATACGTCTTATCAGCTCCTAGATGTGCGACAGGTGCGCTTCTTGCATTAGCTCATTCCTCAATTCGCCAGTCGGTACGCAAAGTCTCGTACCATTCTTCAGAGTTTCACTGCTGATCAATTTAGAAACCCTCAAGTGTTCTTGCCAACACTTGATCTCTAAGCCTGCAAAGTGCCTCGTTTTGAAACTACGTTCTCTTGATTTTGTCCATCAGCCTCGAACTTCATCAATACTGAATTAGCATCCAGCTCCGTCCTTCTATCTCCAGGTAGTATAACCTCCAGTCCAAACTTCTCGATGTCTTCTAGCAGGTGCTAGTCCTTAGTTAAGAACTTCGCCATCAGTATCGACCAAGTGCATCAGTGACCATATTAGCCTGACCTGAATGGTACTGCAGGTTGATGTCGAAATCCTTCATCTGCTTCAACCATCTTCTTAGTCTAACATTCAGCCCTTCCTGAGTGAAGACATATTTCAAACTTTTTGTGGTCCGTATAAATTTTCACTCCCTTTCCATAAAAGTCATGCTTCCAGCTTCAAAGTAAAGATAATTGCAGCAATTCAAATTAGGTGTGGGATGATTCTTCTCATGAGTCTGTAGTTGCCTACATGTGTAAGCGATACTTTCCCATGTTGTTGAAGAACGCAACCCAGTCTATTTCCAGAGGCATTACTGTAAATTGATAACCCACCGGTTCCTGCGGGTAGCGCAAGGATTGGTGTAGTGGTAAGTCTCTTCTTCAGCTCCTCAATGCCGCCTGACAAACTTTCGTTCAGATGAACTCTTCATTCTTCCAAGTGAGTTTCGCCATCAGCTCAGCAATCTTGGCGAAATCCTTCACGAACTTCTGATAGTAGTCGGCCAAGTTCAAGAATCTTCCGAATTGAACTTGGGGTACATCACTCTTCGACAACAACTATCTTCCATCGAAATTTCTTCTCTTAACAACATGGCCAAAAGTCCACCTTGTCAAGGAAAATCCACGTTCAGATAACTTACCATAAAACTTCTTTTTTCTCAAAGTTTCCAAAACTTCCTCAGGTGTTCCTCATGCTCTTCTTCAGTCTTCAGAATGTTATCTATGGAGATGATGAACTGATTCAAATACTCATAAAAACTCTGTTCATGAGGTTCATGAACACAGCAGGAGCATTGGTCAGGCCAACGTCATGACCAAAGAAAACTACCCATACTTGGTGTTTGAACGCCGTCTTGGAAATGTCCTCTTTCCTGACTTTGATTTGATGGTAGTCAAATCTTAAGTCAAACTGCGAAACACCCTAACTCCATACAACCAGTTCAAACAGATCCTCGATCCGGACAGAAAGTACTTGTTCTTTAGTGTCTGGTAATTGATGCACATCCGTTGTTCCATCCTTCTGGGGCAAAAACAAGATAGATACTCCCTAAGGTAAAGTTCCACTCTGAACAAATCCTAGAGCCTTCATTGATCTGGTCCTCCATCTTCTATGATCTTCGAGTCTGAATCATGCCTTATTGTAGGAGGCAGGGTCTGCTGGATAGAAAGAGAGTCCCTAAATTGTGGCCTAACAGGTGTTGCTGGGATATGAGCTCTGGTTTGATGGAAAGATAAGGGGCAGTCCTTTACCCGATGTTTAGCAGATCCACATGCCAAACATCGTCCCAATCTCTTTCGACAACCAACGGCCTGATGACCAGGCCTCTTACAATAATTACAAGCCAATAGTGTCTTACGACAAGACTGCCGGAAAGTAGGGTACTTGATGGGACCCAAATATCTTCTAGATTCAGGGGTATCCTTCCTAGGACAAAAGTTCGGCTCTAACTTGGTTGGGGATAACTAAGGCTACATCATTGACGTTCTTCATGTCTTCTCTCGTGATATTCTTCTGTTCCTGCTGGCTTCATCTTGAGCTTTCTGGAACTCCAGGGTTTCTTAAAATAGGACAACCATTTGGAAGATGATTGCTGGTACTGGTGGAGCAACAAAATGAATAATCTACCAGGGAATTGAAATTTAGTTTGAGATGAGATAGGATTTGCCAGTGTAGGAAAAACTTCACTGGATGCATTATGCGGACGGTCAAACAGCCGCGAGGGAAAAGACCCTGGGCTTGGTTGAGGAGATGGGGTATGATCCGGAGATGACACCTCATCGCCAGCAGGATTTGGTCAACGGTCATTCTCTGGATGGTTTAGGATGCAAACATAAGCAAGGTATCCTACCAATCTATAATCAAACAAAAATATTAATTTATAATATATTTCGGTCCTATGTTGTGACAAATTGATGTTCTAGTGTTCTAATTGTTTCTAAATATGTTTTCCTAAGTTGTTGTTTGGACCTGCATGGGCCACCACTAAAAACATGTCACGACCCGATCCCAATATTCTGGGTCTAGTCGGATCATGCCCAGCCTGCACCGTTGTTGAGACGGCGGCAGTAAGCTGTTCCATTGCAGGTATTCACAACAACACAAGTACATTTGTCACAACTGTTCTATTCAAAATTTGAAACTTTGTTTAATAAAAATATTCAGAAGTACAACTGTGAAAGGAAATACCAAAATAAAACTACAAACTCCAAATAAAGAAGAAAATGCATAAAGGAAGAACTATCTAAACATCAAGTTCAGCAGTCCCAGGATCAGCGTCCTCCAGAGACGGCTCCGGTACCGTCGCAGGGTATAGAACCGGGTCGTAGTAGCTATTATAGTATAGCTCGTCATCCTCAGTGTTACCTAAAATGTTGTCTCCAGTCAGGAGGGAGCAAAGTACAATTACGAATATCCAATAATTCAAATAATAATTTGAAATTTGCAATGTTAAACAATTTGAAATACTTTAACAATATTTTTCACAATTCTACAATTGAAAACAATGTGATTTGAGTAAGTAACGAACTATGACCTACTTGGGATGATTCAATTATATCCTAATGATACGGTCCGGCCTATCCTCGTGTATAGGAGGAATCAGCTCGCACAATCAATGATGCAATATAGGGGTATTGGTCATAGACGCTACACTACTCCCCCAATATCCCGAGTCAATCAGATTCAATCAATGAGTCAATATTCGAACTCTAGGAGAGAGTTCCGTGTAGCAATGTGGTTTAAAATTGCAATAAAACAATTACTAGATAAATTACCAAATAGACATAACTGCACTTGCCTTTGTTTTAGAATGATTGGATAAACGAGTCGGTACCGAAGAGGAACGTCAGTTGTAACTTCGAGTTCCTACAGTTGAGAACTCGACTTAGATCCTTGAATAACCAGACTAAGTGTGCTAGTTGCAATCTCTAGTAGACCTATCCTAGTCAGGTTTTAAGTTGTATTTATTTACAGCTAACGATTACGTCGCAACTATGTGCGTTGATTAACCGGTTAATTGGATTATTTGGAAAATCACGAGAATCGATTACAATTTTGGAAAACTTTGTGTTTTCATAATATGTATATAAAATACAGGTTCTTTTAGTGACAAACAGTGAATTAATAATATTTTATTTATTTTAGCTAAACTCGTATTTAAGCCGTAAATTACGTCCTATCTACGAATATGAAATCAATCCAAACCACCCAAATTTACATCCACCAGAAAAGAAAAGAAAACAAACTACGCTACACAAATACATGGGCACAGCTACTGGTCCTAGGGTGGGCTTATGCCCGATACATCTTTCTTTTACATTAAATAAGAAAATGACTGAATTATTAAATAAAATACAAAATTTAAATGACTATAATATTTAGCCTAAAAATAAAATAATAATTTAAAGAAAGCTAGGAGTCTCAGACTCGGTCCATTTTCTCAAATTCGGTTTATGCCTCAACGTCCGGTCGGACCGGTGCGTTTGCATTTCGCCGGGGCACACAGACCGGTACGGTCGTCGCCCGAAAATCGATTTTAGTAAATCATTTCGAAAGCCAGTTTTGAAATTAATAAAAATATAATTTTGTAAAAATTTGGGCAGCACTTCCTCTATTCCGGGACAAATCCAAAACTGGGAAGTGCGCCAACAAATTCCTGCAAATATTTCCAACCCAAATAATCTACATAAATCCACCAAAATAATTTCCACACCACAGAAATAATTCCAACACCACCAAATAATTCCTGAAAAGTCCGGGAATCCAATATCAACCAATTCACACCAACCCAGCAAGTAAAAACACAGGAAAACAAACTAACGCAGCTAACGAAAACTATAACGCAGCTAACCGGATTCCCGAGAGGGAACCGGGGGTCCGATCTATCATCATCGACTCTACGGGGGGACGAACTACTGTGACTATCCAGAAAATTACCAGTTTCCGTTGGCGGGGAGCCGCGAGAAAAAATCTCGGGAAAGAAATCCGAACTAAGTCGGCAGCAGGTCGAAGTTCCGAACAGCGACGAGAGTCCACGGACAGCGGAACGCCGGCGGGGACAGCAAAGAACCGCGGGAAAGGCGCTGGACAGCAGCGAGGCACCGACGGCACGGGTACTGTCGGCCGAGGAGGTCGCTGACGCGGCGGGGAACCGCGCGGACAACGACGGGAAGGGTTTCTGGACAGTAGCGACGGGGACTGCCGGCCTCGGGAACGGCGGCGGTTGGCCGCAGAGGGGGTCGCCGGCCACGGAGGGTGGCGGAGAGGGTTCTGCCGGCGGGGAGATCCGTCGGGCTGCTGCGGCGGAGGGAGCCGCGAGAGGAGCGGGCTCGGGAGGAGCAGCGCTCGCGGGAGGAGCTCGCCGGACGCGCGCTCGCGGAGGGGTCGGCACGGAGGTCAGCGGCGGGGAAAACCGCGCGGAGGGGATCGCCGGCCTCGGGGGTCGCGGCGGCGCGGTAGCTCGACCACGGACGGCGGCGGATGCCGCGGGAGGAGGCGCTCGCGGGGAGGCCGCGGAGCGGATCCGGCCGGAGCAAGGGGCGGCAGCCTCGGGGAAAGCTCGGCGCGAGCTCGGGAGGGGCGCGGGGGTTTTCCTACTCCAGGGAGAAGAGGGAAAGAGAGAGAGAAGAAGAGATGAGGTGGGTTTGAGCTTGTGAGAAAAGTAATGGGTTCTGTGAGAGTTTTTGAGTTAGAGAAGAAAGGGTGGGTTCTATTGAGAACGTGGGGAAGTCATGGGAATAAAAGGAGATGGGTTAAGAAAATGTGAGGTGGAGAATGTAAAGAGGAGAGAAGTTTATATATGCTGGAGTAGTTCGTGAGGAGTGTTTTAATAAGGAGAAGTTGAGTGGTTTGAGGAGAGGTTATAGCAAGAGTGGGAGAAATGTAGGGAGAAAGTGGGTGATGTAAATAGAGGGAGATGGAGAGTTTGGGGAGTACATGGGGAAGTGGGGGAAGTGGAGGATTATTATTAGAGGGTGGGTTGTAACGTGTGTGGCTTTGTGTGGTGGGGAGAAAAGATGGGAAATAGAACAGGTGGAGATTTACCAATTCAAAGGGAGAAAATTGCTGGTCCTTCGGGACCAGCCAACGACTAGGTTTTAGTTTTTTTTTTTTAATTTATTTATTAAAAAGGTAAACCAAGTCAGATTCAGGATTAGAAAGAAATAAGAAGAATGGGCTCGGGCCTGGGTCCGAAAACAAAAATCCAAGTTGTCATAATTATTTTCAAAAATCCTTTTTCACCCAAAAATAATTAATAGTAATATTTAATAATAATAATTTTTTTGAAAACATTAATTAATATCACAAATATTTATTTAAATGAACTACTACAAGAATTATGGGTTTCACAATCTTCCCTCCTTAGAAAATTTCGTCCTCGAAATTTAAAGTAAGGTAGAAAAGACAAACAGGTACGGGTACTGCGCCCGTAACTCAGGTCCAACCATAAAATTTTCAAGGCAGTCATGGATGAGACGGTTTAGGGACAAGTTTCATTTATGGTGACATCCATGCAGAAAGAATACAAAAGCGAACCAAAGTACACGAGGTTGATCAGACCATCATGCACCGGTCCTGATTAGACAATATATTAGTGGGTGCACCCAATAAAATATCGTCATGATCAAGCTTGATTTAAAAAGATAGCTTGCAAAACTAGGCTAACTTAGCAGCATTAGTCAAATTTAGAACGGGAAAAAGAAAGAATAAGGAATAGGAGTTTGAGTGATGGCTCAATTCTGATTTTCTTTTCGTCTCTGACTAGGCTTGCAACTGGTTTCTCTGGCACTGAAAAGGTTGATTCCAATCTTCAGCTCTGAATTATCCAAAATGTGACTCGGATCCGAAATGTAGCGTCTGAGCTGTGACGTAGAAGACGTTGCACACTCTCAAGATTAGCTGGTAGAGCTAACTGGTACACTATTTCCAACGCGTCTTAAACTTCAAATGACCTGATGTACCTGGCCTCAATTTCCAGCTCCGTCAAAACTGATTGTTCCTCTGGTAGGAAAAAGACTTCACCCAAATGTAATTTGGTCTTCCCAAGACCTACCAAATTCCAAGACGCAAAATCTTAATACATCTTCAAGCGTCTGGATTGACCTCTCTGATTGCTCGTCCCGCGGTACTTCATGAATCCGGTAGATGTGCTTTCCGTATAATGCTGCCCACTTCTTAGTGGATAAACCAACTTTTAAGGAAAAATAAAGTGTGCTGACTTAGTCAGTCGGTTTATTATAATCCAATTGGTGTTATTCCTTCCTTGGAATCAAGGCAATCCTGACACATAGTCCATCGTTATGTGCTTCTACTTCCAATCCGGAATGCCCAACGACTGTAGAAATCCTGCGGGTCTCTGTCGGCTAGCCTTTCCTTGTTAACAAACTACCCAACAATAGTACGTATATCCCAATACGTCTTATCAGCTCCTAGATGTGCGACTGGTGTGCTTCTTGCATTAGCTCATTCCTCAATTCGCCAGTCGGTACGCAAAGTCTCGTACCATTCTTCAGAGTTTCACTGCTGATCAATTTAGAAACCCTCAAGTGTTCTTGCCAACACTTGATCTCTAAGCCTGCAAAGTGCCTCGTTTTGAAACTACGTTCTCTTGATTTTGTCCATCAGCCTCGAACTTCATCAATACTGAATTAGCATCCAGCTCCGTCCTTCTATCTCCAGGTAGTATAACCTCCAGTCCAAACTTCTCGATGTCTTCTAGCAGGTGCTAGTCCTTAGTTAAGAACTTCGCCATCAGTATCGACCAAGTGCATCAGTGACCATATTAGCCTGACCTGAATGGTACTGCAGGTTGATGTCGAAATCCTTCATCTGCTTCAACCATCTTCTTAGTCTAACATTCAGCCCTTCCTGAGTGAAGACATATTTCAGACTTTTTGTGGTCCGTATAAATTTTCACTCCCTTTCCATAAAAGTCATGCTTCCAGCTTCAAAGTAAAGATAATTGCAGCAATTCAAATTAGGTGTGGGATGATTCTTCTCATGAGTCTGTAGTTGCCTACATGTGTAAGCGATACTTTCCCATGTTGTTGAAGAACGCAACCCAGTCTATTTCCAGAGGCATTACTGTAAATTGATAACCCACCGGTTCCTGCGGGTAGCGCAAGGATTGGTGTAGTGGTAAGTCTCTTCTTCAGCTCCTCAATGCCGCCTGACAAACTTTCGTTCAGATGAACTCTTCATTCTTCCAAGTGAGTTTCGCCATCAGCTCAGCAATCTTGGCGAAATCCTTCACGAACTTCTGATAGTAGTCGGCCAAGTTCAAGAATCTTCCGAATTGAACTTGGGGTACATCACTCTTCGACAACAACTATCTTCCATCGAAATTTCTTCTCTTAACAACATGGCCAAAAGTCCACCTTGTCAAGGAAAATCCACGTTCAGATAACTTACCATAAAACTTCTTTTTCCTCAAAGTTTCCAAAACTTCCTCAGGTGTTCCTCATGCTCTTCTTCAGTCTTCAGAATGTTATCTATGGAGATGATGAACTGATTCAAATACTCATAAAAACTCTGTTCATGAGGTTCATGAACACAGCAGGAGCATTGGTCAGTCCAACGTCATGACCAAAGAAAACTACCCATACTTGGTGTTTGAACGCCGTCTTGGAAATGTCCTCTTTCCTGACTTTGATTTGATGGTAGTCAAATCTTAAGTCAAACTGCGAAACACCCTAACTCCATACAACCAGTTCAAACAGATCCTCGATCCGGACAGAAAGTACTTGTTCTTTAGTGTCTGGTAATCGATGCACATCCGTTGTTCCATCCTTCTGGGGCAAAAACAAGATAGATACTCCCTAAGGTAAAGTTCCACTCTGAACAAATCCTAGAGCCTTCATTGATCTGGTCCTCCATCTTCTATGATCTTCGAGTCTGAATCATGCCTTATTGTAGGAGGCAGGGTCTGCTGGATAGAAAGAGAGTCCCTAAATTGTGGCCTAACAGGTGTTGCTGGGATATGAGCTCTGGTTTGATGGAAAGATAAGGGGCAGTCCTTTACCCGATGTTTAGCAGATCCACATGCCAAACATCGTCCCAATCTCTTTCGACAACCAACGGCCTGATGACCAGGCCTCTTGCAATAATTACAAGCCAATAGTGTCTTACGACAAGACTGCCGGAAAGTAGGGTACTTGATGGGACCCAAATATCTTCTAGATTCAGGGGTATCCTTCCTAGGACAAAAGTTCGGCTCTAACTTGGTTGGGGATAACTAAGGCTACATCATTGACGTTCTTCATGTCTTCTCTCGTGATATTCTTCTGTTCCTGCTGGCTTCATCTTGAGCTTTCTGGAACTCCAGGGTTTCTTAAAATAGGACAACCATTTGGAAGATGATTGCTGGTACTGGTGGAGCAACAAAATGAATAATCTACCAGGGAATTGAAATTTAGTTTGAGATGAGATAGGATTTGCCAGTATAGGAAAAACTTCACTGGATGCATTATGCGGACGGTCAAACAGCCGCGAGGGAAAAGACCCTGGGCTTGGTTGAGGAGATGGGGTATGATCCGGAGATGACACCTCATCGCCAGCAGGATTTGGTCAACGGTCATTCTCTGGATGGTTTAGGATGCAAACATAAGCAAGGTATCCTACCAGTCTATAATCAAACAAAAATATTTATTTATAATATATTTCGGTCCTATGTTGTGACAAATTGATGTTCTAGTGTTCTAATTGTTTCTAAATATGTTTTCCTAAGTTGTTGTTTGGACCTGCATGGGCCACCACTAAAAACATGTCACGACCCGATCCCAATATTCTGGGTCTAGTCGGATCATGCCCAGCCTGCACCGTTGTTGAGACGGTGGCAGTAAGCTGTTCCATTGCAGGTATTCACAACAACACAAGTACATTTGTCACAACTGTTCTATTCGAAATTTGAAACTTTGTTTAATAAAAATATTCAGAAGTACAACTGTGAAAGGAAATACCAAAATAAAACTACAAACTCCAAATAAAGAAGAAAATGCATAAAGGAAGAACTATCTAAACATCAAGTTCAGCAGTCCCAGGATCAGCGTCCTCCAGAGACGGCTCCGGTACCGTCGCAGGGTATAGAACCGGGTCGTAGTAGCTATTATAGTATAGCTCGTCATCCTCAGTGTTACCTAAAATGTTGTCTCCAGTCAGGAGGGAGCAAAGTACAATTACGAATATCCAATAATTCAAATAATAATTTGAAATTTGCAATGTTAAACAATTTGAAATACTTTAACAATATTTTTCACAATTCTACAATTGAAAACAATATGATTTGAGTAAGTAACGAACTATGACCTGCTTGGGATGATTCAATTATATCCTAATGATACGGTCCGGCCTATCCTCGTGTATAGGAGGAATCAGCTCGCACAATCAATGATGCAATATAGGGGTATTGGTCATAGACGCTACACTACTCCCCCAATATCCCGAGTCAATCAGATTCAATCAATGAGTCAATATTCGAACTCTAGGAGAGAGTTCCGTGTAGCAATGTGGTTTAAAATTGCAATAAAACAATTACTAGATAAATTACCAAATAGACATAACTGCACTTGCCTTTGTTTTAGAATGACTGGATAAACGAGTCGGTACCGAAGAGGAACGTCAGTTGTAACTTCGAGTTCCTACAGTTGAGAACTCGACTTAGATCCTTGAATAACCAGACTAAGTGTGCTAGTCGCAATCTCTAGTAGACCTATCCTAGTCAGGTTTTAAGTTGTATTTATTTACAGCTAACGATTACGTCGCAACTACGTGCGTTGATTAACCGGTTAATTGGATTATTTGGAAAATCACGAGAATCGATTACAATTTTGGAAAACTTTGTGTTTTCATAATATGTATATAAAATACAGGTTCTTTTAGTGACAAACAGTAAATTAATAATATTTTATTTATTTTAGCTAAACTCGTATTTAAGCCGTAAATTACGTCCTATCTACGAATATGAAATCAATCCAAACCACCCAAATTTACATCCACCAGAAAAGAAAAGAAAACAAACTACGCTACACAAATACATGGGCACAGCTACTGGTCCTAGGGTGGGCTTATGCCCGATACATCTTTCTTTTACATTAAATAAGAAAATGACTGAATTATTAAATAAAATACAAAATTTAAATGACTATAATATTTAGCCTAAAAATAAAATAATAATTTAAAGAAAGCTAGGAGTCTCAGACTCGGTCCATTTCCTCAAATTCGGTTTATGCCTCAACGTCCGGTCGGACCGGTGCGTTTACATTTTGCCGGGGCACACAGACCGGTACGGTCGTCGCCCGAAAATCGGTTTTAGTAAATCATTTCGAAAGCCAGTTTTGAAATTAATAAAAATATAATTTTGTAAAAATTTGGGCAGCACTTCCTCTATTCCGGGACAAACCCAAAACTGGGAAGTGCGCCAACAAATTCCTGCAAATATTTCCAACCCAAATAATCCACATAAATCCACCAAAATAATTTCTACACCACAGAAATAATTCCAACACCACCAAATAATTCCCGAAAAGTCCGGGAATCCAATATCAACCAATTCACACCAACCCAGCAAGTAAAAACACAGGAAAACAAACTAACGCAGCTAACGAAAATTATAACGCAGCTAACCGGATTCCCGAGAGGGAACCGGGGGTCCGATCTATCATCATCGACTCTACGGGGGGACGAACTACTGTGACTATCCAGAAAATTACCAGTTTCCGTTGGCGGGGAGCCGCGGGAAAAAATCTCGGGAAAGAAATCCGAACTAAGTCGGCAGCAGGTCGAAGTTCCGAACAGCGACGAGAGTCCACGGACAGCGGAACGCCGGCGGGGACAGCAAAGAACCACGGGAAATGCGCTGGACAGCAGCGAGGCACCGACGACACGGGTACTGTCGGCCGAGGAGGTCGCTGACGCGGCGGGGAACCGCGCGGACAGCGACGGGAAGGGTTTCTGGACAGTAGCGACGGGGACTGCCGGCCTCGGGAACGGCGGCGGTTGGCCGCAGAGGGGGTCGCCGGCCACGGAGGGTGGCGGAGAGGGTTCTGCCGGCGGGGAGATCCGTCGGGCTGCTGCGGCGGAGGGAGCCGCGAGAGGAGCGGGCTCGGGAGGAGCAGCGCTCGCGGGAGGAGCTCGCCGGACGCGCGCTCGCGGAGGGGTCGGCGCGGAGGTCAGCGACGGGGGAAACCGCGCGGAGGGGATCGCCGGCCTCGGGGGTCGCGGCGGCACGGTGGCTCGACCACGGACGGCGGCGGATGCCGCGGGAGGAGGCGCTCGCGGGGTGGCCGCGGAACGGATCCGGCCGGAGCAAGGGGCGGCAGCCTCGGGGAAAGCTCGGCGCGAGCTCGGGAGGGGCGCGGGGGTTTTCCTACTCCAGGGAGAAGAGGGAAAGAGAGAGAGAAGAAGAGATGAGATGGGTTTGAGCTTGTGAGAAAAGTAATGGGTTCTGTGAGAGTTTTTGAGTTAGAGAAGAAAGGGTGGGTTCTGTTGAGAACGTGGGGAAGTCATGGGAATAAAAGGAGATGGGTTAAGAAAATGTGAGGTGGAGAATGTAAAGAGGAGAGAAGTTTATATATGCTGGAGTAGTTCGTGAGGAGTGTTTTAATAAAGAGAAGTTGAGTGGTTTGAGGAGAGGTTATAGCAAGAGTGGGAGAAATGTAGGGAGAAAGTGGGTGATGTAAATAGAGGGAGATGGAGAGTTTGGGGAGTACGTGGGAAAGTGGGGGAAGTGGAGGGTTATTATTAGAGGGTGGGTTGTAACGTGTGTGGCTTTGTGTGGTGGGGAGAAAAGATGGGAAATAGAACAGGTGGAGATTTACCAATTCAAAGGGAGAAAATTGCTGGTCCTTCGGGACCAGCCAACGACTAGGTTTTAGTTTTATTTTTTTAATTTATTTATTAAAAAGGTAAACCAAGTCAGATTCAGGATTAGAAAGAAATAAGAAGAATGGGCTCGGGCCTGGGTCCGAAAACAAAAATCCAAGTTATCATAATTATTTTCCAAAATCCTTTTTCACCCAAAAATAATTAATAGTAATATTTAATAATAATAATTTTTTTGAAAACATTAATTAATATCACAAATATTTATTTAAATGAACTACTACAAGAATTATGGGTTTCACATACTTCCTCCCAGCCGCCTACAGCTCCATCGCCGGACGAGCTCTGGATGACCTCTGTTGGCGGTCTTCAGAAGGGTACGTACTACGGTACGGGATCCTACGGCGCCTATTTGGCTTCAGAGTCATCCCGGGCCCCCTCTGTCAGTGCGCAGTCTCCAGCTTTGCAGGCATCATCACGAGCGCAGAATGTGTGTAGACAGCTCCATGAGCTGCATCACGAGTTGCAACAATAGATTTCTGAGGCAGCTGGGGCAGAGCGACGATCCGATGATCATCGGACGATTTGATGCGGTCGAACGCAGTATACAGGAGCTGATGAGTCTGTAGCAGGCTACAGCTGCCAGCTTACACACGCTCACCGAGTCTACGCAGCGCACAGAGAGTAGACAGGTCGAGCTAGAGGGATCGCAGAGGACCGTGACTGCCTCACTCACCCAGCTGCATACTTCTCTTGAGGAGAGTACTCAGAGGATGGAGAGTACCCTTGCTGCGCATGGTGATCGACTGCGAGAGCTGGAGCAGATACGTCCTCCTGGTCCATCGACGGCACCGACTCCAGACGTTGCACTGTCTCCTACTGCCCCTACGGTGTAGCTCATACAGGAGCAGTATGAGTACATGCTATCCCAGATGCGCGGCAGGGGTCCGCAGTGATTTTATTGATTTTTTTATGAGTTGTATGTATTGGCCCTATGGGCAAATTGTTTATTAGTACACATTTGTTTATACACTTGGTGGGAGACTTTTTATCATCTTCTATTTTTATTTTACTCTATTGGATATTTGTGATGATGTGTGTCTGTGAAGTGTAGTTTGTTGGATATTTACTTTGTGATATTTACTTTGTTGGTATTTTTATTATGATATTTACTTTGTGATATCTGCGACGGGGATGACAAATATATCTACGCTGGGTTATAAGCGATGATCTGATATACAAAGGAGGTGCTGCCCAAATTTTAAAAAAATATATTGTGTATTTTTGTGATGATGTGTGTCTGTGTTTACAGTGTATGTGAAATACAGTGTTCGAAACACTGTACTTCACGCACACTGTAAACACAGACACACAGCATAACAAAAATACATATTTTATTTTTTAAATATTTTTTTATTATTCTGCGACGTATAGCGATGGACAGCGACGTCTTAGCGACGTAAGTGGACGTCGTTATATGTCACTGATTAGCAGCGTTACGTCGCTGTACGTCGCCAAAATGCTGACGTGGCAGGCATGCCACGTCATCATGATAATAGAACCCGACGTCGCTACGTAGTCGCCCGACGTCGCTAAGTTTTCGATGTCTCAGCGACACGACTTTGACGTCGTAAATAGCGACGTAGAACGACGCATGTGCCATTTGCGACTTGCTTAAAAGCGACCTTCATTTTCCGTCGCTAAAGTCGTCGCTAATTAAGATTAGCGACGTATGTACCATTATTAGCGACGTACCATTACGTCGCTAATTTGCCTTATTTTAGTAGTGTTACTGGAGCCAAGAGCCGTCTATTACCTACTTGCATCACCAACTTTTTTAAAACTAGTCCAAGAAAGTTAGTCATATAGTGATGTTGGTTACATTTCCAAAAAAATAATAATTCTGGGTGATATAATCTGAATAATACCAGGCTGCCTCCTTCTTTATTTATGGGCATGTAGTGATTTCTTTTCCATCCGCATCAATTAGCCGATAAATCTTTTCTATGATGTCTTTGTAGGACAACATCATGGAAGAATTTAGAACATTTATCGCCATACTTTATCCAATCACATTTTGCTTTCTGTACTAATTGGATTTCACTAGACATCCACAACAATCTAACCTCTGCTGCTAACTTGCGTTCTTTGGCTACCAGATGCTAGATTAGGACATCCCCTTTCAATTATTATTCTTCTGTCTTCAATTCTTTCACCCGCATCTCAAGCTCATTAACTGGCTGGAAATAAAGCTAAGCGTTAATGGCCAACATTACCTCATTAAGTCGATATGTTAACCTATATGCCACATGATCACTGACTGCTGCCAATAGTTCACTCCTAATTGCTTCTGAGTAGCCCTCGAGAAGATGCTATGAATTGTTATATCTGAATGGGGGAGCCTTCCCTCCTCCGATGGATACTGTTGAGAATCAATAAGGGACTTTAGTCACACATTGGAAAATGTAGTATGAAGAGGAGTTGGAACCTCTATAAGTAGCAAGTAGTACCCCATCAATAAAATCATCCATTATTTATTTTCTACATGGTATCAGAGCCATAAACATCCACCCCTCTCCTCCCAAAAAAAAAAATTTCCTCACCCGGCTCCAACGCCCCCCGGCTCCAACGGCGCCCCCCTCTGCTCCTGCGGTGCCCCCTCATCCGGCTCAAGCGGCGCCCCCCGACTCCAACGATGACCCCCCCGATCTTTTTTGTTTTGTAATTTTTTTTTGTTATGTAATTTTTCTTGTTGTTTTGTAAAAAAAAAGAAAAAAACAACGAAAAAAAGAAAAAAGTAAAAAATGGTGTTACACCGTCTGGAGTGAACAAATGAACACATGCTTTATTTTTTCTTCGATCTTCACATCGGGACCTACACGGAGAATGATCATGTTTTCTCCACAGAAAATGATTGTGTTTTCTTCTGCGTCCTGACGTGTTCACTTTACATGCGCATAGCACATTCGAAGAGTAGAAGACGACGAAGCTGCCGACGAAGACGATGACTAGCAGTTAGCAGCTGCCGCCGCCGACGATAACTAGAGATACAGTTGAAGAGGCCATGTATTCGATCGTTGGAAAACTGACGGCACAAGAGATGAAGGCCTTGGTTGATGATATCTTGTCGAAGAGATTGACCGAGGCGACCCCTAGTGTGACCCATACTGATGTGGATCCGTCACCCTACACAATGGAGAAGTTGGAAAAGCTGGAGACGAAGTTAGAAGGAACGTCCAACTACTTTAAATGGTCGCGGCAGGCGATGCGGACGTTGAAGGGACGGTTGCTTAGTTGGTTATGTCAATGGCCAAACCAAGGCACCTGTTGATCCCTCCTCCAAGGAGTTTGCTAGTTGGGAGATTGTCAACTACGTAGTGGCTGGATGGTTGACAGCCTCCTTGACCGACCAGGTGTCGGGCAATGGAGGGTGCTATTGATATCTTGCAGACTTTGAAGGATATGTTGTAAACCCCCTAAAATTTTACTACATTTTTTTTATATATTTGTTTTATGCGAATATTTATACGACAAGTGCGAGTACGTACATACGTGATATTTATTTATTTAGTTATTTTACAAAAATAGTTTATTTTAGGTTTCGTAAATATAGTAAATAGTTTTGTTTTCGAAATACATAAAGAGTAAATAATTTCTATATAAATATTTTTTCGCAAAAATTTAGTCAAATGTTTTATTTCTATTAATTTAAAAATGCTTTTTATTTATACAAGTATAGGTAATGATTTAAGAAATGATATTTTTTTCTTTTTTATGTACTATACTGGAAAAATATATTTTATGTAAAATATTAATTGCATGCGAGTACATGAAATTCAATTCATGTATATATTTTAAATTTTCAAAATTATTTAAGTAATTATTTTAATTTATTAAAAAGGTATTTCAAATAGTCAAATATTTATTGTAATTTTCAAAATTATTTATTATTATTTTTATATTATTTATAAAAATTTATTTTGAATTTCTCTATTTCATTAAACTTATTATGGGTATTTAAATTTTAAATTTTCTTATTACTTTTAATATGCTTAATTTAAATATGGAAGTTATCAATATTAAATTTGGATTTGAATATATACAGATTTAATTCGAAATTGGATTGGATTTGGATTTGGATTTGGATTTGGATTAAATCAATTTTAAATTGATTAAAATTTAAAAGTGAGATATCAAAAAGGGGTTTGCAACTATTCATAATCCATATCTAAATAGTAGCTTCCACCTCCTATATAAGGAGAGGCTCATTATTCTCTGTTCTATTAATTTTTTCCACCTACAAATGTGTTTGTGCATCGTGTCCGTGCACATCAAGCCATATCCATTCACTTCTTCTATTTTTCATCCAAATTGATTAATGTTCTCATTAAAGAAATTCT
This sequence comes from Iris pallida, assembly GCA_029216955.1. Classification (NCBI taxonomy): domain Eukaryota; kingdom Viridiplantae; phylum Streptophyta; class Magnoliopsida; order Asparagales; family Iridaceae; genus Iris; species Iris pallida. The sequence goes on along the minus strand of JANAVB010021595.1, from coordinate 6,180,442 downwards.
TTTTTTCTCTTCCATCTATTTTCTCTTATCACAAATTTTTACTATCCTTTTATCGATCAACCAAGTCCGTCTATCCTAGTAGTCCTTAAATTTCGAGTACGAAAATTTTTAAAGGTGGATAGATTTGCAACTCATCTTCCCGAAATTATTATTTTTTTAAATTATATCTATATATTTTAATTTCGTGTTTAAAAGTATTTTTTTTAGAATTTTTGTAAAAGATATTTTGTGATTACTTTTGTTACCAAAAACTAGTTTTAAATTAATGGTTTGAAATAATGTTTCTAAAAAAATGTTCTCAAAAATTTTTATTTTTTATTTGAAATATAAATATATTTATTATTTTTGGTCTTCTAAAAATGGTTTTTTTAAAAAAATTGAGCGATAAAAGGTTTTTTGTCTATTTATTTTTAAATAAAGATTTGGATTTATAAAAGTAAGATTTATAATATTTGATGATATCGAGTATTATTTTGATATGTTAATCAGTTATTTGATTATATTTGAATTTATTTAATTTATCTTGATGGTTATCAACTATACTTTAAATTATGTTGATAATTTAAATATTATTTAAAATACTTACGATGACTAATTGGAGCATTACGATTTGTCTAATCTAGATTTAAAATATTATTTGATTAAATAATTTATTTATTATTTGATTTAAATTATTTTGATAAATATTAGATATTATTTTAAAGTTATTATGTTGAGTTTGATTTGGATTTGGATTCATCTGATTTGAATTATTTGATAATATAGAATAATACTTAAAGTTATTATGGTGATCATTTAAAGGATTGCAATGAAATTGATTTGTTTTTTTAAATAATTTATTTGATTTAAATTTATGGGAAGATTTATCTATTAGAAATTCTTATCCTATTGGAATCATATCTAGCATTAATTAGATCGTTTCTTATTTAAACCAATCATATTCCTATCCAAATTAGTTGGTAATCATAATCATCCTTATTGATTTAGTTCTAATCATATCATAATTTGCTAATTGCTAGCCATTATATATATATCTATCGAATCTATGAATAAAATCATCTTTCAAACCATCCTTGTCAAAATTTCTCTCTTTTTTTGTCATAAATTCAGCCTCAATTTTCAAAGGTTGTAGCAACTTCGAATGACCATAACTCCTAACTCCGGAATCCGTTTGACCTCCAGTTTTTTTTGTTGGAATCGTATTGAGCCCTGTGACTATTCTATACCCAACGGGATTGTCGGTTTCACCAGCAAGGACCTCAGGCAAGACACCTTGCCATTTGTTGTTTATTTATTTAGCTCATATTTCATGCATTATTCATTATTTTCTTTATACAAAATAAACTGTGATACAAGGCATAACCGGTTAGAACTTACTGTTCATTTATATTTCCTGCTTGTATTAGTTTTCTTACATATTAACCTAGATTTAAGAGACCGCCTTGTGTGCTGCATTCATTGGCCTTGACACGTTGTACCACGAAGTTGTGTGTCGTATGTAGAACACGGACATGCGTGACTGGCTGGCCACTGGTACGTATACTCCGTGCGATAGGAATAACCGCTAATAGAGGTTGCATACTTAGTTTGACTTAGCGGTTTTAGAGATTTTCTGTTGTGGATACAACATAGTAGGCATTGGGCGGGGAGGACAATTCCTTAGCGTATGGGCTTCGATGCACTTTCCCTTTTGTAACCCGTGAGCTCCGCCGGAGACGCGGGTCAGATTATCCATGATTATTGACGGCCACTGGCATTCTGCAGAACTTTATGCTCTTACTGATTGGGCCTCTGGTGCCCCAAGGGAGGACTATGCCAATCATATTTAGCCAGGGCCCATGCGTAAGAAGGATTGTTCTTAACTAAATTTTACTTAGAACGGTTAGATTACCTTTATCCGTTAGGTATGAGTACTTTTGGTTTGGGTACTTGTATCTGACTGTGGCTTGAAACAATAACTTGTCGCGGATTAGTTCGTCACATCTTGTCCTTGTTTGGTTGTAGGTGTGACTTACTACTTCGATGAGAATGTATTGAACCTTGTTGGGGTCCGGATACCATATTGGATTCATAGCATGGAAAGATACATCACAGTGAATTAGTTTACCATCTTCTGTCCTTGTTTGGTTGGGAGGATGGTAAGCTAGTTCAATAGGTGTGTATTGGACCATGTTATAATTCAATTGATTTATTTATTTGAGCAATATTTATTCAGTTTATATGGCATGGTATTATGTGTCTTGTTACGTCCCTCTGAGGACCTGGTTATCTCGCCAGGTGTGTGCTTTTGTCTTTTCCAGGTGTTCTAGCTCTAGCCGTGATCATCGCTATTTCTTCGAGGATGATTGCACTTGGATCGTCTTCGCTTCGCTCGCCAAATTTATTTCTTTTCTCATGTATTTTTCCTTTACTTGTTGGTAGTGGATTTGTCTCCGCCCAACATATTATATCAAGACAATTCATTATCATTATATGATATCTTTTATTCATTTATTTTGTGTGGATGAGATTAGTTATGGTTCTACTGCATTTTACAGCTTATGTATTCATACGAGGTTTCCATATATTGGAGTGTACTTCGTATGTATACAGCTGGCATGTCTACGTTCCTAGTCCTACGTATTTTGGGACTGGAGCGTTACATGTTTTTGTGGTGGCCCATGCAGGTCAAGATAAATTGTTTGGTTACTTTACCGTACCAAGCAAGCCTGCGTATAGGATTAGAGTCTAGGATCTCATCCACATTCTTGACCACTTTCCTTGATTTCATATTCGAACTACCGTTTGACTCATCGATTGCATCTTGCTTGATTCCTTCTATCATTACTCTTATCTTCCCTTCGTATTTTGCTAAAGGTTAGACAGGTGACCCCTACTAGTTAGAAATTGTCCCAAAACACCATTAGTTTAAATTTTAAGTTGGGTAGAATGCCTTGTGACCTAGCAAAACCTTTTGTACTTGTGACCTATATTCACAAGTTTACTTAGATTCTAGAATTTAGAGGGCCCTAACCCATCTAGTCAACCAAGGACTAGGACAAGCAGACTGTAGGACGACTGTATGGAGACCAACACAGGATATGACTTAGAATCATTTGAACTAATTCTACTTTATATCAATCTTAATCTCACGTGCCTATATTTTTACTATCTAGACTAATAATGCGAATGTAGCCAAGTTTTTGCAAGCTCAATTCTTTATCAAGCTTGTTCATGACATATGTTATTGGAGGCCTCCGCTAACGTATTGTCTACTCAGAATCGGTGCATGATGGTCTGATCAACCTAGTGCACTTTGGTTCGCTTTTATCTATCGTTCTACGTGGATGGGGACATAGCTAAACTTGTCCTATAGAGTCCCATCCGCGATTGCCTTAGCAACTCCTTTTGAATTATTTGGTCGCCTTTGAACCACATATTCGTATTCGATAACGCCTCCTTCGAACTCTATATTACTTTCACCTTCAACTATTTTAGAAGGACGAAGGCGTTATACTAGAACTTCCTATCGACTATGACCATTCTCACTCGATGTTGTTATATCTTTATCCTAAACTACTCGTCCTTTTCTTGGCCCTATCATGACCTTCTAATCACTTAAATTAGGAGTGAATCTAATCGTTCTCCTAAGAACCAAATCTTAAAGGTCTCTAAGTTATTCCTCTTGATACAGTACTATTACGTGTTATCTTGATTAAAATTTAACCCTAATTATTTTCCTTCTGACGTTAGTTAGCCATATCCATGATTTATGTCGTCATTATTTGAAATCATGATTTTCTAATGCATGTTTGCATTGAACTTTGTTTCTTTGCCTCGTCCAGTGACTTGATCGTATCCATTACCGATATACCCATGTGACCGTCTCACCTACCCCCTATTATTCTTAATTTCGAGGACGAAATTCTTGTAAGTTGGGTAGGATGTAAACCCCCTAAAATTTTACTATATTTTTTTTATATATTTTTTTATGAGGATATTTATACGACAAGTGCGAGTGCGTACATACGTGATATTTATTTATTTAGTTATTTTACAAAAATAGTTTATTTTATGTTTCGTAAATATAGTAAATAGTTTTGTTTTTTAAATACATAAAGAGTAAATAATTTGTATCTAAATATTTTTTCGCAAAAATTTAGTCAAATGTTTTATTTTTATTACTGTAAAAATGTTTTTTATTTATACAAGTATAGGTAATGATTTAAGAAATGATATTTTTTTTTATGTACTATACTTGAAAAATATGTTTTATGTAAAATATTAATTGCATGCGAGTACATGAAATTCAATTCATGTATATATTTTAAATTTTCAAAATTATTTTAGTAATTATTTTAATTTATTAAAAAGGTATTTCAAATAGTCAAATATTTATTGTAATTTTCAAAATTATTTATTATTATTTTTATATTATATATAAAAATTTATTTTGAATTTCTCTATTTCATTAAACTTATTATAGGTATTTAAATTTGAAATTTTCTTATTACTTTTAATATTCTTAATTTAAATATGGAAGTTATCAACATTAAATTTGGATTTGAATATATACAGATTTAATTCGAAATTGGATTGGATTTGGATTTGGATTTGGATTGAATCGGTTTTAAATTGATTAAAATTTAAAAGTGGGATATCAAAAAGGAGTTTGCAACTATTCACAATCCTTATCTAAATAGTAGCTTCCACCTCCTATATAAGGAGGGGCTCATTATTCTCTGTTCCATTAATTTTTTCCACCTACAAATGTATTTTGTGCATCGTGTCCGTGCACATCAAGCTATATCCATTCACTTCTTCTATTTTTCATCCAAATTGATTAATGTTCTCATTAAAGAAATTCTTTATTTCCCTTCCATCTATTTTCTCTTATCACAAATTCTTACTATCCTTTTATCGATCAACCAAGTCCGTCTATCCTAGTAGTCCTTAAATTTCGAGTACGAAAATTTTCAAAGGTGGGTAGATTTGTAACTCATCTTCCCGAAATTATTATTTTTTAAATTATATCTATATATTTTGATTTCCTATTTAAAAGTAATTTTCGTAGAAATTTTGTAAAAGATATTTTGTGATTACTTTTGTTACCAAAAACTAGTTTTAAATTAATGGTTTGAAATAATATTTCTAAAAAAATATTCTCGAATTTTTTTAATTTTTATTTGAAATAAAAAATATGTTTTTATTATTTTTGGTCTTCTAAAAATTGATTTAAAAAAAAATTGAGCGATAAAAGGTTTTTTGCCTATTTATTTTTAAATAAAGATTTTGATTTATAAAAGTAAGTTTTACAATATTTGATGACATCGAGTATTATTTTGATATGTTAATCAGTTATTTGATTATATTTGAATTTATTTAATTTACTTGATGGTTATCAACTATACTTTAAATTATGTTGATAATTTAAATATTGTCTAAAATACTTAGGATGACTAATTGGAGCATTACGATTTGTCTAATCTAGATTTGAAATATTATTTGATTAAATAATTTATTTATTATTTGATTTAAATTATTTTGATAAATATTAGATATTATTTTAAAGTTATTATGTTGAGTTTGATTTGGATTTGGATTCATATGATTTGAATTATTTGATAATATAGAATAATACTTAAAGTTATTATGGTGATCATTTAAAAGATTGCAATGAAATTGATTTATTTTTTTAAATAATTTATTTGATTTAAATTTATGGGAAGATTTATCCATTAGAAATTCTTATCCTATTGGAATCATATCTAGCATTAATTAGATCGTTTCTTATTTAAACCAATCCTATTCTTATCCAAATTAGTTGGTAATCATAATCATCCTTATTGATTTAGTTCTAATCCTATCATAATTTGCTAATTGCTAGCCATTATATATATATCTATCGAATCTATGAATAAAATCATCTTTCAAATCACCCTTGTCAAAAATTTTCTCTTTTTTTTGTCATAAATTTAGCCTCAATTTTCAAAGGTTATAGCAACTTCGAATGACCATAACTCCCAACTCCGGACTCCGTTTGACCTCCAGTTTTTTTTGTTGGAATCGTATTGAGCCCTGTGACTATTTTATACCTAAGGTATTGTCGGTTTCACCGGCAAGGACCTCAGACAAGACACCTTTCCATTTGCTGTTTATTTATTTAGCTCATATTTCATGCATTATTCATTATTTTCTTTATGCAAAATAAACTGTGATACATGGCATAACCTGTTAGAACTTACTGTTTATTTATATTTTCTGCTATGTATTAGTTTTCTTACACATTAACCTAGATTTATGAGACCGTCTTGTGTGTTGCATTCATTGGCCTTGACACGTTGTACCACGAAGTTATGTGTCACATGTAGAATACGGACATGCGTGACTGGCTGACCACCGGTACGTATATGCCGTACGATAGGAATAACCGCTAATAGAGGTTGCATGCTTTGTTTGACTTAGCGGTTATAGAGATTTTCTGTTGTGGATACAACATAGTAGGCATTGGGCGGGGAGGACAATTCCTTAGCGGATGGGCTTCGATGCACTTTTCCTTTTGTAACCCGTGAGCTCCGCCGGAGATGCGGGTCAGATTACCCATGATTACTGACGGCCACTGGCGCTCTGCGGAATGTTATGCTCTTACTGATTGGGCCTCTAGTGCCCCAAGAGGGGACTATGCCGATCATATTTAGCCAGGGGCCATGCGTAAGAAGGATTATTCTTAACTATATTTCACGTAGAACGGTTAGGTTACCTTAATCCGTTAGGTATGAGTACTTTTGGTTTGGGTACTTGTATCTGACTGTGGCTTGGAACAATAACTTGTCGCGGATTACTTCGTCACATCTTGTCCTTGTTTGGTTGTAGGTGTGACTTACTACTTCGATGAGAATGTATTGAACTTTGTTGGGGTCCGGATACCATATTGGATTCATAGCATAGAAAGATACATCACCGTGAATTAGTTTACCATCTTCTGTCCTTGTTTGGTTGGGGAGATGGTAAGCTAGTTCAATAGGTGTGTATTGGACCATGTTATAATTCAATTGATTTATTTATTTGAGCAATATTTATTCAGTTTATATGGCATGATATTATGTGTCTTGTTACGTCCCTCTAAGGACCTGGTTATCTCACCAGGTGTGTGCTTTTATCTTTCGCAGGTGTTCTAGCTCTAGCCGTGATCATCGCTGTTTTTTCGAGGATGATTGCACTTGGATCGTCTTCGCTTCGCTCGCCAAATTCATTTCTTTTCTCATGTATTTTTCCTTTACGTGTTGGTAGTGGATTTGTCTCCGCCCAACATATTGTATCAAAACAATTCATTATCATTATATGATATCTTTTATTCATTTATTTTGTGTGGATGAGATTAGTTATGGTTCTACTGCAGTTTACAGCTTATGTATTCATACGAGATTTCCATATATTGGAGTGTACTTTATATGTATACAGCTGGCATGTCTACGTTCCTAGTCCTACGTATTTTGGCCAAACCAAGGCACCTGTTGATCCCTCCTCCAAGGAGTTTGCTAGTTGGGAGATTGTCAACTACGTAGTGGCTGGGTGGTTGACAGCCTCCTTGACCGACCAGGTGTCGGACAATGGAGGGTGCTGTTGATATCTGGCAGACTTTGAAGGATATGTACTCAGGCTCGAGCAACCATATGCGGGTCTTCCAACTACAGGATGAACTCGATAGGGTGGAACAAGACGAACGTACCATCTCTGAGTGCGCATCTCTCTTGAAGAAGTACTGTTCTGATCTGGATCACTATGATCCTCTTGGGATGGATGATGCACAAGTCGAACCGGCATTTGTAAAGCATTTTCAGACATTCCTGGCGTATATTTTGCGGCAACGGATGATAAAGTTCTTGAAGAGGCTCAACCCTATGTTTGAGCAGAGAAGGAATGTACTACTCGCACAACCCACACTTCCAACCTTAGAAGAAGCCATAGCTGCCATGGCACAAGAAGAAGCTCGATTGAAGTTGATGCCCAAAAAGGGCTACTTCCAGGGGGAGCAAACTACTGTTGAAAAGTCTGCCTTGCCGTCTTCAATCAGCCTCCCTCTGCGGGCGGTGTTTGCCACAACTGTGGTGACTCAGGACATTATATTATATTTTGTCCAAAATCCCTGCGAAGTCAGTCAAATGATCACGGACGGGGCCGTGGAGGACGTCGTGGTGGTAGAGGTAGATGGGGAAATTATCTTGGAGGACACAAAGAAAATCTGGCGGAAGAAGGGGAGACATTCAATTGGCTGAAATAACCCCTCTTGAGAGGGAGTTCATTGCGAGGTTACGAGGCACGAAGCTGGGTTCAGACGACAGTCAAGTTACTCCTGGGGCATCATCTATCTCAGGGGATCACATCACTTGCTTTGCCCAAACCAGCACAGGTATACCTGCGCGTGCTCTTGCATCTTTCCATCAGCCATGTTGGATTATAGACTCTGGGGCATCTCGATATGTCACGGGGTCCCGCGGTGAGTTCCAGGACTATACTCACCTACCGATGTCGGAGAGTATTCAGACTGCTGATGGTACCTCCAGACCTGTCATGGGTAAAGGCACTGTTACATGCACCCCTTCCCTCACTCTCACCAATATCTTACATGCTCCATCTCTTTCTGTCAATCTTATATCTATTAGTGCCATAATACTTGACCTAAACTGTACTGTTTCCTTTGACATTCCTACGGTGACTTTTCAGGAGAAGGGGACAGGACGACTACTAGGGACTGGCACATGGCATAAGGGGCTGTGGTACTTGAACATGATCGGACTGGATGAAGCATTGGACACTCTAGTAGTAGACGCACAACTGGACGCTTCACGTCGCAGTGTAGAAGACGAATTACTACTCCACCACCAGCGTGTCGGGTATTCTTCCTTTCAAGTTATTAGTCGAATGTATCCGTCCTTATATCAAAGTGCTGATAAAGAGAAGTTATTTTGTAATGCATGTGAGTTGGGAAAACATACCAGGAGCTCGTATGCGAGCTTAGGGAATAGAAGTTTCGCTGCATTTGTTATGATGCATTCGGACGTATGGGGCCCTTGTTCTACAACCGGTATTAACGGTTTTAGATGGTTCGTCACTTTTATTGACTGTTATACCCGCGTGACCTGGGTCTACCTTATGAAGAATAAAAGTGACGTCCTTGAGACTTTTTAGGATTTTCATCGCTGGGTAGAAACGCAATATAACATTAAAATAAAGTGTTTTCGGTCTGACAATGGGACGAAGTATACTAATAAGAGGGTTGCTGAGTATTTATCTACTCATAGAATACTACATCAAACTTTATGTGCCTATACACCGGCATAAAATGGTGTGACCGAACGGAAGAACATGCACCTGCTGGAGGTCGTACGGACGATGATGCTAGCTATGAATGTCTCGAAACACTTATAGGGGCAAGCTGTATTGATGGCCTCTTATCTCATCAACAGAATGCCGTCTCAGATATTGGACTGGAAGACACCGTTAGAGATGCTTACTGGTGCAACTATATACACTGTTCCCCCAAAAGTATTTTGTTGTGTGTGTTTTATCCAAGATAATAGGCCAGGAGTTGGCAAACTAGATCCAAGAGCGGTTAAGTGTGTATTTGTCGGATACACAACGACTCAGAAGGGATACGCATGTTGGAGCCCAGTTGAGCGGAAGATGTTTGTTAGCATAGATGTTACATTCAGAGAACTTGAACCATACTATGGTTAGGATGAAGGTTCAACATTTGGTGACACACCTAATACAGAGGGTGTTAGACGTGAGGGGGAGATAGTAAGTCCAAATGTTGTAGTCGGATCGGTCCCGTATCCGGTCGTAGAAAATTGGACAAAATGGGGAGATAGTAGTGACTCTGATTCGGAGAATGAAGAAGAAGATACATAAGTTACGCAGGGGGAGACAAGAGAAAAGGAGCTACAAGTCTACAGAAGGAGACAATAGAAGCCCAGTACTGTGTCGTGTCCATTACATTCTGTGCCGTGCCCATTGCCTAGTCCCTCGTCTACTCCTGCCCCAACTCTTGAAGATGTTGCCCCCACACTGAATCACTCTGATTCTGATACGGATCTCTCTGACTCGGATGGTATGATCTCTCCACCACCTATTGCTCCCTCTCCACCATCTATTGCTCCCTTAAGGAGATCTTCTCGCATTAATGCGGGTAAGGCTCCTAGTCATTATGATGATTATGAACATGACATTGCCAATTTCTTGTCTTATTCTAATATTTCTTCGAATTATCAAGCCTTTATTGCATCGTTAGACTCTACTTCTTTGCCTAAGTGTTGGTAGGAAGCAAAGAAAGATCAAAAGTGAAAAGCTGCAATAATGGAAGAACTTGGGGCACTAGAGAAAAATAAGACATGGAAGCTGGTTCCATTACCCAAAGAAAAGAAAACTGTGGGATAAAAATTGGTGTACACAGTAAAGAAGACACCAGAAGGAAAAGTAGAGCAGTACAAGGCGAGGTTGGTTGCAAAAGGATATACACAATCATATGGCATCGACTATGATGAGACGTTTGCCCCGGTAGCGAAAATGAGCACGGTAAGAACTCTGGTCTCTATTGCAGCAAACTATGGGTGAAAGCTATACCAATTAGATGTTAAGAATACCTTTCTCCACGAGGACCTGCAAGAAGAAGTGTACATGAAGCTCCCGCCAGGATGCTACGCGACAGAATCGGACGGAGGGACGTCGCGTGGAAAAGTGTATAAACTAAAGAAGTCTGGTTCATCAAGCAATCTCCTCGAGCCTGGTTCGACAGATTCAGAAAGGCTGTTACTGGCATGGGATACCATCAAACAAATGCAGATCATACAGTATTTCTTCAGCATGCAAGAGGCCACATTACTATACTTGCTGTATATATGGATGATATAGTAATCACAGGTGATGATGAGGCCGAGATCACTAAGCTGAAATCAAAACTCGTGAAGGAATTTGAGGTAAAGGATTTAGGAGCGATAAGGTACTTTCTGGGTATCGAGGTGTGTGACGGCGGACAAGGAATTGTTCTTTCACAAAGAAAATACGTACTAGATCTGCTAAAGGAGATAGGGATGCTGGAATGCAATGCAGCAGTCACTTCGATTGACCAGAAGTGCAAGTTGGGAGCAGAAGCAGGAGATCCAGTTGATCGTAAAAGGTATCAAAGACTTATAGGGAGATTGATTTATCTGGGGCACACTCGCCCTGATATCTCATTTGCGGTGAGTGTAGTTGTTTGCCATTGATTATAAAAGAACAGAACAGTTTTATGGGAGGACTGGACTTTTACTTCACAATACAAACTCGTTCGTACAAAAGAGAGCCTAAGAACAAAACCTAGGAAAAGTAATCTAAAGTACAATTGTTTATTTTTTGATTCTGGGGGGTGACGGTAGAGGCTTGGGAGAGTGACAGCAACTCTGCCTTACTCCTTGGACGATCGAACGCAGCTTCGGCTCCGGAGAAAAAATGCTCTTTATGTGTATGGGGGTTGCTAGTCTCTCTGCTCGGGCTCTGTGCGTATAACTTTGTGTGTGTTGCTAAGGAATAATCCCCTGCTATTTATAGGGCTTTGCGATAAGTGGGGAGCGCAGTAATTGCTCCTTGAAAAGCAGGTGGTTGGGGATTGGTTAAGATTAGCCTTGATCTTGTTTGTTGTTGATTGTAACAAATCTGTATTGTTTGTTGGAAATCGATCTGGGCATTTATGATGGTTGCAATAAATCTGCATTGTTATGATTTGTTGGTTGCTAAATCTGAGTGGATAAGTCTTGATCAATCTCCTGCCACGTGTCCCAACTGTCTGTTATGTCGATTGCCATAAATCTGAATTATCGGGATTTGATCAACTCCTCCCACGTGTCCCAACTACTGTGAGCCACATGGAGGACTGTCATAGTTGAGTCGTATGGAAGTCCTTACAACTGAGCCGTATGGAGGTCCTTACAACTGAGCCACATGGAAGTCCTTTAATCTGAGCCACATGGAAGTCCTTACAACTGAGCCGCATGGAGGTCCTTACAACTGACCCGCATGGAAGTCCTTACAACTGAGCCGCATGGAGGTCCTTACAACTGAGCCGCATGGAAGTCCTTACAACTGAGCCGTATGGAATTCCTTACAACTGAGCCGCATGGAGGTCCTTACAACTGAGCCGCATAAAGAGCTTTGGAAATGGGTGGACCGTGCCAGCTATAAAGATTTTCCTCATCTCTCTAGGAGCACGTCAAGAGTCATCATTTCACCTTTATGTCAGAGCTGTCAATCCGTTGTGTCAGGGCTGCTGTATTGCGTCAGAGCTTTTAATGAGCCAGCTGCACAGAATAATAATGGCCAGCTGTAGATGCCTACTTTGAACTGCATAGAGCCACGTGGCTTGTTCCGAGCCGCGTAGAGCTATCATGTACTTTCCAGCCGCGTGAAGCCTTAAGAGACTTTTGAGCCGCATGAAGCTCTAAGAGACTTTTGAGCCGCATGAAGCTCTAAAGGACTTTTGAGCCGCATGAAGCTCTAAAGAACTTTTGAGCTGCATAGACTTTCATGTTCCTTTTCCATGCTTCTACAAGACCCCCTTCAAAGTTTTTAATTTGTAAAATTGAAATACTTTGAATAATAAGAATGGCTATGTCCGCATAAGCTCCTCGTGCCGCATAGACTCTTCTGGTCGCATAGGATGGTCTGGCCACAAAGACTGCTTTGTGCCACGTAGGCATCTCACTTATTTGCCTTTGATTTGCTTTGATTTAAAGCCGTCTTTTGCGATAGGATCCCAAGAGTCAGCTTTAAATATTTAGATTTGTTCTCAACGATTACGAGTAATCTTTTGCATGCAGGGGATAGAAATCCAAGAGTCGGTCTCATCTCCTAGGCAGCACATGAATCGAAGCTTCCATCGGTCTACGTGCCCCCTGTCCGCCTATAAATATGAGTAATTTTTAGAGATAGACTCTTTACTTTATTCTCTTGTTCAAGCCTTTCTTGCCCTAGTTGCCGTCGTATTCTCTCTCGATCACCGATCAATAATGGCCCCCAAAGCTTCCTCTAGCGCTGCGGCGAAGGGTAAGGGAGCGGCTTCTTTATCGACTGAGGCGCCCACAGTTCATCCTGACGTCCACCCCGCCATTGATGGTAAGGATTATGTGGAAGACCGTATGCTTCAAACCCTAACAAAAATGGCTCTGCTTCATGTTTTTATGCACAAGCCTTTTCTCCTTGGCATTTAATGCGTCCTTCGTCTTCATTGAACTGCCCAAGTTCAGTACGATGAAGCCGCATATGTTGTATGGGCCGCATGAACTTCTCATGTCCGAGTCGTATGGGGTAATCCCCATGTCTGAGCCGCAAGAGAATCACTTCATGACTGAACCGCATAAGCACCTTTAAAACTGAACCGTATGAAGTCCCACTGAACAGAACCGCATGAGCTCCTGATAAACTGGGCCTCATAAGCTCCAACAGATCAGAGCCGCATAAGCTTATCTGAACTGGGCCGCATAAGCCCCACTAAACAGATCCTCATAAGCTCATCTGAACTCGGCCGCATGAGACCCCACTAAACAGAACTGCATAAGCTCATCTGAATTCGGCCGCATGAGACCCCACTAAACAAAGTCGCATATGCTCATCTTAATTCGGCCGCATGAGACGCCGCTAAACAAAGCCACATGAACTCATGATGAACTGGGCCGCATGAAGTCCCTTGAACAGAACCGCATATGAACCCATCAAAGTAGAGCCGCATGAACTCCGTTAAAACTGAGCCGCATAAGGAGCCATCAAAACAGAGCCGCATGAACTCTGTTAAAACTGAGCCGCATAAGGACCTATCCAAACAGAGCCGCATGAATTCTGTTAAAACTGAGCCGTATAAGGACCCGTCCAAACAGAGCCGCATGAACTCTGTTAAAATTGAGCCTCACAAGGGCCCGTCTAAACCGAGCCGCATGAACTCTTTTTAAATGTTTTCTGGTCATCTCTTGACTTTGTTTCTTTTGTCCTTCTTTCAGTGAATTTGCCAGTTAATACTGCAGGAGAACCTCTGGTAGGTCGCGCCCAATCTGCTGTGGGCTATAGGTATGACCACATAGTCGAGTATGAGGTGAACCAGTTTCCAAAAGACGAACCTTTGGAGAGGCTGGACGACATTAAAAAGCAGTCCTTCTTCTTTATCTCGGGGATGATGAACTCAGGGCTGCTGGGGGGCAAACACTTGAAGCCTGCGTTCCTCTTCGGGGATGCCCTGACTGTGAAGAACTTCCAAGTTCTGGATATATCTGAGAGCTGGAGTTTTACATCTAACGGGATGGCGATCCATATTTCTCTGATGGACCGTCATTTCCTACTGTCAAGGTTCAATATGTTGCCCATGAACAGGAATATGGAGGATTCTTTGACTCCGACCCGGAGCAAAATAATTGTGGGCAAAATTTACTACAACAATAACATGAGGTCAGTGTACGCGGGCAGGGTACCAGTCAGCCGTTACACGATGGGGTCGGCCTCGGGCAGTTTTTTGAATGTGCAGGGTCCCAATTTTAAGTTCTTCGAAGCTGATACTTTCTTGAACCAGCTTGCTCGGAAGGGGTCCTATCCGATTGGCCGGTTGTCGCTACCGAGTTGGGTACACCCCATCCCTTCGTGGACCAACCTGTCCATGTGGATCGCACGGGAATATGAGACTCCCCTGCACGAGATTAGACTCTACCATGCAATTCGGGGTACCAGCCACGGCTTGCCCATAAACAAAAAATTGTTCATGGCCCTACTGGAGATGTATAACCACCGCACGGGGACCTTCTTTACACCCATAGGGGAGATGGGGCTTTCTCTGCACGAGATGCATGCCGTCTCTAAGCTGTCTTAGGGAGATGAAGTCTTTGAGGTGTATACCCCGACGAACGAAGAGTTCGAGGATTTGGAGGAGAGGTACCCGGGCTTTGTTGCCGTCTACCGGGAATTGTTGTGTCATCACAGCACGTGCCAGCAGCTGTCAAAGAAAAAGAACGACAGCTCGGAAGGGAACCTTCCTCACACAAGGGCCTGACTCACTTATCTTTTTAAGCTCGGTGCCTCAGGCCGGGTTGCTCCCCAAAGTCCTCGTACTAGGAAGGAGGTGCAGGACAAAGTATCGACCGCCAAGAGGGCAAGAAACACCAATGACAGGTTCGGGAGTCAATCTGACTCTTTTGCTTATTTTTACCAAGCCACGCAGCCGCTGTCCGAGAAGGCTATTCTGGCCGAATTCTTGATGGCGTGGCTACGAAATTGTGTAGTCTCAGGAGGGGGCTGGTTCCATTGAAAGAATCAGCCATAATTTCATCCTCCCTGCTATGAAGCTGGTCTTCAGGGTTAGGCTAGCTCTTCTTCCAGCCATGGTGTGCAGTATATACCATGGCTTTCACACTTTTATGTCTAAAGTCATCGCTCGTGATGCGACGAGGGACTTTGAACGCGTTGAACTGCCCTGTCACTATCTGATGGGGTGGTTGCTGATGCACTGCCGGTCTTTAATGAGGCCTGGTCCCGAAGATGGCGTAACTGCTGATGACGCCTTCATCTTCCAATATCGTCGTATGCCTTGGGATTGCGAAACTATGCACGCCTGTCGGATGGCACTGTCGAGAGTGGACAGATACAATTTTTCTGTATCTGTCCCTCGATTTACTGCTGAAGAAGTGAGGGCCGTACATCTGGATGGTACTGGGCCTCCTCACTTCTTAGACGGCAAGATGCTCCTTTGGTTGCATAACATTCGCCCTTCCTACCTGGTATACCGCAACCGCAACGCTGTCTACTTGGAGCCTTACTTGCCTAGTAAGTTCGCCCGACAGTTTGGGTATAACCAGCTTTTCCTGGACAGTCCCAGCTCTTGCCTGGGTTTTGAAGGCAGCGTCCTTGATGGCATCAGGGCCTGGCATTATTATAATACGATTCACACCCGTACTAGCTTCTCGGTTCCTGATGCTGGGGATTCAGACGAGATCTTGTATTTGGCGGCTCTCTACCATGTCATGGCGAACAAGCCTTCTGTTGGTTTTGACCCGAGTACCAGCTTCATTGTTGGTACCGGTTTGGAGGAGAAACCCAAGGGGTCTAAGGCGAGGAAGAGGAGGGAGAACACGGTCGATGTGCCTGACTCAGAGTCCACTAACACGGACGAAGAGGATGACGAGCATGCTCCCGATAACGCTCTCCCTCTTGCAGATGAGGTGGTGGTAGATCAGCCGCCTGTTGTACCCGGCCTTCCCGCAAGCGAAGCAGGTCCGCTGATGGCATAACTTACTCCCAAAAATGGGTTGCGGTTAAGCCTCGCGGGCTGCTCATAATGGAGAGACACGATAATATCGACGCCATTTCGTAGGTAAATCGAATTGTAACCATCTTCTTCTTTAGTTCTTCTTTTTCCTGAGCTATGATCTAATCATTTTCCTTTTCTCTGTAGGTGTCAGGAGAAGGGGAATTTTCGGAGTCGGCTGCTGCCTCTGCAGTCGATCCGGCTCCAACTACTCTAGTTAGAGATATGAGTGCCATAATTCTTACCGTCGGGATTCTTCCAGCGACGACTGAGGTTCCTCCGGTCGTTGACGTCCCAACCCAGGGTGACGTAGGCTCTGCTAAACCCATCCCTGAGATCGCTGAACTTCATCTGGGTAACACTGATCCAGTCGTATCTCCTTCCGGGAAGATTGGGGCAGCGAAACCATCTGTATTAGGCTCGGACGTTGCTTGTGAAGAGACTACTGCGACTGTGAGCGAGCCTCAATCTCAGCAACTCCCTCCTGGTAAGATAAGCCAAGTCTTGACTAGTGAGGAGGTTTACTTGCTCTATTATCACATCCTTCGGGTTAAGCTGATTGATGGTTGCTTCGGACATACAGGTCCTTCTCCTTCACAGACAATGATGGACATTACCGGGGGAGAGTTTGCTAGAGGGGACCTGGTGGAAGAGAGCGCGCCTCCTTCCCCTCCAACTTATATTGAGAGACCTCTCGCTGAATCAAGTTCAGGAGGACAAGTGGCGGAACGGCCGGAGCAGGGAGAACTGGCCCTGCACCCTCATCTGTTCATATGGCTCCCGAAGTCGTCCTCTCTGTCCTGCCGAGCCTCCGGATTCTTCGGGCTGCGAAAGAAGAATTGGCCGCTATTCAAGCGTCCTTTCGTTCGAAATTTATTTCCCTTGTGGCAGGGGCATCAAGTTTCGTTGTATCTTCTTCGACTCTGCCAGCCACTCTCCCTTTGACGTCGTCTTCTTCAGAAGTACTAGATGAATCATCAAGGGATGTGGTTGATAGTTTCTACCGTCACCTGAGGCGAGGAATCGAAGCTGCTGTGGAGAGGGGGATCTCTTTTGCCCTGGCTCGTCAATGTGCTCATGGCCAGATTGAAATTCTTAGAGCCCTTTTCGGTGGGACGGGGATAGTTGAGCTGCTGGAGCCTAAATTGCTAGAGGCGGATCAGCTTGTGGCTCAGTTTCAAGTACTGCGGCAAGTTGATCTGTCTTTAGCGATAGATCAGGAGCGGGACTTCCTCACCACTGTCCTGGAGAAGGTAAGGGCTGTACGAGATGCGTCTAAGCCGATTATAATGAAGGACCTCGACGACCTATCTCTCAAGTATGACCAGCTGAGCCGCAGGAGCGAGGATTACATGGCTCGGGAAGCGGCCTCCTCTCGCGGAATAATTGATATGAGGGAGCAGATCCTCGAGCTCCAGAGGTGTCACGACCCGCACCCACTGTGAGCGTACGAGAACGTAACAACGCCCAGCCTACGCCGCAGTGTCGGTGATAGAACGCTGTTCTAGGTCATGAACTATAACTAACATAATATGAATACTCTCCATAAGGAGGCCAACACAGAGGTACAAACTAAATCACAATCTATAGATAGAATATGGCACGATGAAATAGATAAAGGAATCCTCAACTGAGGTACAACAGAAAAAAAATACAAGTCTTATCATCTCTACAATATACAACTCTGAAACAAGGACAACAGCTAAACATGAAAAGAAATAGTCTAAGCTATCTACACTATACAAGGTATCATCCTGAGCAGCTGCCTGAACCTCCCCAGGGGTCCAGGTCGCGAGTGTCATCTAGGCAAGCTCCAGGTAAGGGGGTGCATGGTTCCTCATCATCCTCTGTAAAATTTTCAACAGGTCCAGTCAGGACGGGAGCGAGCACAAAACATCTCACGCAGTTCATAACATGTTAGGAAATATAAAGCATGCAATAGAGTAAGGTACATGAAACACTGAAAGAAAGAAGTATAGGAAAAACAGTAGAGATTTGATAACAGGAAATATCTAAATATGATAAGTAAGAACTGTAAGCCTACTATGATTTAGAGTACAATATGGTTATGTAAACGGGTTAGGTTGTACAATAAAATGGGACTCCTTTGTACGTGAGTGTACAATGGACATATACAATTTCTTATACAATAGGATTGATCACATAACCACTTCTACTCTCCCTCCCCAATCAATACACAAGGATACAATTCAGTTATGTTACCTTATACAATGGCTTGTACAATGGCTTGTACAATGGCTCAATGTGATAATGAGAGTACAATATGCACAATGAGTGTACAATGATAAGGGTATTCAATAAATACAATATGTAAGTGAAAGGCACATCACAATATGTATTTAGTGAATACAAGGAGATAACATCTCAGAAGAAGATCCGTATAGTACCAATCCGTGATAATGATCGTGTCATCATCAAGTACAGTAATCTAGAGCAAGAATATAAATCCAGACAAGTATGAAACGGTCAGAGAATGTACTCGCCTCGTATCTGAATGTCTAAAGTAAATATACTGTCCGAGATGAGGTACCTGACTCCTAGTTAGAGCAACACAAGTCAAGATGTATACAGGGGATGATATATGAAATGTACAATGCATCTGCATGCTGTCTAGGTCAAACTAGACCAAAGTCAACTCTCGGTCAACTCTAGTCAACTAGACTAGTCAAACTAGGTCAACTAGGTCAAGTCCTAGTCCAACAAGTCTAATAAGTCTCACTAGGCCTAACCAAGCCTGGTCTAGCAATCACACACCAATCACAAGGCTATACAAGCCAAACACAAGCCACACATCAAGGCACATCCTATTCATGCATATTTAACATTATATAAAAAAAGAGAGAGGAAGGAACTAACATGTAAGCTATGTGTGTGTGTGAACATGGATGTGTACATGAAGAGAGAATTCAACACTAGGCCCTATATCTTTGTACCCATATATATACAATACATACCTATATGATATTCATACATAGACAGATATTCATATTCTTATATACTCACAATACATTAATAACTTATATATAAAACACAACATTACATTATATATATAGATACATATATTAGAGTTAACATTATATATATACATACTTATATTAGGTAGGCATAAAGAGGGACATGTGTAACTGTGTGTGTGTGTGTGTAGAATGAAAGAGTGATGTGTTAAACCTGTGTGTATGTGAAAGAGAGAGTGGTACCTAGTGTATGCTAATGTGGGTGTGTGTGTGGAAGAAGACACATAAATATGGGTGTAATGCAACATGTGACAGGAATTGAAATGGGTAGGAAGGTGATTGTGTGTGATGTGACCAAAACAGTAAGTGCACAGTATGTGAGAGGTTATGAAACAATGTGTGTGTGGTGTAATCCTCAGGTTTCAGTCAAAGCAAACAGTGAAAAGGAATGATAGGCAACAAGTAAAACGAATTAGCATTTAAACTAGTTAAGGAAAGGAAACCAAAACACAGAAAAATGGAAAAAGGAAATCAGTTCATGAAATCAGGATTTAAATACCAAAACAACTCAGATTTTGAACTCCAAAGTCACACCAAAACAGTCCCAATCATAATGCCCAGGTCAAAACCCTATAGGAACACATATTCCATCCCATTGATTCCAAATATTCACCAAACAAACCCAAATTGAAACCTAAGTAGATAACATATAAGAGTACCATATTGGTGACTTAACCCAACATGTAAAAGCATAGGAAGGAGAGAAAATCGATGCACTGTATCAGAAGTGAAAACTGAAATAGTCTACAGTTTTTCTCCACTGTTCAAACCCCCATTTGAATGCAATATACCACCAAATCACACAAAATTCGACACACAACTAGATTACCTATAGGAGAACCCATATTGGGACTTAAACCAACATTTAAACAATATTAATTAATAGGTTAAAACAACTGTCCAAATTCGTATTTATAAACTGGAAAAACAGGAAATTAATACCATGTTCAGAATTTGATAAATTAATAATTACCTAATGAAAACATATTAAAATACAAATAATAAGGTTGGTAATTAAAATATACATAATATATGTGCCCCACAATGCAATAGTGTCCACCCAAGTGGACACGATGTGTCCAGAACGAAGAATGCTCAAAACAGACACAACAGTGCACTGTCCAGTGCACTGTCTCGTGCACACATGCACTCATGTCGTGTGTACGACACAGGACACCACAGTGTCTCGTGCTTGTGTCAATAGGTACTCCTAGTGTCCAGCTATAAGTGTGGCAGCCTGTAATAGGTCCTAGCGTGTCGTGTCCAAAGTAATGAGGCCGGATCAGTGTCGAGAAACTCAGCCTGGGACTGACAGTGGCGATCAGTGTACTGTCCAGAAATCCTTCGACACGCCACGTGGGTCTACGAAATTTGACACATGGCGTGTCAGTGGGTGCCCCGAGACTCCCCCAAAATCTCGTGTCCAAACACGCAGTGTCGTGTCCTTGGGAGCCCCCGAGTAGCAGGGGATACGTGCGGGCTGTGGTGCTGCCGTGTCCAAGCCACGAATCCGACATGAGCAGACACAAAAATCACATCAGAAGATTAACAATCAATAAGAAATGATAAAACTTAATTTCCTATTTAAAAACATTTTGAAAATAACACCAACAGTCCCTTTGTGGCATTTTCACAAACACCAGTATAGGGACACAGATACGTGTCCAAAACGGACACGAAACCCAAGATACCTGACACGAAACTTATACTGATATTTAGGGGACTCTTAGGGCTTCCTAATCATGAAGACAAATCGAAATTTCATGGAGATTTGAGAGAGTTACCTAAACTTGAACTTCTCAAGAAAACCCCTCTTTCAATGGCTCTCCTCTTGATGTCCCAATCCAAACAAAACAACCTCAAACTGAGATGAGACCTTAGCAACAGCAAGAATAGTCATATTAGGATCTAATGGAATGAATTAGAAAGAAAAAGGAAGAGGAAAGGAGTTCTAGGAATTAAAATATAATAGAAACTAACCTTTCTAAAACTTGAGCCTTCCTAAGAAAGAGGCAACCCTAGATTTTAGGAGATTATAAATATGGTGATGATCCCAATGAGGATAGGGGTGGCCGGCCACATCT
Source organism: Iris pallida (assembly GCA_029216955.1). Classification (NCBI taxonomy): domain Eukaryota; kingdom Viridiplantae; phylum Streptophyta; class Magnoliopsida; order Asparagales; family Iridaceae; genus Iris; species Iris pallida. The sequence continues at coordinate 6,159,032 of JANAVB010021595.1, read as the reverse complement.
TCCTAGGGATTAGGGTTTGCTAATTTTTGGGCTTTGGGCCAAGTTACATAGGCTATAGTTTGATTGTTTTATTAATGGCTCTAAATCATAAGCCATGACTTATGACTTTTCTAATTTCTATTGCTAATTAGGTTCTAATGACCAAACCAAGGATTAGGCTAGGTTAGACTAGAGTCATATATCCTAACCAAGTCCATACTAACTAGGGTTAGCATCTAGGTTGGTCTACAAGGGTCAAAACTAGTCAAAGTCAACCTAGTCCAAACAATTCCAAAATAATTCCTAAAAATTCCCATAAATTTAAAATAAATTCTAATAAATTTAAATTACCCAAAATGTCAAAAATACCCTAATCACATGGCTAGGCTCTAGGGTAGGCAGTCTCTACTGTTTCACTAGTAAAACACCAAAAATCACAAGTCATGAATTTAAATAGTTTAAAAATAATTAAAAATCACTAAAAATCATAATATGAAATAAATATCATTAAATAATAATTATAATTACAAAAATTCAAAATTACCCTCTTCTGGAAAACTGGGTGTTACAATCCTACCCACCTTATAAAAATTTCGTCCTCGAAATTAAGTTGATCGCACCCCTTCTAGGTCAAACATAGTCAAGGGAGAATCACTAGTCAATTTCCTCAGCTGGTCAACTTCTTAGGATTTTACCTATGCTAGCTACCTAGTGTTGGCAACTAGGGATTAGCAAGGAAACTCTATAATAGACTAGCTCTTAACTTCCAAATCCTATCAAGTCACCCATAACTAATTACCCACAAGCTAAGCACACCAATCCCAAATACCACATATATATATATGCTCAAGAACAACAACCCATAACATATATCCTAAGTATATCATCTATATATGTAGACCTCTTAGTCCTAGGTGAAACTACAACTATGCTCAAGGGCAGGCTCTGGTCACTGGGTGCCTTACTGGAAGGGTAAAGGAAAACTATAATAAATCATCAAGGTTGTATGGCATACTAACATCCTATACGTAACTGGTTGGTATCATAATAACAGGGAATTATCTGCAATGGGTTACTATTCTAGCACCAATGCTAACTATCACCTCTAGGGTACAGACACTCTACAAGTCACCATATCTGTATACTATGAAGGAACTACCTATGAACAAGCTCTACAAACTAAATATCCCTACTCATAAGTTATTTACAACAACAGAAGGGTATGATGTTTTTTAAACCTTCTCAAGATACAACCTGTTAATCATATGCGTCTGTCCTAAATCATGTTGTCCAGAGTCTTCATCATGCTAGTGAGCAAGGCTACGATAATCACAGAGTCCTTGACTAAGGTACGTACCCTTAGGTTCATGGTATTTAAAATTTTCGCATTGCCGTATGCGACGGCAAAAATCTTAAATTCCCATACCCGAGAAATACATCCAAAATCTGACTACATGTCCTCACTATGCCAACTAACACGACTATCGAAGATTCTAGATCCCATGATTTAGGTGACCTAGCCCATATGATTTATCTCAGAAGAAAATTGACATAACACCAAAAACAGCAGGACAAAATTGATAAATCAACAAGAAACAGGGAGAATCGAATTTCAAGACAGCTATAAGAGGCAATTGTGGAAATAGAATCAAAAGAACGGAACCTGCAACTAGATCTCCAATGGCCTGTGCATTCTTGACTGTCCTGACGATAGCTCGCCCTGCTAGTTTTCCCTGGTATGCTGCTGATGCTGCATGAATCACCGCTGCTGAGAGAAATCAGAAATGATAGAAGAAAATCTCTGTACAGATAGAGGTGCACCTCCAATGTAGCAGAAACGCCAACCTTAGTCGGCACAACAAGAGCTGCGGTCTCGAGGCCCTGATAAACAGGACGAGAGGTGGCCAGCCTATCGATAGTATCCCCCCGAATCGAAGCGATGAGATCGTGTCTTCATAAGCATCATGAAAACAGATCAAAACAAGAAGCAATTTCCGAGAATGAAGCAAAAATTCAAAGGAGGACAGTTTATATTCAAAGGGAAGTCAATAAGCAACAATTTTAGACAAAAGGAATCTGATTAAAAGTTTTTTTTTTCCTAATATGATTGAGTACCTCAGAATATCCTAATCCTACTACAGGCTGTAGTGATACTCTAGTTCGAATACCACTACATAAACTTGACCTGCATGGGCCACCACTAAAAATGTGTCACGATCCGCACCCACTGTAAGGGTACGAGAACGTAACAACACCCAGCCTACACCGCAGTATCGGCGGTAGAACGATATTCTAGGTCATGAACTATAACTAACATAATATGAATACTCTCCATAAGGAGGCCAACACAGAGGTACAAACTCAATCACAATATATAGATAGAATATGGCACGATGAAATAGATAAAGGAATCCTCAACTGAGGTACAACAGAAAAGAAATACAAGTCTTATCATCTCTATAATATACAACTCTGAAACAAGGACAACAGCTAAACATGAAAAGAAATAGTCTAAGCTATTTACACTATACAAGGTATCATCCTGAGCAGCTGCCTGAACCTCCCCAGGGGTCCAGGTCGCGAGTGTCATCAAGGCAAGCTCCAAGTAAGGGGGTGCATGGTTCCTCATCATCTTCTGTAAAATTTTCAACAGGTCCAGTCAGGATGGGAGCGAGCACAAAATATCTCACGCAGTTCATAACATGTTAGGAAATATAAAGCATGCAATAGAGTAAGGTACATAAAACGCTAAAAGAAAGAAGTATAGGGAAAACAGTAGAGATTTGATAACAGGAAATATCTAAATATGATAAGTAAGAACTGTAAGCCTACTGTGATTTAGAATACAATATGGTTATGTAAACGGGTTAGATTGTACAATAAAATGGGACTCCTTTGTACTTAAGTGTACAATGGACATATACAATTTCTTATACAATAGGATTGATCACATAACCACTTCTACTCTCCTTCCCCAATCAATACACAAGGATCCAATTCAGTTACGTTACCTTATACAATGGCTTGTACAATGGCTTGTACAATGGCTTATACAATGGCTTGTACAATAGCTCAATATGATAATGGGAGTACAATATGCACAATGAGTGTACAATGATAAGGGTATTCAATAAATACAATATGTAAGTGAAACGCACATCACAATATGTATTTAGTGAATACAAGGAGATAACATCTCAGAAGAAGATTCGTATAGTACCAATCCGTGATAATGATCGTGTCAGCATCAAGTACAGTAATCTAGAGCAAGAATATAAATCCAGACAAGTATAAAACGGTCAGAGAATATACTCGCCTCATATCTGAATGTCTGAAGTAAATGTACTGTCCGAGATGAGGTACCTGACTCCTAGTTAGAGCAACACAAGTCAAAATGTATACAGGGGATGATATATAAAATGTACAATGCATCTGCATGCTGTCTAGGTCAAACTTGACCAAAGTCAACTCTCGGTCAACTCTAGTCAACTAGACTAGTCAAACTAGGTCAACTAGGTCAAGTCCTAGCCCAACAAGTCTAATAAGTCTCACTAGGCCTAACCAAGCCTAGTCTAGCAATCACACACCAATCACAAGGCTATACAAGCCAAACACAAGCCACACATCAAGGCACATCCTATTCATGCATATTCAACATTATATAAAAAAAGAGAGGAAGGAACTAACATGTAAGCTATGTGTGTGTGTGAACATGGATGTGTACATGAAGAGAGAATTCAACACTAGGCCCTATATCTTTGTACCCACATATATACAATACATACCTATATGATATTCATACATAGACAGATATTCATATTCTTATATACTCACAATACATTAATAACTTATATATAAAACACAACTTTACATTATATATATAGATACATATATTAGAGTTAACATTATATATATACATACTTACATTAGGTAGGCATAAAGAGGGACATGTGTAACTGTGTGTGTGTGTGTGTGTAGAATGAAAGAGTGATGTGTTAAACCTGTGTGTATGTGAAAGAGAGAGTGGTACCTAGTGTATGCTAATATGGGTGTGTGTGTGTGGTAGAAGACACATAAACATGGGTGTAATGCAATATGTGACAGGAATTGAAATGGATAGGAAGGTGATTGTGTGTGATGTGACCAAAACAGTGAGTGCACAGTGTGTGAGAGGTTATGAAACAATGTGTGTGTGGTGTAATCCTCAGGTTTCAGTCAAAGCAAACAGTAAAAAGGAATGATAGGCAACAAGTTAAAAGAATTAGCATTTAAACTAGTTAAGGAAAGGAAACCAAAACACAGAAAAATGGAAAAAGGAAATCAGTTCATGAAATCAGGATTTAAATACCAAAACAACTCAGATTTTGAACTCCAAAGTCACACCAAAACAGTCCCAATCATAATGCCCAGGTCAAAACCCTATAGGAACACATATTCCATCCCATTGATTCCAAATATTCACCAAACAAACCCAAAATTGAAACCAAAGTAGATAACATGTAAGAGTACCATATTAGTGACTTAACCCAACATGTAAAAGCATAGGAAGGAGAGGAAATTGATGCACTGTATCAGAAGTGAAAACTGAAACAGTCTCCAGTTTTTCCCCACTGTTCAAACCCCCATTTGAATGCAATATACCACCAAATCACACAAAATTTGACACACAACTAGATTACCTATAGGAGAACCCATATTGGGACTTAAACCAACATTTAAACAATATTAAATAGGTTAAAACAACTATCCAAATTTGTATTTATAAACTGGAAAAACAGGAAATTAATACCATGTTCAGAATTTGATAAATTGATAATTACCTAATAAAAACATATTAAAATACAAATAATAAGGTTGGTAATTAAAATATACATAATATATGTGTCCCACAATGCAATGGTGTCCACCCAAGTGGACACGATGTGTCCAGAACGAAGAATGCTCAAAACAGACACAACAGTGCACTGTCCAGTGCACTGTCTCGTGCACACGTGCACTCGTATCGTGTGCACGACACAGGACACCACAGTATCTCGTGCTTGTGTCAATAGGTACTCCTAGTGTCCAGCTACAAGTGTGTCAGCCTGCAATAGGTCCTAGCGTGTTGTGTCCAAAGTAATGAGGCCGTATCAGTGTCAAGAAACTCAGCCTGGGACTGACAGTGGCGATCAGTGCACTGTCCAAAAATCCTTCGACATGCCACGTGGGTCCACAAAATTTGACACATGGCGTGTCAGTGGGTGTCCCGAGACTCCCCTAAAATCTCGTGTCTAAACACGCTGTGTCGTGTCCTGGGGAGCCCCCGAGTAGCAGGGGATACGTGCGGGCTGTGGTGCTGCCATGTCCAAGCCACGAATCTGACACGAGCAGGCACGAAAATCACATCAGAAGATTAACAATCAATAAGCAATGATAAAACTTAATTTCCTATTTAAAAACATTTCGAAAATAACACCAACAGTCCCTTTGTGGCATTTTCATAAACACCACTACAGGGACACAGATACGTGTCCAAAACGGACATGAAACCCAAGATACCTGACACGAAACTTATACTGACACTTAGGGGACTCTTAGGGCTTCCTAATCATGAAGACAAATCAAAATTTCATGGAGATTTGAGAGAGTTACCTAAACTTGAACTTCTCAAGAAAACCCCTCTTTTAATGGCTCTCCTCTTGATGTCCCAATCTAAACAAAACAACCTCAAACTGAGATGAGACCTTAGCAACAGCAAGAATAGTCATATTAGGATCTAATGGAATAAATTAGAAAGAAAAAGGAAGAGGAAAAACTGGGTGTTACAAGAGGAAGCAGGCTTTCTTGGAAACTGAGCTCGAGGCTTCCCGTGTAGATAAAGAGCTAATCGTTCAGGAGGCCGAAAAGGTCACCCGAGCTTCTGCTGGCCTGGAGCGTGCTCTAAAGAGACTCGAAAATGGCTGGCAGGCCCACACGCATCTGGATGATGCAGAGCGGCTGACTCAGGAGGCCGAACGCCGGGCCAAGCTGCGATTTGAGCGGTCGACCACCATATTGAGGGACCGTCTCAGAGAATTATGTGTAGCCGAACCATAGTCGGCCTTTTTTCTTTCTTTCTTTGTCATTTTCCTTCGTTTTGATAGGGACGTGGTCCCCAAATATGTAGTACTTTTGCTTTTCAATAAATGACTATGTTTTTATCATCCCTCATCTATTGTGCTTGTACTGTATCTTTGGTATTCGTGATATTTGCCCTACTGGAGGACTTTTTGTGGACCTATTACCCTTGGCATACCTTGGTTATAGGTACGGATAATAAGTTTGATAGAGATACCTAGAATGATTTCGTGGTGAGACGGGCGTGGAAGTTCTTGGTATTGGGCGATAGAACGCCATGGAACAGCTGGGCTCCGAAGGCGTATAATAATGAGAAAAGAGGTGCATGTACTAGGAGATTTGGTACAGCATTTATGGTCAACAGCGGACACTTGTGGTCAACTGAGGACATTTGTGGTCAACTGAGGACATTTGTGGTCAACTGAGGACATTTTTGGGCCAATTATCCTTGGCGTACCCTGGTTTTAGATATGGATAATAGGTCGAGAGAGAACCAACATACTTACTCAGAGGTAATGAGGACGTGGTAAGTATGAGGGTTTATTCAATAGAGTCTTCCTACTCAGAGGTAATGAGGACGTGGCAGGAGTGGACTCCATGAAGGGTACATAGAACAACTCAGAGGTAATATGGATGTAGAAGTTCTACGTAAGGGGTGGTTTGTTTTTCATGGAAGTTAAACAACTCAGAGGTAACATCGACGTGGTTATTTCAGAAATTTTGTGGATCTTTTACCTTTTTTATGCACTGAAAGTGCGGGTAGTGGATCATGAGGAAGGAGCTTTTTTAGGAAGAAAGTTCAGAGGTATGATCATACATGACTTACTACCCAGAAGATGTGATACGGATTCATTTGGAATGACCAGAGTGTAAGTTTAGCGGTACCTGAGGGCACATAACTTAACAGTCTGGTAGATTTGGAGGATATCGTTTAGACATAATACTTTTTCAGGAACTTGTCGTTGACAGGCAACATGAGCAAGTCTCCATTTTGTTTTACGAGGCGGTAAGCTCCGTTGGAGAATACAACCTCGATGACAAATGGGCCTTCCTATTTTGGCTAGAATTTGTCGGCAATTTTGTGAGTCATAACCATCGGCCTCCGAACTGCCAGGACGAGATCGCCCACTTAGAATGTTCTGAGTTTAACTTTCTTGTTGAAGGCTCCGAAGATTTGGGCTTGATACAGCTCGATTCATTGTTGAGCTAACAGACGCTTCTCATCTAGGGCCTCCAACTCTTGTAGCCAGCGACTGTAATTATCATCCGTCGTCAATCGGTAGGTGAGGGCAACGTGGAGCGAGGGGATTTGAGTCTCTAGTGGAAGAACTGCCTCACTCCCATACACCAGAGAAAATGGTGTGTTCCCGGTGGCCGTCCGAACTATAGTACGGTATGCCCATAAGCATTAGCCAAGCTTTTCATTCCAGTCGCGTTTGTTGGAAGACACGAACATCTTAAGCAGCTTGATTATAGTTTTGTTGAATACTTCTGCCAATCCATTTGCCGCCGGATTGTACGGTGTTGAAGAAACATTCTGGATCTGATGCTTGTCACAAAACTGATAGAAGGCGTGGCTTGCGAACTGCGGACCGTTGTCGTGGATGATCCTTCGAGGCAGTCCGAAGCGATAGATGACGTGATGCTTGAGGAAGCTGATCACATTTGATATCTTCATCTCTGCAAGCGGGACAGCTTTCGCCCATTTGGAGAAGTAATCAGTAATCGCCAGTATGAAGCGGTGCCCTATGGATGAAGGTGGAGAGATTGGACCAATGATATCCATTCTTCATGCCTCAAATGGCCAGGATGCCACTGTGGGATGTAGGAATTCCGATGGTTGGTGTATGAAATCTGCGTGGACTTGATAAGCTTTGTACTTTCTTGCGTAGTCTATTGCATCTGCCACCATCGTAGGCCAGTAGTAGCCCATCCGGCGAAGGCGGTCTTGTAATTTCGGGCCAGGCTGATGGGCCCTACAGACATCATCATGTGCTTCACGTACCGCTTCTTTGGCTTCTGTATTGGATAGACACCGAAGCAGTAATCCATCGTATGACCGCCGATACAGCATCTTTGTTTCTGTATCATAGAAGAATCTGAGAGAACGTCTTCTAATAGAGGTGGCTTCTTTTGGGTTCTCCGACAAGATGCCATAAACTATGAAATCGATAAATAGGAACCTCCAATCCGGTGTCTCGTCGACTGTCAGGGCAGAATGACTCTCGACAAATTGGAAGGTGTTCTTGGGACAGACCAACTCATGGCCTATTACGTCCACCAAATGATGAGTATATTTCGGGACCGCCAGGGAAGCTGCCAGTCCTGCTAAGGCGTCGGCTTCAATGTTCCGGAGTCTCGAAACATGTTCTATGAAGAACCTTTTCAGAGACATGATGATGGCGATCGCTACCTGATAATAGGGGATCATGTCTTCATGACGAACTTCATATGAACCTCGGATCTGATTGACGATTAACTGTGAATCGCTGTATGCCTCTAGGTACTCTACCTCCAGTTCTTTTGTAAGTCGAAGGCCGATAACAAAGGCGTTGTATTCGGCCATATTGTTTGAGCAGGGTTCTGTGAGGGAATATGCCCGGTTGATCACCAAGCCAGAGGGAGAGATCAGTACCACTCCGACCCTAACGATAATGTTGCCTTCGGGCCCGGTTCTTGAAGCACCGTCGAAGAACATTCGCCAAACGGAATCATTGGAAGCCATGTTCGAATTGGCGACCTCGTCTGGAATCTCGTCATATATTCTGGTTGACTCCTAACTTGGATGGACTGCTAGAAATTCCACCTGAGCTTGTCCATTAACGGCCTTTTGCGGGACAAAGATCATATCGTAAGGAGACAATAATATCGCCCAGGTAGCGAGGCGAGAGCTGAGTGCGCCTGGCTTGGTCATGAGAACCCTGAGGGGATTAACTCAAGATATGACATGGATGGTTTGTCCTGTAACATAGTGTCACATCTTCTGAATAGCGAACACCAGAGCAAGACATTCCTTCTCCACGGTGGTGTATCTATGCTCTGGCCCCATCATCATTCGGCTGAGGTAATCGATAGCTTGTTCATACCCTGCATCATTATTTTGTGCTAGCAGAGCACCGAGGGAATGCTTTATCGCTCACACGTAAAGCAAGAACGGCTTTCCAGCAACCGGGGCCACCAGAACTGGAGGATTTGACATATATTCTTTGATATTGTCGAACGCGCGTTGGTACTCTTCATCCCATACGAAAGAGACGCCCTTCTTCATGAGGTGGGTGAATGGTTGACACTGCCCGAAGAGGTTAGAGATAAACTTCCTGATGTAAGCTAGCCTCCCTTGAAGGCCTCGTAGTTCACGAAGATTTCTCGGAGGACCCATCTCCATGATTGCCTTTGTCTTCTCCGGATCTATATGAATTCCCTGGGCAGTAATGATAAAACCCAAGAATTTTCTACTAGATACGCCTAAGAAGGACTTGGTAGGATTCATCTTCAAGTTGTACGCTCGCATCAGGTCGAATACCGTCCTCAGATCCTGCAGATGGTCTCCCTTATAGCGACTTTTGACAGCGATGTCATTAACGTAACACTCTACGGTCTTACGCAGGTGATCTCTGAAGATGACACTCATGGCTCTTTGATATGTGGCACCGATATTCTTTAAACCGAAGGGCATGACTGTGTAGCAGTACACACCAATCGGTATTCAGAATGATGTATGCTTCTCGTCATCTGGAAACATCTTGATTTGGTTGTATCCCGAGAAGCCGTCCATGAATGACATGCGCTCAAAGCCACATGTGTTGTCGATCATGATGTCCGTAATGGGAAGAGGAAACTCATCCTTAGGACATGCTTCGTTTAGATTTCGGAAGTCGATGCAAATTCGAATCTTTTCATTCTTCTTGAGGACTGGTACTATATTGGCGACCCAATTTGGATGTTGTTCCTCCCGGATGAAGCCGCTGGCTATCAGTTTGTTTACCTCAGCTTCGATAGAATTCATGATGTTCGGGCAGAAACGTCTCTGCTGTTGCTTGACTGGCTTTGCGTCCGGATGAATGTTGAGTCTATGAAGTGTAGCCTCGGGGTTTAGCCCTGGCATATCTTCATAGCTCCAGGCGAATACGTCAATATACTCTCTGACGAGTTGCAACAGCGCCTCCCGCTCTTCGTCTGTCAGGCTTTTGCTGACGAAGATTGGCTTGGGAGAGGATTCATCTCCGAGGTCGACTTGTATAACCTCATCTTCTGTGGGAGGTTCACGAAGTTCGAAGCGTATCTCCCATTGTGTATTTAGTTGCTGGACCCAAGGTTCTAACTCAAGCAGTTCGGGTACATCTTCATCTTCTTCGTAGGCATCAGCAAATGCTATATTGACAGACAGAGCTTGTCTGACTATGTCCCCGATGCTGACATCTGAATCAAAAGTTGGTGATCCGGTTGAGTGTGACTGCCAGTCGCATTCCTCATCTGAGCTTTCAGGGGTCATTACAGGTGTAACATAACCTAGCCCACATCTGGTCTTGTTGTAGTAATCCCGTGATTTCCCAGCCGGGACTGGCAACTGCAAGGGTAACCGCCGACCAGTGTCGTAATTTAAGCCTGGTGTAGTCTCCAGATCATACCCCTATTTTTGCATGAGGTACTTGGATCAAGAACTATACAGGTAAAGGGGCAGTCTGCCGGTGTCGGGTTCGAGGTCAACTTCTTCTATCACGAAGGGTTGTGGGTCATTCTTCCGGACGAAGATGATTGGATGATCCTCTCCCTCGACTATGAAGCAAGGGTCTTCCACGGGAGTAAGTTGGTTTGCGGCGTAGACATTTGTCACCTGTGCGTGTAGGTTGGTGCCTATACCGTGTTCCATTGCATATATTGTACATAGCTTATTAAGCTCTATATAGTTCAAAGATAACCTTTATTGATGAAGTAAGGTATCTTTTTCAGTGGAATTACATCATCTGCGGGTGGAACATCAGTGTGAGCAGCCACATACTTGGCCAGGTCTATCTCTTCTTCGGCCACCCCCTGTGTCGGTGAAGACTGGAAGGACGACCGGGGCAGCTTAATCATCAGGGGCTCCACTGGTGGAACAGAACGTGGAGTCGTTGGCGCACTAGCGACCCCCAGTTTTGTGCTTGGTGCGAGGCGGGAAGTTGTCGGCTCATTCGCAGTCCCCGATTTAGTACTCGGTTGGCGACTCATTCTGGGAAGACGAATCGTCATCGGCTTGACAGACGGATTGAGCTCCTCTGTTTGTTGCTGGCCAGCTCTAGGCAACCTGATTGTCAACGGCTCCGTAGTGGGTCTTGGCGCTTGGTGAGACCTTGGCAGTCGGATTATCATCTGCTCCTTCTGTGTGGTGAGCACCGGAAGACTCGTTGTTTCTCTACGCAGAGTGGCTGTGAGAGGTGTAGTCCTGCCTGGTTTGCAGGGTTGGAGGTAGATCCTCAAAGGTTCCTCCGACCCCACAATGGCCTCATCTGTTCTTGGACATCCTCGTTGACCAGGTGCCTCTTCGAGTTCTCGTACAAGCAGGAATCTGAATAGTAGGATTCTGTCACGATCCGTACCAACTGTGAGGGTACGAGAACCTAACATCGCCCAGCCTACGCCGCAGTGTCGGCGGTAGAACGCTGTCCTAGGTCACAACATCTAACAATAATATACTAAGCAGTTTATACTTCCCGAATGGGGATGACATGATAGAAGTAAACGCAATCACAACTAAGGAAGAAAAAGCACGATATGATATAGAACTCAAGAAAATACAGATGATAAAATAGTCTAAGATAACATCTCAGCAGATATCCAGAGTACATGGTCTCAGCTACTGAATATGAAAGAATATACAATCCAGATCTCAAAGACAGAAATAAAGTCTAACTACTAGTCTCAAGACAACATAAGTAAGATAAAGCCTAACTAGGCTAGTCTAGGCAGTAGGATAAAGTCGTCAGCTAGAGCTGTCCTGCAAAAGGTATCCGCACAGGCCTCCTCCTCGTCCTCTGTAATATTTTCAACAGGTCCAGTCAGGACAGGAGCGAGCACAATACATCTCAACAGTTCATAGCAGGTTAGAAAATATAATCATGCAGTAAAGTAAGATATAGATACTGAAAAAATGCAGTATGTAAACAGAGAGAGAGTGAACTGTAATAGAAATATCTACTATAAGTAAAGAACTAACAGTGGCTAGTGAGTCAGAGTATAATATAGACATGTAAATGGCATAGGAGATTCTGATGCTACACTATGGAAAGATTCTGATGCTACACTACTTGGATATTATTCACATGTCTACTTCTACTCTCCCGTACCCCCAATTAATACACAAGGATCCAACCAGGTTATGTTATGATTCCATGTAATAGCTCCCGAAGGGTAGTAAGCCCCCGAAGGGTGGTAAGCCCCCGAAGGGTGGTACATAGTAGTCCCATAAATGGGGATTCTGGGAAACCCAATAAATAGGATAAGGATTCAAAGAAGACTCTGTGATCATAAGAGTATATGTCACAAGTGATCAAAGAACCAAAGAAGCATAGTGATAAGCCATGTAAGTGAAACGCACAGAACATAGAGTACCCGATGCTCCCTGAAGGGATCCATATAGTACTAATCCGTGTGACCAACGTGACAGTATCAAGTAAAATAATTTAATGCAGGAAAATAATTCTAAGCAGGATATGAAATGATCAGAGAATGTACTCGCCTGGTATCTGAGTGTCCAATATAAAAGTACTGTCCGAGGAGTGGTGTCTGGCTCCTAATCAGAACAGCACAAGTTACAACAAGTCTAAAATGGTAAAATGAAGTTCTATTATGCACTCTACATGAGTCTAGGTCAATCTAGGCCAAAGTCAACTCTTGGTCAACTCTGGTCAACCCTAGAAGTCAAACTTGGTCAACTATGGTCAAACTAGGTCTAACAAGTCTAAACTAGGTCAAACTAGCCTATACTAGTCAACATTAGTCTATACTAGGTCACTCAACCTACACTAGCTAGTACACAACACTACTAGGCTACCCAGACCAACTACACATGTTAGTTGGCATTCACACATACCCTTAGACAATGAGCCATAGCTATAGGCTATAGGCTACCTAATCATGCATCACAAGGTTATATATATAGATACACATTTATATTGCATTCCTACATATTACCTATATGTACATTACATAGGTTATAGTACAATTATTAGGAAACATCACATACATATATATATATATATATATATATATATATATATATATATATATAGGCTCAACATATATACATATAGGTATACATTATATATTATATATGTATACATACTATACATAAACCTACATTTAAGAAGACTAGGAAATATAGAGAGAGAGTATATGTGTGTGTGTGAAGAGAGTGAGGGAGTGCAAGAGTGTGTGTGTAACCTGGACAGTGAGGTGAGTGTGTGTAAAACAGTGTTTCAAGGAACCATGTGTGTGTGTAAAGAGAGGCAATGTGTGTGTAGGCGAAGGAGGGTGATGTGGGATATGTGTGTGTGTGTGACTGTGAGTGAGTGATGAGTATTTTAGAGAAATGCATAGTGGTGTATAGTGAGGGTGAGTGAAATATGTCAATCCTGGAAATAGGACAGCAGGAAGGAAGAAACCAAGTCACAAAATCAGAAAACTGAAACCATTTTCAGTCCACACAACAGTTTTCATTTGACAGTTTCAAACCCATAGTTCAAAGCTCTAAATCGAAACCAATTCACAACCAAACATGCTCAAATTCCAACCACATTTAGTTCAAGTATAGGAGAATAAATTTAGGGACTTAAACCAACATTTTAACAGTATTAAATAGGTTAAAACAGCTGTCCAAAATCGATTTTTAAAATTGGAATTCCACGGAAATTACATGTATCAGTTATTGGGGGTAAATGAGGATTGATCAATCAAATCGAGCTAAAATGTAAAAACAGAGGTTGGTAATACACAATCACAGTATACACATGTCAAACAATATGTTCGTGTCCACCAAAGTGGACACAAACGTGTCCAATCGAGTAAAACCCAAAACAGTGCAAAACTGGCACTGTTCAGTGCACAGCGTCGTTCACGTGTGCACGCGTGTCGTGCACACGACACAGCACGAACTAGGACACGTGCCCATGCACACGTGTACGCCCACACTAGGGCTAGGACTAGGTCGACCTGCATCGTGTCCTCGACGTGTCTGTGAGTGATACGAAAGCCGTATCAGTGTCAAGAAATCTCGACTGCACTGTTAGTCCCTGACCAGTGCAACAAGGATAACTCTCTCGACATGCCATGTGGGCCCCTGAAACTTGACACGTGGCGTGTCAGCGAGTGCCCCAAGGGGTGTGTCAAAACTCGTGTCAAGTGGTCGAGTATTGTGTCCTGTGGAGCCCCCGCACAGCAGGACACGCGCACAGCCCCGCGCGCGCGCGCACCCGCATGTGCATGTGTCAAATCCGACACGATGAGACACAGGGACACCCCCAGACCAAAGGAAATGTGTAAGCGACAACAAAAACTAATTTCCTATTCAAAAAGATTTCGAAAATAACATAAAAAGTTTATTTGTGGCATTTTCACAAACACTTACACTATAGGACTGATACGTGTCCATATAAGACACGAAATGGACTCAAATTCTAGGATTTCCTATTCCTACAGTTAGGTTAGGCCTAGGGCTCCCTAGATATGCAATAAAACTAGAATTTCATGGTGTAAATAGAAAGTTACCTCTATATATCAAAATCCTCAAAAAGCTTTAAAGAGAGATGTTCCTCTTAATGGTCAAACTCCTCCAAATTGATTTGAATCTGAGAATAAAATATAACAACAGCAAGAACACTAAAATTAAAACCTATTGGAATTTGTTTGGGGGAAAAAGGAGCTAAAATGGAATTTCTAGGGATTTTTGAATTTGGGACATTACCTCTTTCTAAAGCTTGTTCTTCCTTAGAGGCTAGCCCTAATTTCTAAGAGAATATTTATAAGAGGGGATCCCAAGGATGGGTTAAGTGGCTGGACAAAAATGTTAGGGTTAGGGTTGGGCACTTGGCTAATGGGCTTTGGGCTTAGTCATAAAACAATGACTTAAAAATCACAAGTCATGACTTGTGGTCAAAATCTTTCTATTCTAATCTCTAAATTCCTAATTGTTTTCACTAACTAGAGTATGGTTAACTTAACTTAACCTAGGGTCTCATATCTAGCCAAGTCCAACTCAACTAGGGTTAGGTCACAAAGTCAAAGCTAGTCAAAGTCAACCTAGTCAACCCTCATTCAAACAATTCCAAAATAATTTCTAAAAATTCCCATAAATTCAAATAAATTCTAATAAATTCAAATAACCCTAAAAATATCAAAATACCCTAATCACATGGCTAGGCTCTAGGGTAGGTAGTCTCTACTGTTTCACTAGCAAAATACCAAAAATCACAAGTCATGAATTTAAATAGTTTAAACATAATTAAAAATTACTAAAAATCATAATATAAAATAAATATTATTAAATAATAATTATAATTACAAAATTTCAAAATTACCCTCTTCTGGAAAACTGGGTGTTACAGATTCGACCCCCTTGAAGGGATCGATGTCAGCTTATTCTGTTTTTATAATGTCAGCGAATTCTGTTTTGATAAAGCCGTGCTTGTCGACGTACTTGAAGCACTGGTGAAATATGGAGGGCACAATCATATAATCGTGTATCCACGGATGCCCCAGGAGAATGTTGTAGGAGGTGTCTGCGTCGATGACATAACAGGTTACTTTCGACTGAAGGTCACCAATTTGGCACTTCAGGCAAATCTTCCCGATAGGATAGCTTCTCTCAGAATTGAAGTTGCTGATGGCGGTACTTGTAGGAGTCAGCCAATGCATAGGGATGCACAGATGGTGAAGCAAGCTCTTCGAAATAATGCTTATCGAAGAGCCGGGATCAATGTGCATCCGATCCACCTTGACGTCGCCGACGTATCCAGTATAATACAGGAGACGATCATACAAGTTGTTCTTGATAAGCATGTCCTACGGAGTAAACACGATATTGGGCATTGTGCCGGTACAAGCACTGTCTTGGGCATCAGCTGGCGAGCTCTCCCCTGTGGGCTTGACTTAAGCCAGATAAGCATCAGCATTTTGAAGTACGTCACTCAGGGCGACACGAACATCCTTGGAGAGCCTCAAGAGCTCATATAATGACAACTTGGCCGGTGTGTTGGCTAATTGTGCAAAGATGTCAAAGTTGTAGGGCCTTTCCAGCCCGTGAGGAGTATCTTTCCGGAGCGGCTTGTCAAAGCGAGTCTTCTTCGGTCTAGGCTTGTCGGTCGTCGGAGGCTGAGAAGGTCCTGGGGCATCAGCAGCCGCCGGCTGATGATCTTCAGCCGAGTTACCCGGTGGGGGTTGAGTTTGTGCACCGGATCGGGTAACAACAGCCGTAGCTTCCTCGACATCTGCCGAGATTGTGCGGCAGGTCTTGACTTTTCTACCCTTCTTCTTGCCAGTAGAGGGTGATGCTGGTCGGGTTACTTCAGATACTAAGTCCGGATGGACCCACATGACTTCCCCTCGTGATGTGGTGAGAGGCACTAGACCAGCAGCCTGGTCTCGGAGAGGTAGAAGATTAGCGACCTCCATCTTTGCCCTGGGGACGAATACTACTCCATCTTGAGCCTTTGTCAGAGGGAAGCTGCCGAATTGGACTGACACCATGTTGGCAGCGACCGTCACCTCCTCGAAATCAATTGCCAGGGCCTTTGAATCAATGAGGTTTTGGATGTACCACTTAGTTGAAAGTAGTCCTGAATAGTATGGTGGACATAGCGATGGTAGTGGCAGTACTTTGGGCTTTCCATCTCTGTGGGCCGAGGCTCACGTCTCAGTGGAGGGAGCTGAATCCTGTCTCCTTGTATGAGCATGTAAAAGATGGGCTTGACATGACTGTCTTCGAAGGAGTAAGTCATCTGTGGCCGATCTCTATAAGGTTCCTCCTCTGAATGAAATTCAATGGGATCCATAGAGACCATATCTTCATCCATAGGATCCCAAGTGCCCGGATCAATCAAAAGTTCGATTCTATCTGAACTACTCATTTTCAAATGATATCCACACTGTTCACAAATATTAATTTTTGACCTAAAAATTTTTTATAATTTAATCCATAACAATTTTCGTATTGAATCCATAAATGTCTGTATTTTTATTTATATCTAAATCATTAGATCTTCCTCTTATATTGAAATCACGGGCGTTACCACTAGTTCTTAGATTCAAATTCCCACTTTCAGTACAAATGAAACTATAAATGTAACTATCGCTGTAATTGTCGGTACCAACAAAAATGTAATTATTAATACTGACTTCACAACGAAGATAACTATTAATGCAACTATGAATGTGATTATTCCAACTGGATTGAGTATCATACATGGAATGATAATAGTAATGATTGTTACTCTTAGACCTACTATTAAAAAAACTGGGAAAAAACACTTTCGAGTTCACTCAGAAAAAAGTTATCATTGTCAATCTCAAAAATCTGATTTTCAATATCAAAATATACAGAATAGCTGTTACCCTGACTATCCCTAACTAAAAAAGTGTTATCAGAGATCAAACTCCAAATGTCCCTGATATCAAATAAATAATCAACATTACTGAAACTATAACTTCCACCTGTCACTCCAACTAGGAATGTTCTTCCCCGTATCATTTAGAATGGGTTCTTCACTTCCACTGGTATGTCCAATAGCATTAAGACTACCCATTGATTTACTTAGCCCACACCTATGTTCGAATTTCTCGTTAGACAACATCGAATTGAACCACAATTTTTCCATAGAGTCTTCCCGCTCCTTATTTGATGAAAATATAATAGATGAATAGTCATTCGATGAATAATCATTTTTTTATTGGATTTCCTATCAGAATTAAGCATATTATCCAATTATTACATTGGGATTGTTAACTTATTACATTAGGATTGTTAACTAACAACAAGTTAGTATTGAAAGAAATGGTTTTCTTTTGGAGGAATCTGGGGTATCACTTCAATATATATTATGGTAAAATCCTTTCCTCAATTAGAAATAGAAAGACAGGCTTCTCTGGTGTCATAAACAATAAATTCTTATCGAAAGGATAAATAGTAGTTTCTTCCTATAAATGAAGAATTTATTCTCGTATAATCTCATATAATCAAATAATAAGTTTCTATTGCAACATGGAACGAAAAAGACAATATACAGGATGGGTGAGCCATTCCTTTGGCTTGATCTATGGCCTAAAACTGCAGGATAGAAAATGATCCAACAATCCCAAGGATCAATAATAAATTCTATGGATCCAACAATAAACAATAGAAGTATTGAGTTGTTTAGTCTTCGATCTTATCTTGTATTTAGATCTTGTATATATACATAGGTAAGATCTGTACATATGAAAGATATATGCCACAGTATATGATGCTCATTCTTTATTCGGCTCAATCCTTTTTTAGGAAAAGGATTGAGCCGAGTTTAATTGCAATCAATTAGGAGAACAAACAGAAATTACTGAATTATGCGCACTTAGTTCTTATATTTTCTGTTTATCTATTTCTGTTTATCTATCTTATCTACTGGCTCGAATTCGAATTTGATCGCCTTCCATACTTCACAAGCAGCCGCTAGTTCAGGGCTCCAGCTGCAAGCTTCACGGATAATTTCATTACCTTCACGAGCAAGATCGCGTCCCTCATTACGAGCTTGTACACATGCTTCTAAAGCTACTCGATTCGCTACTGCACCAGGTGCATTTCCCCAAGGGTGTCCTAAAGTCCTTCCTGCCGAACTGTAGTACGGAATCATCTCCAAAAATTTCGGTTAGGGCAGGCATATGCCAAACATGAATACCTCCTGAAGCCACGGGCAGAACACCTGGCATAGAGACCCAATCTTGAGTGAAAAAAATACCGCGACTTCGGTCTTTTTCAATATAATCATCACGTAATAAATCAACAAAACCCAAAGTCATCTCACGTTCCCCTTCCAGTTTACCTACTACTGTACCAGCGTGAATATGATCTCCACCAGACATACGTAATGCTTTAGCTAGTACACGGAAATGCATACCATGATTTTTCTGTCTATCAATAACTGCATGCATTGCGCGATGGATGTGAAGAAGTAGGCCATTGTCGCGGCAATAATGAGCCAAACTAGTATTTGCAGTGAATCCCCCAGTTAAGTAGTCATGCATTACGATAGGAACTCCCAATTCTCTGGCAAATATAGCCCTTTTCATCATTTCTTCACATGTAGCCCGCAGTTGCATTCAAGTAATGTCCTTTGATTTCACCTGTTTCGGCTTGCGCTTTATAAAGTGCTTCAGCGCAAAATAAGAAACGGTCTCTCCAACGCATAAAAGGTTGTGAGTTCACATTTTCATCATCCTTGGTAAAATCAAGCCCACCGCGTAGACATTCATAAACCGCCCTACCGTAGTTTTTTGCGGATAATCCCAATTTTGGTTTAATAGTACATCCCAATAGGGGACGACCATACTTGTTCAATTTATCTCTTTCAGCCTGGATGCCATGAGGCGGGCCTTGGAAAGTTTTGGAATAAGCAGGAGGAATTCGCAGATCTTTCCAGACGTAGAGCTCGTAGGGCTTTGAAACCAAATACGTTACCCACAATGGAAGTAAACATGTTAGTAACAGAACCTTCTTCAAAAAGGTCTAAAGGATAAGCTACATAAGCAATATATTGATTTTCCTCCCCAACAACGGCCTCGATGTGGTAGCATCGTCCTTTGTAACGATCAAGACTGGTAAGTCCATCAGTCCACACTGTTGTCCATGTACCAGTAGAAGATTCGGCAGCTACCGCGGCCCCCGCTTCTTCAGCAGGAACTCCGGGTTGAGGAGTTACTCGGAATGCTGCCAAGATATCAGTATCTTTGGTTTCGTAATCAGGAGTATAATAAGTCAATCTGTAATCCTTAACACCAGCTTTAAATCCAACACTTGCTTTAGTTTCTATTTGTGGTGACATAAGTCCCTCCCTACAACTCATGAATTAAGAATTCTCACAACAACAAGGTCTACTCGATATGGATTAGGCATGAATGAAACCTTTGACAAAATCTTTCAAAAAATATTCAACTAATATTATCAACTGAATTAAAATGTGAAAATGGTTCGTTATTAGACCATGTATTTGATTCACCAAATACATCATTATTGTATACTCTTTGATATATATGGCGCAACCTAATTATCGTTTTTCAAGTTTCTAACGGACCCACTTCTTATTTTTCATCTAAAAATGGAAATAGTAAGAAAAATTCCCCCTTGACAGTGATATATATTATATATGTAAATCCTAGATATGAAAATAGGCATAATTCATCCATGAAGGAGTAAGTCATCTGTGGCGAGCTCTCCCCTGTGAGCTTGACTTAAGCCAGATAAGCATCAACATTTTGAAGTACGTCACTCAGGGCGACACGAACATCCTTGGAGAGCCTCAAGAGCTCGTATAATGACAACTTGGCCGGTGTGTTGGCTAATTGTGCAAAGATGTCAAAGTTGTAGGGCCTTTCCAGCCCGTGAGGAGTATCTTTCCGGAGCGGCTTGTCAAAGCGAGTCTTCTTCGGTCTAGGCTTGTCGGTCGTCGGAGGCTGAGAAGGTCCTGGGGCATCAACAGCCGCCGGCTGATGATCTTCAGCCGAGTTACCCGGTGGGGGTTGAGTTTGTGCACCAAATCGGGTAACAACAGCCGTAGCTTCCTCGACATCTGCCGAGATTGTGCGGCAGGTCTTGACTTTTCCACCCTTCTTCTTGCCAGTAGAGGGTGATGCTGGCCGGGTTACTTCAGATACTAAGTCCGGATGGACCCACATGACTTCCCCTCGTGATGTGGTGAGAGGCACTAGACCAGCAGCCTGGTCTCGGGGAGGTAGAAGATTAGCGACCTCCATCTTTGCCCTGGGGACGAATACTACTCCATCTTGAGCCTTTGTCAGAGGGAAGCTGCCGAATTGGACTGACACCATATTGGCAGCGACCGCCACCTCCTCGAAATCAATAGCCAGGGCCTTTGAATCAATGAGGTTTTGGATGTACCACTTAGTTGAAAGTAGTCCTGAGTAGTATGGTGGACATAGCGATGGTAGTGGCAGTACTTTGGGCTTTCATCTCTGCGGGCCGAGGCTCACGTCTCAGTGGAGGGAGCTGAATCCTGTCTTCTTGTATGAGCATGTAAAAGATGGGCTTGACATGACTGTCTTCGAAAGAGTAAGTCATCTGTGGCCGCTGCTTCTCTGTCGACTTTGGCTCGGGCTTCGGGGCTGTGTCGGCCACCATAGCCTGTTTGCCCTTGTTGTCTCGGTTGTTAGAGGAATTACCACCGTTGTTGTTGTTGGCGTTAGGGCGTTTGCCCTTGTCCTCTCCTTTCGAGATGTGCAATCCCAGTTGGCGAGCTTTCTTCAACTTGTCTTCTACGCTAGTGGCACTAATGATGAAAGTCTTCCAGTCCTTGAATTGACTTTCGTCCATCCAGAGACTGACTGTGGGAAGCAGCCTCTTTTGGCATATTTCAATCAAAGAAGAATATGGATTGCCAGAGGGCAATTTCATCGCGATTTAGCGAAACCGCTCAATATAGTTCCTTGTCAATTCCTTCTCACCTTGAACAACGTCCATGAGGGTGGACACTGTCACATCTTGTCCTACCTCGTAGAATCTTTCAAGGAACATGTTTTTGAAACCGGCAAAAAAATGGATGCAGTTGTCCGACAGATTGCGGTACCAATCAAATGCTACCCCCTCCAATGCCCTGATGAACAAACGTGTGAGGATGGCATCGTCATAAGGCAGATGGTCAGTCGTGGCTTCAAAGTAGGTAATGTACCGGCTTGCAGATGTCTTCCCATCATCTGGATTGATGTTAAATGGCTTATATCTTGGTAGAAAAGGGACATCTCTCCATGCAGCAGGATACGGTTGTCGTATCCTGAGGTCTTGGGAAGTTTCTCGGGCGTGAAACATGGCCCGGAGCTCCTGGACCTCTCGTCTTGCCTCTCTGGCCTCGTCTACAACGGTGGGGGCCGATATTCCCGGTGGATTGTTGCCCGGGATTAGCACAGTTGAGTTTGAATCCGCATTGACCGTGGGACCCAAGCTTGTTTGGCCAGGCATCCTGTCTTGCAGAGCCGGTAGGGCCACTTTCATCACGTCCACGGATTTGACCAAGGTATGAAGTATGGCCTCCAGAGTGTCGATGCGTTGGCGATCACTGGGACCGTCTTGGTTGTTGTTCGTCATGAACACTATCCTCACATAAGGAGAGATGGAAGGAACGGTGGAGGACGTGCCCTCTGAATGATACTCTTGCACCGAGAAATCATCGGGGTATGTAGGAATATTCTCCTCTGGTTTGGAATCAGAGGAAGTGCTACCCCCTGAATAGGAGGCTGCCTCATCTTGGGACCCGTGGACGTCCTCAGGGATGTCCGGATCCAATGCATCTGTGGGGGGAATTGTTTCCCCTGGTGCATCTTCTTGGAACACCGAATTGTTGTGGACGTTCGGAGGGGTGCTACCCCCAGCTTCGGCCACCCCCAGAGGTACAGTTGACGAATCCCCAAGTGTTGAAGATTTCATTTTAGAGCGGGTGCCTTGAAAAACTCCTCCTGTGGTGGTTGTGGACAACCGCTTGGATGCGAGTTTCCTGGCCATGCTAGTTGGGATCGTCGGGCTGGAAATATTTGTCTTCTTTCCCGCAATGCCGGTAGAGATCTTCTGAGCAGAATTGCAGGAGGCGACATAAAGTTCCTCGTCTCTTGAGCTTTGTTGCAGGACCGGTCCTGGCTGATGCAGTCGTTGGAAGACGGACTGCCGGTCCTCTTGTACTGCCGCCTTGCTGCAGCAGCAGTTGACGATGACTTGAGTGCAGTGATGTCCATAAAAGGACTCTCTGTACACTAAGTTCTCTTCTCTTTCCTTGCATTTATGAAGAATCACATCACGCAAGTCACTCGTTTTGTGGGCCCGGGAGTCTCGAGCACACGAGTGTGTTGGCACCATATTTGCTCCCTGATTGGAAGACTTTTGGGAACCACTCTATCCATTTGCCGTCGGAGGCAGAACACGGTCGGTTCTGTACAACTTTCTATCAGAGGCCTGTTTAAAAGTAAGTGGAGCTCTCTGATGGTCAGAGGTTGGGACAGCTGACTGAGCTCGACGAGCCCGTGCTGTCCTAGACTTCTTCCCTCTAGCTTCCAAGGACGCATAGTAGGAAGAGTCCAAATTATGCCGCACAGAGTCTGGCACATTCTCATTAGAGCATCCGAGATCAGGACCGTATGAGAGGCGGTCAAAGACAGAACCCGAGCCACATGGAGCATTCATGCGGCTGGCATTTGTGGCCGTATAAGAATTCATGCGGCTGGATTTGACTGTCGTATGAGCATTCATGCGGCTGATTTTTGTGGCCGCATCAGCATTCATGCGGCTGGCTTTTGTGGCCGCATCAGCATTCATACGGCTGGATCTGTTGGCCACATCAGCATTCATGCGGCTGGATTTAGTGGCCGCATGAGCCTTCATGCGGCTGGAATTATTGGCCGCATGAGCCTTCTTCATGCGGCTGGCACCCTTATGCAGCTTCTTCATTCCCCATTTGCTTCCTCAAGTCCAGTATCGTAGTAATTTACTCTGCCGGACTTGAGAACAGCAGGGTCCTCTACGGCCTGAAGTGGGGGCACATGGGAGTCTTCTCTACCGTCTTGGGCAGCAGAGAGCATTTTCTTCCAGAGCTTGGAAAGGAGCAAATGATTTGGGCCTCCACTCCCTGCGGGCCTTCTTCGTGTGGGCTCGCTTCTGGACCGGGCCAGCACTCCCGTCGGAAAGCATTTCTTCAAACGCTTGCTGGTCGAAGCGGACGACCAGCATCTGTTGCGTGGAGCCAAGTTTGGCTGCGTCCGATTGCGTCATCAACTTCTCAGCAGTGGAGAAGTTTGTCCCTAGCAGAGTCGCCATCGTATTTGTCATTGATTATAAAAGAACAGAACAGTTTTATGGAAGGACTGGATTTTTACTTCACAATACAAACTCGCTCGTACAAAAGAGAGCCTAGGAACAAAATCTAGAAAAAGCAATCTAAAGTACAATTGTTTATTTTTTGATTCTGGGGGGTGATGGTAGAAGAAATCTTAAGGATTACGCCTCGGCACCCCCATTTTGTGGAGCACAGAGTCAGAGAGAGGGAGCTAGGCCACCTGTAGCACAGCACCATATCCAGCACCAGAGGGGTGGAGCTTTTACACTGAGGGTTGAGGAGACCGATGCTGCAGATGATGGGTTAGCAGGCTTGTCTTTCCTATTCTTCTCCCCCATCTTGTTGTGTGATTTCATTAGTACCTGTCAGGATATTATTGTGATGTTCTGGATAGTATAGTGGCCCTATTCAAGACTGTGAATTATGACCAGTAGGACCATGTTTTGCATATTTTAGTTATAATTTTTCTTGACCTTGATTATTAGGGGTTTGACCTAGAAGGAGTACAACCATCTTAAATTTCGAGGACAATTTTTCTAAGGTGGTAGATTTGTCACCACCACTTTTCAAAATTATGATATTTTAGTAATTGTGTGATAATTTAAATTTTAATTATTTTATTATTAATTGATTGTTATTTTGGTTTTGAGTAGTGATTTTGGTAGTAGCAGCTGGTTTAACCTTAGTTAGCCTTGATTAGAAGACTAATCATGTGATTAGAAACCTATTTAGCTAATTTAGATTTTAATTTAGAGCATTAGTCCTAATTAGGAAACAATTTAATTCATTTTAGGCTATTTTAGCATGTAGCTTTTTGGCCTTTTTGCTAATGGGCTTCTTGTTTAGCTTTAGCTGAGTTGTGGCCCATCACCTATAATAATCTAACCCTAGCAGCCCCTATGGCTGGCCACAATAGCAGCCCCCTTTATGTGTATAGCATTGTAGCCGTCAAGCTTCTAAAAACCCTAGAAATTGTCCTTCTCTTCTAAAAGTCTATTTTCCTCAATTCTTATCCAAATTGATCCAAATGAAGTGTGTTGCTATCCTTGGGAGGAGAGGAACTTGTTGGATACGTGCTAGCAAGGAATCAGAGGCGTTGGACTGGAGGAAATCGGCGTCGACGTGTTTGGAGGCTCATTTTATTGAGATATTGACTCTCAATAGATAAACCTCTCGAAACCCCTATAAATTCAGATTTTTCTTCATAGATGCATCCATCTAGGTACCCCGGACCTGTATATGTAGTTTGGTAGGTTTTCGTATCCGTTTGATAGATGTATCGGACACGTGTCGGTGTATTGGAATAAGTGTTCGACGAAATGCCTGTTAGATTCAAAAGTTCTTATTTTTTGATTTTGTTTTCACAAATTTGTTGCTGTTTATATTTAAAACAACTTTAGTGAAGATGGATCTCGATTTGACACATTTTTGGTGTCCAAATCGGACACGGGGACGTAGCACGAGATCCCGTGCGTGTCCTGCTACTCGAGTGTCATAACTCGACGTACAGGACACGGTTTTGCATGAAATTTGAAGGACACATGGGGGTAACCTCTATCCACGTGCTCCTAAAATTTCATGGGGTTTCTTGGAGCGTGCGCGAAGAAATCGAAGCCGCACTGGTTTGGTTGAACCATGCATGCGCGCAAAAAATGCCGCTGACACGGCCTTCATTCGCGGACACGACGCAACGAGGACACGAACCAGGACCAAGGACACATAGCCCTATACCTACGCTACCCCTAGACTCGACCACGTGGCATGATGTGGCTTGTGTCACGGCCAACGGAGGTCGACATGAGCCTACGAGGCCGCACATGCGCATGCGTACAGCCCGTGCACTGTCCTGCAGTCTGAGTGTCATAACTCGATGGATACGATATAGTTTGGCATGAAATATTATGGACACATGGGGGCAACCTCTTCCCACATGCTCGTAAAGTTTTACAAGATTTTGTTGAGTATTCACGAAGTTACTGCTTCTCCACTGATTCGGCTGACACCGTGCACACGCGAACAGCTCTCCCCGATACGCGTCTCGTACGACACGTGGACACGATGTGGGCACATGTTAGGGTGGTCTACACCTAGACCTAGACCCCACCTAGCTACGTGCATTCGCACGAGGCTCCTCGTGTTGCGTGTGGTGTTCTATTGAGTGCGGTACATGTGTAGGAGGGTTTTCCTATGCGCATTCACGTACCCGTACGATACAAACTGATTGGACACGATACGGACACAGTTTCAACTCTGCATAGACATTACCATGACACGCATGTGTATACCTTCGTGTTTGTCGAGTTTCATGGATTTTGGGTTTCGAGTTGGGTTTTGAGTATCGGGTTTCGATTTTTGAACTTGAATTGAAGATTGGGTATTCGATTTCCAGTTTTGGGGTATATTTCTGAGTTTGATGTTAGGATTCAGTTAAGATCTCTGAGTTTGGTTTCTAATTAGACCTAATGTTTACATTCAACCATATATAATCTATATGTTATATATATATATATATAGTTTCCTTTGTATATAGATATCAACATATATTTTGTGAGTATATATAAATATAGACTGTATATATATATATACATATATATATATATATATATATATATATATATATATATATATATATATATATATACATATATATAAATATATATATATATATATATATATATATATATATATATATATATATATATATATATATCAACATATATTTTGTGAGTATATATAAATATAGACTGTATATATATATATACATATATATATATATATATACATATATATAAATATATATATATATATATATATATATATATATATATATATATATATATATATACATATATATAATATATATATATATATATATATATATATATATATATATATATATATATATATATATATATACATATGTCCGCCATGGGATTCTTGAGTCAAATATCAGATTTTCTTGGATTTAGTTTTCCCCTTACACACACACACCCTTTCCTTCTCTTTCTATATATATATATATATATATATATATATATATATATATATATATACTTCCTTTATATTTCTTAGTAGATACTAAAAAAACAAAAACAAAAAATATATATATAGTGTATATGTATAATATATGTTATGTTCATGTTGTTCTCAGTTTACTGCCTTCTCCAGCCCCTACCAGCAGCCCTTACACACAGTATACACACACACACACTTAATTTCACTTCTTGATATATATACATATATTTATAGTAGTATATTGGGGGGGGGTGTGTGTGTGTATATTACATAGTAAATTTAATGAATATGTTTGGTTTTAACTACAGGATTTAGTCCATAGCTTAGTGAGTTAGTCTACAAATGACCCAATAGGCCAAGTTAGGCATAGTTGACTAGAAAATTGACCAAGTTGATAAAAGTCAACTTTGGATCAAACTTGATCTAAACTTGACCCGAATGGACTTAAAATGACTAGATGACTAAATTTTGGCCTAAATTTTGGATAATGGACTAGTTGACTTAGGGTTTACCTAGTTTGACCAGAATGGTTGACCAAGGTTGACCAGAGATGACCAAGAGTTGACTTTGACCTAGAATGACGTAGAAGCATGTAGTTTGCATTGTAAACATCATTCATTCTATCTTGAATACATTATAACCTGTAATGCTCTAAATAGTACATCGTGACTCCGGTTCGGATATCTGTATTCATCAGTCACTCAGGGTATCAGGCGAGTATATTCTCTAATAGTTCTTTCATTTACTTGTCGATTTCTATATTTCAGTTCTAGTCAGTTCTATTTGATTCTCTATTACAAACATAGATTGGTATTTATGGAATTCATGTATATGACACACACACCTTACTTGCCTAGCCTCTAATACAAGATTTGCTACAAGAATCACCTACAAGCACCTTCATGTTTTGGCTAGATTTATTGTCGATTTACGTATCGTATTATGGATTCACTCGTACTAGTTAGGCGGAGAAATAGTTGAGTAGATCTGTAACAAGTAACATTATGTTCGATTTAGAGTCTTTGGTTTACAGAGTTGTAAAGAGGTTGCAAGTTAGAAAACTTCTCAGTTTCGTACTCAAATTTGTTGGAGTAGATCGTGCGCTCGTCACCAATGTCACGCCCAGAACCAGAATACTGGAGGGCGAGAGACAGACATAGCTAGCTATGTATATTAAAGTGCAGCCCACTTTGCCATATGGTCACAGCTGTCTAGATGCATGAGGGTTTATCTATAAGCCATTAGTATCTTATGGTCAAAAACAAGCCTAGTGTCTCAATCTGAAGCAAGGAAATAATTGTTACAAGATGTTATATCAACAGACAAACAATGTAAGGTGTCCCAAACATTATATATTCAGATGACCATGAAGCTAGTCATACAAAATGTGAAGACTAGTAAGAGTTAAGTCATACATAATCAACCCTGGGATTTGCCAATCATGTTATAGCCCTTATGCAGATAGAAATTAAAGTTATAACACGAGCTAACACTTGCTCAGTGGATAAATGCCTCAAAAGAATAATTTACAATAGAGTGGGAGAGCAAAAATAAGAAATATGCTCGTTGCCATGGTTACTTCTAGTGTTCACCATCTGGCTGGAGGGCAGGTAGATCCTCGGATGCTGCTCCAAATTAGGCCATAAAAAACCAGCTGGGTCAAAACCTAGAAGAGCAACTACCACAAGGGAGGCTCCACTTATAAACTAGAACCAACATATATAAGGAATAGGAGAACTGATACAAGAATATAATTAAATAACGTAAAGAAAAGCTTTAAAGAACCTACTAGCTTGTATTAAGAAAGCAAGAGGTGGAATATAATTACCATATTAATCATGAGACAATCATTTAGGCACGACCAATCAAGTCCTACGGCTTACAATTATTAGCCAACTAGGGTTATCATAGGCCTAGTTACTAATAAGATGCAGTTGAGATATTTCCGCAGTCACAAGCCCTGCAGACTATCCAGGTTATCCAGGCAAGATTATAAGAGTTTATCAAGAATTAAGAGAATTTAGCCGCCTTGGAGTGCAACACATGACAGTGTGCTGGAATTGTGCCCTACTCGACGGCAGGCTACAAGTCTACAGGCGTGACCGTGAAACGGGATCCCCTATGACTAGAAAATCTATCTATATGAACTACTTGATCAATCTAGTCGTTAACCTAGTTAGATTCATTATGAATCCCTGACCGTGGTAACCAGGAATGTATGTCCTAAACATGATGTGTCACGTCCTGATTCGGGGAATCTTTCGTCCTTGCTTCGATTTGCACCGAATCGTTCGTCCTCGCTAGGACGTGATGCCGTACAAGTCTGGTGTCGCACTTGTATAAGGCAAGAACGTGCACTATTATGTCATTTAAAAACATTTTGAAACCCAGCCATATTTCAAAAATATTGAAGACACAATATAGGAAGAAGTAATACTCCTTTATTGATAATTGTAGTCAGAATACAACTTTTCTCGATACTATTTGAAATGCCTCTTCAACTACATCGATTCATAAAAAAAGTACAACTGATAGGCTGCCAAGAAATAACTTCTCGTTCCATACATCTTGCCCCTTTAGTACTTTGAAATATAAGTAGCAATCTTTGAAAGCTCCGCAATACTTCGTGCGTCTTTAGGAAAACCAACTGGAAGGTAGTAGCAATTCAGAAAGCCTTAGTTCGGTCGTGCGCCCGAGCGTTCTCTAGTACCTGTGGAGGAGGGGTCAGCACATTATAACAATGAGCTGGTGAGCCCCATTGGACCACTCAGCTAAACTAACATTTTAATAATGACAAGCATTTTAAATCATGAACTTATTAGGGACAGGCAACATTCAGAGTAAATCACAATTAAAACAACATGGTATTTCATAAAACCATATTTACTTTACCATCGGCCGAATCTAGCTTTCCTGTATAACATACAGGATAATAATAACATACTTACTGCCCCTGCATAAGACATTGATTAGCATACATCCTTGCAACATGACTACTGGTGGTTGTACACCATTTCGACGTTGCCATATAGGACTTCGTATGGTATGCGGTTGACCACTCACTAGGTTACGAGCCCGAATAAAGGTTCTGATACCGTGCTACCAAAGCACTAATTCCTTCCTAGGCCGACTCGATCCCACCGCCGCGGGTACCATTCCATGAAAATCCTTGTATACAAGTACGTCTATGGTCATGTGAATGTGTGTCCAACTCGATAAACATTGTGTGCATAGAATATTGAATTACTAGGCAACATGTTCATTCTTAACATTTCACATTCCATTATCTCAATCATCAATTCATCTCATTTCAGTGTTCATTTCATCGCAGCAATTCAATGTTTAATGGACAAGCATCATTTCAATGTTCAATATTTCAATCTCTAGCTTCTTAGTGGTATTGACTTGTGGCATTAGCAACTTGATATCGATCAACGAATTTTGTAAGACGATTATTAAGTTGGCATAAATGAATAGCGAGAGGGACAATACCACCAGAGAGATCCATACTTACCTAATTACAGAATCGCATAGAGAGAGAGAGGAACACTTGAGCGCTTAGCCTTCGGTCACACGTCAGTCTGTAATGGCACCAAATGTTTGGTTAATATTCCATCTCGTTGTGTTCCCTTCTCTCAGAATTCTCAAGAATGCCAGGCAATTTGATGAAAAATGAGCAAAAATCATTCAGAAAAGCATCCATCAAAACCAAGCAGAAAAACCATCAGCAAAACATCCAGAGAATACTCTTGGACGCATTTCAAGAGAAACCAATCCATTAGTTGGAAAGGTTCATATGTACTTGTCCGTGATCGATTCGATGCCGACGATAAGTTTTCCAATACTCGATTCTGACAGAGTTAACCAAGCCACAAGCCTTACATAGTGAACCGGTAGGAGCGGGGCACTACATAATATACCACTAAGAAAAGTTTCATCCTCGAAACTTAAAGCAAATGTCCTATCTCGAAGTTATAAAACAACGAGGGGTATTTCACCCTCATCTTCTCCTCCAGTTCCCACGTCGACTCCTCGACAATATGGTACCGCCAAAGCACGTTGACTAAAGACATTGTCCGATTCCGCAAAACTTTCTCCTTCCTATCCAATATTTGGACAGGCTCTTCAGTATAGGTTAGGTCAGCGCTCAGCTGTAATTGATCGAAGTTCACTACGTGACTTGGATCATGCATGTACTTTTATAGTTGGGACACATGGAAGACATCGTGCACATCAGCCAGAGCCGGAGGTAGTGCAAGTCGATAAGCCACTGAGGCTACCTTCTCCAAAATATCAAAGGGTCCAACGAATCTTGAGCTCAGCTTTTCTTTCATCCCAAACCGCATCACACCTCGCATGGGTGTGACCTTCAAGAAGACATGATCACCCACCATGAATTCCAAAGGTCACCGATGTATATCCGCATAACTCTTATGTCGACTTTGAGCAATCATAAGCCTTTCTCGAATTAAGCGGACCCTCTCAACGGCCTGTTCCACAAGTTCTGGTCCGAGCACTTGCCGTTCGCCGCCTTCATCCCAGCATATCGGTGATCGACATTTTTGTCCATACAAGGCTTCGTACGGGGCCATCTGGATACTTGTCTGATATCTGTTGTTATAGGCAAATTCTTCCAATACAATATGTGCGTCCCAATTTGTCTTCGAATCGAGCACGCACAATCTCAACATATCTTCAAGAATCTGATTTACTCTCTCTATCTGTCCTTCAGTCTGCGGATGGTATGCCGAACCGAAATTTAACTTTGTGCCTAATGCTGAGTGCAGACTTATCCAAAATTGCGACAAGAACCGCCCGTCTCTATCGAACACTATGGAAACTAGCACCCCATGTAATCGGACAATTTCATTCATGTAGATCTGAGCTAACAGTTCAACGCTCCATGTCACTTTTATTGGAATGAAATGAGCCGACTTGGTTAATCTATCCACTATCACCCAAATTGCATCATTTTCTTTCTGAGTTCTTGGCAAGCCGACTATAAAGTCCATACTGATATTATCCTATTTCCACTGTGGGATAGCGAGATTTTGTAGTTCTCCGCCTGGCCGTTGGTGTTCGGCCTTCACATGCTGACAAGCTAAGCATTGTGACATAAATAGAGCCACATACTTCTTCATACCATGCCACCAGAATATTGTGCACAGATCCTTGTACATTTTAGTGCTTCCCGGATGCAAGGAATACCTCGTAAAATGAGCCTCGGTCAGTATTTCCTTTCTAAGTTCCTCATCCTTAGGAACGCACAATCTTTCCTTGACATGAATAGTGTCATCTTCTACTGCAAAGTCGGTCGCCCTTCTTGCTAGAATCAACTCGCGTATCTTCTGCAGAAATGGATCGTCCTTCTGAGCAGTCTTAATCCTTCCTTTGAGGCTAAGCTCAAGCTGCAACTGAGCCAACTGTACATTCTGTTTTCGAATTCTGAATTCGATGCCCATCTCTTCAAGATCTCGCTGTACCTCCTTTGCTACTGCTAGTGTCCCAACGAATTTTTGACTCAAGGTATCAGCTACCACATTTCCTTTACCAGGCGTGTAGAAAATTGTTAAGTCATAGTCCTTGATCAACTCTAACCAACGCTGCTGCCTTAAATTGAATTCTTTCTGTGTGAATATGTACTTTAGACTTTTATGATCCATAAAGATCTTGTAGGACACACCATAGAGATAGTGTCACCACAATTTAATGCGAACACAATCGTCGCCAGTTCTAAGTCATGAATTGGGTAATTCTTCTCATGCTGTTTGAGTTATCTCGATGCATATGATATTGTCTTCCCACGTTGCATGAGAACACATCCCAAACCAAGTCCCGATGCGTCACTGTAGATCTGAAATCCCTCAGAGCCTTCTGGAAGTACGAAAATTGGAGCCGTGATGAGCCGCAGCTTGAGTTTCTGAAAACTACTCTCACAGTCGTTGGTCCACTTAAATATGATTCCCTACTGAGTGAGGCAAGTCAAAGGCGAAGCGATTCTTCAAAAGTCTGTCACAAACCTACGGTAGTACCCGGCTAAACCAAGGAAACTCCGTATCTCACTAACTGATGCTGGCTATTTCCCGTCTACAACTGCCACAATCTTCTTTGGGTCAACGGCAACGCCTTCTGCCGAGACAACGTTCCCTAGGAACGATATGCTATTCATCCAAAATTTGCATTTGCTCAATTTTGCTTACAATTGATTGTCTCACAGCATCTGAAGTACTTCTCTCGAGTGTCCGACATGAGTCTCCCTATCCTTTGAGTAGATCAAGATGTCATCGATGAATACAACAACGAACTTGTCTAAGAACGGTCGAAATACTCTATTTATTAGATCCATAAAGGCTGCTGGAGCATTAGTCAAACTGAATGGCATGACCAAAAACTCATAGTGTCAGTATCTCGTACGGAATGCTGACTTAGGAACGTCTTCGGATCTGATCTTCAACTGGTGATATCCTGAATGAAGATCGATTTTAGAAAACACGGTCGCCCCTTAGAGCTGATCGAACAGATCATCTATCTTTGGCAAGGGATACTTATTACGGATGTTACCTTATTTATTTCTCTATAATCGATGCACAGTCGCATCGTCCCATCCTTCTTCTTTATAAACAGTACCAGAGCTCCCTATGGTGATACACTTGGGCAAATGTATCCACGGTCTAGTAATTCTTGTAGCTGTACCTTTAGTTCATTTAATTCTGTCGGAGCCATCCTGTACGACGCCTTCGAAATCGGGCGAGTATCCGGGAATGTATCAATTGTGAATTCAATTTTTTTATCCGACGGCATTCCAGGTATCTCGTACGAAAACAAGTCGGGGAACTCTGCCACAATTTTGGTCTGATTCGAGCCTACACACTTCATCCGAGTGTCTTGAACAGAAGCGAGGTACCCTTAACACCCTGAGTATAGCATGTGCCTTGCTGTAACTACCGATATTACCATTGGTCCTTGGAACGTCGAGCTGCACCAGTAAGAGAACTCTGTTTCTTCGGGTAGGCAAAACACAACTCTCTTATCTGCACAGTCGATTGTCGCATGACAAGCGCTGAGCCAGTACATTCCTAAGATAATATCGTACTCTTTGATGTCAAGTTTAATTACGTCCAGAGATAGCCTTGCCTCCAATTATAAAGTAGCCGTTCCTACAAATCAAAGTTGCAGGCATATCTACTCCCAAAGGAGTGCTAACGTACAGAGCTGTCTTTAGTAAAGTCATACAAAATTTATTTTCCAATGCAAAATCAGACGAGATAAAGCAATGAGTAGCACCAGAATCGAATAGCTCCCGGGCAGGTATGCTTTTGCACAGCAACATACCTGTTATTACATTCTCTACGATCTGGGCCTCTTCCTGAGTCAAGGCATAAACCCTTCTTATGTACCTTGTTGTTGATTCGATGCATTCCCAGTTGGAGATGGTAAGGCTAGTGGCGCTTGGCCACGATTCTGGTTGTTATGTTGGCCCATATTTTGATTATTATTTTGTCTACAAGGAGGATACTGATTCTCTCCCCGACCTCTACAGTCAATTGCCTTGTGACCTATACCTCCACATTTGAAACACCCAGCACGATATCTTCAGTTTTGTGTCCCCATCGGTTGTATTTATTGCAACGTGGCAACTGTTGCTGAGGTCTCCTGTGTTATGATGCTTAGGTACATCACTTATCCCCGCAGACCAAGGTCGTTTCTGGTTATTGCCTTGGTAGTTCTGTGTTGTCCTACGACTAGCCGGCTGATGAAATCTCTATATCTTGCGAGCTGTCTCATACGCCTCCCGGTAAAACGTACACTTTCGACTTAGCACATCACACTGCAGGCCCCCATTCAAGCCTTGTACGAATCTTCCTCACTTTGTATCATCATTGGGGACCATATATCCAGCGAATGCAACTCTCTTCAGAAATTCGGTTTCATAATCGTCCACTGACATACTTCCCTGTTCGAGTGCTACGAACTCCTTCCCTTTCTGTTGACGGATAGCTAGTGGAATGAATTAGGCAATGAAAGCCTGCTTGAAGGTCTTCCAAGATATCTTCATATCCGCACTATTACCGTAAAGTGCCTGTCTCTGCGAAGTCCACCATTCCTGGGCCTTGAGACGAAGTTGTACAGCGGCACACTCTACCCTTTTACTGCCTGTATATCCAACATTCGAAAGTAGCCCTCAAGTGTGTTCAAGAAGCCCATCACTTCATCTGGCTTCGCTCTCCCATTAAACTCAGGCAGGTTGCAGCTTTTGAACTCTGATAACTTGAAGCTCGTTCTCTTTCATATCGACATTTCAAGTTTCTCTGTCGGCACTTCTACGGTCTCGCTTGCTGCGGCCTTTGCAGAAACATTGGTATCGGTCGTCAGCTAGGTGACAATTTGAGACAGATTATCCACTTGCTTTTTTGAGCATCCAGCTGCTCTTGAAACTGATACTGAAGCTGCTCTTGAAGCGCACGTTGTTGAGCTTCGCTCTGCTTCCTCTGAGTCTCCATTAATTTCATCAATTTCTTCAATGGGTCAGATGATGAATTCGTCTTCGAGCTATCACCCTTAGTCATTCTACAACAAAAATAGTTCTATTAGCACTCTTAAAATATTTGTGGGCTTATTGTATGGAACATTATTTCATGCCAGCGATATCGACACCATCATCCGAAAAAATTTGCATAAAGACTTCCTTTTTGAAAATATTTTCAAAATTCGAGGAATTGAAACTGTGCTCGGGTACCAACTTGTCATGCCACAATACGGGAAATCTTTCGTCCTCGCTTCGATTTACACCGAATCGTTCATCCTCGCTAAGGCGTGATGCCGTACAAGTCTGGTGTTACACTTGTACAAGGCAAGAAAGTGTACTATTATGTCATTTAGAAACATTTTGAAACCCAGCCACTTTTCAAAAATATTGAGGACACAATATAGGAAGAAGTAATACTCATTTTATTGATAATTGTAGTAAGAATACAACTTTTCTCGATACTATTTAAAATGCATCTTCGGCTACATTGATTCATGAAAAGAAGTACAACTGATAGGCTGTCATGAAATAACTTTTCGTTCCATACATCATGCCCCTTTAGTACATTGAAATGTAAGTAGCAATCTTTGAAAGCTCCGCAATACTTTGTACGTCTTTAGGAAAAACAACTAGAAGGTAGTAGCAATTCAGAAAGCCTTAGTTCGGTCGTGCGCCTGAGCCTTCTCCAGTAGCTATGGAGGAGGGGTTAGCACATTATAATAATGCGCTGGTGAGCCCCATTGGCCCACTCAGCTAAACCAATATTTTATTAATGACAAGCATTTCAAATCATGAACTTATTAGGGACAGGCAACATTCAGAGTAAATCACAATTAAAACAACATGGTATTTCATGAAACCATATTTACTTTACCACCGGTCGAATCCAGCTTTCCTGCATAAGATACAGGATCATAATAATATACTTACCGCCCCTGCATAAGACATTGATTAGCATACATCCTTACAACATGACCACTGGTGGTTGGGCACCATTTCGACGTTGCCATATAGGACTTCATATGGTATGCGGTTGACCACTCACCAGATTGCGAGCCCGAATGAACGTTCGGATACCGTGCTACCAAAGCACTAATTCCCTTCTAGGCCGACTCAAACACACTGCCGCGGGTACCGTTCGAGGAAAATCCTTGTATACAAGTACGTCAATGGTCATGCGAATGTGTGTCCGACTCGATAAACATTGTGTGCATAGAATATTGAATTACTACGCAACATATTCATTCTCAACATTTCACATTCCATCATTTCAATCATCAACTCATCTCATTTCAGTGTCCATTTCATCGCAGCAATTCAATGTTCAATGGACAAGCATTATTTCAATGTTCAATATTTCAATCTCTAGCTTCTTAGTGGTATTAACTTGTGGCCTTAGCAACTTGATATCGATCAACGGATTTTGCAAGACGATTATTAAGTTGGCATGAGGGAATAGCGAGAGGGACAATACCACCACATAGATCGACACTCACCAAATTAGAGAATCGCAGAGAGAGAAAGAGAGAGAAACACTTGCGCGCTTAGCCTTTCGTCACGCGTCAGTCTGCTATGGCACCAAAAGTTTGGTTAATATTCCATCTCGTTATGTTCCCTTCTCTCAGAATTCTCGAGAATGAATGCTATGCAATTCGATAAAAAAAAGGCAAAAATCAAATCATCGAAAATTATACAAAAAAGCATCCATCAAAACCAAGCAGCAAAACGAGCAACAAAACATCCAGAGAAAACTCTTGGACGCATTTTAAGAGAAACCAATCCATTAGTTGGAAAGGTTCATATTTATTTGTCCGTGATCGATTCGATACTAATGGTAAGTTTCCCCAATACTCGGTTCCGACCGAGTTAACCAAGCCACAAGCCTTACATAGTGAGCCGCTAGGAGCAGGGCACTACATGATGCAAGACGAGATAGGTAGCTTATACAATCACAATTAAAAAAATCAACCGCGGAGTCAAGACAAGAGTTACACTAGCAATGTAGGAATAGATGTCGTAACAGCAATCAAGATTACACATGTCATGTCAGGTTTACTTATCATGTCAAAAGTTCGTGTTAGGAGTGCGCCTCGACGGGCCACTATCAAGAACATCAAGACGGGATCATAATATCATGTTCATGTTCAAGTACAAGCTTATCAAGTCGGGTCGTCGCAATTTAGGCTAAGTACATAAAACATGCAAAGAACATTAAGTATATTCATGGGTTATTGAAATTATCAATCACGTATAAACTCCATTTAAAGTAAGACAGGATGATTCTTGGTTGTTTTGATTTGGGACATGGCATGTGGCCGGACTCAGAGGAGGAGGTCCGGGTTGAATTTTATTTTTCTATCTGGGATTGATGGTGATGTTTTGGCAGCGGTGGTATTTGGCCGGGGTGGCCGAAATTGAGTTGTTGGGGGTCGTCATGTCCAGGATTGTCAGACATGACATGGATAACTGTATAAAGAATTAGAATAGGATTTTTGTGGGCATAGACACGGTGCACAACTTTGGTTGGAGAAATATTTGTGAAAAAAGGAGCAATAGGGGCTCTCTTTATATAGGAGGTAGAAATCCTTTATTAGATATGGATTTGGATTATTTTAATTCCCCAACAGATAATTCCGTCTCTTTATTTAAATCAATTCGATAATATCTCTCCAAGTTATAAACTATAACTTTATCTTTAGTTCAAAAACTATTTAAAAATTATCCAATAAAATCAAATTTCGATTTAAATCTCAATAAATTAATTTAGAAATATCTTTTTATAACTTGTAAAAATAATATAATAATAATTTTGAAAATTAGAAATTAAATATATACATGAATTAGATTCATGTACCTTGTGTGCAAATATTTACAAAATCATCGTTTACTAAATTACTACTAAAATAGCCTATTTATAATAAAAGAATAAAATAAAGTTTTGGCAATTCTCGATGCGAGGCTTTTCACAACTTTAAACAAATGAAAAATAAAAGTATTTATCACATATTTTTTTGAACCTATACTTCTTCTATATAAATAAAATCTATAATAAAATGTTTTAAAAAAATATGTACCTCGTGTATATTCGCACTCGACGAGCAAATACAATTAAACAAGGAAAAAAATAGCTAAATTAATTAATTTTAAAAAAAATCTATACTGCAATTAGGGGGTTTACAAGAACAAGCCTAGTGCCTCAATCTCAAGAAAGCAAATAATGGTTACAAGATGTTAGATCATCAAACATACAAAGTAAGGCATCCCAAACATTAATATATTCAGATGAACATGAAGCTAGTCATACAAAATGTGAAGACTAGCACGAGTTAAGTCATACATGATCAATCCTAGGATTTGTCAATCATGTTACAGCCCTTAGGCAGACATAAATTAAAGTTGCAATACCTCAAAAGAATAATTTATAATAGAGTGGGAGAGCAAAAATAAGAAACCCACTCGTTGCTACGGTTACTTCTAGTATTCACCATCTGGCTGGAGGGCAGGTAGTTTCTCGAGTGCTACTCCGAAATCTGGTCATACAAAACTAGCTGGGTCAGAACCCCGAAGAGCAAGTACCACAAGGGAGGCTCCACTTATGAACTAGAACCAACATATATAAGGAATAGGAGAACTGATAAAAGAACATAATTAAATAACATAAAGACATTCTTTAAAGAACCTACTAGCTTGTATTAAGAAAACAAGAGGCGAAATATAATTCCCATGTTAATCATAAGACAATCATTCAAGCACGGCCAATCACATCCTACGGCTTTCTATCGTTAGCTAACTTGGGTTATCACAGGCCTAGTTACTAACAAGATGCAGTTGAGATATTCTCGCGGTCACAAGCCCCACAGACTATCCATGTTATCCAGACGGGGTTACAAAAGTTTATTTAGAATAAGAGAATTAAGCTGACTTGGAGTGCAACACATGGTAGTGTGCTAGAAATGTGCCCTACTCGACGGCAAGCTACAAGTCCACAGGCGTGACCGGGATAACGGGATCGCCTGTAACTAAAAAATCTCTCTATATAAACTACTTGATCAATCTAGTCGTTAACCCACTCAGATTCATTTTAAATCCTTGACCGTGGTAACCAGGAATCCATGTCCCAGACATGATGCAAGATGAGACAGGTAGCTTGTACAATCACAATTAGGAAAACCAAACACGTAGTCAAGACAAGAGTTAGATTAGCAAGGCAGGAATAACTGTCACAACAACAATCAAGATTACACATGTCATGTTAGGTTTACTTGTCATGTCAAGAGTTTGTGTCAGGAGCGCGCCTTGATGGGCCACTATCAAGATCTTCAAGACGGGATCATATTGTCATGTTCATGTTTAAGTTCCAGTTTATCAAGTCAGGTCATCGCAATTTAGGCCAAGTACAGAAAACATACAAAGAAGATCAAGTACATTCATGGAAGATTAAAATTATCAATCACGTATAAACTAAAGTTAAAGTAAGATGGGAAGATTCTCGAAGCCAAGACAAGATTTACAACTTTCAAGTTTTGAGTTTTATAAGATTCAAGCTTTAAAACAGCTTAAACAAGCAAAAATAGTACAAATTCATGCATAGGCTATTTAGCACATCCGTGCATGGGAATTCTAGCACATCCGTGCATGGGAATTCATGCACATCCGTGCATGATACTACTAAAATCTGCTCAATTGGCGACATAAATTTAGCGACTTTCGATTAACGTCGCTAAATTGTGTTCATTAGCGATGTTTTATAGAAACGTCGCTAATAATCGCTACTAGCGACGAAATAAGGGACGTAACAACGACGTATATTAATTGCATGAGCTAGTCGTCGCGAAACGTCGCTCTGACGTCGCTAATAGCGACTAATTTAGTGACGGTAGTATTTGCGTCGCTAATTCTAATTATATTCCCCCCCAACGATTCATTTCCCCTCATTTTACTCTCTCACTCTCTCTCCTCCCCCTTCCTCCGGCGCTCTTACTCTCTCCGGCGACTCTCCTCCCTCTCCGGTACGTGACTCTCCCCCTCCCTCTCTCTCTCTCTCTGGCTGTTTTGGTTGTTGGTGGTTATGGGTGCGGGTGGCTCGGGGGGAGGGGCAGGGGGGATGCGTATGGTTGGGGGTGAGTGGGGGGTGGCTGGGGGGTGGGGCAGGGGGGACGAGGGCGGCTGGGGGAGGGGAGCTAGGGTTAGGTTTTGGGTTAGGGGTGGGTATGTGTGGGTGGGAGGGAAGGGAGCGGGGGGTGGGGGCGGCTGGAGGAGGGGAGCAGTGGTGGTGGGGGTTGCTGGGGGAGGGGAGTAGGGGGGATAGGGGTGGCTGGGGGAGGGGAGCGGGGGTGGGGGCGGCTGGGGAAGGAGAGCACGGGGGTGGGGGCGGCTGGGGGAGGGGAGCAGGGGGGGTGGGGGAGGATGGGGGGAGGGGAGCAGTAGGGGTGGGTGCGGCTGGGGGAGGGGAGAAGAGGGGGTGGGGGCGGCTGGGGAAGGAGAGCAGGGGGAAGGGGAGGGTTAGGGTTCGGGTTAGGGTTAGGGGTGGTGTAGGGGGGGAGGGGGGCTTGGTCAGGGGCACCGATAGTGCCAAAAAATCTGATAATTTAGTAAAAACTATTTATTTTTCGACCCCAGAAAATGTGATACTCCGATTCGAACGCACCGATAGTGCCGATATTTGTAACAAGTAGTTTTGTTGGTTGGTTAATTGGTAACATGGTGATCGGGACATATAGTCCCTGCAGCCATTCGACTGGCGAGGTAGAAACTATGGTACGACGTGGTGATCAGGACGTAGTCCCTGCAGCCATTCTACTGGCGAGGCAGAAACTATGTAGCCGTAGATAAAGTTGACTGTCCTCCGACCCTCATCCCTGGGCAATGATGATATGACAACATATCACTATATCTTATATAGTAGTAGATGATGTCTTAGTATTACATTATGTGAGTTCATCTTGATTCTGTTACATTCTTCAGATACTAGATACGATAAGAACATATACTACACCATATGTACAGAACATAGATGATTCACACTAATGTATGCTAGAATGAATTTTGGGTTGTGTTCTGAGCCATCTGTTCTCACACTTGGCAAAAAATCAAATTTTCTGTATTTTATCTGCTTTCGAAAATGTACTCAAACGAGATGATGGTTCCTTTAGTTAGCTTGCTTATGTTACAATTATATTATTTGTGAATATCGATCTTACCAGACAGCACCCATGACCCGAGGAGCGGCACGTCGTTTGAGGCAAACAGTGAATGCTGAGGTGGCTCCTCCTACTGTTAAGAAGGAAGTGGCACCAGTAGCTAGTGAGACCGGGAGTTCTATTCATCCAGCACCGGTAGCTAGTGAGACCGAGAGTTTTATTCATGTAGCACTTGCAATGGACTACATCTCTCCTGCCGCCGTCGATCCAACTTATTCGAGGTGGTTGCGTGATCGTATCACTGAGCATTTGTGTGAGCTACGTGGTTCTCATTAGCTATTAGTACTTATTTATATTGGACTATTTGTATTGGGTTGTTTTTGTATTAGACTATTTGTATTGGACTACATATATGAATTAGTACTGTGTCAATCTCTGGATTGTATTGGACTACGACATGGTGATCAGGACACAGTCCCTGCAGCCATTCTACTGGCGAGGCAGAAACTATGTAGCCGTAGATAAAGTTGATTGTCCTCCGACCCTCATCCCTGGGCAATGATGATATGACAACATATCACTATATCTTATATAGTAGTAGATGATGTCTTAGTATTACAATATGTGAGTTCATCTTGATTTTGTTACATTCTTCAGATACTAGATACGATAAGAACATATACTACACCATATGCACAGAACATAGATGATTCATACTAATGTATGCTAGAATGAATTTTGGGTTGTGTTCTGAGCTATCTGTTCTCACACTTGGCAAAAAATCAAATTTTCTGTATTTTATCTGCTTTCAAAAATGTACTCAAACGAGATGATGGTTCCTTTAGTTAGCTTGCTTATGTTACAATTATATTATTTGTGAATATCGATCTTACCAGACGGCACCCATGACCCGAGGAGCGGCACGTCGTTTGAGGCAAACAGTGAATGCTGAGGTGGCTCCTCCTACTGTTAAGAAGGAAGTGGCACCAGTAGCTAGTGAGACCGGGAGTTATATTCATCCAGCACCGGTAGCTAGTGAGACCGGGAGTTCTATTAATACAGCACTTGTAATGGACTACATCTCTCCTGCCGCCGTCGATCCCACTTATTCGAGGTGGTTGCGTGATCGTATCACTGAGCATTTGCGTGAGCTGCGTGGTTCTCATTTGCTATTAGTACTTATTTGTATTGGGCTATTTGTATTGGGTTGTTTTTGTATTAGACTATTTCTATTTGGACTACATATATAAATTAGTACTGTGTCAATCTCTGGATTGTATTGGACTACGACATGGTGATCAGGACATAGTCCCTGCAGCCATTCGACTGGCGAGGCAGAAACTATGTAGCCGTAGATAAAGTTGACTGTCCTCCGACCCTCAATCCTAGGCAATGATGATATGACAACCTATCACTATATCTTATATAGTAGTATATGATGTCTTAGTATTACATTATGTGAGTTCATCTTGATTCTGTTACATTCTTCAGATACTAGATACGATAAAAACATATACTACACCATATGTACAGAACATAGATGATTCACACTAATGTATGCTAGAATGAATTTTGGGTTGTGTCTTGAGCCATCTGTTCTCACAGTTGGCAAAAAATCAAATTTTTTGTATTTTATCTGCTTTCGAAAATGTACTCAAACGAGATGAAGGTTCCTTTAGTTAGCTTGCTTATGTTACAATTACGTTATTTGTGAATATCGATCTTACCAGATGGCACCCATGACCCGAGGAGCGGTACATCGTTTGAGGAAAATAGTGAATGCTGAGGTGGCTCCTCCTCCTGTTAAGGAGGAAGTGGCACCGGTAGCTAGTGAGACCGGGAGTTCTATTCATCCAGCACCGATAGCTAGTGAGACCGGGAGTTCTATTCATGCAGCACTTGCAATGGACTACATCTCTCCTAGCGACGTTTTGCTACATTTTCTCGATTAGCGACACAATTTTTTCCGTCGTTTATTGAACGTCGCCGAAAACGTCACTAATTTAGTTTAGCGACGTTTTGGCCTAGTTTAGCGACGTTTTGGAACGTCGTTAATCTGACAAATTTTTGTAGTGTGAGAATTCCTACACATCCTTATATGGGAATTCTTGCACATTCGTGCATGTGAATTCCTGCACATTTGCGTATGGAAATTCCTGCACATCTGTACATGGGGAATTACTGCACATCCGCGTATGGGAATTCCTGCATATCCGTATATTAGAAATTTCTGCACATCTGTGCATGGAAAACTCACATTGCATCTTCAGTACATGCGCATAGGAAACCTATACGCATAAAACGTTCGGAGTCAAAGGATGCATTGCCCGGATTTTATGGCGCATGGCCTCCCGGTCGCATGGGGGCCATCGTCCCCAGACCGCAAGTTCAGCCATAGAAGTTCCAAAAACTTGCCATGGTCATAACTTCCTCATCCGAAC
Source organism: Iris pallida (assembly GCA_029216955.1). Taxonomy (NCBI): domain Eukaryota; kingdom Viridiplantae; phylum Streptophyta; class Magnoliopsida; order Asparagales; family Iridaceae; genus Iris; species Iris pallida. Next base: position 6,114,784 of record JANAVB010021595.1, on the reverse strand, counting down.
TCGAAATCAAGCGAAATAAAAGCCAAAACTGCATAAAATTGAATTCTTTACAACATAGAACCATTAGTTTTTGGAAATTCCAAGTTTGTATAGATTAAAACCAAAAAAAAGAAAAGTTAAAACTTTAGATCTACAAAAATCTATCCATCAAAACCAAAAATTCTAAATTCTAAAGATATTTAGAATCATGTAGAAATGAAGACAGAACAAATAAAAGTTTAGATCCATTATGTTCTCCATGGAGATAGTTGTACTTGCCTTAGGGTTGGTGGAGTAAATAAAGAAGAAGTAAATGATAATAATCGAAGAGAGAGAGAGAGAGTTGTTGGTTTATATACAAACCCTCTCATCTCAAACAAACCCAAAACCAAACCAAGCCAAGCCAAGCCAAGCCAATCCAATGTGAACCAACAAAAACTAAACCAAGTCAAGATTGAACCAAAACAAGCAAGATAAGTCAAAATATGAGTCACCTGAAAATTGTCAGACATGCATACACGCATACTGAAAATACGTATAACGGAAAATGGGAATGTCAACCAAGCACGGTGTTGTGAAGTCGATCGTACAGTTGTCGCCAAGCACGGTGTTGTAAAGAGACAACAAGCTCTCATTTAGCTTACAAATAGTAGACTAACAGCAGGCAAGAGTACTCGTGAGTTGATTAGTCCTTCTCGAAGGAAAAATAGTATATATTGCAGTGTTTACTAAGTTTGATCTTCTATCTCTTGATTACTCCAATTTAATTTATTGTCTTTTCTTTCTGTCATAGCTTATAATTTGCAAAATTGTTTTTAACGTGGTGATTATTTTCCACTGCTTACATACACACTCTATTCATCCCCCTCTAGAGGTGCACAACGGTCATACAATTGGTATCAGAGCAGGTTTTATTCTAATATAACAACTCTAGAAAGTATATATGGCAACCGTGAAATATATATTCAACGGTGAAGGACAATCCATAAATAGACCTCTACTATTTGATGGAACGAACTACACATATTAGAAACAGGAATGAGTTTCTTCTAGAGTCTCTTGAGTTTGACCTTTGGTCTATAGTAGTTAATGATTATAAGAAACCGACACCAATAGTGATTGACGAAGTACTTGTAGACAAGCCATACGACAAATACACAGACAAAAAAAAGACAAAGGCTAGTTTAGATGAACATGCCATCAATGCACTATTCTATGCAATTGACAAGACATAGTTTAATTGTGTTTCTACCTGTACTACATCTCATGATATTTGGAGACTTTTTGAGGTAACTCATGTAGGTACCTCCCAAGTAAAAGAATCCAAAATTAGAAAACTAACACATAAATATGAATCTTTTATGATGAAACCCGACGAATCAATTACACAGATGTTTACCCGACGAATCAATTACACAGATGTTTACTCGTTTCCTAGATATTACTAATCATTTTCAATCTCTTGGTGAGGATTACAGTAACCATGAGAAGATCAGTAAGGTGCTAGGGCTCTAACCAAGAATTGGAACCCAAAGGCAACTGCAATCATTGAACGAAACGATCTCACCATAATGACTCTAGAGACACTTATGGGCAAGTTGATGACCCATGAGTTAGATTTGCAAGAATTTTGAAGAAACAACTCCTAAGGAAAAATCTATCGTCATTAACGCACAACCAAAAGAGTTGCATATAATGATTCTGACGAAGAATCATCAAGTGGTTATGAGCAAGCCATGCTAGTAAAGAACTTCATAAAATTCTTAAAGTTTGAGAGATCAAACCGAAGGAAGAAAAACATCCATGAAAGCAATAAAGAAGAAACTATATGCTTTGGATGCAAGAAGTCAGGACGTATGAAAAACGACGGTCCACTGTCAAAGAAATGTAGTCCATATGATAGATTAAGATCAAGCAGGAAAGCTACAACAGGTTGAAAGTATGCAGACACAAGCATCTGGCATGAAAGTGATGCCAGTGAATCAAAGGAAGAGGACAGACCCTTCAGTATTGCCAATGTATATCTTTTGGCATTTGACAAGTTATCTTCTACTTTCTGTATAATGATTATACTTTTGATAAATTAGAGACTGCCTTTAGCGAACTACTTGTAGAACATAGAAATGTGTTAGACAAGTATAAGCAATCTCGTAAAGAGGTTATGGCATGCACAACCGAAGTAGCAAGATTGTCTAATCTTCTTGAAGACATTAAAGAGATATCTGCTATCGATAATACGGATGAGATAACCAAGCTCAAAGTAGACTATCTTAAGGCTATCCTCACCATCGAAAAGAAAGAAAGAGACTATGTCAAAATACAAGATCTTTATAACATAGAGAAGAAGAGACACTTAGTCACAGAGCAAAGATTCGTTGATATGACTGCCAAACATGAGAAGTCTTGTGTGGTTTTTAAAAAGTTAGAGATCAAGTTAGAAAAATAGGCCATTCCTATGACACAGCCTATGGTTAGTCCTAATGCTATGCATACAATTAAGAGGACTAAATCACAGAAAGCACACAAGTAATACATTAATCATAATTATGCTTTGACACAAAAAGCATGTCAATACAGAAACAAAGAGCAGTTTTTAAAACTTACTTGCACGTACTGTGGCACTCATGGGCACATATCAAAGTATTGTCTAGCAAGAAATTTTGTTGACAATCAAACACTTGTTTGGATTCCTAAGACTAATCAAAATGGACCCTTCAAGAAATGGGTACCAAAGGATTCATCTACTCGTTTTGTAGGTGGACCCTTAACCCTATCATGCTAGAAGCAAGTGGATTCTCGATAGCGAATGTTCATGGCACATGACTGGTGATGCATCTTTGTTCGCTACTGCAGAAGCATAAAAATATACAAAAATATCTAAAACGCAGGTAGTGTTCTCGCTACAGAAAGCTTCACAAAAGTGCAGGTACCCGAAAGCGCAGACAAAAGATCAAAAACCAGAGTTCATAAATAGTTCTTTATTTAAAATCATGCCTACAAGGATCTATTACAGATTTATTATGAAAAGAACTAAAGTACCTAAAGATCTACAAGAGGGTTAATCATTACTGGCGCCATACAAGGGGGTTAACTTTCACAGATGTGCAGTACCCCAGACGCGCAGCACTGTTAGAGTGAGCCACTTCCTGAAGCAGCTACTGGCCCGTGCCAGAACTCAGTTGAAAGCACAGGCTGTTCCACCGCCATTGAGCAGGGTAGACCACAACCGGTGGCTCTTCGGATTGGCAACCAATCTAAATCCGAAAGCTTGGATCTCAAAGGCCTCTAAGACGTTGTTCAGGTTCTAACTCCTCACGTTGAACATTCGAGGGCATCTCAAAACCTAGTAGTCGTTCTTCTACAAAGATGTAGCTTCTTTGAACGAAGGGATCCAAAACCAACAGTCAACTTGTGTAAGGCCAATGGTCGTTCGAAGATATCGTTCGAAGCTAAGTCATGATCGAGCCTAGCATTGGGAATAATAAGAGAGGAAGGCAACTCTTCAGAAAAGCTCTCCTTTATATAGGGAGAGGATGGTCCAACCCATATGCCACATGGCCGTCGGTCAAAGATGCCCAAATTAATGAGATGAACCTAGAACTCAGCACAACGAGCCTCATTTAATAGGTTCATTTTACAGAGTCCTAGGCTATAAATAACTTGAAGTCCCCAAAATGATGGTAGAAAGTAAAGAAAAGGACGACCGACTCGTCCATCAAGTAGAGCAGTCATTAAATGCTCTTAAAGACTTTAGAAGAAACTAGCTCCCTCGATTCAGAAGTGCAGCCTCCTCACTGCGCCCTCGCTTCGGTTCAGAAGCACAGCTAGCTCACTCCTTCACACAGCACCCTGGCTTTAACTTAGACACATATTAGCTCTGTTGACTTAAAAAACAAGTCTATTCATCATCCAGAAGCAGAGTGGCTCTTCCATCTTCAAGACCAAGTCTACTTATCGCCCAAAAGTGCAGTAGATCCCTTATCTTTGAAACCAAGTGCACTCGTCGCCATAAAGCACAGTGACTCCGTTGTCTGAAGCACAGTCCACTCGTCTTCCGTCTTCCTAAAGCACAGTGACTCTGTTGTCTGAAGCTCAGTCTATCGTTGCCCTAAAGGCGCAGTGACTCCGTCGCCTAAAGCACAAGCCTGTTCGTCGTTCAGAAGTACAGTAGAACCAAAAGCTTCCTCAATAGCACAGCTCTCATAGCGGCACAACCTTACAAAGTGAAATGGCTCGACGTGGCTAGATGTGTGCTTATATGTTTCAGAATACCACCATATCAGTTTGTTTAAACTTCTGCTCTTAAGATAAGATACTTTTATTCTGTTGATAAGAGCAATATCTTATCGATTTGTTTAAACCACAAATAAGGATGGAGTTTGTTCTTATGGACGGAGCCATATCCAACTGTTCTGTTTAAACCAATGGCCCTCTAAGATAAGACAAAATCCAACTTCGGGGATAGGAACAGAATCTGCTCAAGTTCATCTGATCAACAAATAAGCACATGCCATGTGTCATTTATTCAGTTATGTTGATAAATCTCTACAGATCTCGATAGAAGAGAATCCATGTACCTGTCACATATCAGCTCAGTAGTATCCTCTACCGTAACTGCCTCAAGTTTCTCCTATATCTTCCCGTGTAGCGTATCTGCACAATCCTTATGCACATCGCATATGTGCTTCCTCCAATAAATATGAGCAGTTTTCCTTCGATAAATAGGCTTCGAAATCTTCAACTTCGGCACCCTCTTGATTGGCAACCCTACCATTTTAATCACCAGTACCAGAAAGCCAAAGCAAGTTCAACTTGTCGCCAGATTGTCAATGAAGTAAAGGAGCCGTTATTGTGCTCGATCTCCACCATCACACTTTTCTAGAAATTTTGTACTTAGATCTCCTGTTTAGGAATCAATTGTACTCTTTTACGTTTAAAATACAAAAAGTTCGTATAACCTTTTGTTATGGCAAAGAAGATGATGACTCTGCCAGGGACTTCCTTCTCCTCCAATGAGAAGATGGTGATGTAATCTGACAACAACTTGCTGGGATCTTTCCAGAAGACGTTGGTCGTACGTTTCGACCAACAAGCTTCTGAAGATCCCCTTTCTGATGAGAAGTCGAGTCCTTCGAAGCGGTTCGTAAAATCAAAGAAGACTCGACGCACCTGGGTGCCAAAGGCGGCTGCGACGAGCAGCACGATGGAGGGGACTGCGCTTCAGAACCCACTGATCGACGAAGCCCCAAAGAAGATTTTGGCTATTATGGACACGCCGCCTCACTCAGTTCCCACTTTTTAAAAAATACAGCGAGAAGGACGGCTCCTCTATGGCAGCCTGACGAAGGCACAACACCGGAAGAAGCATACAATGACCCACCTACGGAAGAAGAAAATTGTACAGCCGAGGACTTCTGTCTTTGACAAAATCGCCTACCCATCGAGTAAGGCTTCTAGGACCGTTGAGCAACTCTAGAGGGGGGCGAATAGAGTGAGTACAAGTACAGCAAAAAATAATCACTAATTAAAAATTTAAAAGCAGCTAACGATGGCAGTGAATAAAGAGACAGTAAATAAATTTAGCAAGAGATCAGAATCAAACTCAGTGGACACTACGATATATGCTGGTTTCCCTCTTGGAGGACTAATTTAGTCGTAAGTACTCTTGCCTGCTGTTAATCCACTATTTACAAGCTAATTAAGAACTTGTAATCTTTTTACAACACCGTGCTTGGTGACAAGTGCACGACCGGCTTCACAACACCGTGCTTGGCGACGAGCGCACGATCGGCTCCGAAAACAAAAATGTGTTCTGAACTTGGACAACCTCTTTACAACTCTGACAACCAAAGACTCTAAATCAAATAGATATTTACTGGCTTTGGCTAAGAGATGTATAGGTGGAGTATGAAAGCTTTAGATCAAATGAAAACACTGTTGAAGAGAGAAGAGAAGATGAATTGATGGGTGATTTGAAATAAGAAATTCTCTTCTATTTATAGGTGTTTTCGAGGACCGAACTCGGACAGAGTTCGGGCAGAGTTCGGATGCAAAGATTTTGCAAACGAACGTTGCATGGAGATTTGGAGGCTACACACATTTTAATTTGAACTGACCAAACTCGGTCCGAACTCGGACCGAACTCGGCCAGAGTTCTGTCTAATTTCATACAATACTTAGAAGAATGTTTGGTCCAATTCTGTTTGCTTAGGATATGTATTATTGTTGGTGTAAGGAATTTTGGTGCATATGTAGGCTTTTTGGATAGGTGGACTGTGGATAACCTAAGCCAGTAGTATCCAGTCGATTTTACAATTTGTGTCCTAGACTCGATAAAGATAAAAATACATAATAAATTATAAAATGACTCAGACCGATTCCAATGCATGAATGCTTCGACATGATGATTGATATGCTTGTAAATGTTGTAGTACACTCTTGATATTGATTTCACTTGTCCTGAAATATTTGCAACAGTTTATATATTTTGTGTATTGACTTAAGTCATTGTTGACTTATCAAAATCAGGTGTGACCATTTTAGAAATGGGCCAACAATCTTTTCCATTTTGATAAATGACAAACTCGAGTCTACACCAAAATATATCTAAAATATTTACTTGAAATAAAATAACTAATTTGTTCTGTGAATCTTTTTTTTTAGTGTACTGCTCTTTCTCCCCCTTTGTCACGTTCAAAATGTTTCGGCTCCCCTATAATTTATGAAGCCAACAATGTTCAGCATTTAACAAAGACAAGGCAGAGTAATTTCACAGATAACAAATCCCATAAAAAGTGAACTAAGAGAAGCAGTAATATAACTAAAATTGATATAAGAAAAATCAACTGAAGTGCAACCATGCAAATAGTCATAACATAGAAGTTTATGACTGCATAAAGTCTGATAAAGTCTAACTCAAAGGTTTAGACTGATACATAAAAGTAAAAAATAGATCATCATCTGACAGTATCTCTTAAACTATCACTAGCATCAGTCCCACATCACAACGGTGTGTCATCACCTTCAGGAGCATCCGGTGGAAAGTAGGCCGTAGTAGGATCAAAGTGAGTGAAAGTAGTCTCATCATCGAACCTCGGTCCAGTAAACCCTGGGTGACGAGTCATCTAAATCGGATGAGTGGGATCATGAGATAAGCTCCAGTAGATATCAACAAGGCTGTTCCGTATCACCTGAGCCTGAGTGATGTGGCAGAACTTAGAGTCGATATAGCTCTGATAATGTTTGTACAGAAAGTGCAACAAAATCATTAAAGCGCTGATGACGTTACGCTGAAAGAGCAACGAACTCATCAAATTGTGGATATAAACCTGGGTCAAAACCAGGAGCAGCACCTGGAACAGCAGGGGTGGGAGCCTGAGGATCATCAGCATGAACCAGAGCAGCAGGTTCAGCACCAAGTAGAGGATGTGGATTGGAATAAGTCCTGGATCTACTTAACTCAAAAGCAGTAGAAGAGAAAGGACACTGAGAGAGATCAACTCCAAGACGTCTAAGGATCTTAGCCAAGTACATGGGGTACAGGACGTTGCGCCCATCCTCCTACAGCTAATCATCCAAGCAATGAAAGTCTTAGGGACAGATAAAGTGACACCAAAGTGCAGGTGATACATAGCAGATATCTCAAAAAATATGACCTTATCTGAAGATCCCGCCTTGGAAAGTAAAGCAGAGAACACGAAACGATGTAACTCATAAATTTTTTGATTAAGGTGACGTGAGTACACCCTGTCATTTCTAGGAACATGACGAGGATGACATATGGCGACCTTAAAAGAATTAAGAGTCATGCCCTCAAGAAATTGGACATGATTGACGTCAACTAGGGCTTCACCTACGTCAGGAATGTGAAAAGATTCACTGACATCAGTAGAGTTGAATTCAATTTCTCTACCTCTAATACATGAATAAATACCGTTCTCTATAACTTGTAAGTTACAGTAAAACGTGCGAACAACATTATCATATATATTGTCGGCGGTCTCAAAAAAGTAATGAAGAGATAGATTTCAAAGGTACTGACATACTCAAAAAATAAAGTAAAATTTGCATAACGACCGGGACAAATATCTCTATAACAATAGTTGTCAAACTAGGCACTAGAAAATTCTAGAGATGGGAAAAGTCCAGAATCATAGTCATCGTCGTCGGTAGGATGAGAGGGACTAAAAATACTAACTGGTTTATACTCAGCGGAGGAGGATCTAACATGAGAACCACTCTTGGAAGATGGTTTATTCCTCTTGTGGTACAGTTTGGGTGCCATGAAAATTAAATTGAAAAAGAGTGAATAGCTCAAAGATATTGAGAAGGAAAGGAGAAGACTGCTTCCGAGCTACGAAGATCTGCGACGGAGGAAGGAGGACGACTAGAAATTTTACTTGAGGAGTCTCTCGGTTTGTGAGATGGTGAAAAGAATGAGGTAAAATGAGATATATATAGGCTAGGGCCAGCTGCTGGTATTCTAGAAATTCGCATCGGCTCCATCTGAACTCGGTCCGAACTCGGTCCGAGTTCTGTCCGAGTTCGGCCACTTTTATTACCAATGTCATTAATGCAGTAACTTTAATAAATCCAAGATATAACTATTATACTTCTTTAATTTAGTAATGTCTATTACTTTGGGTTAGCTGTAGGGGTCGGATCCCAGCTAGCGGTAGTCCGAAGACTAGTGCACCGTGTCGCTTCAGACTGTTTACGCCTGTATCACAGAAGGACCCTTTCGGTTTGTACCCAAAATAACTTTCATTAGTAAATTTTAAAGTTTTGAGTTTATAAATTGATTTATTAAGCATACTATACTATGAATCTGAAAAATCAAGTATGCCGAGCTCTCGACGTAGATTGTTAAAGAGGTCTTCAGTTAGTGGTTTTGTGAAAATGTCTGCTAGTTGATGATCTATGTCAACAAATTCTAAGCAGATATCCCCGTGTTGTTGATGATCACGTAAATAGTGATGATGAATCTCTATATGCTTTGTGTGTGAGTGACATACAGGATTCTTAGTCAGATTAATAGTGCTAGTGTTGTCACAATAAATAAGAATCTTAGTTTAGTACAAATTGTAGTCTTCTAAGGTTTGCTTCATCCAAAAAATTTGAGCATAATAATGTCCTGCGGCGACATACTCAGCCTCAGTAGTTGATAGTGCTACAAAATTTTATTTCTTGATAAACCATGAGACTAAGGCTCTTCCTAGGAAATGACACGTACCGCTGGTACTTTTATGGTCTACTTTGCATCCTGTAAAATCTGCATCCGAGTAACCTATCAGGTCAAAGGATTTGGTTTTAGGATACCATAAGCCGACTGTTGAAGTTCTCCTAAGGTATCAGAAGATACGCTTAACGACACATAATTATGATTCCTTAGGATTTGCCTGGTATCGTGCACAAATAAAAACACTGAACATAATATCAGGGCGACTAGCAGTTAAATATAATAAGCTACCAATCGTACCTCGATACTTACGCTGATCGACAGGTTTGCCACTTTCATCAGTGTCAAGCTTTGTTGATGTAGCCGTTGGAGTTTCGATTGGCTTTATATTTTCGATGTCGTACTTTTTCAGCATGTCCTTCATATATTTGGCTTGATTGTTGAATGTTTCCTTTGAGTGTTGTTTGATCTGGAGTCCTAGAAAGAGGTTCAGCTCTCCCATTATACTTATCTCAAATTCACTCTGCATACACTTAGCAAACTCTTGACAAAGCTTTTTATTAGTAGATCCGAATATGATGTCATCAAAATTTATTTGCACAAGAAGAATATCATCATCTGAAGACTTAATAAACAAAGTAGTATCAACTCTTCTTTTTGAAAAATCATTTTCCAGTAAGAAGGCATTAGGTGTTCATACAAAGTACGAGGTGCCTGTTTTAGTCCATAGAGTGCTTTTTTAAGTTTGAAGATGTGATCAGTTTTTTAAAATAAAACCAGGAGGTTGTTTCACAAACACTTCTTTTTTCAAAAATTCGTTAAAAAATACACTTTTTACGTCCATTTGAAATAATTTAAAATTATTAAAACAAGCATATGCACAAAACATACGGATAGCTTCTAGTCTAGCAACAGGAGCATACGTTTCGTCATAATCAATACCTTCTTCTTGATTATAACCTTGTGCCACTAGATGTGCTTTGTTGCGTAGAACTTGTAAATCTTCACTTAATTTATTTCGGAACACCCATTTGGTACCAATTATCGATTGACCAATAGGTTTAGAAACGATTTCCCAAACTTGGTTTGTCTCAAATTGATTAAGTTCCTTTTGCATGACATCAATCCAAAACACATCGTTAAAAGCATCTACTACATTCTTAGGTTCTACTTGTGAAATAAAAGCTACATTTGCTGCTATTTCAGTATTTCTGTAAGAAGAGCGTGTACTTACACCTTTTGATATATTAGCTATAATGAGCATCTCTGGAAGATCTGGCAAGAACTTTAATGATTCAAATCTATGAGTTAGATCTTCCACAGTATTTTTATCTGTTCTGGCTTGTACATTTTTATCATCACTGTCGCAAGTTCTGTGACTATTGAGCTCATAAAAAATAACATTAATGGATTTTTCAATAATCATAGATCTTTTATTAAAAATTATATATCCCTTTCTCTTAGTAGCATATCCGAGAAATATCTCTTCATCTGCTTTAGAGTCAAACTTTCCCAAGTTGTCCTTGGTGTTCAGGATAAAACAGCGACAACCAAAAACTTTAAAATAAGAAATATTTGGAATCCTTCCAAACCAAAGTTAATAAGGTGTTTTCTTCGATATAGGTCGAATTAACACCCTATTTAGAACATGACAGGCTGTACTAACAGCTTCTGCCCAAAAATATTTAGGAAGATTATGCTGATTCAGCATGACTCTAGTCATCTCGCTTAGAGCACGGTTCTTCCGCTCCACAACACCATTCTGTTAAGGAGTTCTAGGACATAAAAATTCGTGGTAATCCACTATCATCACAAAACTTTTTGAAATCAGATTTACGAATTCGCCACCATGATCACTTCGATACGAGTAATCATGAAGCCTTTTTCGTTTTATACCTTTTTACAAAATAACTAAAATTCAAAAATTGCACCACTTTTGTTTGATAAAAAGTAAACCCAAGTAAATGAGAGAAATTATCAACAATAACAAATGCGTAGTGCTTACCGCCAAGACTAGTGACTCTACTATGACCAAATAAATCTATATGTATCAACTACAAAGGTCTAGAAGTACTTACAGCGTTGATAGATTTAAATGTAGACCTATGTGCTTTGTTCTTTTCACAGTCAGCACGTACCATATCTCTCTTGAATGGTATCTCAGGGAGTCCTTTTACCAGCTTCTTAGCGCTTAGTCGTGAGATAGTGTCCATGTTAGCATGTCCTAGCCGTATATGCCATAGCCAGCTTTCATCTAAGTTTGTGACTAGGCATCTTCCTGCATTATTAGTACTCTCTAGAAAGAAAACATAAATATTGTCTTGTCTAATCCCTTCATATACAGGATTACCAGATGACATATCATATATTGTATATTTATTTTTAACAAAATTGATGCCATAACCATTATCTGCCAAGTGACTTATGCTCAGTAGGTTATGTTTCAATTCGGTAACTAGACAAACATCTTTTATTACAGGATAAGAAGATATACCAACAATACCATTCCCAATGATATCACCTCTCAAGTTGTTTTCGAAGGAGATGTATCCTTCTTTCTTCATCAATAGCGTGGCGAACAAAGATGCATCACCAGTCATGTGCCGCGAACATCCGCTATCGAGGATCCACTTGCTTTTAGCATGAGAGGGTTGAGGGTCCACTTACGAATCAAGTAGATGAATCCTTTGGCACCCATTTACTTAAGGGTCCATATTGATTAGTCTTAGGTCTCCAAATCAGTGTGTGATTGTCAACAAGTTTTCTTGCTAAACAATACTATTCTATGTGCCCGTGAGTACCACAGTACGTGCAAGTAAGTTTTAAAAACGTGTTAGTCGATTTTGTGTTGACATGCATATATGGTTTCTTTGAAAACCTATATATGAAAGCATGGTGATATTCATGTTTATTACGTGCTTTCTGTGTTTTAGTCCTTTCAGGTATATGCTTAGCATTAGGACTAAATTTAGGCTATGTCACAGGTATAGCCTATTTGCCTAACTTAATATCTAACTTTTTAGAAACCGTATAAGACTCTTCATATTTAGCGGTCATATCTATGAGTCTTTGTTCCGTGACTAAGTGCTTCTTCTTCTTTATGTCATATAACTCTTGTATCTTGACATAGTCTTTTTCTTTCTTTTCAATTTTGAGGATAGCCTCATGATAGTCTACTTTAAGCTTGGCTATCTCTTCCGTGTTACCGGTAGTAGATGTCCCTTTAATGTCTTTAATGAGAATGGACAGTCTAGCTATTTCGGTTGTACATGCCTTAACCTCTTTTCGAGATTGCTTATACTTGTCAAGCACATTTCCGTGTTCTTAAAGTAGTTCGCTGAAGGCATTTTCTAACTCATCGAAAGTAAAATCATCATATAGAGGATTTGATGATACCTTATTAAAACCCATGAGACAGATATTTGCAGTGTTGTAGGGTCTATCTTTTTCCTCTGATTCTCTAGCATCACTTTCATGCCAGATACTTGTACTTGCATACTTTTGACCAGTTGTTGTTTTTTGGCTTGATCTTGATCTATCGTATGGACTGCTTTTCTTTGGCGTTGGGCAGCCCTTCTTCATATGCCCTGACTTCTTGCATCCAAAGCAGATTGTTTTTTTTTCATTGCTTGCACGAACATCTTTCTTCTTTCTGTTTGATTTTTCAAACTTTAAGAATTTACTAAAATTCTTCACTAGCATGGCTTGTTCATCACCACTGGATGATTCTTCATCAGAATCTTTGCATGTTGATCTTCTGGCTTGAGCTTTGAAGGCAATTGATTTCTCTTTTGGAGTAGCTTCTTCAAACTCTTGCAGATCTAGCTCATGGGTCAAAAGCTTTCCTATAAGAGTTTTCAGAGTCATGGTGGTGAGATCGTTTCCTTCAATGATTGTCGTTGTCTTTGGGTTCCAGTTCTTGGTTAGAGCCCGTAGCACTTTTTTGATCTTCTCGTGATTACTGTAATCCTTACCAAGGGATTGAAAAAGATTAGTAATATCAAAGAAACGAGTGAACATCTGTGTAATTGACTCGCCAGCTTTCATTTTGAAAGATTCATATTCTTGTGTTAGTCTACTGATTTTGGATTTCTTCACTTGGGAAGTACCTTCATGAGTTACCTCAAGAAGTTTCCAAATTTTATGAGACGTTTTACAGGTTAAAACTCGATTGAATTTCGTCTTGTCAATTTTCTAGAATAGTACATTGATGGCACGTGCATCTAGACTAGCCTTCGCTTTTTCTGCCTCTGTATATTTATCATGAGGCTTATCTGTAAGTATGCCATCAACTACTGTAGGTGCCGGTTTCTGATAACCGTTAATAACTATAGACCAAAGATCAAAGTCAAGAGCCTTTAAAAAGAATGTCATTCGTGTTTTCCAGTAAGTATAGTTTGTTCCATCAAATAGAAGGGGTCTATTTGTGGATTTCCCTTGACCGTTGAATATTGATTTTACGGCTGCCATATATACTCACTGAGGTTTGTTATATTAGAATATAACCTGCTCTGATACCAATTGTAGGACCGTTGAGCACCTCTAGATGGGGGGTGAATAGAGTGACTGTGAGTGCAGCGGAAAATAATAACCAATTAAAAATTTAAAAGCAGATAACTATGGCAGTGAATAAAGAGATAATAAATAAATTTAGCAAGAGATCATAGAATCAAACTCAGTGGAGACCACCATATATACTGGTTTCCCTCTTGGAGGACTAATCAAGTCGCAGGTACTCTTGCCTTCTGTTAATCCACTATTCACAAGCTAATTGAAAGCTTGCAGTCATTTTACAACATCGTGCTTGGTGACAAGTGCACGACCGACTTCACAACACCGAGCTTGGTGACGAGCGCACGACCGGCTCCAAAAACAAAACTGTATTCTAAACTTGAACAACCTCTTTACAACTCTGACAACTAAAGACTCTAAATCAAATGGATGTTTATTGGCTTTGGCTAAGAGATGTATATGTGGAGTGTGAAAGCTTTAGATCAAATAAAAATACTATTGAAGAGAGAAGAGAAGATGAATTGATGAGTGATTTGAAAAGATAAATTCTTTTCTATTCATAGATGCTTTTGAGGACCGAACTCGGACAGAGTTTGGGCAGAGTTCGGATGAAAAAATTTTGCAAACGAACGTTGCATGCAGATTTCGAGGCAACAAACATTTGAATTTGAACTGACCGAACTCGGTCACAGTTCTAAGTTCATCCAATATTTAAAAGAATGTTTGGTCCAATTTTGTTTGCATAGGATATGTATTATTGTTGGTATAAGGAATTTTGGTGGATAGGTAGGCTTTTTGGATAGGTGGACTATGGATAACCTAAGCCAGTAGTATCCAGTCAATTTTATAATTTGTTTCCTAGACTCAATAAGGATAAAAATACAGAATAAATTGTAAGATGACTCAGACCGATTTTAATACATGAACGCTTCGACATGATGACTGATATGCTTCCAAATGTTGTAGTACACTCTTGATATTGATTTCACTTGTCTTGAAATATTTGTAGCAGTTTGTATATTTTGTGTATTGACTTAAGTCATTGTTGATTTATCAAAATCAGGTGTGACCATTTTAGAAATGGACCAACAAGGCTATGTTGGTTTCTGAACGTTACACATCTTCTAGGGGTAACATAAAAAAATCCAAGGCAGTACGTGTCTTACAAGGCCAAAGTGCTATGTCAACCACTTGTTGGACTTTGAATACTATGCACCTTCTAGGGGTAGTCAAAAGAAATCCAAGGCAGCACTCGCTTCACACGATCAAAATGCTATGCCGACAGCAGACTAAAGGACCGCATTGACAGTCACGGGCGCAGCCAATGGAAAGTTGTACAAAATTGGTCTGAGTGATTCTATGCCTCGACCGGTAAAACTCCGTTGTTGCTTGAGCATTCATGCACATGATTCAAGCCAGGTGTACCTACCATCGAGATAGACTCGTACGAATAGTATTCCTGTAAGCATGGAAGGAGTCAACCTCGTCAGCGACTCTCCGATTAGGACCTGAGCGTACTTCACGTGCAGGGACTGAAAGGAGGGCAGCTATCTCCATATCCTCACTCCTGTGTGTAGCTTTCCAGTGCACACGAAGGGAGTATAAGGTTGGAGGCTCCAACAACTGCCCGTAAGCACAAAGCGAGGGAGGGATCTGCGATGCAGTACATGTCTAAATCAAGGCACAACTGTACCCAGATTACCATCAACTATTACGGTTACCAAACAGTCGTACCGCCACCAAAGTGGCGGTCCGTCTTACAAAGACTACAGCCGGTGGCATCTGGCAAAAAGAAGAATAAACTCCGTGTTGCTTCATGCAATTCGCCACAAGATTCTCTGTCTCACAAGAAGCTTTCTACGAACCCTCTTATTTCTGCTAATAAGCTAGGGAACCGCCTTGGGGGTAGCAAGACGACAGCGCCCAGTTTGGGTGTTTTCCAAGGCATACATGACAGATCCGGATCCTTGGCACAAGAAGATGACACTGCAACTGGGGGTAGCCAACCCCCCACCGTTTTCGATAATCAGGATTTCCAATCTGATGAAGGACTATATGACACAGATACCTCTGCAGGTGCATGTAGCCAAAAAGTTGGAAATAGTTTACAATGAGTCAGAAGATTATTACTACCTACCAGTTTACTTTCTAGACGACGGGACTCAGCCCTCTGAACCGAAGAGCAAAAGATCTACTGTCCCTTCTACCCACCCGCACATGATGTTCATGTTTATCGTCGATGGTGATGTCAACACGGAAAGCAGCGAAGGCTCTAGTCAGCAGAAACGTATAGAGGTTCTCGAGAAGGGGATAAACACGTTGAACATTACTATGAAGTCCTTAGCTTCTGTTGTCCTGGAGATCAAGAAGAGATTGACCGCCACTATCTCTACTCCTACTCTAGACCCAGCGACTAATGATGGGTCCAATGTGCTTTCCATCGTGAGCTAAGCAGCGCCAGCATCATCTACTCCATGGCTTATAGTGTCGAATGATATGCAGCAGACAATCAAAGAGTTGTATGCTCGTTATGATGCCAAAGAGAAGCGAGCAACACTCCAAAAGATGGGGATTCGGCAGCCATATCCTGCTGTATGAGATAATGTGATCCATCCTCCCAAAAATAATCCACAGACACTCATGTCGTTCGATGTGAAGGAGTCTTCCTGCCGATACTTGGGGTACTTTGCCTCAGTAACGGGGCATCTACCAAGGGATGACACACTCCTTACCAACATATTCGTAGGATCCTTGCCGGGGGTAGCCTACGAATGGTTTTGCAGCCTTCTGGACAACTGTATTTCGTCCTTCGAACACTTAAGAAACCTATTCCTCAATCGATTCTACGAAGGAGGAAGGACATGACGATGTCAACTCTCATGGACATCATTCAGAAGAAGAAAGAGCCGGTGCACGCATACATTGAGCACTTTCGCCAGGCCGCGTTGAGGTTACCTCCTGATATACCTGAACCTATGCTTATGGACTACTACCGTAAGAACATGCTTCCTGCAATCATGTTGTGGCACAGTGCACCATGTGTAGAGTGGATGCCTTTCATCACAAAGGAAATATAGCTCAAAGAAAAGCGCATGATGCATAATTGCTAGGACTGAACTTTTCCTCTCTCGAAGATAAATGGAAGCGCTCAATCGACAGCAAAGATGGAAAATGGAAGCAAGCCATGACCGTCAACATCTCCAAAGGTTCGACATCAGTGAACCCAAAGTCGACCGAAAAGAGAGGTCGAAAGAGACCTACTCTTTCAACTTTGAAGACACACTAGAACTCTTCGATATAGTGGCAAAGAGTGGCAAACTTCGGCTCCCGCCTCCTAAGCGTCCTGATGAAGTGGAAAAGATGGACAATATATGATGCTGCCACTACCACAAATATGTCCACCATTTGACGCGTGATTGTTACGTGTTAAAAAGACAAATCCAACACCTCATCGACGCTAAAGTCATCTCACTCGACTATGAAGAGAAGAATGTTACCGCCAACATGGTCACTCTCCAGTTCGAAAGTTTTTTGAGAACAGAGGCTCAAGATGGCATCGTCCCCATCCCGAGAGACGATGGAAGTAGTCAATTCCACCGGCCCGTGACAACGCCCAAGGCCTCATACCATTTACGATACCGTAAGGCGAAGTAATGTGGATCCTCCCTGATCTTACCCATGACATGATGGTGCCTACAGCACATTCTGTAAAGAAAAGAAGGTCAAGGCATGACGCATGGTTTCTACATCGACAGATGACACTCTGGTTACCACTCGTTCAACTCACCAACGAGAAGAGAACCAAGCTCTAGAAGAGGAAATACCTTCGTCCATTGTGGCCAACAACCCCGATAGATTGAAAGCAGGCCATCTCAAGCTCATGTTGCAGATAAACAGAAGCAGAAGAAGGTTCAGTTTGACAAGCCTCTGAGTAAAGACTCGATAGTAGGGCCAATCAAGCCCTACAAATTTTGACATATTATCGTAGCTGGCCAATACTCCATGTTGACTATCACTCTTCGAGCTTCTCCATCTTTCCAAAGAGACTCGAGACGCTCTAAGCGAAGCTTTACAGAACGTTGACTCCTTCTTCACTTAGGTGCAACCGCCCAAGGAGAACCCTGCTGAATATCTATATTGTCACAATATGGTCGAGGTGATCCCTAACATCACCTTTACTCAGCAGGACATGCTACTGAAGAACAACCGCCACAATCGACTCCTGTACTATACAGGGTACGTTGGTACCATTAAGGTCGATCGCATCTATATCGACCATGGCTCTTTTTTTAGCATCATCCCTCAGAGTTTACTCCATGCTTTGGGGATCTCGATGCATTTGCTGACCGTGTCGAACACTATAATTAGCGGCTTGAATGCTGGAAAGAGTGAATCCCTTGGCAAGATTCGCTTGAAATGCCAAATAGGTGATCTCCAGACTGACGTAACTTGCTACGTCATTGATGCAGACAAAAACTACAACATGCTACTAGGATGACCATGGATTTATAAATACATGATCGTGTCCTCCACTCTCCATCAATGCATAAAGTATATGGCCAGCGACAGGACTGTCAAGATCGAGATCGCTGACATCAATACCTTTCGAGGACTCGAAGCATACTGTACAGATGTTAATCTGTACAAATAAGTCCTATGGGACGACAACACCAATGGTGTCGACGACAAAGCAGAGAGCGTAGTTATTGCTGAGGAATCGTTGAAGGTTCGATTAAAGGATAAACCTCCCAAGTCATCGGCTCTCCTCGTTATCAAGCTCCAACGCAAAGCTCCGGCTAGATCATCCTCGACCATATCAGAGGCTAGCCAGGAGCCTATGCAAATATGGCTCCCCCAGAAGGCTCTAAGGCCAACTCTAAGATCACATGAACCCCCGACCGTAGCCCTCTTGGTAGTCAAGCTAAAGGGGAAATGTCCTCCACCTTCTTCCGTAACAGCCCTGGTGCTCACGGATGAAGAGTGGGGAGACTACGTATATGCCAATATCGAGGCACACTCTTTAGATGATGTAATCCCTTGGGATAAAATTTTGTATTTTATTAATAGGAAGTTGTCTTTGAATTACTCTTATGCGCATTGGAACACTAGATATTTAGATAACGCTCTATATATTCTATAAACACAAGTGACAACCGCCAACATCACAAGCCGATTTGTCCCTTCCCGAGGTGCCTACCTTTTAGTTCCAGTAAGGAAGAAGGAGGAGGAACCCATCATCTTTGGTCGATTGGAGCATCCGCCGTAACTGGCTCCGGCAGAACCAGAACCCGATAACGGCAAGATGCAACTCTACCGTTACACAACTCAAGCCAAAAACCACATCCAAAAAATGGGTTACGACTTGAACAATAACAAAGGATTGAACTAGGCAAAGACAGACTCTTTCCCTTACGACTTCATACCCTGAAGAGAAATTCCTAAAACTACTACCAAAGTACTCGCCGAGGGTTCGGTTACATTACACCCACAACAACATCGGAGAGCTCTAAACAGGATGTCCCAATGCACTAATATTCCATAGACTGCTTAACCTGGGGCTCTGATACCAATATCGGCCAAGCCTTCAAAATGATACTATCTGTTAATATGGTCTCTATAGGTGCCCCAAACGAGGAGGAAGACCAAATCCTTGAATCTTTCGAAGATGAACCCTGGGCTCAATGCCTCGGATCCCAATGGAAATGGCACTTTGAACAGTGTGAACCAGCCACTGCAGATGAAGTCATCCATGTCGAGCTGGGAAATAAGGCTTCGCCTAAGCCCACCTTTATCAGAAAAAGCTTGATGGGAGAAGATAAAGAATCTCTGATACAACTTATCCGAGAATACATTGATGTCCTTGCATGGAGCTACAAAGACATATCGGATTTAGACCCGTAGGTCGCCATGAACCATCTCAACATCCTATCCGATGCTAAGCATGTCAAACAGCAACAACAACATTTTTGCCCCAGCATCATAGATGCTATCCTGATTACCGACATGATGATCGACAATATGGCTTCGAGCTTATGTCGATCATGGATGGTTTCTTAGGCTACAACCAAATCAAGATATTTCCTGAAGTTGAGAAGCATACTTTATTCCAGACTCCAAAAGTGATATACTATTATACAGTGATGCCCTTCGGATTGAAGAATGCGGGGGCAACATACCAGTGGGCAATGAGCACCATATCCACAAATACCTCCAAAAGATGGTATAATGTTATGTTGATGACATTTTCGTCGAAAACAAAGAGAAATCTAGTCACTTGGACGACTTGAGAACAGTATTCGACTTAATGCAGACACATCAACTAAAGGTGAACCCGACCAAGTTATTTCTGGGAGTCTTCATTGGCAAGTTCCTAGCCTTTATTGTCATGGCCCAGGGTATTCGTATTGACCCTGAGAAGACTAAGGCAATCTTGGACATGGCTCCCCTGAAGAAGCACTACGAACTTTGAGGTCTACAAGGACGTCTGGCATATATTAGAAGATTCATAACAAATCTCTCTGGTCGATGTCAACCCTTCACCAAACTAATAAAGAAATGATCTCTTATGTATAGATTGAAGAATTCCAGTGTTCGTTCGACGACATCAAAAAGTACCTTAATAGTCCTCTGTTACTGGTGGCACCAGTCGTGGGAAAGCCTTTTCTGTTGTACATTCGAACCATGGACCATTCTCTCGGTGTTTTGTTAGCCAGAAGAGCAATAAAGGCAACAAACAGGCAATATACTATCTCAGTAGGACCATAATTAGGGCCGAGCATCGGTATAATCCTGTGGAGAAGGAATGTCTTGCTCTCCTTGTAGAAGTATGGAAAATATCAGAATAATGGTCCATGCGGCTCCGGATACGAAGCCCATACGGCTCATATGGGAGCTGTCTTATACAGTTCAAAAGAAGATGCGGCTCCGGATACGAAGCCCATGCGGCTCATATAGGAGCTGTCTTATACAGTTCAAAAGAAGAATCTCAGTCTCATGCGGCTCGAGAGTGTATGCGGTCCAGCAGGAATATGCGGCTCGATCGATGCCACGTATCCCCTCGTGATCCTTCCCTACAGCTGGCCCTTTGAATAGTGGCCTCATTTAATGCTCTGACATAATTTGATGACTGTGGCGGCTCTGGCATAAAGTGTCATAATGGCTCTGCCATAATGACAGACTCTTCGGGAAAAGAAGAAGATCTCTAACCCGATCCGTCAGAAATCCTAGGTTGCCACATGGCAAATCTCATGCGGCTTAAATAGAGAACAGCTTTATGCGGCTCACTGAGAAGTCGCCCTATATGATTAGCAGAAATCAGCCATATGTGGCCCACTGAGAGCTCAGCCCCTGCGGCTCAATACAATGCTAGCTCATGCGGCTCACAAAGACTATGCATATGCGGCTCATTGAGAATTCGTTCCCTGCAGCTCGATGAGGCATTGTCCTATGCGGCTCACGAAGAGTATCTCCCTGCGGTTCAAGTGTTGCCCATCCTATACGGCTCTGGCAGGACCCACAATTAAAATACGTGGCATCGGATCAATCGAGGATTTAACCGAATCTCAACAAATATATTTGACATCATCATCATAATTACTGAGATCAAGGCATATCATTTATCATCAAGCCAATGGGACACGTAGCGAGCAATCGGACATTGGTATAATCAATCATGAAGATTTAAAGCAGTTAACATTAATTGCTCACAAGATTCGGTGCTATCTGCATTAATGGCCTAGATTCATTATAATCAGGATCAAGGGTTCAGATAGATTGAAGGAGCGCCGATATTCCAAACAAATGATCATTAGCAAACCCTAATGATCACCCCCCTCTCTTATAAATAGCCAGCATCATTTCTTTGCACAAGACCACCCCCCTCCCCGGCAACTAGAGAATAAAAAAAAAGAGACAAATATATAGAGAGAGCTCCCCCTTTTTGATAATCACAGAGAGAGAGAAGCCAGGAGAGCAACACGAGGAGAGCAAGAAGAGCATTTCTTCGTCCACGCCAAGCAGATCTTCTCCGAGCCAAGACTGCATACCGATCGTCCATGGAGTAAGGCAGAGCGGCCGCCGCTTTCCCGAGCCTCTATCGTCACCCCCCAGAATCTAAAATAAATAATTGTACTTAGACTGTTGTACCTAGGTTTTCGTCCCTAGGCTTTCTTTGTACAAGCGAGTTTGTATTGTGAGTCTAAGTTCAGTCCTCCCATAAAACTGTTCTGTACTTTTATAATCAATGACAAACACGATGGCGACTCTGCTGGGGACAAACTTCTCCACGGCTGAGGAGTTGGTGACGCAATCGGATGCAGCCAAACTTGGCTCCACACAACAGAAGATGGTCGTCCGCTTCGACCAACGGGCGTTCGAAGAGATGCTCTCTGAAGGCAGCGCTGGCCCGATCTAGAAGCGCACCCGCACCACGAAGGCTCGCAAAGAGTGGAGGCCAAAATCATTTGCTCCTCCTCAAGTCTTCGATGGGATACCCTCTGTTGCTCAAGACGGCGAGAAGGACTCTCCTGCGGCCCCACTTCAGACCGTAGACAACTCTGCTGTCCCCAAGTCCGGCAGAAGAAAATACTATGATGCTGGACTTGCAGGGGCAAAGAGGAACTCTATGCGATCCGAGCCACAGAAGGGTATTAGCCGCAGGAAGAAAGCCCATGCGGCTACATCCGCCAACCGCGTGAAAAAAACTCATACGGCCACATCTGTCAGCCGCATAACTTATGCGGCTACAGTTGCCAACCGCATGGATAAAACTCATACGGCTATTAGAGTCAATCGTTTGCAGAAAACCCATGCGGCCACAGATGCCAACCGCATGCAGCCAGCCTGCACGGTCGTGACTCCTAGCCGCATAAGAACTCAGCCGACGACAGAAGACAACCGCATGCAGACAGCCTGCACGATTTCCAATCCCAGCTGTATAGCATCCGCTCCATGCTCCTCTCGATCAGTTTTCGACCGTCTCTCGTACGGTCCGAACCCTGATGATTCTCCAGACTCTGTGGTATTCAACTTGGACTCTTCTTATTATGCACCCACAGGTGCTAAGAAGAAGAAGTCCAGGGCAGCACGGGCTCATCAAGCCCAGACAGCTGCCCCAACCTCTGACTATCGGGGCGTCCCGCTGATTATCACGCGGGCCTCTGATGGGAAGTTGTATAGAACCGCTCAAGTCCAGTCCCCAGTGGCAAACGGACAAAGTGGTTCCTCTTACCTGCGTGAGGCTGTCCTCCACAAACGCAAGGAAAGAGAAGGGGCCTCGGCGTGCAAAGAGTCCTCACATGGACGTCACTGCACCCAGATCATCGTCAACTGCTGCTACAACAATACGGCAGTGACGGAAGACCGGCCGTCCGTCTTCCAAAGATTATAGCATCCGAGCTCGGGGGACGAAGCACCTCCTATTGCCTCCTGCAATTCCGCACAAAAAGTCCCCGCCGAGGGGAAAGGGAAGAAGACAAGCATCTCCAGCCCAAAAATATCAACCACTACAGCTAAGAGATTGTCGGCTAAACGGTTGCCCTCCACTGGAGTATACCAACACACCCGTTCGAAGACAAAATCTGCTACAATAGGAGATTCATCGTCCACACCGCTGAGGGTCGAGGGAGCTGGGGGTAGCACTCCTTCGAACATCCACAATAATTCGATGTTTCAAGGAGACGAGCCCGGAGAAACAACTCTCCCATCAGGTGCAACAGATGCTGATGCCCCCGAGGACATCCGTGACTCTCAAGATGAAGCAAACTTCGAAGCTGGGGGTACTGTTCTTTCTGAGTCCGAACCCGAAGAGAATATTCCCACCTACCCCGATGATTTCTCGATGCATGGGTACGACTCGGAGGGCGCACCCTCCACCGTCCCTTCCGTCCCTCCTCACGTAAGGACGGTATTCATGACAGACAACAATCAAGGTGGCTCCAGTGATCGCCAACGCATCGACACTTTGGAGGCCATACTGCACGCCTTGGTCAAGTCTGTAGACGAGATCAAAGCGGCGCTTCCTACTCTGCAGGAAGTGACACCGGGCCAGACAAGTGCGGGTCCCACAATCAACGTAGATTCAAATTCGGCGGCACCGAACCCGGGCAATAATCCTCCTGAAGTAACGGCTCCGACTGCGACAGATGAGACCCGAGAAGTAAGGAGAGAAGTTCAAGAGCTCCGAGCCATGTTCCATGCCCGAAAAAACTCTCAAGACTTCAGAATACGGCAACCATATCCTGCTGAATGGAGGGATGTTCCATTCCCACCAAGATATAAGCCGTTCAATATCAACCCATATGATGGCAAGACCTCAGCAAGTCGGTATATCACTTACTTCGAGGTCACCACCGACCATCTGCCCCATGATGACGCTATCCTCACGCGGTTATTCATCGGGGCATTGGAAGGAGTCGCCTTCGACTGGTACCGCAACCTGCCGGACAATTGCATCCACTCCTTCGCTGGCTTCAAACGCTTGTTCTTGGAGAGGTTCTACGAAGTAGGGCAGGACGTCACAATGACTACCCTCATGGACGTCATCCAAGGAGAGAAAGAGCTGACGAGGAATTACATTGAGCGGTTTCGTCAAACTGTAATGAAGTTACCATCTGGCAATCCGGATTCTTCCCTGATTGAAATTTGCCAAAAGAGACTACTCCCAACAATTAGTCTCTGGATGGGCGAAAGTCAATTCAAGGACTGGAAGGCTTTTATTATCAGTGCTACAAGTGCCGAAGAACGATTGAAGAAGGCCCGCCAGCTGGGGTTGCATATCTCAGAGGAAGAGAACAAGGGCAAGCGTCCCAGCACCAACACCGACAATGGGGGTAGCCCCTCCAACAATCGGAACAACAGAGGCAAGCAGGCTATGGTGGCCGACACGGCCCAGAAGCCCGAGTCACAACCAACAGACAAACAATAGCCTCAAATCACTTACTATTTTGAAGACGGCCACGTCAAGCCTATCTTGGACATGCTCATACAAGGAGATAGAATTCAGCTCCCTCCACCAAGACGGGAGCCTCGGCCGGCTGACTTGGAGAACCCAAAATTCTGCCATTACCACCGTTATGTCCACCATGCTACACACGACTGCTACCAACTGAAATGGTACATCCAAAACCTCATCGATTCGAACGCTCTAGCCATCGATTTCGAGGAGGTAACCGTAGCAGCCAACATGGTATCCGTACAATTCGGCAGCTTCCCGCTAACAGAGACTCAAGACGGTGTTATACCCATTCCTCTGGCAACGATAGAAATTGCTAATCTTCCGCTTGTTCGAGATCAAGCTGCCGATCTTGTACCTCTCACTACATCGCGAGGAGAAATTATGTGGGTCCATCCGAACTTGGTCCACGAGGTGACTCAGCCCACAACACCTCCCATTCACAAGAAGAGAAGCAAAAAAGTCAGATCCTGCCGCACCGTCTCGGCAGATGAAGAAGAAGTCACGACCGTTGTTACTCGATCTGGAGCACAATCTCAGCCCGTGGCTGAGAACTCGACTGATGATCATCCGCCCACTTCTACCGATGCTCTGGGACCGGCTCAGCCTTCGACGACCGACAAGCCTAGGCCGAAGGAGACTCGCTTCGACAAATCCCTCCGAAAGGAGACACCTCAAGGGCTGAAGAGGCCCTATAACTTCGACATCTTGGCACAATTGGCCAATACACCGGCCAAATTGTCCTTATATGAACTCCTGAGGCTCTCAAAGGATGTCCGCACAGCTTTGAGTGATGCACTCCAAAACGCCGATGCGTACTTGGCTCAGGTCAACCTCACGGGAGATAATCAACCTGCAGATCTCCAAGATAGTGCGTGTACGGAAGCGATGCCCAATATCGTCTTCTCTCCGCAGGATATGCTCATCAAAACTAACCTGCACGATCGCCCGTTATACTACACTGGATACATTGGCAACGTAAAGGTGGATCGAATGCATATTGACCCTGGGTCTTCCATAAGCATCATTCCGAAGGGTCTACTACATCATCTTCGCATTCCGATGCATCGCCTGACGCCTACGAGCACCGCCATTAGCGGTTTCAATTCGGGCAGGAGCAACCCAATCGGGAAGATCCGTCTGAAATGCCAGATTGGCGATCTCCAATCAGAAGTCACCTGCTACGTCATAGACGCGGACACTTCTTACAACATCCTTTTGGGGCGGCCTTGGATACACGATTACATGATCGTGCCTTCCACGCTACACCAATGCTTCAAATATGTTGATAAGCATGGCTTCGTGAGGACAGAATTTGTCGATATCGATCCCTTCAAGGGGGTCGAATCTTATTACTCCGACTCCTGTCTGTACAAAAAATCAAAGAAGCACCTGGTCGAAGAAGATGTGCAAGCTCATACCAAGACGGCCACAGGATCAGAAGAACCTCTAACGATCCACCTCCAGGCGCACAAATCAGGCAATTTCGCACCCCTCACGGCCACTCTGCGTAAGGACGCAATCAGCCTCTCGGCACAGGAAGAGCAGTTGAGAATCCGGCTGCCAAGGTCCGGCCAGGTGCCGAGACCCACAACAGGGCCACTTACCATCAGACTGCCAAGAGTCGTTCAACCCCAAACGGAGAAACTAAATCCCTCCGATAGGCCACTGACAATACGCCTTCCCAAGAAAAGTCATCATCCCGATACAAGGTCTGACACTTCTAGCGAACCAGCCACCCCTCGCTCCACATCGAGTGCCAGACTGGGGGTTGCTAGTCTACCGATAACCCCACGCTCTTCTCCGTCAGTTGAACCTCTGAAGATCAAGCTGACTAGGACGTCCTCTCAGTCTTCACTTACACAGGGGGTAGCCGAGGAGGAGCCGAAACTAGCCAAGTATGTGGCTACTCACACTAATGTCCCCTCCGCCGATGATGTAATTCTCCTAGAAAAGATACCTTACTTCATCAATAAAGGGTTATCTTTGAACTACACCGAGCTCAACAAGCTATGTACAATGTATGCTATGGACCACGGTATAGGCACTCACCTACACACACAGGTGACAAATGTATACACTGCGATCCAGCTTACTCCAGCAGAAGACGCCTACCGAATATACGAGGGAGGGGACCATCCAATTATCTTCGGCCGGAAAGACGATCCGTACCCCTTCATCATAAAGGAAGCCGATCTTGGGTCAGATGCCGGGAGACTGCCTCTGTATCTTTATAGCCCCCAGTCCAAATATCTCATACAAAAGCAGGGATATGAACTGGAGACTACACCAGGTTTAAATTACGGCACAGGACGTCGACTACCTTTGAAGCCCCCAGTACCGACCGGCAAGCCACGGGACTACTATAGCAAAACTCGATGTGGACTAGGGTATGTAACTCCCACGACGACCCCCGAGAGTTCAGATGAAGAGTGTGACTGGCAGTCACATTCAACCGGGTTACCAACTTCCGACTCGGATACCAGCATCGGAGACATATTCAGACAAGTCCTGTCAGTCAATATGGCATTTGCTGACGCTTACGAAGAAGACGAAGACATTCCTGAAATCCCCGAACTAGAGCCGTAGGCACAACAGCTGGATGTGCAATGGGAAAAACGGTTCGAGCAGAGAGAACCTCCTACCGAAGATGAAGTTATGCAGGTCGACCTCGGCAGCGAGTCCTCTCCAAAGCCAATCTTTGTCAGTAAGAGTTTAACAGACGAAGAGCGAGAATCGCTACTGGAACTTATCAAAGAATATATTGATGTGTTCGCCTGGAGTTATGAGGACATGTCGGGTTTAGATCCCGACATTGCTCTTCATAAGCTCAACATACGTCCAGATACAAAACCAGTCAAGCAGCAACAACGACGCTTTCGCCCAGGCGTCATAGATGCGATCGAAGCCGAAGTCAACAAACTAATAGCCAGCGGCTTCATCCATGAGGAGCAACACCCTGACTGGGTCGCCAACATAGTTTCGATCCTTAAGAAGAATGGGAAGATCCGAATCTGCATCGACTTTCGTAATCTAAATGAGGCATGTCCGAAAGACGAATTTCCCCTCTCCATCACAGACATCATGGTCGACAACACATGCGGCTTTGAACGTATGTCATTCATGGATGGATTCTCGAGGTACAATCAAATCAAGATGTCTCCCGACGACGAAAAGCACACATCATTCCGAACGCCGATTGGCACATACTGCTACACAGTCATGCCATTCGGTCTAAAGAATGCTGGCGCTACATATCAGCGAGCCATGAGTATCATTTTCAGAGAACATTTACGCAAGACAGTGGAATGCTATGTTGACGACATCGCCGTCAAGAGTCGCCGTAAGGAAGATCATCTTCAGGACCTGAGGACGGTATTCGACCTAATGCGAGCCCACAATCTGAAGATGAACCCTACGAAATCATTCTTGGGCGTATCCTGCGGGAAGTTCTTGGGCTTCATCATCACTGCACAGGGTATCCATGTAGACCCCGAGAAAACAAAGGCGATCATGGAGATGGCTCCCCCGAAAAATCTCTGCGAACTTAGAGGCCTCCAAGGAAGGCTAGCTTACATCAGGAGGTTCATTTCTAACCTCTCCGGGCGATGCCGACCATTCACACACCTCATGAAAAAAGGAGTCTCATTCGTATGGGACGAGGAATGCCAGCATGCTTTCGACAGTATCAAGGAATACTTATCAAATCGTCCAGTTTTGGTGGCCCCGGTCCCTGGAAAACCATTCTTGCTCTACGTACGAGCAATAGAACACTCCTTTGGCGCCCTGCTGGCACAAAGCAACGACGCAGGCCACGAGCAGGCCATATATTACCTCAGCCGAATGATGATTGGGCCAGAACACCGATACACCGCTGTGGAGAAGGAATGCCTCGCCCTGGTGTTCGCCATTCAAAAGACGCGGCACTACGTCACAGGGCAAACCATACATGTAATCTCCCGAGTCAACCCTCTCAGAGTCCTCATGACTAAACCAGGGGCACTCAGCTCTCGTCTCGCTACATGGGCAATATTGCTGTCCCCATATCATATGATCTTCGTCCCGCAGAAGGCTGTCAAGGGTCAAGCCCTGGCAGACTTCTTGGCAGCCCACCCAGGATCGGAGTCATCCAGAATCTATGAAGAGATCCCAGATGAGGTCGCCAATTCGAATACAGCTACCCACGATAACATATGGCGGATGTTCTTCGATGGCGCTTCAAGAACCGGACCCAAGGGAAATATCGTCGTTGGGGTCGGAGTGGTATTGATCTCTCCTACCGGGCTGGTGATCAATCGCGCCTACTCCCTCACAGAAACCTGTTCTAATAATGTGGCCGAGTATAACGCTCTGGTCATTGGTCTCCAACTGGCAAGAGAGCTGGAGGAGAATACCTTGAAGCGTACGGCGACTCCCAACTAATCGTCAATCAGATCCGGGGCTCATACGAGGTCCGCCATGAAGACATGATCCCCTACCATCAAATTACGATCAACATTATCTCATCGTTCGAGGGGTTCTTCATCGAACACATTCCCAGACTCCAAAATATTGAAGCCGATGCTCTAGCAGGCCTTGCCGCTTCTTTAGCAGTGCCAAACCAGGCTCATCATTCGATTGACGTGATAGGCCACGAACTGGTCTGCCCCAAGAACAATGTTCAATTCGTGGCAAGTTATTCCACCCAGACGGTCGACAAAGCACCAGACTGGAGACAGCCATTCATCGACTTCATCGTCTACAACATCCTTCCTGAGAACCCAAAGGAAGCTACTTCTGTCAGACGGCGTTCTCTCAGATTCTTCTACGATACAGAGACGAAGATGCTGTATCGCCGCTCCTATGACGGATTATTACTCCGGTGCCTGTCGAACGCAGAAGCCAAAGAAGCCGTACGAGAAGCTCATGACGGTGTCTGTGGGGCCCATCAGCCCGGCCCAAAACTACAAGATCGCCTTCGCCGAATGGGCTACTACTGGCCCACAATGGTGGCAGATGTGATAGACTATGCCAGAAAATACAAAGCTTGCCAAGTCCATGCAGACTTCATTCACCAACCATCGGAGTTTCTACATCCGACAGTGGCATCCTGGCCATTCGAAGCATGGAGAATGGATATCATTGGCCCAATCACCCCACCTTCCTCCCGAAGATATCGCTTCATACTTGCTATCACTGATTACTTCTCCAAATGGGCGGAAGCTGTCCCACTCGCAGAAGTTAAGACTTCAAACGTGATCAGCTTCCTTAAGCATCACGTCATCTACCGCTTTGGATTACCCCGAAGGATCATCCATGACAATGGTTCGCAGTTTGTAAGCCAAGCATTCTATCGGTTCTACGATAAGCACCGCATTCAGAATGTCGCTTCGATACCGTACAACCCGACAGCAAACGGGTTAGCAGAGGCATTCAATAAAACGATCATCAAACTCCTCAAGAAGTTTGTCTCCTCTAACAAACGTGACAGGAACGAAAAGCTCGGCGAATGCTTATGGGCTTATCGTACCACTGTTCGAACAGCCACCGGGAATACACCATTTTCCCTGGTATACGGGAGTGAGGCAGTCCTCCCATTGGAGACTCAAATCCTCTCACTCTGCATCGCCCTCACCTATCAATTGACAACGGATGATAACTACCGACGTCGACTACAAGAGTTGGAGGCCTTAGATGAAAAATGCCTCCTAGCTCAGCAAAGGACCGAGCTATACCAAGCACGCATCTCAGGAGCCTTCAACAAAAAGGTTAAAATCAGAACATTCCAAGTGGGCAATCTTGTGCTGGCAGTCCGCAGGCCAATGGTCATGACTCACAAGACCGCCGGCAAGTTCTAGCCAAAATGGGAAGGTCCATTTGTCATCGAGGCCGTGTTCTCCAACGGTGCTTACCGCCTCGCCAAGCAGAACGGAGACTTGCTCATGTTGCCCGTCAACGGCAAGTTCCTGAAGAAATACTATGTTTAAACATCATTCTCCAGATTATCGAGTCATGTACCCCTTTAGTACCACTGAACTCTCATCCACCCTATTTCAGGTTATCGAGCCATGCACCCGCTGGTGCCGCTGAACTCTCACTCCCTCAATATTCTAAATTACCAAGTTATGTACCGGCTGGTGCCTCTGAACTTATATTCCGGTCACTCTTGCAGATAGTAAGTCACGTATGATTATACCTCTGAACTTTCTTCCTGGAAGAGATCCTCCCTCATGATCCACTACCCGCACTCCCAGTGCACAAAAAGGGTAGTCGATCCACCAATTTTCGAAACGACCATGTCCTCATTACCTCTGAGTCGTCTTCATTTCCACCAAAAACAAACCGCCTCCACGCATAGAACTTCCACGTTCTCCTACCTCTGAGTCGTTCTATGTACCCACTCTTCATTGAGCCCACTCCTGCCATGTCCTTATTACCTCTGAATGGGAAGGCTCCGTCGAAGAAATCGTTATATTTGCCATGTCCACATTACCTCTGAGCAAGTATGTCGGTCCTCTTTCAACCTATTATCTGTACCCACAACCGGAGTACGGCAAGGATAGTAGGTCCACAAATGTCCTCTGTTGACCACAAATGTCCTCTGTTGACCACAAATATCTGCTATTTACTACAAATAGCTTCCGTGAAGTCTCCCCTGCCATGTTCTCATTACCTCTGAGCAGGAAGATTTCACGGTAAAACCTTCACGTTTGTCATGTCATCATAACCTCTGAGCAAATGTGATTGGTTTCCTTTCATCCCATTATCCGTATCCTGAACCAGGGTACGCCAAGGATAATAGGTCCACAAATATCCCTTGCTAAGCTTTTTAGCATAAATCCACCATCTTACCATGCCCCGGGAGCCCAGCTGCTCTACGGCATTCCTTCCCCCAACACCAAGAACACCCATGACCACTTTGCCATGGCTGCTCCAAACATCCAAACTTGTTATCCGTACCTAAAGCCAAGGTACACCTAGGGTAACAGGTCCACAAATAATCCCCCAGCCAGTCCGGTTCCATAAACACCGTAAGTACAAGAAAGAAAAGATGAGTTGAAACATGCTCATTTATTCAAAAATCAAAGGGCTACATCAGCGGGGATCACACCCCTTACAAAAATTAAAAGAGAAAAAAAAGGGAGAAGAAGAAGAAGACAGAGGACGGATCACTGCTCTGGAGCACATAACACCGTGAGACGGTCCTTTATCAAGACAACCGACCGTTCAAGCCTCTGTTTGGCTCGACGCTCCGCCTCCTGGTTCAGCACCGCCGCATCCTCCAGATGAGCATGGGCTTGCCAGTTGTCCTCAAACTTCTTGAAGGCTCGCTCCAGGTTGACAGAAGATCGGGAAACCCTCTCGGCCTCCCGAGCGATCGACTCCTGTTCTGCATGAGCAGCCTCCCGCTCTGACTCTAAGAAGGCCAACTCCTTCAGGAGTGTGAGAATCCACTCCTTCGTGTCAGCTATTCCACGAGAGGCAGATTCTTTCCGGGCCCTACAAGCCTGACTCCGACGACCCAGTCGGTCATAGGAGACGGAGAACTTGTCAAGGTCCCCCTGCACAGCCGACCCGGCATTTTCTCGAGCGAGCTTGATCCTGTCCCAAGCAGCAACTAGGAAGCCCCGCTCCCGTTCAATCGTAGCAGGCAAGCCAGCCTGCCGTACTGCCAGCAGTTGGGTCACAAGCTGGTCAGCCTCTGTCAACTTAGGTTCCAGGAGCGCGGCTAACCCCACCCCGTCATGAAGACCCTTCAGAGTGTCAATTTGACCCCGAGCGCCCCGCAGAGACAGAGAAAAAGGGATCCCCCGTTCTACGGCATCGTTTACATCCCTTCCTAAGTGACGATAGAAGCTGTCAACCATATCCTGTGTCACCTCGTTCAGAGCCTCCGAGGAAGCCGGTGTCAACGGGAGTGTGGCTGGCAGCGCGGAAGAAGACGTGACAGAATCTGCCGCTCCTGCCACAAGAGAAACCAACTCTGTACGGAAGGACGCTTGAACATCGGCTAATTCCTTTTCAGCGGCCCGCAGAATTTGGATGCTCGGCAGGGTCGAGAAGTCAATTTTCGGAGCCGTATAAGCAGCCGAAGACGAGGCCGGGGCCAGCACCAACTCCATCCCCATCTGCCCAGAGCTGGCTGGATGTCCCTCAACATGCGATGACGAAGGAGAGGAAACGCTCCTTTCGCCCAGATCACGGCAGACCGGGCCTTCCCCGAGAACATCCGCGACGGGAGGTAAAGGGTCAGGACCTGCAGGGCCAAGGCAACCATGAATCGACTTGACCCGAAGGATATGTTGATAGAGCAAATAAGCCCCCTCGGTGGTCAATATGTGGCTCAGCTTACCAGTAGAGGAGTGTGGAGGCTGGGGTTCGCCTACAGCCATCACAACCTCTTCACCAACAGCCTCCGAGTCAGGAATAATAGACTCATCCGCCCTTGCATCCTCGGGAGGAGATGCACCGAGAGTGGCGTCATCTTGCTGAAGTTCAGCAATCTCAGAGACGGGCCCAAAAAAACTTTCGTCACCCCGGGCTGGGGCCTCAGCGGCTTGGGAATCCTCGGCCGCCGCTGAGAGAGCCCCCGCAGAGAGAACCGCGGCACACATGTCGCTAATCAAAGCAGCAAGGGCCGGATTAACTACTGGGGCAGTAGATGGTTCGGGAGAGCCTGGTTCGTCAGACGCCTACAAAGAAAAATGATCAACTCATATCCCCGAGAGGGAAGAAAACTACAACAAAGAGATAACTTCGACTTAGTCTTACCTCCAGAGCAGCATCGGTACCTTTACCTCTCTCGGTAATAAGTAATCCACGAGACTTAATGGCAGCTCTCTTCACGAAAAAGGTCGCTCTGCTGTCAGAAGACTCGCGCCTGACTCGTTTACGTGAGGAACCAGACACAGCTGGAGGCTGTTCTTCCCTCACTACTTCCTCTTGTGTAGAAGACAACGGGTCTTCCGCCGATTCATCGGGGGTGGGAAGCAGTTGATCCGCTACTTCTTCACCCCCACCAGAAAGGGAGTCTTCGCTATCATCCTCCTCCTCAGCCGACTCGGAAGGTTCTGATTTAGGAAGAGGAATCTGGAGCGCCAGTTGCTTTCTAGCCTTAGCCCCCTTGGGCTTCTCCTCTAAACCAGTACCTACGATGAAACTGGTACTCGGATCAAAGTTAGCAGGAGGCTTGTTCGCCATAACGTGATACAAAGCAGCCACGTATAAAATTTCCCTTGGCGCCTTAGCATCGGTAACCGAGAAGCTAGTCCGAGTATGATAAGCATCATAATAATTCCACGCTCGGACGCCGTCAAGAATGCTGCCTTCAAAACCCAAACAAGGGTTGGGACAATCAAGGAACAACTGGCTATAGCCAAATTGGCGGGAAAACCTACTAGGTAGGTAAGGCTCCAAGTACACATTATCCCGATTGCGATAAACCAGATGCGCGGGGCGGATATTGCCCAACCAAGCAAGCATATCCGGAGACAGAAAATGAGAAGGTCCAGTACCATCAAGGTGTACCTTTCTCACTTCCTCATCAGAAAAAGGAGGAACAGACACAAAGAGGTCACACCCATCCACTCTCGCCAGCGCCCTCCGACAAGTTGGCATAGTGTTGTATTCCCAAGACCGGTGATGGCACTTAAAGAGGAAAGCATCTTCGGCTGTAGCGTCTTCCACTATCCCAGGCCCCAGCAAAGACTTGTAGTGCATCGCCAACCACCCCATCAGGTAGTGGAAGGGCAGTTCTACGCGCTCAAAATCCAAAGTCTTCTTGCGAGCAATAACCTTGGACGAGAATGTTCGCAGACCATGGTGTATGCTGCACACCATAGCAGGAAGGAGGGCCAGCCTAACTCCGAATACTAGTTTAACGGCAGGGAGGATGAAATGACGACCAATCCTTTCGATAGAACCCGCTCCTCCCGAGACTACGCAGTTCCGTAGCCATATCATTAAAAATCCAGCCAGAAGTGCCTTCTCCGATATCTGTATGGTCCCGTAGTGAAAATAACTAAGAGAGTCAGCTTGACTCCCGAATATATCGCTCTTGGAGCGCGACTTCTTGACACTTAACATCAGATCCCTTACCTCTACATACGTTCGAGGGGCTCGGGGAGTAACTTCGCCAGAAGGATCAACCCTAAAAAGATAATTAATCCAGGATGTGGTATGGGGAGCGGTCCCCTCGGAGCTATCCGTCGTTTTTATAGCCATCTGATGACAAGCACTATGGTGGCATAACAACTCCCGATACACCGCAACAGAACCCGGGAGTTGCCTGTCCAAGGCCTCGAACTCCTCATTCGACGGGGTATACACCTCGAAAGGCTCATTCCCCCATAGAAGTTTAGAGACAGTATACATCTCGTGAAGAGCAAGCCCCAGCTCCCCTACTGGTGCAAAGAACGTCCCCGTTCGCCGGCTATACATCTCCAAGAGCGCTACGAACAGTGGTTTATTAATGGGAAGCCCGTGACAAGTGCCCCGAATGGCATGGTAAAGCCCCACCTCCCGCAAGAATGTTCCATAGGTCTGCAAAACCCAAGTAGTCAACTGGGCCCACGTAGAGGTGGGGTTTATCCAGTTCGGCAGTGCCAGCCTACCAACAGGATAAGACTTCTTGCAAACAAACCGATTCAGGAAAGTATCAGCTTGAGTAAGTGTGAAGTTGGGACCGTATACATTCATGAAAGAGCCCGGGGCCAGACCCATCATATACCGGAGGACGGAATCCTTACCCGCATACGCTGACCGCATATTCGGATTATAATGGATGTTGCCCATCAACATCCCTGATTGAGTGGGAGTTAAGTTACACACCATCTTCCTGTCCAGCAACACCATATTGAACCATGACAAAGGATAATGACGTTCCATGAGAGGAATATGGATTGCCACCCCATCTAAAGAAAAATCCCAGCTCTCGGAAATCTCTAAAACTCGGGGATTCTTGATGATTAAAGCATCACCAAAAAGGAACAAAGGCTTCAGGAATTTTCTATCCAGCTTCCCAGTATTCATCATGGAACGGAGGTAATGGAGGGTCTGATCCTCAATGGCCTTCAACCTCTCCGAAGGCTCATCAGTAGGGAACTGATTCAATATATGCCTAATTAAGTCGTCAAGATGCACGCCCAGGGCGAATTGATTCGAACCCACTATAAGCTCCCCAGCAGGATTTACGGGCAGATTTACTGGAGAAAGACGAAAGAAACGAGGTTAGAAGATAGTCAAAAAATAGAAACATTGGAAAGATCATCTGAGTCTATGCGGCTCGGGTCGTCACAGCCTCATGCGGCTCAGCATTAGATACGTCCATACGGTTCGGTGCTTCATAGCCTCATGCGGCTCCGAGTTAGCCGAGTCAACTCAAATTCAGACGAGCTTATAGATCCACGCGGTTCAGGTTAAGCACGCCTACGAAGCCAGACTCATGCGAGCGGATGCGGATGCAAGCGAGCGAGTTTATGCGGTTCAAAAAGTGAGCAATGCTTATGCGGCCCAAATTGAAAACATATATGCGGCTCAGATCGAGTATAACAAGCGCATGCGGCCCCATGGGGCGAAAGGCTTATACGGTTACATCGATAAGCCCCGTACATGCGGCTTGTGCATAAAGTATGCAGCAGAGCCATGGCAACGGTTAGGGTTTTCAGACGACCCTTACCAGCGATAGGCGGGTGAACGTCCGGATGGATAGAACGCACAGCAGCCGGCGGAGGAGTGACTACGTTCGTCGCTGCAGTCGTCGTAGAAGCAACCGCCTTACCCTTCGTGGCTTTCGACGCAGCAGCCTTCTTAGGAGCCATTGTCGATTGTTGAAGGAAGAAGACGAAGAGCAAAGACGACAACAGGTAATTCGAGCAAAGAGAGAAGGTAAAGAAATCCCCAAGAGACTAAAAGATTCCTATTTATAGGCGAAAGAGACCCATAAAAAATAAATAGACGTCTCGGATTACGCGCCGCCTCAAAAGATAAAGGCAAAACGCTTCGGTCAAGGCAAAACTGACCCTTGGGATCCTCCCCCAAAAAAGACAGCATTAAATCAAAACGAATCAAGAGCATTTAATGAAGATTTGCATACGTAGTCAGGACACATGGCAAAGAGCCTATGCGGACAGATGAATCTATGCGGCTGGGACACTTATGCGGCATGAACGGGACCATGCTTCTTATTCAAAGTGTTTCAATTTTACAAATTGAAAACTTTGAAGGGGGTCCTGTAGAAGCATGGAAAATATCAGAATAATGGTCCATGCGGCTCCGGATACGAAGCCCATGCGGCTCATATGGGAGCTGTCTTATACAGTTCAAAAGAAGATACGGCTACGGATACGAAGCCCATGCGGCTCATATGGGAGCTGTCTTATACAGTTCAAAAGAAGACTCTCAGTCTCATGCGGCTCGAGAGTGTATGCGGTCCAGCAGGAATATGCGGCTCGATCGATGTCACGTGTCCCCTTGTGATCCTTTCCTACAGCTGGCCCTTTGAATAGTGGCCTCATTTAATGCTCTGACACGATTTGACGACTGTGGTGACTCTGGCATAAAGTGTCATAATGGCTCTGCCATAATGACAGACTCTTCGGGAAAAGAAGAAGATCTCTGACCCGATCCGTCAGAAATCCTAGGTTGCCACATGGCAAATCTCATGCGGCTTAAATAGAGAACAGCTTCATGCGGCTCACTGAGAAGTTGCCCTATATGATTAGCAGAAATCAGCCATATGCGGCCCACTGAGAGCTCAGCCCCTGCGGCTCAATACAACGCTAGCTCATGCGGCTCGCAAAGACTATGCATATGCGGCTCATTGAGAGTTCGTTCCCTGCGGCTCGATGAGGCATTGTCCTATGCGGCTCACGAAGAGTATCTTCCTGCGGTTCAAGTATTGCCCATCCTATGCGGCTCTGGCAGGACCCACAATTAAAACACGTGGCATCGGATCAATCAAAGATTTAACTGAATCTCAACAAATATATTTGACATCATCATCATAATTACTGAGATCAAGGCATATCATTTATCATCAAGCCAATGGGACACGTGGCGAGCAATCGGACATTAGTATAATCAATCATGAAGATTTAAAGCAGTTAACATTAATTGCTCATAAAATTCGATGCTATCTGCATTAATGGCCTAGATTCATTGTAATCAGGATCAAGGGTTCAGATAGATTGAAGGAGCACCGACATTCCAAACAAATGATCATTAGCAAACCCTAATGATCACCCCCCACTCTTATAAATAGCCAGCATCATTTTTTTATACAAGACCCCCTCCGGCAACTAGAGAATAAAAAAAAAGAGACAAATATACAGAGAGAGCTCCCCCTTTTTGATAATCACAGAGAGAGAGAAGCCAGGAGAGCAACACGAGGAGAGCAAGAAGAGCATTTTTTCGTCCACGCCAAGCAGATCTTCTCCGATCCAAGACTGCATATCGATCGTCCAAGGAGTAAGGCAGAGCGGCCGTCGCTTTCTCGAGCCTCTATCGTCACCCTCCCAGAATCTAAAATAAACAATTGTACTTAGACTGCTGTACCTAGGTTTTCGTCCCTAGGCTTTCTTTGTACAAGCGAGTTTGTATTATGAGTCTAAGTTCAGTCCTCCCATAAAACTGTTCTGTACTTTTACAATCAATGACAAATACTCCTCTTGGCCATCTAGAAGACGTATCACTATGTAGCCGGACAGACGATCCTCGTCATCTCCCGAGTCAACCCCCTTAGGGTCCTCACGACCAAGCTAGGGGCCATAAACTCACGGTTATCCATATGGGCAATAATTTTGACTTCTTATGACATGGTGTTCATCCCCCAAAAGGCAGTCAAGGGCCAAGCATTGGCCAATTTCCTAGCGGCACATCATGTTCCAGAGACGTTAAGAATCTACGACGACATCTTCGATGAGGTCTCAGAGTCCAATGTCGTCTCAGATAATCCAGTTTGGTGCATGTTCTTTGACGGTGCTTCAAGAACGAGGCCAAAGGGTGAGATCATCGTAAGGGTCGGAGTCATTCTCATCACTCCCGATGGTCTAGTCATCAAACGTACATATTCTCTCATGGAGTCGTGCAACAATAATGTTATGGAGTATAACACTCTCATCATCGGACTCCATCTCACGAAACAGCTGAGGGTTGATTGTATTGAGGCCTATGTCAACTCAAAACTGATTATCCACCAGGTTCAAGGACAATATGAGGTCCAACATGAAGATATGGTTTCCTAACACTAGGCAGCAATCGATATCATCTCTACCTTTATAGCATTCTTTATAGAATATGTACCTTGGTTGTAAAACTTGGAGGCCGGCATACTTACTGGCCTCGTTGCCTCTCTGGCAGCTCATGTTGGAACCCAATGTTGCATCACGATAATGGGCCGAGAGCAAGTTTGTCCAAAGAATAATCTACATACGTGTCTAAGTTACTCAATACAAATAGACAATAATTTGGATGTTCGGGACCGACGATTCCCGTTCATAGATTGCGCAGTCTACGGGATCCAACCTAAAGACCTGAAGGAAGCTACATCTGTCAAGAGATGCTCTCTCCAGTTCTTCTACGGCATAACTACCAAGATGTTGTATCGTCGTTCATATAACGGACTTCTTCTGCCATGTTTATCCAAGAAAGAAGCACAAGAAGCAGTCATGGAGGCATACGATAGAACTTGTGGAGGCCATCAACCTGGTCCTATGTTGTAAAACCGATTATGTTGCATAGGCTACTACTGGCCCACTATGATGGCAGATGCCGTTGATTATACAAAGAAGTGTCGGATATGTCAGCTGCATGATGACTTCATCTACCAACCTTCGGAGTTCCAATACCTACGGCAGCCGTCTGGCCATTTGAAGCATGGGAAATGGTTATCATTAGGCTAATCAGTCCACCATCCTCCAGAGGACACTGATTCATACTTGCCATCACCGACTACTTTTCTATGTGGGTGGAAGCAGTACCTCTAGCCGAGGTAAAAACCATAAACGTAATCAGCTTTTTCAAGCATTACGTCATACACCACTTCGACGTTCCTCGAAAGATCATCCATAATGATGGTCCTCAGTTCAAGAACCATGCATTCCATCGATTCTGTGATAAAAATCGAATATAGAATGTGGCATCAATAGCCTTCAATCCTGCAGTAAATGGGCTAGCAGAAGTATTCAATAAAACTATCATAAAACTGCTCAAGAAAGTCATTTTTCTAATAAGCGTGACTGGAATGAGAAACTGGGCAAATGACTGTGGGCTTACCGTGTAACAGTTCAAACACCTACGATAAACACTTCATTCTCTCTCGTCTATGGAAGTGAGGTAGTGCTTCCCCTAGAGATCCAGATCTCGTCCTTATGGTTAGCTATCACCAACAAGCTGACTGATGAAGACAATCAACGCCGGCGGCAAAAAGAGTTAGAGACGTTGGATAAAAATTTCTGCTAGCTCAACAAGCATTCGAGCTTTACCAAGCTCGAATTTTTGGAACCTTCAACAAAAAGGTCCGAAAAGAAAATTCCAAGTGGGCGACCTCGTCTTATCAGTTCGAAGATCGATAGCGATGACTTACAAGACGACTTGAAAGTTCAAGCCTAAATGGAAAGGACCGTTCATCATAGACAAGGTCTACTCTAATAGTACATACAGACTGGCCAAACCCAATGGCGACTTGCTAATAATGCCATTCAACGGCTGGTTCCTGAAGAAATACTATATCTGAGGTTCAAACCACCATAGGCTCCTACACCCCCTGTGGGTATTTATGGATTCTGTTAAAAGAATTCAACCCTTCTATACTACTCCCCAGTAGAAAAATAATTCACATGCATATCACCTCTGAGTTATCTTCCTACACCCTAGCGATGTTCACGTCTACCACGTCCATATCACCTCTGAGTAATCGTCTCTTCTATGATGACCTCGTGTTGTCATAACTACATAGAAAAAATTTTACGTCCATACTACCTCTGAATTATTATTCTATACCCTAGCAAAGATGTGCCTACCATGTCCATATTACCTCTGAGTAGACATCTCTTCCATGACAATCTACAATAATTGTCATATTCATCTGTAGAACCTTTCATGTCCATACTACTTTGAGTCGTTCTATAGACCCGTAGAGTCCATCCTTCCCACGTCCACATTACTTCTGAGTAAGGAAAAGTATACCACCAAAAAAGTCTGTATTTACCATATCCATATAACCTTTGAGTAAACACCCTATCCCCAATGGAGTTATCTCCATCCCCTTACGTCATACTGCCCTGAGGGAATTCTCGTTCATGTGTGAGGAAAAGTCCATAAGTAAAAAGACAAACAGAGAAACGTAGCCAATGTTTTTATTTATAAAGTGAAAATGTTTTCTTTCTTTGGTTACAAAAAGTAGCCTTTCACAAACCGAGAGATAAGAAGACAGAAAAAGGTCAGAACTAAGAAGACTGATACTGATGTTCTTCTAGCCGGCTCCTTAAAAGAGCAACCTGGGGGCCAACCAATGCTTGGGCTCGACGCCCGGCCTCTCGACGACGAGCGGCTTCATCTTCAATAAAAAAGAGATTTTGGCGCGCAAGGTCCAGCTGGGCCTGACGAATGCCAATACTTTCCTTCTTCCGAGCTAGAGTCTCGAAACATTGGCGAAGGAACTCCTTTCGGTCCTTAGATTTGTCCAGATCACTCTTAGCAAGGGCCAGAGTCTCTTCTAATTTTTGAATCTGCTTTCGGAGGGCCTTGCACTTATCCTCTACAGCTATACGGTAACAAATCCGAGCCTCTGCGACATTAGTCACTGCTTCAATCTCGGACTCATCCTCGGCAAGTCGACCAGTTAGTGTGGCATTTCTGTTCATACTGAGATACTTCGGAGACCATCTTCTCTAACTCTGTCGCGACTAAAGTCAGAAGACCACGTTCCACATTCTGGAGCTCCAAGGCAGCGGCTTCCAATTCAGCCAATAGATCTTCAATAGCATCGGCCTTAGCCTCACACTCTGGATAGTTGCGCAAGGCCACCAACTGGGCCACTACTATATTCGAGACCGTCTGAGATATTGATTGTTTCATAAAACACCCTCTATGCCATGTATCTGGGAATAACGAGCTATGTTCAGTATGAGATTGGTATAATATGCGTTATCTGCCAAACTTATTGGGGTTATCGGAGATGTCGCGACAGAAGGCTCCAGGCAAGCAACAGCAGCCAACACACGCCTAGGAACCGCAATCGGAGAAGATGGCACCGCGACCATTACAGAGGTCATTAGCGATGTAAAGACAGTATGAGCCGACACTATCTGACATACGGCTAGCTCTTCAACAGGCTCATTCGATGATTCTTCAAACGCATCTGCAGTTCAAACCGTATGGGCTAGAGTTTGAGCCATCTCAGCAGTCAACTTATCAACGATTGTGGTGGCCGATTCCTCAGTAGTCTCCTGTATCCGTGCTCCAGCAGTCAGCTCGTCGACAGTTTGCCTGACCAGTTCTTCTATGTCCTCTATGATCGGGTTCCTGATGGTGACGTTAGTAGGCTCATCAGCGGTACTATCACCAACCATCATTCCCCTGGCCACCTCGTCTGGGACCTCAATTATCGGTTCATTAATCGCCATATCAACTTGTGCCAGGTTGGCATCGTTATTCACCACCTCGAGGACCAGATCAGCCAACTGTCCGATTGCCTCCTCGGTGGCCCTTCGAATAATCTTATCAACCCAATGTTCAACAATTATTCTTATAGGCCTTTCAAAAGTCGTCCAGGCCAATGTTTCAAAAATCTCTTCGGGACCTTTGGTCAATTGCCGAGGCGAATCCCTGAGGTTTGCCAAGGACAGCTCCTCAACCGAATATCCCTCCTCCTCTTCTGGTGCAGCAGGACTCTCCTCAACCTGTCTCTCAACATAGAAAGGGGGTAATTGGGAGGATCTTGGGTAATACCTCCAGCATCCACCTCCTCTGGCCTGCCATGGGCGTAGACTCCGGAATCCCATCTTTGCTGATACCACGCCGACCTCAGCTACCTTCACTGGCTCATCCGTAATAGGCCTTACAAAAGTTTCCTGCGAGTACGAAGCCAATGGCTCTATAGGACCCTGAGTCTCATACTCAAAGGGGGCAGGAGGAGAGACATCTTCCGAGTCGGTAGTCTTATCAGTCGTCGTCTCCTCTTCGGCCCCGACAACTCGAGACACCCCTAGGGCAGGCTCCTCAGATAGCTCCATGAGTCTCTTCAACCATGTGGGCCCCTCCTACACAAGCAAAGTAGTGGTGAACAAAAGAAAGGGTACGAATTAAAACCTCGACAAAGAAAATACTAAAGGCTTACACGTAAAGAAGATCTAACGGATAGGGCATTCGGTTTTAATGGAGGCTGTTGGAATGGTCCACCCCGTAGGGGTACAACAGCTATTCTTGTCCTTTTACTAGGAGGAGGGCTCACCCCGGAAGAAACTTGACATTTTTGTGGGTTACTCAGGAGCACTTCCTCCTCTCTTCCATCTCACAATGAACTGAAGCCTTCTGTTATTCTACTCTATGATGGTGTAAGCCCTTGGAGATGTTTAGAAGCCAATGAAGGGACCTCAAACATCATTCCCTGAAGTAAACTTCGCTCTCGCTTATACTCCGATGAGAAGTTGTCATGACATAGTAAAACTTTACAGCAAAATACAAGATATGAGTCTCCTCATCCATTGAAGGGATCATAAATTCTGTACCAGTTCTACCGGTATTATAATAATGCCATGCCTTGGTGCCATCTAGAAGATTTCCCTCATACCAAAGATAGGAGCTTGGATTGCCCATCATAGCCTGGCTATAGCCAAATTTTAGTTCTGATACACCAAGTGGAAAGGAAGGATGGAATGCAACTAGTGGAAGGCCCCGAAAGTTAGGTCACTATCTACTAACTCATCATCTGCAAGGAAACCGTTACATGTAGACAAAACCCTATGGAGAGCCTAGCCGTCCAAATGGTCCAACATCCATCAATAGACGGGGACATCTTGATAGAGCCATTTTATTTTTTTATTGTTACGCTGTGTTGCATCCCCGGTCTCGTAACCGGTAAGAGTACTGGGGACTATCAGACCACTGTGGGGCAAAGCCAGCCAACCCATCAAGTAGGGGTAAGGGAGTCCAACCCATAGGAATTCTTCATTTCCTCTGCAACTCTCTATTATCCTCTTAGAAAACTTCTGCAAGCCACACAGGATGTCACATACCATGGCTGGCAGCAGAGCCAAGGAATGTCGGAAGGCTAGCCATACAGCTGGCAGAATCAAGTCCTGACTGAGCCATCCCACAGGCCCAGAACCTCTGAGAACCACAACCCTTCACAGCCATATGATCAAAAAGACGGCTAAAGTCACTTTCAGACTCAAAGTAATCAGATCTTGAAAGAAGTAATTATGAACTCTAGAGGTGGGCCTCCCCTCCGTATCCACTGAGGGAGCAGATACCCCTGCTTCGGTCATCATATCTATAACTACCACTTTTCTAAAATGAGGATAATTTTGAAACTTTTATAAAATTGATCATGTTAGTTATTAAATAATGGATTTAAATATGTTAATGATAAATTGGTGAATTTTTAATTATTTTTAATATTATTTAGTTTGATGTATTATGTTTGTGTTTTTTGTTAGTGAAACCTTAGAACAACATAGCCTAGAGACTAACCATGACCATGGAAACCTAGCTAACATAATTGGA
This sequence comes from Iris pallida, assembly GCA_029216955.1. Taxonomy (NCBI): domain Eukaryota; kingdom Viridiplantae; phylum Streptophyta; class Magnoliopsida; order Asparagales; family Iridaceae; genus Iris; species Iris pallida. The sequence continues at coordinate 6,070,460 of JANAVB010021595.1, read as the reverse complement.
TTAGTAATTAGGCTCTAATCTAGCTAACAATGACTTAGGATTGATTTGGAGATTTTTAATTAAGGTGTTAGTTTGGGCCTTTAGTAGAGGGGCTTTATTTGATGACTTAGAAAGGCCTTTAGGCTAATGTGACTTGACCCAAACCCTAGCCCAACCATGTGACCAGCCAAGAACCGTCCCCTCTCCCTATATAACACATCATTAGCCTCCCTCTTTGCATCTTTCATTGAAACCCTAACCCTAATAGTGTTCTTCCCCAAATTTGCCTCTTTTCACCAAATTACCTCCAAATTCAACCAAACCAATTGTAAACTACTTCTCTTGTGTAGAGGAGCTCTCTATTGGCTATATAGGAAGGATTTGGAGCAATATGACCATTGGATTTGGTGGAAAGGCTTTACAAGAGGATTTTCATTGAGATTCCAATTCTTAATAGGTAATGATCTCTAAACCTATTAGATTTTTGTTTTCTTTCCATAAATGAATTTATTTAGGGTCTCCCTAGCCCTAGAATTGATTTTGGCTCAATTTGTGTCCATTTGATGCCCGTGTCATGGGCGTATCGCTCCGAATCGGAGAGAGATCTCAAGTGTTCGATGAAATGTCTCTTAGAAATTTTTGTTCTTTAAATTCTAAATAAATTATAGATTTGGATAGCCTGTGATGTGTAGATTAATTTGGTATATGACTGAGTTGAATTTTGTGTCACTTTCTGTGTCAAATTGGACACGTGGACACGTGTTGTGCACTGCACAGGAAAACAATGCTCCCCTGCTACCGTATCCATGCTCACTGGACATGACACGATTTTGTGTGCTACCTACTGTTTGAGTAGTGGCATTGGCTGACACGTGGCCTAGGAGATTTGGGTTGGATTGGTGTTGATTTTGATTAGATTATAAACCCAAAAATTTTGGTCAAACCGCACTGCACTCTGTGTTCAGTCATGACACTCTTTGATACCCTGATTCGAGATACTGCTTGGACACTTGGTTATATGCTGACACCTACCATGACACCTTGACACACTGTACACTTGCTCGACACATACTTGACACTATCTGAATGCCATGACACTCGCATGTGACACATTGATGTATTATGTACACTGTTAGACACTCGTTTCACATTGGACACTCATTCACCTTGACACATTCTCTATTATCTGTATACCTTAATGTTTGCAAAGAACAAAAATAAAATTCTTCTTTATTACAAACTTAAAAAAAGTACAAGAGTATAATTGATTTCTGGGAAGTACAACTATAGGAATCTGATCAGAAGATGATCACTTTATCCCTTGGACGATGTGATATCGAAGATACGAGCCTCTGGAGGATACAATAGCACTTTTGCAGGAGATTATGATCCTTCTTGATGTTTTGAGATTGATTTGAAATTCTATTTATAGAGTTTTTGAAATAACTGTTTAGCAGTTATTCTGGGTTGCACGCGCTTCAGGTTGCGTGCCTCTTGTTCACTTGCGCAAACGGTTGTACTAATTTTTATGGACACGTGGAATCATTTGAATGAGATACGCGTGGTTGTGGACAATGTAGTGGGCAAGTTCTACGAAGTTAGGAGCTTGTGCGCCATGTCACTCTGTTCTGAACATTGTTTGATCACCTTGCGCGAGCTTTATCAGGTTGTGCATGGCGTAATGTAGCAACTTGCGTGAGCGGTTACACCAACTACTATAGATGCATGGCATCGTTTGATTGAGATGGGTGTGGTCGTGGACAGTGTAGTAGGCACGTTCTGTAAAGTTGGTGGCTTGCGAGCCACGTCACCTTGTTTTAAAATAAAAAGTTGATCAAGTGGCGCCAACTAGCCAGGCTGCGCATGGGTGCAACTCAACAACTGGCACCTTTAACTAGGTCTACTGTACTGTGCTGATTAATTCTCGTGCCACCCAATAACTTGTACGGACCAGCTATCAGTATTAATTACATGCTGACAAAATCTTCTCGAGCGCCGCTTTGCGCAAGATTCAAACGGATTTTCCTTGATCTGTTGTCAGCTGTTAGGAAATGATGATGCCGTTATAGCTTCTCGAGGAAATGTGCCATGTGTCGTTCGCACAACCTGACTCCTGTGCAACCTGATGGTTCGACACAATGTAATGATTGGTGCCATTTGATGATCTAACACTTTAAAAGGTAGCGTAGCTTGATTTTTTTAGCCTCTACAAGACCCCCTTTAAAGTTTTCGAAACTTGAAAATACTTCAAAGTTTTGAAAAACTTTGAATTATGTTAGTTTTGTTTGGATTACGCCAGTTTACTGTCTGAGTTGCGCCAGTCAACTCGAGCCCGCTTCTTCAGCATAAGTTGTACGGTTCAGCCTCATTTACAAAGCTATAAATAACCATACTCTTTAGATTTTTCATTCTTCACCATCGTTTAAGATAACTCGAGAGAGACCCAATCTTCTTCTTCTTTTTTCGAGCTTTGAAAACTTCGATCGACAGCAATGGCACCCAAGTACTCTGCTGCTAAGAAGGGTAAGACTGTGGCCGAGTCATCCATGCGGGTTCCGCCTTCGTCACGCCGAGAGTCGGCCAACCCGGCCATGGAGGGTAAGCATTCGACTATAGACCCGATTATCGACCACCCTACTGATCATCGGCCACCCTATTTATGGTTTGGCTTGATTCTGATAATATGCGCCCGCTCTTTTTGGAGTTGGGCATACTCCATAACTTATGCCTCTTTTATTAGGGTTTGGTTGCTGCCGACACGCCTTGTGCAGCATTTCGGAAAGTTGTACCATCTTTTGGGCACAATTTTGATACGTTGTGCAATAAGGTACGACGTAACCTGATTGTTGTGCAACCTGATGGTTACAAATGCTGTGTGCGGCATAATGTGAATATTGCACAAAATAGAGCATTAAATACTCGGTTTATTCCCAACGATGAACCTATTTATGGGGCGCTCTTTTTCGAAACGTCTTTTTCCTTTCTCCCTCGTTAAGTGATACGCGCCCATTTATTGGAAAGACGAAGAGTCGGAGGGGCTGACCTTCACTGTATATATATGGGCATGATGCCCAGCCTTCATCTTCATTTACTCTTATGGCTTCCAAAAAGAACATGAAACAAGAGATGAATATCAATATCGATGGCAAAGCTTCCGAGGAGAAAACACCCTCTGCGCCTATGGAGTATTTATTAGAATATGACCCGTCCTTGAGGGCGAAGAACTTTCTGAACTGTTTTGGGTTGACCTCAACAGTCTTCACTCGTTCCAGTGGTAGGCCATCATCTTCTTCCGAAGAACATGGCGCATTAGAACATAGGGAAGGATTCCTATGTTTGATACATCGTTCGAGAATTCATTACATGGAGGAATTGAGTGCTGCCTTGCATCAGACTAATGACGGGAAGAAGAAGTGACGTGATACGAGAGCGTCAATTTACATAATGGCCATAGCGCCTATGTCTGTAGTGTCTGTCTTATTTTCCATTATGAAATAAAAATTGGACTTTATTAATTCCTGGCACATTTGAGCTTTGTTGTGTAACTATCTTGACACGTCCCACACATTTTTAAACTTTTCTCGGTTCTGATAACACAAACTTCTGAACGACATGTGGCGTTTCTCGTGCTTTCATACTTCATTCTTCTCGAAATATACGCCTATGGATGTGCATAATGTTTCAGCTTCCATTGCATTTAAATAGTTTGTGAAAAGAAAAGAACATTTGCTATATTCTCATCTTCTTTCTAATACTTGTAGGGGACCTACTGACAAAACTCCCCAGAACTGGCATCGGTGATCTTGGATGCTATAAAGTTGAACCACTTTGACACACACATCAGAGAACTCAGAACTTTTCATGTTTAAAAGGGCTTCCTCGAGATGGTAGGAAAGGCCTTCATACCTGAAGAGTTGGACGGTAGAGTCACAAAATTAGGAATCGTATCACATGGGTAATCTCATTCCAATTTCTCATGAAGGGTCATCTCTTGACCACCACTTGTATTGACAGCAACTTTTCTTTAAGCTGATGTACTCTATGGTTCTTCTCTCGTCTTTCTGAGAGAGAAGACCAGAGTTGATTTCGTTACCTTGCTCGCTGCTTCAGGTCGAGATGACAAGGAACTGGCACCAACAAGAAGATCCAAAGACGTAATAGACCTTCAGTTGTTAAATTTAGAAAGAAAATCCGAGATATAATAGATTTCCATTAAGATGTATCTATGTTTTTAAAGAAGGAAAATGATTTTCTCTTCTTTATGATTTGATTTGATGTGATGATATAAAAAATAGAATCCAGAGGTAATATGGACGTGAACTCATTTTTCTATAAATGATCTTCAAGTCCGCTGGGACTTAAAGACAAAGATCGTGTGATAATACGGATTTATCATAAAGAAAAGACATCTTTTAAAACAGTTGGGTTTCAAAAGACGGAATTGATGATTCAGATAAACTTTACGAGGATTTTGAGTTTTTATTATATATAGCTTTATTTACGAAAAAGTAAATAAATGATAATAAATGTAGGCCCATTCCCACAATGAAGTAGAGATTAAAAAACTGATGAATAAGCATGCCTTTTCAAGGAAAGGTCGCTTCGGTTCTCAATATAGACAATAAACTGAGACCTATTCAAAAGGGATGACATAAAAGAACATGTATTTTCGAGGAAAGGTAGCTTTGGTTCTCGAGAATGTTTGGCTTTTTCGTCTATAAATAGTGAGGAACTTTTCTGAGAGCATCATTTACACCTTTTCTCTTTTTGTAAATACCTTCAGAAGATTTGCCTAAGGAGACGAAAGTCATTTCGAAGATCAAAGCCGCCCTCGACACTCCTTCCGATGAGCCTCTGCCGCCTACTCAGCCAGAATTCAAAGAAAGCTCGGCTATCCCTGGACAGAAACAGGACATTCTCGCCAAGCTGGTGGAGCATGGAAGTACTGCCGAGGAAGAAGCTCTGAGGAAGGCTGCTTGTGAATTGCTGGTGTCATCGGACAATAATGCCATCGAGCTTCTTATGAAATATATTTTCAATCAAGAGGGCTCCGGTCCTCGTAAAGTTTATGTATTTTTTTCTGTTTGAATTTATACAAATAAAAAGGAATTTTATTTACATTCTGAGTCTCTGTTTTGATATTTCTTCTTTGTCTTCAAACATAATATTTCTTGAGAAATTTGCCATTAATGGGCATCATGGCGACTCGACCATCCATACCAGTCAATTGATAAGCTTCATTGGAGAAAACTTTGCTTATAATGTAGGGTCCTTCCCACTTCGTTTCGAATTTGTCTTCGCTCATGTGCGTCATAGTCATAGGACGTCTGACGGTTAGAACTAGTTCTCCTTTCTAAAATGTTTGAACTTTGACTTTACGGTTGAAGGCTTTTGATAGACGAGCTTGGTATAACTCAATATATTGTTGAGCTAGGAGCCGTTTCTCGTCAAGCACTTTAAGCTCTTGAAGTCTCAGATGATCATTGTTTTCGGTTGTGAGTTCATTGGCAATGGCAACCCTTAGGGAAGGGATCTGGATTTCCAATGGTAAGACAGTCTCGCATCCATATACCAAAGAGAACAGTGTACAACCTGTAGGAGTACGTAAAGTAGTACGGTAAGCCCACAGACATTCTCCAAGCTTTTCACTCCAATTCTGTTTGTTGGTAGAAACAAACTTCTTGAGGAGTTTGACGATGGTCTTGTTAAATGCTTCTGCCAACCCATTAGATGCAGGATTATAAGCTGTAGAAGCAATATTATTGATCCTGTTGTCATCGCAGAATCGAATAAACTTCTGACTGATGAATTGTGGGCCATTATCATGAATGATTCGCCGAGGAACACTGAATCTGTAGATCACATGATGCTTAATAAAATTAATAACACTATTTGTCTTGACCTCAATTAAAGGTATAGCTTCAGCCTACTTTGAGAAATAATCAGTTATGGCTAATATGAACCGATGTCCTCGAGACGAGGGAGGGTTGATAGGACCGATGACATCCATACCCCAAGCTTCAAAGGGCCAAGATGTTGCCGTCGGGTGAAGAAATTCTGATGTTTGATGGATGAAGTCAGCATGGATTTGACATGCTCGACACTTCCTTGCATACTCAATTACATCAGATATCATCGAGGGCTAATAGTAACCCATAAGACAAATACGATCCTGTAATTTGGAACCAGGTTGATGTGCACCACAAACACCGTCATGAGCTTCACGAAGTATTTGTTTTGCTTATTCTCCCGTAAGACAGCATAGGAGTAAACCGTCAAACGTTCGTCTGTAGAGTGTCTTTGTAGTATGATTATAATAAAATCTGAGCGACCGCCATCGAATTGTTTTAGCCTCCTTAGAATCTTCGAGTAAGATATCATGGACCACAAAGTCTATGAAAAGTGTCCTCCAGTCTTCATGGATGGCAAAAATTTCAACGGAACTATTGAATTCCATGTTTGGGTTATTAACTTCAGTATTTAAGTTATTCTCAATTCAAAATAACTCTCTATTAGTGATAACGATCATTTGTTGCCTTCTTTCAGAAATTGCTAATACTGTTGCAAGATTAGCGAGTGCATCAGCTTTCGTATTACACGTTCGGCGTACATGTTCGATGAAGAAGCCTCTGAATAAAGTAGATATCCTGATCGCCGCATCATGATATGGAACCAGATCTTGATGTCAAACTTCGTATGTGCCTCTAACTTGATTGACAATCAGTTTGGAGTCTCCGTAAACTTCAAGATACTCAATATCTAATTGTTTAGCTAATTGGAGACTAATAAGCATAACATTGTATTCAGCCACATTATTGGAACACGACTCATCTAAAGAATAAGCTCTTTGAATAGCTAACCCTTCTGGTGAGACGAGGACGATTCCAACTCCAGCAACAGTAGCACATTTTGGTCCAATTCTATATGCACCATCAAAGAATAAATGTCATGTAAGAATTTCTTCTGAAATCATGTTGGACTCCAAAGTTTCATCTGGAATCTCATCGTAGAGTTTAGAAGTTTCGGGAATTGGATGAGCTGCCAGAAAGTCAGCAAGGGCTTGACCTTTGACAGACTTTTGAGGAACATAAACCATATCATATTATGCTAACAATATGGCCCATGTTGCAAGCCTGGAATTGAGTGTACTGGGCTTTTTCATCTGGACCCGGAGAGGGTTAACTCTAGAAATAACATGAATAGTTTGGCCAGTGATATAATGTCTCGTCTTTTGAACAATAAACATCAAAGCTCGACATCCTTTTTTCACTAGAGTGTATCGATGCTCAGCTCCAATCATTGTATGACTAAGGTAATAGATAGCCTGTTCATGACCTTATTTATTCTTCTGAACTAATAAAGAACCTAGGGAATTGTCTATTGCTCGAACATATATCAGAAAGGGTATTCCTGACACTGGAGGCACTAGAACTGGAGGGTTCATCAAGTACCGCTTTATGACTTCAAATGCTTGTTGACATTTTTCAGTCCAAATAAAAGACACAACTTTCTTCATGAGTTGAGTGAACTATCTATGGCGTTCAGAGAGATGTGAGATGAATCTTCTAATATACTCAAGCCATCCCAGGAATCCTCGTAGCTCTTTTAGGTTGCGTGGGGGATGCATCTCTTGAATGGCTTTGATTTTCTCAGGGTCAACGTGTATACCTTTAGAGGTAATAACGAATCCAAAAAATTTGCCACTAGATACTCCCAGAAATAACTTGCTGGGATTCATCTTGAGTTGATGCCGGCACATTAGATTAAAAATAGTTCTCAAGTCTTGAATGTGATCTTCTTTTAGACGACTTTTGACAGCAATATCGTCAACATAACATTCAACAGTCTTTCGTAAATGATCACGAAAGATTGTACTCATGGCCCGCTGATAAGTTGCACCAGCATTCTTAAGACCAAATGGCATGACGGTGTAGCAATAAACTACAAGGGGAGTGCGAAAAGATGTATGTTTCTCATCTTCTAGATGCATTTTGATTTGATTATATCCTGAGAACCCATCTATAAAGGACATACGTTCAAATCTACAAGTATTGTCGATCATGACATCAGTGATTGGAAGAGAAAATTCGTCTTTAGGACAAGCTTCATTAAGGTCTCTGAAGTCGATGCAGACCCGGACTTTCCCTACCTTCTTCAAAATAGGGACGATATTAGCCACCCAGTCCGGATATTGTTCTTCTCTGATGAAACCACAGGCGATGAGTTTCTTGACTTCAGCTTTTATGGAATCCATGATGTCGGGTCAAAATCGATATTGTAGCTGTTTGACTGGCTTTGCATTTGGCAGAATGTTCAGCTTGTGGGTAGCAATCTGAGGATCCAATCCTGACATGTCTTCATAGCTCCAGGCGAATACATCAATGTATTCCCTAATGAGTTGGATCAGTTCTTCTTTATCTGTTTCGGGGAGGCTTTTGATGACAAATATTGGTTTTGGAGAAGTTTCATCTCCAACATTGACTTGAACCAATTAATCTTCAGTAGGTGGCTCACGTTGTTCAAAGTGAAGCTCCCATTTAATTTCCATTCTTTGTGTCGAAGGATCAGATTCAGATACTTCGACAAAGTCTTTGTCATCTTTCGAGAACTCAGCAGTTACCATATTGGAAGATAAAGTCACTCGATGGACGTGCCCTATTCTGGTGTTTGAATCCCATGAGACAGAATCAGAAGAGTTAGATCATTCTTTTTTATCGAATTCGGTGGCTTGTTGAGTCAGAATTGGTGAAGTATGACCTAATCCCTGCTTCGTTTTGCTGTAGTATTGTTGTGATTTTCCTTTCGGAGCAGGAATACGAATAGGAGTTCCCCTTCCTTTGCCGCCATTGGGACCAGATTTAAAATTATAGCCCATCTTTTGAATGATATCTTTTGATTGCTGACTATAACGATGTAGCTGAAGTCTTCCGTTATCATAATTTTCTTCTTCACTATTGGGCGTAATCTTCTGTTCAGTTCCTTTACTAAAAAATATAGGAAGTTCATCTTTCTTCTTGGAAGGAACTAGAAAGAAGGAGTCCTGCATTGGCTCGAGCAATACTTCATTTTGGGAAGCTTCAACTGCTCCAATGCTAAGTGGTTCGAAGTTAATTAACATTTTTAAATAACATCGAGTATAATAAAAGACATCAGTATACTGTAAAGGAGATGCTAATTTATTTACTTGTACATCATTATTTACAACATGATTCTTAGCCTTATCAGAAGACTTAGTAAGGTTGATGACAAGAGGAGGAGAAAGAGAAGGGAAAGGTGAAGGTTTGTTACGACGAAGGTCGATAATAGGAGGCTCAGAAGAGGTGAGCTCCTTTTGTTCCCTTTCTACAGCAGAAGGCTGTTTATTATGAGGGAAAAGATGTATAGTCAACGTTTGAGAAGAAAAGGGACGAGTAGCACGTGCTTTGACGGGAATTATGAGAACATCTTTTGAAGTATGTTTCTGATCTTCCTCACTATCCATTGCCAATAAAACTTTAATGAACTCCTCCTTGTACATCCGAGAGTCCGTAAAATATGCTTCAATGCCCCTGAAAGGATTTAAGTAAGCTACTTCTTTTGGACTTCTCCATTGACGTCCACATATTTGGAGTATTAATGTAAAGTGGATGGTACAATATTATGCTCATGCAGAAAAGGTCTTCCTAGCAAAGCATTGTAAGAGCCATGATTATCGATCACATTGAAAGTAACCTTTGTACGAAGATTGCCTATTTGAACTTTCAGGCGAATTTTTTCCAAATGTTCACTTCTTCCAGAATTGAATCCCAAGATTGTCGTGATGGTTATTGAAAGATTATGTACAGGAATCTTCAAGGCATCTAGTAGAGTCTTTGGCATGATGCTAAATGCAGACCCAGGATCGATCAAAATGCGATCAACCTTCATGGTATCGACATATCCCGTGAAGTAGAGGGGTCGATCCTGATGATTATCTTCCAACAGCATATCATCTTGTATAAAGGTGATGTTTGGCATCAGTTCCATCACACTATGACAATAAAGGCATGTTATAGGCTCATCCTCTGGCTTCTTGAGAAGTGCTAGACAAGTATCAGCTTGCGCCAAAGCTTCACTCAATGTTTTTCGAGATTCCTTCGAAAGACGGAGTAGCTCAAAAATTGGCAATCTTGTCGGGGTATTGGCCAACTGAGCCAGTATATCAAAGTTATACGGCTTTCTCAAGTCCCAAAGTTGAAGTCTTCTTCAATACTTTATCAAAACGGACAAGCTATTTTCCTTTGTCGGCTGTCATTGGTTTGGAAAGAGTTGGCTCTATTGGAGGTGATAAAGCTGATGGATCATTGACAATAGGAGAAGATGATGCTTGAGGAGCCTCCAGAGCTGGAGCAGGGTTTTCTTGACATTCTGAATAGTCTCTTAGGTAAAGTTTCCCAGACCTGGTACCAGTTAAGACTTCTTCTTCAGATACAGGTTCAAAGGATACCATATTGCAACTCTTTGCCTGGAACTTATTTCTGAAAGGTTTCTTTTGGTAAGATGGAGAGTTTGTCCATTAATCCAAACCAACCCGAAATTGGTTGTGAGAAAGACATAAGGAAAGTGGTATAGGATATCCCTTTCAATGATTCAAACCAGAGGCCTTTTGTAGACCATATCCCATTTTTGTCATGAGTTCAGGAGACTGTGGACTATACAAATGGAAAGCAGGTTGGTATTTGGCTTCTGATTTCAACAATATTGTCTCAACAAGGGAAGAAAAAGAAGGATTATCTGTTGTCGAGATGAAGGTAGTAGTTAGAGGTGGATGACAATGTTCACCAAATGAAATCATATGACATAATTTATTTTTAGTGGCCTTCTTAGACTTGGTGAAAGAAGATTGTGTTTCGAAGTCCGCCACTAAATCTGGATGGATCTATATAATTTCTCCTTTACCAGTAGACAGAGGAACAAGACCCTCAGTTCGTACAGGTGGAAGATTAACAATCTTCAGAGTAGTTCTCGGGATGGGGATGACATAGTCAAGTACAAGTTGAGCTAGAAAATCTCTAAACTATAAAGAAACAACATTAGCTTTTACAGTTTTCTCGTCTTATTGGAGAGTGATTGCAACTGAATTGACCATCTCCTGAATTTTACCCTTGAGCACATAACATGCTCGAGTTGGATGTCCAATAAACCTGTGGTAAACACAATATTTAGGATGGTCAGTAATACCAACTTCATCTAGCTGTTTTGGTTCTGGCATTTGAAGTTTATTTCTCTTAATAAGGCAATCAAAGATACTCATGATATCATCTTCATCAAAAGAATATTCTTCTTTTGGACGTGGTGCCCGTTGTGGTGGTGCTGTTGTGGTAGATGTTGGTTGATTTACATTGATGGATAGGGCTTCTTTGCCTTTGAGATTAATGGCCAAAGTCTTCTTGCTCTTGCGATTGTTCTGACGGCCACTATTATTTGGTGTAGCGTGCTCATCTTTGTCAAGATTAGGCATTTGAATACCTAATTGCTTGAAATTGTCAGCACTCTCTTCTGCTGCTTTGGCGTTCACTATGAAGGAAGGCCAATCCTGGAATTATGTTAATCCTGTCCACATGCTGATTATAGGCAACATGTTTGATTTGCAAGTGTCTATAGTCAAAGCATCTGGGGTTCCAAAAGGCATTTTGAGTGCTTCACGGCAGAATCGTTCAATAAAACGTTCAGTAGTTTCATTATGTCATTGTTTGATTTTGATGAGAGCAGACATAGTCATGTCATTGGTTCCCTCATAAAATCATTCTAAAAATATTTGTTTGAAGCTAGTGAAAGAGGTTATACAAACATATGGTAAACTATGATACCAGTCATATGTTGTCCCAGCTAAACAGCCGACAAATACTCTGGTAAGAAGAGCATCAATTGGTTGAAGTTGAGCAGTCATTACTTCAAAGTGATTGAGATATTAACTTGGAGACGTGCTGCCATCAAACAACATAATAGTAGGGGGTTTGTATTTGGGAGAAAATTGGACCTCTTTCCATTCTATAGGATACGGTTGTTTGATCCCAAGCTTCTACAGACCATCCTTCTGTTTGAAAGCTTCAAATTGAGTACGTAAAAGTTTTACGGCCTCATTGGTAGCTTTCGCTGATTGTGGAGGAGTGGATTGATTTGATAGGTTAGGAGGGGGTACTGCATGATAAGTACCACCCCTGGCACCAGATTGACTTGGAATAGCCTACGCAGGAATGGAAGCAGTATGAGGAGACTGTACCCCCAGATCAATATTGATGGAAACTGATGTTGTTACAGGTTCCAGAGTCAGAATCAGATTTATGACCGGTTGAACTATATATTATGCCATAATCACAGCATGCATGATTGTCATCATCTCAGCCATGTTAGCGATTCTCTGCTCTCGACTTCTAGAACTGGAAGTATCTTGATCTTCTGTGACGGCATAAGCAATCACTTCTCTAGCCTTTGAAAATGAGCTAGTAGAAAGGATGGTCCTTTCAGAACTTTCACTGTCAGCATCAAAGTCACATAAAGAACTACCCCCAGAATAAGTGATAGGGATGTCTTTTTGACTGAAAGAATCTTGGTTAGAATCAAGAAGATTCCTTTGACCGATTGTGTCTTGGTCGAAAAGAAGATTCTTTTGACCGATTATTTTTTGGCTTCTTGATCTAGTATATTGGTATACTCCTTCTCCGGATTCATGCATCCGATCTAAGTACTATTGACTGGAATTGTGGGATGTATTACGTCTTGGACGTTTTCCACCCCCAGTGCTTCGAGATACTATGTTGACAGGAGCATAGAGTAATTCATCTTCGTCAACTAGGATTGGTTCAGGAGTCTGAACATAATTCAAACAGTCAAAGACGGACCGCTTGGCTGACTGACAGCAGTATTTGATGACAACTTCATGGTATTGATTGCAATGATGTTGTTGGTCCACTGCTGGACGGGATGGATTTACAACCTTCCGCTTCTGTATTAAGAGTTCACGGAGGTCACTAATAGGATGAGAAAAAGTTGCAGGAATGTTGTTCTTGACGATATTCGGGACATGGTTCATGTTCTTGAGGTGTCCCGCACCTTGAGTGTACAAGGACGTGCTAAGCTGGTTAGCATAAGTCGTAGGATCTTTCACCTCAGAATTCTTCCTCTGGTGCAAGTTAGCAACTGGTGTAGGTTGCGCTTGATATATTTTGTGTTTTCCTGAGGTTGACCCTGATTGGCACCTGTTGACATAGGTGCGCAAGTCTGATAGGGGAGCTACTTGTGCATCTACTTGAGAAACCAACAGTTTGCCTTGTCGGGATCTTAAAATATATAGGGTTGGTAGATCCTGCCCAGACCTGTTTGGAGTAGGCATAATATCCTTTTGCGTGGAAAGTTTATTCTGATCAGAACCCATCTTTCCGACAGAGATTTGTTGTCTCTGTTAAGGAGAATAGAATTCATATCTGAATTAACAGTACTTTCCATCCAGTCAACGACTCGGGCCGAATGAGAAAAAGCGAAAGTGCATTTTCCTTAATTTAGTAATTTCTCACTAAACTTCTAGTTTGGTGGCAAAGAGGGATTCACTAAACAGTGTTTCTCTTTATGTTGTGCTAGTGCAGAAGTATATGCAGGTTGCGCCAGAGCATTAACATGTGCAAGTTGTGCCGAAGCAGGAACATACGTAGGTTGCGCCAGAAAGGAAAAGGCCAAAGGGCACTTTTCTTTGTTTTGTCTAGCAGTTTGTTGAGACAAAGTCTCTTCCAATTTCAGAGTTGAAGAAGTAGATGGGTTAGCCAAAAGGTTGTTTCCCTTAGGTTGCACCAAAGCAGTGATGAGCGCAAGTTGTGCAGAAGCAAGAACAGGTGCAGGATGTACCAGAGAAGTAAAGGCCAAAGGGCACTTACCCTTGTTTTGGACAGCAGTGTGTCGAGACAAAGTCTCCTTCGATTTCAGAATCGAAGAAGTCGAGGAATTAGCCAAAAGACTGTTTCCCTTATATTGCGCCAAGGCGGTGATGGGCGCAAGTTGTGCAGAAGCAGGGGATTGAGCCGTCGAGGACTTAGGAGTCCAAACAGAGCGTGTCTTGCCCTTAGCAGCGGCAACAGTGTGCTTGGCACCCCCAGCATTGATCATGGCCTCGTAGGCTGTCTGGTCGACTTGAACGACCAGGGTCTTCTGTGTCTTTCCGATTGACGCGGTATCATATTGAGTTGTAACTTTCTCGTTGGAGGAGAAAGTCGTCCCCAGTAGAGTCGCTATTTTGTTTGCGATGAATAAAAATAAAATTTGTCTTTAATACAAACTTAGAAAAGAGTACAAGAGTACAATTAATTTTTGGGAAAGTACAACTATAGGAATCTAATCAGAAGACGATCACTTTATCCCTTGGATGATGTGATATCGAAGACACGAGCCTCTAGAGGATGCAACAACACTATAGCAGGAGATTATGATCCTTCTTGATGTTTTGAGATTGATTTGAAACTCTATTTATAGAGTTCTTGAAATAACCGTTTAGCAGTTATTCTGGGTTGCACACGCTTCAGGTTGCGCACCTCATGTTCACTTGTGCGAACGGTTGTACTAACTGTTATGGACACGTGGCATCGTTTAATTAAGATGCACGTGGTCGTGGACAGTATAGTGGACACGTTCTTCGAAGTTAGTGGCTTGCGGGCTACGTCACTCTATTTTTAACACTGTTTGATCACCTTGTGCAAGCTTCATCAGGTTGCGCGTGGCACAATGTAGCAACTTGCGTGAGCGGTTACACCAAATGATATAGACGCGTGGCATCGTTTGATTGAGATACGCATGGTCGTAGACAATGTAGCGGGTACGTTCTGCAAAGTTGGTGGCTTGTGCGCCATATTACCCTATTTTTAAAATAAAAAGTTGATCAAGTGGCGCCAACTAGCCAAGCTGCACATGGGCACAACTCAACAACTGGCGCCTTTGACTAGGTCTCCTGTGCTATGCTGATTAATTCTCGCACCACCCAAAGATTTGCGTGAACCAGCGGTCAACATTAATTACATGCTGACAAAATCTTCTAGAGCGCCATATTGCGCGGGATTCGAACAAATTTTCCTTGATCTCCGTGCTGTTAGCTGTCAAGAAAATAATAATGCCATTACGGCTTCTCGAGGAAGTGCACCACGTGTCGTTCGTGCAACCTGACTCCTGCACAACCTGACTCCTGCGCAACCAGATGTCGGTGCAACCTGATGGTTCGATACAATGTAATGATTTGGTGCCACTTGATGATCTAACACTTTAATAGGTGGCACAGCTCGATTTTTTTTAGCCTCTACACTTAACATTAATGCACATGTTGACTCATTGCTCTATAAAACCATGATATCTGCACACTTCACACACTCGAACACTAATGTCACAGCATATATGTCTGATACACTCGAACACATTCCTTATTCACATTCACTACTGTAACACACACTCACTTGTTGCTGCTGCATACCTTACATTTACCTTGCCTTTACACTGCTCTCACATACATTTTGTTGTACTTCACATATCTGAACACTCACTGCCTGCATTGACACATTGACACATTATTCTGATACCTTGACACATTGCTCTTGACATTACCTGGACACTCATGTTTTACTCATCTATATGTATGTACATCACATTTGCCTTGCTGAACACTCCATATTACTCTTCATGCATTCACTCTTTCAGACTTGTACACTTCCTTTCACAGCACAATGCAATCATTAACCACTTACCTGATGCCTATTTGCTTAATTGCCTATGGTTCAGTCCAGTCCAATACTAGATAAGAGAGTAGGAGTTGAGTATATGTATATGTACTTGATGTTTAGGCTTGATGTATAGTTCTGATGGATATGTTTCATATCTATGAGTTGGTTATCAAGTATCTGTGTTAGATAATAGGGGGATCCTTTCACTCATAGAAGTAGTTGGACTTGGCCCTAGGTTTATTTCAGTTGGCCAACTGCAGGGAAATCTGTAGGCATTTGGAGGCCTTGGTCATTACTCATGAGTGAGGAGTGGGGGGCTCAATTTTTAGCTCTGCTACAGAGCAACAGGGTTGGCCACATGGGCAATGAGCTCCCTTGGCATTGGCTTTGTCTCAATTCTGTGGGCATCAGGTACCAGTTTAAATATGGGGTTGGTGATGTATCAGAGGGTTATGAGCGATGGTTCAGTTCTGAAATCTGAGTGTAAACTTAGTTTTCTAAGATGTGGTTGTGAGTTGTGAGTATATAGATGTATATATATAGTTTGTATACTTTTGAGTTGTGTTTAGATTGGGATTAAAGGCCATATATGATGGGTTAAAGATCTGGATATATATGTTTTTGTGTGAGAGTTATGTATATAAGGGAGAGCTTAACTGATGTGAGGATAGATGTATAGGTATACTATATAAATATGTAGGATGATATCTATATGTATGTATGTAGGATATGTTTAGTGTTATATATGTGTGTATCATATGAGGGTTATGTTTAGTGTTATGAGGATGATATCTATATGTATGTATGTAAGATATGTTCAGTGTTATGTATGTATGTAGGATATGTTTAGTATTATATATGTGTGTTATATATGTGTGTTACCTTCATATATAGTATGGTATATAGAGGATCTTGAGAGTAAATATATATATATATATATATATATATATATATATATATATATATATATGTGGGTTATAGACTATAAAGGGTTTTAGTTATATATGGGTTGTACCAAGTATTTGTTAGGGTTATATACTAAAAGCATCACTTTTGTAGTAACCTTATTTCCTTAAATTTTGAATGAGAATCATATGGGCAAATGTTTGCATATTGTATTTGTTACAAGTGTTAATGCAAATGTCTGATATTCTATATTGTAGATAATATGGTGTGTGGTGTCACACAGAAGATCATATTATCAGTTTTCTATGGAGTATATAAATAGTTCACAACTAGATGGACTTGGACAATCTATTGGAAAGATTGTAGTGTAATCTGGTATTAGTCTATCTTGACTATAGGTTTACACTAGTACATTTTGTGTGTATTGAACAGGACCACTTGAGGTTGTTCTCTTTGTACTGACTACATAAGAGAACAAACACCTCTGTTATTATGGATGCTTGTGCTCTTAATCCGGATATAATAACGGATATGTATATGCAGTGTGCATTACTTTGACTCATAAAAAAGTGAGATTCATTATGGATCAACAACCTCTATAAATTGGGTAATAATATTGTATGTATGTTGGGCTGTTGATTATAAATGGAATCCATGTCCCGGTACATCGGGTTGATGATGTCCTCTTAAGGCGCTCATAAGGATTGTCATGTAAACCCTGCAGGTGGATTATAACCGACATGACAAATAAAGTTGAGCGGTACTACTTAAGGATAAAAGATGTCGAATCAATATAGTTGTCAGTAACTTAATTTGATCGACGGACATACGATATCTTAACATGGAGAGCCAAACGAGCATATAATAAAAGGAGCCCATAAACATAATTTGGGATTAGGGAGGTAGTACAACAATAGCTCATTAGTGGACCGAGCTATTGTTAATGGGCCTGGATTGTGTGTTCGGGCTGAACACGGGATATCCAGATCCGTTAGGAGGCCTAACCCTAATTTCTCCTCATGGTCCCTGTCGTAGCCTATATATATCCTCTATTCTCTGGCCGCCAGATTACTGACAAGAAATCTAAAATTTTCTCTAAATTTGTGATTCACGTAAGGAGAGAAAGAGAGGGCTGCCAAGGAGAAGAAAAGGTTGGGAGATCGTCGCCCACACGACGTCCAACTCGAGGAAGGAATAAGTGCAGAAGATCTTGGGATCGTCCGCTCGAGATTGCCAGGAATTACTTGTCTCCTTTCCGCCGCAGGTATAATTTATGAACCCTAGTTTCCGCCTATGAAGGGTTAGAACACGTATTAGATCTGTTTAACTTTCTATCGATCAATACGCACACCAAAGGAAGGGTCCTGTGAATCCTCAGTTCTATCAGTATTTGTGAGCATACACCTATATGGTGCTAGGCCTATATAGATATATGAGGTAAGGATGGTGAGGGTATATAGACACTACAAAAAAAGTGTCTTTTTAGGACGACACTATAAGGAACACTAGTCTAAAAAGTCCTAAAAGTATAATTCTAGGGACAGCTATATTTTTAGTAACAAAAAGTTATATTTTTTTTGGGACAGATTGAGAAAATGGATCACTATTTGGGACTAATGAAAATTTTTGTTCCAAATAATACGCATTCCCGTCCCAAATAGATCGGCGGGAATGTCACACATTTGGCGGCTAATTGCCAAATTTTATGGGGGAAACTTAACCTCCATATGTTTCTATCTCAACCGTTCGATCGGATAGATTAATCCAGACCGTCCATCCAAAACATACATAACTTATTTGATGAGAACACACTTCTCAATATCAAGAAACCTAAAAATCTTTCTCCCCTTCTCTCTTTCTGATCAAAAAATGGGTGACGCTGCTCTCTCTCTCTCTCTCCGACCTAGGTGCTCCAGTATTGCTACATGTATAATACATTTAGCTGGCCTTGCTGATAAGTTCCATTGCAAAAAAGTCATCATTGATGCAAAATAAAACCAACTCATTGCAAAATAAAAATGTTCAACTTGAGCAAAGTTTGATAAATAATACAAGATTTTTATACAAAACAACCTTCTGGAACAACTTAGCCAAACTAAGTTTCCGTAACCATGTAAAAATTGCCACTGGCATATACAAACCTGTCAAGAGTGAGGGGGACAATCAACCAATTCTACATTTACCATAATGGATGAAGCTCATAATGGATCTTGGGTTAGGCAAGGAGTAGAGGGCTTGGTGGTTGACACAAATATTTGTGATGGTGATGATGACCATGATGAGAGTGGTCATGAGTAGCAAGTTTGTAGCTTGTTTTACAACTATTTGAGATGGATATCAAATTACAAACTTGTATCTCTTAGCTATTTTATATCCTTTCAAGTTGTTGGTTGATTTATCTACTGTGATTGGATGTTGATAAATTTTGCTTATTTCAGTAAATGTTTATTAATTTTGCTTATTTTCTTTACTTCATTCATTCTCAATTTCTATTAGAAAAAATATTTACAGTAAAGTGGTTGTAGAAGCTATACTATGCTTTATTCATCTTGCCATATACTTGCTTCTACATGTTCTATGATAAACATGTTCTGTGATAAACATATATTATTTAGTGGCTCTACTATTTAGTGACATTATCCTGTAAAAATATTATGTGACTTTGAAATTGCAACAAGCTTCAAAGCTTGTAATGAATTCCAAGATGGTTACTCGAACAAAGTTCGAGTAAGATGGGAAAAAGAAGCGCAAGTGAAAGAGATGATGAGTATATACCCGTCGGTGATGACTTGCTTAGCGGGGAAGATAGCATCCATAATGAAGAATCTTCCGACCCTAAAATGAAGAGGGTAATAAATTTGATATCAAGTCTTGTGTCTTCTGTCTTCATTCATTGGAATATCTCACTGTTTTTCTTACGTTACAGGTTGCAAACAATGATGAATCTTCTGTCCCTAAAATGAAAAAGGTTAAAAATTTGATCATAAGTGATTTTTTTTACTGTTCCAGTGTATAGCTTACTACTATGGTTGCAAATGATGAGGAAAGCAACATCTGGGGACCTCGAGTCTTGATCCTCTATTGGTGCTGGTCTTGACCCTTTACCAATGCTTGCGTTGCCAAGGTCTAGTGAGCTCTGATACGCTCTAATACACCAGTATGCACTTAAAGTTCTTCTGATACGCCACTGTGCAATTGATACTTCTTCTGATACTCGAGTATCCTGCTCTGGTGGTTTGGTTCTTCATTGGTAGAGCTGGTTGAGCCGCATCATGGATGCGATTGAGCTCTTGCCGACCCACGGTGAGCTTCGATCTGATGCCTAGCTTCAACTTGATCATAGAGGAAGATTGTCTGTATAGATTTTACATTGGTTTTTTCTAGCTTGTTACATTGGTTTTTTCTAGCTTGTATAAATTTATATTGTCTGTATAGATTTTAACTTTTACATTGGTTTTTTCTAGCTTGTTACTGTAATTCTTGCTAGAATAATTGTAGTTCCCATTTAAAATGCTTTTCAATTTTTTCCGTCTTTACTTAAAGCTTCCTTTTTCACTTGAAGCTTCCATTGTCACTTGAAGCTTTTTTTGTACATTATTTTTTCCCTAATTTTTTTGTACGCAGGTTTGTGCAATTTGGAAGAACTGTTAGTAGGTTTGTACAATTTGTTTAAACAATCACAAACTAATGTGGTCTAGTATGTACAATTTGGAAGAACTTGTCTTTCTTTTTTGGTTGTTCGTGCACAGTTAGAAGGTTGCTAATATATTGGAATATCTTCATTTGTAGGTGCTTCAAAAGCATTCTGGATATGCTAAAATGATGGACGACGATCTTGTGATGATAAAAAGTTTGGGTTAATTTTTGGGTTCATGTTGGATATACTAAAAACATGGTGTAATGGTGGAGACAATGGATTCATTTTGTAACTGATGTTGTGCGCAATGTATAGTGTTTTGGATTTATTTTGGAAAAGGTGGTTAAGGATGCTTAATGGGTTTAGCATTTTGTATCTAATGGTAGAGACAATGGATTCATTTTGTAACTGATGCTGTGGGTGATGTATAGTGTTTTGGATTTATTTTGGAAATAGTGGTTAAGGATGCTTAATGTTAAGCTTTTTGTTGTTTATCAATTGAACATATAGAGTTATATATGGATTTTGTTGTCTTCTACTTAATGGTAAAGAATGCTTGATGTTGTTAAGTTTTTTTTTTGTATTGGAGCTCTGATACCTGGAGATACATCTGAGGACAAGCTTGACAACAACCATGATCATATGAATTATGTGTATTTAAATTGTATGTTTTATAGCTGAAAAATACAAACAATAATTTCATAAGTATTACTTTTGGGACGGTTATGTAATTGTCCTAGATATAAACGACATCCTTTTGTAACGCTGGCAAATTTGTTTAGGACGGATGTTATTCATCACAATCTCTTTTATTTTGGGACCGTTTTGTAAACCGTCGTAAACATATAATAATTCAAACTCTTTTGGTACAGTTAGATTTTTCGACCCTAAAACCAAATTAGGACGGTATTTTCCGTCCTAAAACTTTTTGCCACGCCACCCTAATGGCACCGTCACTTACCGTCCAAAAATTCGTCCCAAATTACAATTTAGGACTGATTTGGGTCTTTTTAAGACGGATTTTTGGCGTCCCAGAAAGACACTTTTTTTGTAGTGAGATATGTGGGTATTGGTAATATATGGATATGAGGTTATATGTATATGTATGAGTATATTTGTATGTATATATGCTATGATGTTTATATATGCCACTACAGATATATGAGAGCTTATATAAATTTGTGAGTATATGTGTTCGTTATATATATTTGGTTGTGTCTTAATATGATAAATGCGGGGCTATATTTTGTATGTATCTTGGTATCTTAGCCTATACTTGAGATAGCCTATAGATTGACCAAGAATGGACCTAATAGGCCTAATTTAGTTAATCGACTAGAGTTTGACCAAACCCTAGACAGTTGGCCAAGTTAGCTTAGAAGTTGACCTAGTTTGACTAGAAGGTTGACCAGAGTTGACCAAGAGTTGACTTTCACCTAGAATGACCTAATATCATATAGATTGCATTGTACACTTCAATTATTATAATTTGAACTCTTTATAACCTGTATTACTCTAATAGGATTCTATGGCTCAAGTTTGGACATCTATACATATCAGTTGTTCAGGATATCAGGTGAGTACATTCTTTGATCGTTTTCATTCATGATAGTATCTATATTGCCTGCTTTAGACTATTTTACTTGATACCGACATGTCGTTATCATGGATTGGTACTATATAGATCTTTTTATAAGATGTTATCCCCCAGCGGGTGCATCGGGTATTTCATGTTCATGTACTTTATCATGTACATTATGTACTCCTTGTACTGATATTTCTTCATGTACACTCATGTGCTCTCATGTACTCTCATGTTCACATGTGCTTCATATAAAACTAACTATCATGTACGTAACGTAACTTGACCAGATCCTTGTGTATTAATTGGGATAGGGGTGAGTAGAAGTGGTTGTGTGGTTAACTCCCAATTAGTATAATCGTGTACATGTCTGTTATACCTTCACGTATAATAGAGTTACCATGGAATAATCATGTGCAAACCTAACACGATTACATAACCATCTTGTGGTCTAAATCACCTATATTTACTTACAGTTCTTCTTTTCTATACAACTTTCATGTACTCAGATTTATCTATTTTAACTGTTCATGTACATCTCTCTCTACGGAGTTTCATGTATTTCATGTTCTTTATGTACATCTCTCTATAGCGTTTCATGTATTTTATTTTACTGCTTGTTCTATATTTTCTGCCATGTTTTGGATCTGTTTTGGAGATATGTGCTCGTTCCTGTCCTGATTGGACACGTTGAAAAATATTACAGATAACCTGAGGACCACTTGCACTACCCTTTGGAGCTGACGTAGACGACACTTGCAACTTGGACCATCAGGAGGATCTAGTTTGTACTGAGGAGACTACCCTAGTCCCTAGACTAGATTGCTAGGGCTTTATCTTACTTATTTATGTTGTCTTGAGTTTGTATTATTCAGATGTTATGTTGTAGTGTTGATAACACTTAGACTTATTTCATTTCTGATTATATCTCATACTGTGGAATTTATATCTATCTTATCGTACCAATTATCTACCTCTAGTTTATGTGATTGAGTTGTATCATCTGAGATTGTCCTCCGTTTGAGAGTATATTATATTGTGTTTAGTTGTGGTTGTGACCTAGAATAGCGTTCTACCGTCGACACTGCGACGTAGGCTGGACGTACCCACATACTCGTGCCCCTAAACCGGATGCGGGTCGTGACAATATCATCTACTTCATCAGCAGTATATGCCCGATGCAAAGTGAAGTGAACCTTCTCTGGCATGGACAGACGCTTTGTTAAAATATAATCCGTCCAAGCCTTGACGTAAATCCAAGGTAGCGCCCTACCCAGGCACGTGCATACATGGTAGTGGCAAATAACTCCTTATACTCAACCATCATCTCGGGATGTTTTTTATCTAATACCAAGAATCCCTTCATACAAGGGGTATGTTCCTCGTATGGCACGTCCCCCACGGCAGCTTCGAGATGGCATGCATCTCATGAAGGGCCAAACCCATCTCTCCACAAGGGGTGAAGAACATCCCGGTATGGTTGTTAAATAACTCCAACAAAGCTATGAACAAAGGCCGGTTGATCTCTATCCCATGCTCGGTAGCCCTGATGGCACGACGAAGGCCTGTACCTATTAAATCCTTTTTGAACCGACCCACCAGCCATTGGGTTAGCTTGTACCATTCCAACTTGAGATAAATCCAACCTGCGACATGGAAGTTATCTTTCGGATAGATATGGCCTGTGGCCTGTAGCCTATTGGCAAAATAAGAGGCTCAAAACGGATGCACTTTATTGGTAAAATCAACAAACAGATGACTAGGGAGTAATACCCGCAGCGTAGCTGATGGACTGTCGGATACACTCTTGAAAAAGTCCCTCTGATTAGAGCACCCTTCCACTTTGATATGATCGGTCATCAAACCCCCTCACTTCGGGGTTAGATCCCACTTCATGAAACGTTTTTCAGCCAAACAAAAGAAAGTCGAGAGCAGAAGGTGGCGGTTGATGAAAGGAACATACAGAGGATTATCGTAGTTCTCGAAATACCAATTTTTGGTTATCTCCAAGAGCTTGGTATATTCTAGGACCAATTGATCACCAAAAAGAAATAAAGGTTTCAGCATCTTGACAATAATAGAAGGAAGAGACAGCTTACCTCGATCCATCGTATGATGAAAGTATATGGGCTGTTGATCTTGAGTCATTGCTAGTCGACCTCTCGATTGACCATAGGCAATCAACTGTCCGATAGAGTAGGTGAGCGCCTCGTCGACGTCCTTGCCCACGGCACAGCCCGTTAATTCGAAGAGAATATCCTCGAAGAGAGACAAAGACTCAAGAACTACAAATAAACAAAAATGTGTAAAAAAATAAAATGAAGCACTGTGCCACAAAAAAAGGTATCTAGGTGGCCCTTGTATGGGGCATCTGCGCAGGCACTATCAAAGTGCACTATACATCGGCTAATCTGTGTTGGTACTTTATAGAAGATGTCGTACATCGACATTGACTGCGCGAAGCTTCAGCATCTAGTCGATACTTTGTAAAAAAAAATAACAACTATGCCCGTCAGTTAACAGAACTTTAGCACATCTTCACAACAACACCCCGAAGAGCGGTATCCATGCGCATCGGTAAGAAAAAGCATCAGCATATCTTCGAGATGACGCTCCTAAGAGTCGACGCTTATATGCATCAGCAAACCAAGAAGTCAATAACAAACAGACAGCTTCCAGCAAAGGGAGGCCGCACATCCCCTACAATAGGATCTTGCTCAATGACGACGACTTCAGAGGCCAACTACATCCCTTTGGCCTGTCGAGTATCCTCCCCGGCTTGTCTCGCCGATGACATTCTAATCTGCCTCGTAGTCACTGCAGCTGGTTGAGGGCTAGCCGTTGCCCCAATAGTCTTTTTGGAGCTTGCCGTGGGAGCTTTCAAGATTTTTTATTTCTTAGAAGCCATGGAGGGAAAAATTAGGATTTGAAAGAGGAAGAAGACTCTGACGAAAAGCTTTTGTGGGAAGGTAGGTGAAAGCAAGAAAATTTTTCTCTCTCCACAACGTAGGGTATGGCTACGTCACCAGAAGAAGACAAAATTCTTTGTAATCGAGGAAACTCATCGGACGCCGTGGAAATGAAAAGTTAAGATCATGATGACCGTTCCCTAGAAACGAGGAGTTAAGATCAACTTTGGTGAAGCGACGGCTCAGGGCACTTAATGTCGAAGGCTAAGCATGACGACAGCCTATCAATAGATGTGATGGGCATTCACTAACAAAGGACACGTGTCATGCTTCTGTTCAAAGTATTCCGAGCTTAACTCAAGTTCGAAATACTTTGAAGGGGGTCTTGTTGAAGCATGAAAATATGCAGACATATCAAAGGTGCAGGTAGTGTTCTCGCTACACAAAACTTCACAAAGGCACAGGTACCCAAAAGCGCAGACAGAATATCAGAAACCACGGTTCATAAAGAGTTCTTTATTTAAAATAATGCCTATAAGGATCTATTACAGATTTGTTATGAAAAGAACAAAAGCATCTAGAGATCTACAAGGGGGTTAATCTTTACAAGCGTCGTATAAGGGGCTTAATTTTCATAGACGTGCAGCCCCCCAGATGTGCAGCAGTGTCAGAGCGAGCCACTTCATGTAGCAGCTATTGGCCCGAGCCATAACTCAGTCCACAGCACAGGCTATGCCACCGCCATTGAGCAGGACAGAGCACAACCTATGGCTCTTCGGTTTGGCAACCAATCCAAATTCGAAAGCTTGGATCTCGAAGGCCACCAAGACGTTGTTCAGGTTCGAACTCCTCACGTTAAACATTTGAGTGCATCTCGAAACCCAGTAGTCGTTCTTCTACAAAGATGTAGCTTCTTTGAATGAAGGGATGCACAACCAACAGCCGCCTTGTGCAAGGCCAATGCCCGTTCGAAGCTAAGTCAGGATCGTGCATAGCGTTGGGAATGTTAAGAGAGGAAGACAACTCTTTAGAAAATCCTCCCTTTATATAAGGAGAGAATGGTCCAACCTACATGCCACGTGGCCACCGGTCAAATATGCCCAAATTAATAGGATGAACATAGAACTCAGCACAACGAACCTCATTTAATAGGTTCATTTTACTGAGTCCTAGGCCACAGACTTGTTGAACTCCCCAAAATAAGGATAGAAATTTAAGCAGTGGACGACCGACTCGTCCATCCATCAAGAAGAGTAGTCATTAAATGCTCTTAAAGACTTTGACATAAACCAGCACCCTCGATTCACAAGCTCAGCCTCCTCACCGCGCCTTCTCTTCGATTCAGAAGTGCAGCTAGCTCACTCCTTCACGGAGCACCCTCGCTTCAACTTACACGTGTAGTGGCTCTGTTGACTTCAAGACCAAGTCTATTCGTCGTCCAGAAGCATAGTGGCTCTTCCATCTTCAGGACCAAGTTTACTTATCGCCCGAAAGTACAGTAAATCTCATATCTTTAAAACCAAGTCCACTCGTCGCCCTAAAGCATAGTGACTCCGTTGCCTGAAGCACAGTCCACTCGTATACTTAAAGCACAGTGACTCCGTTGCCTGAAGCTCAGTCTACTTATTGCCCTAAACGCACAGGGACTCCGTTGCCTAAAGCACAAGCCCGCTCATCGCCTAGAAGTGCAGTGGCATCAAAAGCTCCGTCAGAAGCGCAGCTTATATAGCGGCATAGCCTTACAAAGTGACATGGCTCCACATGGCCAGATGGGTGCTTATATCTTTTAGGATACCACCCTATCGGTTTATTTAAATCGCTGCTCTTAAGATAAGGCAGAGTTTGACTCTGTTGATAAGACCAATATCTTATCGGTTTGTTTAAACCACAGATAAGGACAAAGTTTGTTCTTATGGACGAGAGCCATATCCAACTGGTTTGTTTAAACCAATGGCCCTCTACGATAAGACAAAATCCAACTTTGGGTATAGGAACAGAATCTGCTCAGGTTCACCCGATCAACAAATAAGTACACACTACGTGTCGTTTATTCAGTTATGTTGATAACTCCCCAAAGATCTCGATAGAAGAGAATCCTCGTGTTTGTCACGTGTCAGCTCTGCAGCAGCCCCCACCGTAACCGACTCAAGATTCTTTCATATCTTCCCTGCAGCGTATATGCACAATCCTTATACACATCGCATATATCCTTCCTCCTATAAATATGAGGAGTTTTCCTTCAATAAAGACGCTTCAAAATCTTCAACTTCGACACCATGGACTGAGGCAAGATATAAGTATAAGGAAAAAGGGACCGAATGTAACAATAAAAAGCAAGACCAATGGATATAACTTGATTGGCAACACTAGAGTTTCAATCACCAGCACCAGAAAGCCAAAGCAAGTTCAACTTATCGTCAGATCGTCAACAGAGTAAAGGACCCGCTGTAGTGCTCGATCTACACCATCACACTTTCTCAGAAATTTTGTACTTAGATCTCATGTTTAGAAATCAATTGTACTCTTTTTATATTTAAAATACAAAAAGTTCGTATAACCTTTTGTCATGGCAAACCGCTACGCTATCGATGAAGAAAGAATGATAGTTCCCTTCGAAAATAACTTGAGAGGTGATGTAATTGGAAATGACACTATTAGTATGTCTCCTTACCTAGCAATAAAAAAATATTTGTCCAGTTACGGAGTTGAAAC
Source organism: Iris pallida (assembly GCA_029216955.1). Classification (NCBI taxonomy): domain Eukaryota; kingdom Viridiplantae; phylum Streptophyta; class Magnoliopsida; order Asparagales; family Iridaceae; genus Iris; species Iris pallida. Next base: position 6,043,025 of record JANAVB010021595.1, on the reverse strand, counting down.
ATAACCTACTAAGCATAAGTTACTTCGCAGATAATAGTTATGGTATGAACTTTGTAAAAGGCAAATGCTTTATATATAAAATGTCATCTGGTAATCCCGTATATGAAAGATTAGGGAAGGCAACATTTATGTTTTCTTTTCAGAAAGTACTAACAATACAGGAAGGTGCCTAGTAGCAAATCAAGATGAAAGCTGGCTATGGCACGTGAGACTAGGACATGCCAATATGGATACTATCTCATGGCTTTGCACCAAAAAATTGTTAAAAGGACTCTCCAAAATCACATTCAAGAGAGGCATGGTATGTGCTGAGCGTGAAAAGAACAAGGCAACTAGGTTAACTTTTAAATCCATCAAAGCTGTAAGTACTTCTAGACCTTTGCAGTTAATTTACATATATTTGTTTGGTCCTAGTAGACTCATAAGTCTTGGTGGTAAGCTATAGGCCTGTGTGATTGTTGATAATTTTTTTCATTATACATGGGTTTTTTATCACATAAAAATGATGCTATTTTCAAATTTCATATATTTTTTAAAAAGGTATAAAACGAAAAAGGCTTCATAATTACTCGTATCTGAAGTAATCATGGTGGCGAATTTGTAAACGTTGATTTCAAAATGTTTTGTGATGATAGTGGATATTACTATAAATTTTCTTGTCCTAGAACTCCCTAACAGAATGGTGTTATGGAGCGGAAGAATCGTACTCTAAGCGAAATAGCTAGAGTCATGCTGAATCAGCATAATCTTCCAAAATATTTTTGGGCAGAAGCTATTAGTATAGCATGTCATATTTAAAATAGGGTGTTGAGTCGACCTATCTCAAAAAAACATCATATGAGCTGTGGTTTTGAAGGATTCTAAATATTTCTTATTTAAAACTTTTGGATGTCGCTGTTTTATCCTGGACACCAAGGATAACTTGGGTAAGTTCGGCTCTAAAGCAGATGAAGGAATATTTCTCGGATATGCTGCCAAGAGTAAGTAATATAGAATTTTTAAAAAAAGATCTATGACTGTTGAGGAATCTATTAACGTTACCTTAGATGAGCTCAATAGTCACAGATCTAGCGATAGTGAGGGTGAAGATGCGCATATTAAATCTAAGTTATCTAAAGATATTGCTGCCAATGAGACCCCTGTGGAAGATCTAACAAAAATGTTTAAGTCTTGGAAAATCTTACCAGATCATCCAGAGATACTCATCGTAGGTGATGTATCAAAAGGTGTAAATACACGTTCTTCTATTAAAGATACTAATATAGCAGCTAACGTAGCTTTTATATCTCAAGCAGAACCGAAGACAGTAGCAAATTTATTTAATGTTAAATTTGAATTAATGCCATACAAGAGGCACTTAATCAATTTGAGAGAAAACCAAGTTTGAAACTTGTTCCTGAACCTATTGGTCAATCAATAATTGGTACCAAATGGGTGTTCCGAAATAAATTAGGTATGGATGGACAAGTTCTACACAAAAAAGCACATCTAGTGGCACAAGGTTATAATCAAGAAGGTATTGATTATGATGAGAAATATGCTCATGTTGCTAGACTCGAAGCTATCTGCATGTTTTGTGTATTTGTATGTTTTCACAATGTCAAACTATTTCAAATGGACGTGAAGTGTGCCTTTTTAAATGGATTTTTGAAAGAAAAAGCTTTTGTGAACACACTCTATGGACTCAAACAAGCACCTTGTGCTTGGTATGAACGCCAAAGTGCCTTTATACTTGAAAAAAGATTTTCAAAAGGAAGAGTTGATACTACTTTATTTATCAAGTCTGGAGATGATGATATTCTTCTTGTGCAAATTTATGTAGATGACATAATATTCGGTTCTACTAATGAAAAACTTGGTCAAGAATTTGCAAAACATATGCAGAGTGAGTTTGAAATGAGTATGATGGGAGAGCTAAACTACTTCCTAGGACGACAGATCAAACAGCACTCTCAGGGAACATTCAACAACCAAGCTAAGCATACAGAAGCATGACTTCGACAATGTAAAGCCTATCGAAACTCCAATGGCTACATCAACCCGGCTTGACATTAATAAAAGTGGAAAACCAGTTGACCAGCGTAAGTATCAACCTATGAGTAGTAGTTTATTATATTTAACTGCTAGTCGCCCTGATATCAAATTTAGCCTTTGCATTTGTGCTAGATATCAAGCTAATCCTAAGGAATCACACTTATACATCGTTAAATATATCTTTCGATAGCTTAAGGGAACTTCTACAGTCGTCTTGTAGTATCCCAAAACCACATTTTTTGACCTAATCGATTATTCAGATGCAGATTTTACATGATGCAAAGTTGACCGTAAAAGTACCAGCGGTACGTGTCATTTCCTAGAAAAACTTTAGTCTCCTAATTTAGCAAGAAGCAAAATTCTATAGCGCTGTCAACGACTGAGGCTTAGTATATCACCACACGACGATGTTATGCTCAAATTTTATGGATGAAACAAATCCTAGAAGTCTATAATCTGCACTACTCTAAGATTCCCACATATTATGATAACACTAGCACGATCAATTTGACTATGTACCATATTTGTCACTCTCGCACAACACATGGAGATACATCATCACTTTTTACGTGATCACCAACAATACGAGAATATTTGCTTAGAATTCATTGACATAGATTATCAATTAGCAGATATTTTTACAAAACTGTTGGCTGAAGATCGTTTATGTGAACTAGGTATACTTGAATTTTCAGATTCATGATGCGTTATATTTAATAAAAATTCTTACAACTTGAGATTTTGATATTGATTAATTAAAGTTACTTTTGGTACAAGCCGAAAGGGACCTTCTGTCAAAAAGACGTAAAAGTTAAAGCGACATGGTACAAGTGTCTTCGAACTACCGCTAGCTGGGATTCGGCCCCTACAGCTAACCCAAAGTAATGAATATTATTAAATTAAAAATGAAAGGTTATTTAGTCTATTTATTATTCATTATGCATAAAATGAAATGGAAATACAAGTAGCCGAACTCTGTCTAAACTGAGACCGAGTTCGGTTGACGTCACTTCGAATTTCCAGAACAGTACTGTCAGCCCTAACCCCTTTAAAAACCCTTGTTCCTCCTCTTATTTCCTTCAACAGAGCACCGAAAACTCCACAAAAATCTTAGTTTTTATCTCTTCCAAGCATCTTTCCTCCTTTCTGCTTAGGTCTACGAAGCTCAAGAAGGTAACATTCTCTATTTTTTCTCTTCAAGGTATATCTTCTTCCTTCTTTTTTGTCAACTCTATGACTCCTAAAATCTTCAAAAGGAAGAAAGTAGACTCCACGGAGATTTATCTTCAACTTCTAAGTATGAACCCGAAAATGTATTCAGTCCTGTTCGTCCCACTGGCAAAGAGGAATTTGATGCGACTCTATTTCCATGTCTGGAAATATCGAAGTCTTGGTTTGACGTGTTCCAATATTGAAAAATTGGCCCCAGGCGATCCGTCAACTTCACTATTTTTTCGAGTATGCCTCTACTTTTGATACACATAGTCTCCGAGATTTCTTTGAAACCTCTAGTGACATCTATGATAATATTGTATGTATGTTTTACTGCAATATACAAGTAAAATCTGATGGTAGCATCTACTCCTGTGTCGTCGGACACAAAATTAAATTCAACTCGACTGACCTCGGCGAATATTTCCATTTGTCGGATTTCGGCGAGGCCTTAGTCGACGTTCATAAAGTCCAATTTTCTGAAGTCATGACTCTTGATTCCCTTAGGGCTGTAATGTATAAGCCTAACCTTGTCCTTCGCAGTGGTAGATTATATGCAAAGCACCTTAATCAGAACTTTTATGAGTTACATCGATTTGTAATCTTCATTTTGCTTCCCAAGAAGGGATCTACTGATGAGATCACTTTCTATTAGATGTCTGCCATGTACCACCTTCATTTTGGTATTCCTTTCTCTGTCCCGAAGACCTTCATGGCTTGGATGATTGGTTGTAGGCGAGTGGAGCGTAACCTTCGATACCCCATGCATCTAGTAGCTATCGTTAGGAGATTTGAAATCAACCTTGATCTATGTCATGTTTCCTCGTTATCTTCTGAGCTGACTAGATCTAGGAAATTTTCTCTACCTCCATCTCCACCCGGTGCTATCCTATTGAGGCTCAGACTGATCCAGACGCTCTTACTCCTGCCTCTACTACTCATGCTCCAATATTTGATCTGCAGTTCTATCAGTGCTTTGATGATTTTGTCACCCTCTCTGGACAACGTCATCAAAGTTGTGTCGATGTTGAGTTTCGTCATACCTCACTGGCTCAGGTATTGAGGAACATCATTGCTGATCTGCACTGGAGTTTGGCACATCACCCTACTGCTCCTGTTCCGATGATCCATCATACTGGCTTTGATGGACCGAGGTTCGATGATCTAACCCCCTAGGGATACTTTGATCCGATTATTGCTTAATTTGATCCTCAACCACCTAGTGCTCCAGCCGATGTTGATAATGCTCAGATATGATTTGGGCTTTCAGTCTAGATTTTTGAGATTTTTTTTGCTAGTGATGATCTATGTAGTTGTACTTTGTAGTAGTCCAAACTTTCATAATTGGACTTTTTATAGTAGTTTTTAGCAGTCATAAACTCTTTTAGTTATGACTTTTATGCCTTTATGCTGTATTTTCTTTCAGTACCATCATGAGAGTTATTAGTTTACTTTACTGCTGTTGCTAGTTCTACTGTGTTATTTCTTATTTTCTATGGATATTATTCATTTTCTTTCCTTGTCTGTGTTAAATTGTTGGCTTCACATATTGCGGGAAAGCTACTTATTTTGCGTACATGACAAAGGGGGAGAAGAGCAATAATACCAAAATTTTAAAATTCAACAAAAAATTCCAATCAATAAACAAGTCAGGTATATTATTTTAAAGTTATATTTTGGTATAGACTCAAGTTTGTCAATTATCAAACTGGGAAAGATTGTTGGCCCATTGCCTAAGTGGTCACACTAGATTTTGATAATCAAACGATTACTTAAGTCAGTACACAAAATATACCAACTGCTACTAATGTTACAAGTTACTGAAATCAATATCAAAGAACGTACTACGTCTACATCCTGCATCTACAAAGAACAATCGAGTCATCATCCAAAAGCAATTGTATTGGAATCCAGATTGAGTCTTTTTTATATTTTTTATGTATTTTTACTTTATTGAGTCAAGGAAATATAAAATGTGAGATCAGTTTGGATATTACAGGCTTAGGTTTTTCAGTCCAAAAAATCCAAAAAGCCTATCCAATCTCTCAAAAACCCTACATATCCAAACAGCGCAAAATACCTATGCAATTTGGCCCATTTAAATTGAGTTCTGATCTGCTAGAACTCTGGCAGAACTTAGACCGAGTTCGGTCCAACTTATGATTGACTTTTGCCAGGCTAGATTTAAAATTCAGCTCCCTCAAAATCTGTATGCAATGTTCATTTGCGGGATTCTCGCATCCGGACGCAGCTTGAACTCTGCCCGAGTTCAGTCAGGAAAAATACTATAAATAGAGAATAATTTTCATATTTCTAATCACTCTTCTCTTTATCTATTCCTAAGTTTTTTCATCCGACTAAAGGTTTCATATTTCACCTATACCAATGTTAGCCAAAGCTAGTAACATTCTTTTTGATTTAGAGTCTTTGGTTAACAGAGTTGTAAAGAGGTTGGAAGTCTTAAAATGTATCAGTTTTCGTACTTAAGTTTGTTGGAGTCGGTCGTGCACTCGTCACGAAGCACGGTATTGTGAAGTCGATCGTGCACTTGTCGCCAAGCACGATGTTGTAAAGAGATGACAAGCACTCATTTAGCTTATAAATAGTGGATTAATAGCGGGCGAGAGTACTAACGACTGGATTAGTCCTCTCAGAGGGAAACCATTATATATTATGGTGTTCATTGAGTTTGATCTTCTATCTGTACTACAATTTAATTTATTATCTCTTATTTATACCATAGCTTATAATCTACAAAATTGTTTTTAAAGTGGTAATTATTTTCTACAGCACAAGCACACACTCTATTCAGCCCCCTCTAGAGGTGCTCAACAGTCCTATATTTCTTTCCTTGTACTGTATTGCATTGCATACAGCAACACTAGTTTTAGTTTCGAGGACAAATTTTTTTATAAGTTGGGTATGACGTAAATCCCCCCATTTTAATAAAATATTATATTTTTATTAAATATTTATGGTTTTTTATATTTATTAAATAGTTTACTACATAATTATAATTTTTTATCAAAACTAGCAGTAAATATTATTACTTTATTTTGCTTGCTAATATTTTAGTCTAAAGAATTTATTTAGTTTACAATTTTTGAAAATATTTATATAATTTCTAAAGTACATATATGTATATATATTTTTTTTATATTTTTTTACATATATTTTTTTTATTTTTTTTACATATATATATTTGTATATTTTTTATTTTTTATTTTTTTTACATATATATATATATATATATATATATATATATATATATATATATATATATATATATATATATATATATATATATATATATATATATATATATATATATATATATATATTAAAAAAAAAAAAAAAAAATATATATATTATTATTATATATATATATATATATATATATATATATATATATAATATTATTACTTAGTATTTTGCTTGCTAATATTTTAGTCTAATGAATTTATTTAGTTTAGAATTTTTGAAAATATTTATATAATTTCTAGAGTATATATATATATATATATATATATATATATATATATATATATATATATATATATATATATATATATATACTCACCTGGGATGCCGAAGGAGACAGGAACTCCGACTTCTTCCACTCCTGTGTCAAAGGCCGCATACAACAACTTAACATGCACCAAATTGCCGACGACAACGGCATCTTACTCAAAGACCAGAGGAATATCCAGGAGGCCGCCGCTGAGTTCTACAATAAATTATTCTCTAAGGAAGTCATCGTCAAGGACGAGGAATTCCTAGCCAAGGTTCCCAACATGATCACTGAAAGAAAGAACGATCTGCAGCTGACCCCCCCTCTGCGGAGGAAGTTAAGTCTGCAGTGTGGACCCTCGACGAACACAGCGCCCCAGGCCCCGACGGTTTCTCCGACGTCTTCTTTCGAACTTGCTTGGACATCATTGAGCCCGACTTCCACGAGGCTACGATCGCCTTCTTTCAAGGCGCTAGCTATCCCAATGCCATCTCCCACGCCAACCTCATCCTCATCCCTAAGAAAGACAACCTGGAGACATTCAAAGACTTCCATCCCATCAGCTTATGCACCTTCACCAATAAAATCATCTCCAAGATTATCGCCATCCGTATGGCCGAGCTACTCCCTAAGATCATCTCTGAAGTGCAAAGCTGATTAGTCCCGGGATGGAACATCACTGACAACATCCTCCTTGCACAGGATATGATAACTTACATGAAATTCCCATACAGGGGAAGAAACGTCGCCATCAAGCTCGACATGGAGAAGGTGTATGATCGTCTCGACTGGCAGTTCTTGATATGGGTTTTCAGGGCCTTCGGGTTCTCCGAAACTTGGATAGACATCATCTTCAGATCCATAAACAACTCTTGGTTCTCCACCGTCACCAACGGGCAAGCCGACGACTTCTTCAAATCAAACCAGGGGGTCAGACAGGGTAACCCGCTCTCCTCCACCATTTTTATTATAGTCGCCAAAGTGCTCAGCAGAAACCTCAAAAACATGGCTAACACTCCCAGATTCAACCACTTTCACACCACCACAAGATGCCCACTCATCACTCACTTGGCCTACGCGGACGACATCCTCATTTTCTCATCAGGCGACATCGGCTCGGTGGAAGTGGTCCACCGCACGCTAGAGAAATATACCAGATGCTCGGGCCCGCGAGTTAACACCAACAAAAGCATCATCTACACCCACCATAAAGTCGACAGAACTCACTCGGCTACGCTCTCCACCATGACATCGTTCTCTACTGCATACCCGCCGTTCTCATATTTGGGGTGCCCACTGGGGTATGGGAAAGCGAATTCGGGCATTTACGCAGGCCTAGTAAGCAAAATCAAAAAAAAGATCGAAGGCTGGCATAATGCGACCCTCTCTCCCGGCAGGAAATTGATCCTGATCAAGCATGTCATCGCCTCCATCCCCATCTACACCTTGGCGGTGTGCTCCCCACCCAAGAAGGTGTTATCCTCTCTAGAATCCCTCTTCTCCGACTTCTTCTGGGGTCACACCGACGGGAAGGACAAGCACCACTGGGCCAGCTGGGATTGTCAAGTAAACCCTGCAGGTGGATTATATCCGACATGACAAATAAAGTTGAGCGGTACTATTTAATAAAAAAAGATGTCGAATCAATATAGTTGTCAGTAACTTAATTTGATCGACGGACATATGATATCTTAACATGGGGAGCCAAACGAGCATGTAATAAAAGGAGCCCATAAACATAATTTGGGATTAGGAAAGTAGTACAACAATAGCTCATTAGTGGACCGAGCTATTGTTAATGGGCCTGGATTGTGTGTTTGGGTAGAACACGGGATATCCAGATCCGTTAGGAGGCCTAACCTAATTTTTTCTCATGGTCCCTGTCGTAGCCTATATATATCCTCTATTCTCTGGCCGCCAAATTACTGATCAGAAATCTGAAGCTTTCTCTAAATTCGTAATTCACGTAAGGAGAGAAAGAGAGGGCTGCAAAGGAGAAGAAAAGGTTGGGAGATCTTCGCCCACATGACATCCAACTCGAGGAAGAAATACGTGCAGAAGATCTTGGGGTCGTCCGCTCGAGATTGCCAGGAATTACTTGTCTTTTTTCTGCCGTATGTATAATTTGTGAACCCTAGTTTCCGCCTATGAAGAGTTAGAATACGTATTAAATCTGTTTAACTTTCTATCGATCAATACGCACACCAAAGTAAGGGTCCTGGGAATCCCCAGTTCCATCAGTCGTCGTGCCACGAGCGGTTGCTCGAAGAGGCTCTCCTCCAGCCTACTTCGTATACCCCCCGAATTGTACGATTCGCGACTTATGGAATACCGAATATGGATGGCTGTGGGACAGGGTTACTGTTTGGCTGGGTCAGGGGGCCACAAACCGTCTTGCCACCGCAGATGTTCGGATCGTTGGCCACCCCGACTTAGAGGTGGTCTCCCAGGTCAGACGGCACTTTCTCACTAGCCTCGGCCAGGAAGGTGGTCAGAGCCAACGGAGTGCCATCCCCCACACTTGGTCCGTTCTGGCAGTCTTGCATCCCCAGCAAATGGTCCATTCTTATCTGGAGAGCTCACCGCCAGAAGCTCCCTACTGACGAATCCCTCACATCCATCGGATTCATCCTGGCGTCGAAATGACACTGCTGCACTTCTCAACAACCATAAACTACCAAGCATGTCCTCCTCACCAGTGACCTCGCCTTTTTTTTATGGCTCAACCTCTCTCGTCACTGTCGGTCTGCGATTCCTGTTAGGGGCTTCAACGATCTCCTCGCATGTTGGGGCAACTCGCACGGGCATCAAATCGTCGCAGCCGCTGGCATTTGGGTCCTTTGGAAGAATCGGAACAAATTCAGGTACGAGGGACACCAATACAACAACCAACTGATCAGAGAAACCATCCGACAAATTCTCAAAATCAGCAGACGTTGTTCTCACGCCACAAACTTTTTCAGGACGGCACTGTCCTAGCACCGGGTTTGGGCTAGTGCGCGGTTTTTGCTTCGCGTCTGGCCTCTTTTGTAGTTTTTTGCGCTAGACGCGCTTACTTGTATAGGCTTCAGCATTTTGCGCCTGATACTTCAATAAAATCCAGTATTTCTCTAAAAAAAATAATAAAATATAATATATATATATATATATATATATAATATATATATATATATATATATATATATATATATATATATATATATATATATATAAACCCCCAAAATTTTAAGAATATTTTTGGGACTTATTGTTATTTTAAATTTTTTTATTTAGAAAATATTTTGAATTATTTTTATTATTTATCTATAAAAAATGGTATTAGTCATAGTTAAAGTTTGTTATGCACACTGACTAGACAATATGGCACAGCTAGTGCAGTCAAGTGCTTTGACTAGCATATTAGCTGTAAGTGCCCCTAGAATTATTTTACTTAAGTAATTAGTTGTTGAAAATTACTAAGTCATGTATTGACCATCTTTTTCCATTTTAATATTTAGTTATTTATAATTGTTCGTAAGGATAATACTAATATTGATTGGTAATCTCTCCAATTTATTATTTTTGATATTAATATTATTATTATTCATTATTGTTATTGTTATTGCTATTTCCTTATTACTAATATTATTAAAATGTTCTTAGTCATTTGATAATATAATAGTAGATAATTTTAATATATAATTATAAAAGATAATAAGTGCAAAATTATATTAGTAAGATTTTAGATTATATTTTAGATTTTTTTTGAATTTTTAAAAAGGTACATTTTAGTATTTTCTTTTGTAGTCATGTAATTTACTTAGATATATCTAAAACATATACTAATAATAGAAAGAAAAAAAAAAGAAGAAGAAAGCAACTCTGTATTGTTCCCGTAGGAACAGTACAGGCTCTTTCCCGAGCAAAAAAAAAGACATAGGAGCATTCGATTCTCCACAGATTCTTGATCAAATCAAATCGATTCTTCACAAATTCCTTCATATCCTAATCCTCTACAAAATCGACCTAATCTAAATCTCAACCATGCTATCAATCGGATTAAAACCGACACAAAGAATAGAAATATATCACCGTATCTATACTTCAACTCGCGGCGAGTTTATGGAGAAATTCCTATCAAAGGATCTATAAACTTTGCAACCATCCACTCCTGAGGAACCCAGACACCACCGCGCCCAGTTCGACCACCTGCTAGCCGCCTCCGGCCGCCGCATCGCTGGGGGATCAGTAAAACCCGACGAGAACAGGCTTCCATGTTCTGACACGTGACTGCGAGGTACCCCTCTTGCCATTCAAATTTCTCCGTCTATGCTTAGCCATTTTAAGTTTCGTAAACTATTCTAGAAACCCTATCCGACCCTCTAGAAGACCGAGTAGATAGGTTATAGGGAAATCGAATAACCGGCCTGTGAAATCGACACAAATTTGGTAAAAATCTGTTAAAAAACCGAACCCTTCATGAGTTTGAAACCCTAGCTTGGAAGGCTATTTTTGGTCGATTCCTCGATTGTTTCAAAAAAATTGTTTAAATAGAGTTAATAATAATATATGGGTAATGGAAACCTATCTTTTAGTTTTATTTTTCATTGCTTAGATTGTAATTAAAATAGTTTCCAATTTTAGGGAAAAATTAGTTTTTAAACTTCAAATTTTAATAAATTTTAACCGATACGACGTGCATCCCGTCAAACCGGGCAAGGTGGTCGTGCACTATAAAGGCCTTAGATAAGAAAATAGTAGGATAACTGTAAGAGGCACGAACATCGGACGTGTTTTGGAGTTTAATAAAGTTGAACTACTTGCGTTTTCTTTCAATCAAAAATCTCGCGTACTATAATTTTACTATCTTGACTAACGTCGCAATTATAGCCTAGTTTTTGCAAGCTTATTCTTAATCGAGCTTGTTCAGGACATATTTTTATTGGGGACGCTCGTTAACATATTGTCTAGTTAGAATCAGTGTATTATGGTCTGATCAACCTTAGTGCACTTGGTTCGCTCTTCTTATAATTATCCCCACGGATTGGGATATAAATGTATCTAGGATCTCATCGGCGACTGCATTGACAATTCCTCTTGAATTATATATTCGCCTTTGAATCACGTAATTGTATTCGATGACATCTTTCTTGAACTATTTATTGCTTTTGTCTTTCACTGATTTGGAAAGACGGACGCTCGTATTTAGTAGATAGAACAGAGTATCCCCCATGGCCATGATAGTTGTGTACACAAGCGTAGCTACCATCGGTCGGCCATGTGACTACAACCTTGTCTTGAGATTACTCATTCTTCCCTCGACCCTGAAACTACTATTGTGACCTTCTAGTCATTTGAAAATGATAATGATTATAATCATACCCTTGGTCAAAACACCAACATAGGAGACTATCTATTCTCAGGGAACAAATAATTATGGGTCTCTAAATATTTTCTTAATTCTTGCTTTAACTAGCAACCCTTATGCCTTAACCCAACCCTTACTCGACCAAGCCTACAGTTGAGACATGAAGGGAAACAGATAGAAACAAAGGCAAGCATTTACCATGACTATGATAGATACCCATTTCGAGATTAGGATCCAACAGGTGTTACTCTAGGCATACAATTTTATTATTAAAGAAGTGACTTAGAATTAGAACAACACATTCTCCAGCTTAGCCAATATCTGTAGCTTAACACTTATCATATTGACTTACTAGTTATCAACAAGCAACGCATGAGAACTAAATTCGATGCCATTAGAACCCTTATGACCATAGTTTGGCAGGCTTGACACAAATAGAAAATTCATGACTTAGTCGTTAGAGATCTTTCATATGACGTGCTTTAGAATTCGTAATCCCATCGATAGACTCTCTTATACTATAGAGGAGTGGGTCATTATATTTTATCGACTCATGTATCATTGTACGAAATTATATTCATTTATTATAAATTGGTGTAGGTCCTCGAAACTGATTTATAACAACCATATCACGTTAGCGATCATATCGTGACTATTATTACCAAAGGTCAATGTACGATGTCGTGACTCAAATATTCCTAACCTTATTATTCCTAAAATCATGTCCTAGTCTCTAAAGTGTATAGATTGTAAGCCATTCTTACTTTTAGAAATTATGGGATCAACGATTGATTGAGGTAAATTGGTTCTCGCTAGGATGATAAATTAGTGACTCGTAAACTCCCACTTTTTTTTAGATCTTTTGGTGTCCCTTACCGTGACTTTGATATTCGGAGTGTAATACTAGATGTTACCTTCCAACAAAAGTCATATACAAGACCTAGACGAGTCCACCTTCAAGTAGACATATCATGTCCCACTCAAACACGTTTCCTTGTACTCTATTTTTATGATACGACCTTCAAGTAATAAGGGCTAACTATAATCCTTACCGTAATATCGATGTACTTTCTGACTTCAATTAGAGACCGAACCTCAACTTAATTCTTTCGACCCAATATACAGTTGTGACCTACTCGAAGCCTACTACGTACATGTCACTAGTGTACCTCTCATTTGAGTCCTCTTGTGCTACTTAAACATAAAAGTCACGAAAGATGCATCTCATGACTTACATAACCTATTTTACCAACTCGACGAGAAATTAGCCCAACCACTTGAGTTGGAACCTATTCTAGATTACCCTAACCTAATACGAATGGTTCAATTAATTTTAGGATCTTATCTAGCCAGTGTATATTAAAATCCAAGATTTGTTCAACCAAGGATTGATGTCTAAATAGAGAATCCATTAAGACCCAGCTAAACCCATCCATACCTATCGCCATATTTGGACTATAAACCAAACTTGAGAAGAAAAAAAGAGGGTCCTTACACCTATTATATAGTCTATATCCCTTGGTCTACAATTTCTCCTACCATAGTTCCCTTAATCGTATCCCCTCGTAGCCTATGTTACGCGATGAATATAATTTCGTTGTAGCAATTTGTTTCGATTAGGCTTGACCAAGACCTCCCCTTCTGCCTTAATAAGACATGGTCAATATAAGAGCAATGTTAAATGAGTAATACTTAGGCATCCCATAGAGTCCATGACTACGATCAGAAGTAACTCATATCCTCAGTATCTCCTTGAAAATTTGACCTTCTTAGAAACCCTTCTACTGAGCTTTTCGCGATTTACCAATTTATGTAGTTGAGTAGAACCTTGAACTTAGTATCCTCTACCTTTTAGAATGTGATGCCAAACATGGATGCTATCTATAACCATTCTCCCATCTTTTTGGAAGTTACAGTACGATATTCATATTGCATTTTATATCCCTTGCTTGTGTCTTTAGATAACCACGGTAGAAGATCGCAACATTGGTTCTCTTTCAAAGTCGTTCTCTCCTAAAATAGTATCTTCGATTGAATCTCGAGAACAGAAATTGCTGGAGCGTATAGGCAAGCCTCTCAAAGAAACGTAGGGTTCTTGAATTAGCAAAAGATTGGGATAGATTGGTTTCTATTTAATCGAGTTAAACCAGTGGCTCATGATATCCACTTCTATCTATATTATCCGATGACCTCTTCTGTGACTTTGATATTTGAAGCACAACACAAACTTTCTCCTTCCAATAAATTTTTACACTTATGAACTAGAAGGCACTCTATATACATAACATACATGTCCAACACAAACACACCACCCTGTACTCCATTTCGATTACACCAGATGTATGACACTTTTCTTCTTAGAACAAACCATAGAAGACTATTTTTTGTCCCATTTTATTTTTACCATGCAATACCAACTAACTCCCTCAAACTACTGGATACCCATGATCCACGCAAGACTAAGAATACCCTATCTTGTAGAATATGTTGTCAACTTGATTTCCTCCTATAACAACCACCTCCATCTTTTTGGAACCAGATTTATGATTTGATGTAATTAATCTCCCTTCGTATTCAGCTTCACTACATTTATTTTTGTATTTTTATATTAAGATTTATTTTAATTTTGAGGACAAAATTTTTATAAGTTGTGTAGGATGTAAACCCCTAAAATTTTAAGAAAATTTTTGGGAGTTATTGTTATTTCAAATTTCCTTATTTATAAAATGTTTTGAATTATTTTTATTATTTATCTATAAAAATGGTCTTAGTCATACTTAAAGTTTGTTATGCATACTGACTAGACAATATGGCACAGCTAGTGCAGTCAAGTGCTTTGACTAGCATATTAGCTGTAAGTGCCCCAAGAATTATTTTACTTAAGTAATTAGCTGTTGAAAATTATTAAGTCGTATATTGACTATCTTTTTCCATTTTAATATTTAGTAATTAATTATTTTTTGGATTTTGAAAAAAAAGTGTATATATATATAATTGTTCGTAAGGATAATACTAGTATTGATAGGTAATCTCTCCACTTTATTATTATTGATATTAATATTATTATTCATTATTGTTATTGTTATTGCTATTTCATTATTATTAATACTATTAAAATGTTCCTAGTCATTTGATAATATAATAGTAGATAATTTTAATATATAATTATAAAAGATAATAAGTGCAAAATTATATTAGTATGATTTTAGAAAGTATTTTAGATTTTTTTTTGAATTTTTAAAAAAGGTACATTTTAGTATTTTCTTTTATAGTCATGTAATTTACTTAGATATATCTAAAACATATATTAATAATAGAAAAAAGAAGAAGAAAGCAACTCTGTATTGTTCCCGTAGGAACAATATAGGCTCTTTCCCGAGCAAAAAAAATGATATAGGAGCATTCGATTCTCCTCAGATTCTTGATCAAATCAAATCGATTCTTCGTAAATCCCTTCATATCCTATCTACAAAATCGATCTAATCTAAATCTCAACCACGCTATCAATCGGATTAAAACCAACCCAAAGAATAGAAATATATCACCGTATCTATATGTCAACTCGCGGTGAGTTTCTGGAGAAATTCCTATCAAAGGCTCTATAAACATTGCAACCATCGACTCCTGAAGAACCCAGACACCACCGCGCCCCTGTTCGACCACCTACAAGCCGCCTACTGCCGCCGCATAGCTGGAGGATCCCTAAAACCCGACGAGAACAGGCTCCCCTATTCTGACACGCGACTGCGAGGTACCCCTCTCGCCATTCAAATTTCTTCGTCTATGCTTAGTCATTTTAAGTTTCGTAAACTATTCTGGAAACCCTATCTGACCCTCTAGAATACCAAGTAAATAGGTTATAGGGAAATCGAATAACCGGCCTGTGAAATCGACACAAATTTGGTGAAAATCTGTTCAAAAATTGAACCCTTCATGAGTTTAAAACCCAGCTTGGAAGGCTACTTTTGGTCGATTCCTCGACTGTTTCAAAAAAACTATTTAAACAGAGTTAATAATTACATATGGGTAATGGAAACCTATCTTTTAGTTTTATTTTTCATTGCTTAGATTGTAACTAAAACAGTTTCCAATTTTAGGGAAAAATTAGTTTTCAAACTTCAAATTTCAACAAATTTTAACCGATATGACGTGTGTCCCGTCAAATCGAACAATGTGTTCATGCACTATACGCATTGAAAGACGCGTATGTATGTTGCCGACATGATGGAACTGACGGAACTCAATTTCGTTGCATATGCACGACAAAATCAGTACGTATCCGTCGAGATACCCCCGTATCAACCCTTTGCAAACTTGGCCATAACTTCGTGTACATTCGTCGTATCGAGACAAAACTTATGCCAACATGACCGTATCAAAATTTTGGTTATGTATGCCAAGTTTGGTCCGATTCTGAGAAGGTCGACCGGAATACCTATTTGGCGGGCCCGCGATCCCCTCTAACGGACGAAATTGTGCACGACCCGCCGGAATCCAACTTTGGATATACGGTTGGGTTCCACTCCTCAAATCGGATCCGTAGACATATAGTTTGATGACTTTAGAGACTGTAGGTACTGGCACGTATTTCGGTGCAAAATGGGTCCAACGACGGACATCGTTTTGACCCAAAATTATGGTTTTACCCCTGTTCCAGAATTGGTCTTTTGGACATGCGTTTCCTAAACATATCTTTTATACCAAACAAGTTTGTGATGTTTGTTTCTGCATATGGAGCTCTTTGTGGATTTTGACTTTCGTGCTAACGTTTTTGACTGTTGGATTTTGCTACATCTCGTACCACCCTCAGGCAAGATACCTTGCCATTTATATTCTTTATATTCAGTCTGTATTTCTTTATGTAACACCCAATTTTCCAGATGAGGATAATTTTGAAATTTTGTAATTATAATTATTAATTATTGATATTTATTTCATATTATGATTTTTGGTAATTTTTAATAATTTTAAACTATTTAAAAACTGCTTTAAGTCATGACTTGTGATTTTGACGTGCTGCTAGTGAAACCCTAGAGACTGTATGACCTAGAGCCTAACCATGTCATTAGGATGATTTAATTATTATTTTTAGCCTAGGGGTAATTTGGTCATTTTGACTTATTTGAATTATTTGATGATTTATTGAATTGGTGAATTCAAGTTTGACCTTGACTTGTTGAGACCTAGTGGACTAGCCTAGAAGCTAACCTTAGCCATGGTGACCCTACTCTAACTTAGGTTAACCAACTTTTAGTCATTAGAAACTAATTTTGGATTAGGAGGATTAGTTTAAGTGAATTTAAGTCATGGCTTGTGGGTTCATGAAATGACTTATGGCTTAATGATTTGATTGATCATGACTTAAGCCCATGGACCATTTAGTAAACCCTAACCCTAATTATTGAGCTTATGACCAGCCACATAGGGATCCCCACTCTATATAAACACTTATTCATTAGGGCTTGCCTCTTTATTTCATTCCAACACTTGGAGAAAGAGAGGTATTTTTTCCCTTCCAAAAATCCCCATAAATCCATTTTTATTCCTTTTTAATCCTAGTTTCTTGCATTAGAACCTAATACTCCCCTATTTTCTGATTGTGCGGTTTAATCCCAGCTTTGGATCAATTTGGAGCTTTTTCCATCAAGAAGAAGAATCCCCCATTTGAAGCTTTTCCAAGCTTTTTGCATATATAGGTAAAACCCTTTAAATTGATTTAAATTTCGGTTTTCTTTGCATTTAGGGCTAGATCTAGGAGTCCCCTAGGTGTCCCTAAAATTTGGGTGGATTTTGTGTCCGTTTGGTGTCCGTATCGGACATGTGTCTATGTGTTATTTAAGGTGTTTGTTGAAATGCCTCAATGGATTGAATGTTAATATTTTTCAAAACAAATTATATATTTAGATTGCTTATGAGATGTAGATTACGGATCTAGGTGACTGAGTCAATTTTTATGTGTTTTTGTGTCGGTTTTAGGGCTTGGACACGCTGCACGATACTGTCGTGCAGTGCCCTGCTGCTCGACGTGTCGTGTGCGCTCGACACGACACGTTTGTAGAAGCATGAAAAAGAATAAAAGAAAGGTTCGTGCGGCCGAGGATCCCCATACGACTCAGAGAGCCCATACAGCTCAGGGATCCATACGGTTCAAGCGTCTATGCGGCTCAAATAACTCCATGCGGCCCAGAGAGGAGCCACGTGGCCCTCAACAGCTCTTCCCTTTGTCTTCTACAGTATTTAATACCTTGACGGCTGACAGCTCTGACCAATGACAGAAAGATGCAATAATGACTCTGTCATAATGGCAGACTCCTAGTGAAACGAAGGATATCTCTGACACGATCCGTCAAACCCTAAAGACCTTTATGGGGCCTTGACACGTGGACAGTCGTATGCGGCTCAGACAGAGGCAACCCATGCGGCTCAGGCAGAGGCTATCCATACGGTTCAGGCAGAGGCTACCCATGCAGCTCACAAGGACTATCTTCATGCGGCTCACTGAGAAGCCACCCATCATGTGATCGTCTACGCTCATGCGGCACAGATCATCTCCGTGCGGTTCAAATGTTCAGTGGCCACTCCCAAGCAGCCTTGACACGTGGCCAGCCTTATGCGGCTCAGTGGGGGGGTGATCCTCATGCGGCTCAGATTTTCTAAGTGGCTCGCGGTTCTGCCAGCGTCCCTACAGGTATCAGCCTCATCATAGTGGAACACGTGGCAAGATTCATCAACAAATCCTAACAACCAGGTTGGGATCAAATCAAATCATTTGCAATCAATCAAATTGAACACTTGGCAGAAGATCCGAGCTTGGCATAATAAATCATGAGGATTTATAGCAATCATCATTAATTGCCCACAGAGATTTGATGCAATCACATTAATTGCTCAAATCTATTATGAATGGCCCATATTCATTGATCCTTAACCGCCGACTTTTGAGAATGGACAATCATTGCAAAACCCTAATGATGTCCCCACTCTTATAAATAGCAAGGTGCCATTCCCTTGTAAGAGGGAAGACAGAAGGAGAGAGACACACATAGACAAGCAGAGAGCAGAGAGAGAGAGAGTACACACCCCTTCGAATCCAAAGAGTCAGAGAAAAATTGAAATGAGAGTATTTCTTCATCAACGCCGAGCAGTTCTTCTACAGAGCCAAGGCTGCACCCGATCGTCCAAGGAGTAAGGCAGAGCTGCTGTCGCTTTCCTGAGCCTCTATCGTCACCCTCCAGAATCTAAAATAAATAATTGTACTTAGATTGCTGTACCTAGATTTTCGTCCCTAGGCTTTCTTTGTACAAGCGAGTTTGTATTGTGAGTCTAAGTTCAGTCCTCCGATAATTGTTATGTTCTTTTACAATCAATGGCAAACACGATGGCGACTCTGCTGGGGACAAACTTCTCCACGGCTGAGGAGTTGGTGACGTAATCGGATGCAGCCAAACTTGGCTCCACGCAACAGAAGATGGTCGTCCGCTTCGACCAACAGGCGTTTGAAGAAATGCTCGCTGAGGGAAGCGCTGGCCCGGTCCAGAAGCGAACCCGCACAAAGAAAGCTCGCAGCGAGTGGAGGCCAAAATCATTTGCTCCTCCCCAAGCTCTGGACGGAGTACTCTCTGCTAACCAAGACGGCGAAGGCGACTCTCATGCGGCCCCACTTCAAGCCATAGAGGACTCTGCTGTCCCCAAGTCCGGCAGTAGAAAGCACTACGATGCTGGACTTGCAGGGGCAAAGAGTAATTCTATGCGCTCCAGGAAGAAGCCGAACAAGGGCACTAGCCACAAAACAAAGACTTATGCGGCCAAGATTGCCAGCCGCATGAATGATGACCATGCGGTCGAAACTGCTAGCCAAATACATAACATTCATGCGGCCAGGATTACCAGCCGCAGGGAAGATACCTATGCAGCTGAGACTTCCAGCCGCATGAAGAGAGCCCATGCGGCTACAACTGCCAGCCGCATGAAGATTATTGATTCCAGCCGTATGCCGCCTGCTCCACACGGCTCAGTCTTCGACCGCCTCTCCTATGGTCCTGATCTCTTGTGCTCCCAAGAAGACATGTCTGACTCTCTCCAGCACCACTTAGACTCTTCCTACTATGTGCCCTTATGCACTAGAGTGAAGAAGTCTAGGACAGCACGAGCTTGGCAAGCTCGGTCCGCTGATCCGACCTCTGACCATCCGAGCGTTCCACATACTGTTATGCGGGCCTCTGATGGGAAGTTGTACAGAACCACTCGAGTCCAGCCCCCGGCGGCAAACGGACAGAGAGGTTTCCAAAAGTCTCCCAAAATCTAGGGAGCAAATATAGTCACTCTTGACCCATCTGACTTGCGTGAGGCCATCATCCACAAACGCAAGGAAAGAGAAGGTGCCTCGGGGTGCAAAGAGTCCTCCCACGGACGTCACTGCACCCAAGTCATCGTCAACTGCTGTTGTAATAAGGACCGACAGTCCGTCCTCCAAAGACTGCAACAACCATGTTCAGAAGATGAGGCACTTCCTGTCGTCTCCTGCAACTCTGCTCAGAAAATCCCCGCCGATGGGAGAGGGAAGAAGACCAATGTTTCCAGCCCGAAGATTTCAACCACTATGACTAAGAAACTACCGTCTAAGCAGGTGCCCACCACCGAAGTTTTCCAAGGTACCCGTTCAAAGATAAAATCTGCTACAGTGGAAGATTCATCGCCCACATCACTGGGGGTTGTTGAGACTGGGGGTAGCACTCCTCCGAACCTCCACAACAACCCGATGTTACAAGGAGACGAGCTGGGGGAAACAACTCTTCCATCAAATGCAGCAAATCCCGATGTCCCCGAGGATGTCCACGATTCCCAAGTCGAGGCAAACTCGGAAGCCGGTGGTACTGTTCCTTCTGAGTCCGAACCAGAGGAAGACTTTCCCACATACCCCGATGACTTCTCATTACAGGGGTATAATTCGGAGTGTACGTCATCCACCGTCCCTTCCGCTTCTACTCATGTCAGGATGGCATTCATGACAAACGACGAACAGGACGGTCCTAGTGATCGCCAACGCATCGACACTCTGGAGGCCATACTTCGCACTTTGGTCAAATCTGTGGACGAGATCAAAGCAGCCCTCCCTACTCTGCAGGGAGGAACGCCTGGCCAAACAAACTAGGGTCCCGCAGTCAATACAGACTCGAACTCAGCGGCACCGAACCCGGGCAATATTTCTCCTGAAATATCGGCTCCTACAGCTGCAGACGAAGCCAGGGATGCAAGAAGAGAGGTCCAGGAGCTCCGGGCCATGTTCCGCGCCCGAGAAAACTGCCAAGACCTCAGGATACGACAACCGTATCCCGCTGCGTGGAGAGATGTTCCCTTCCCACCAAAGTATAAACCATTCTACATCAATCCATATGACGGGAAGACCTCCGCAAGTCATCACTTACTTCGAGGTCACCACCGACCATCTACCCCATGACGATGCCATCCTTACACGATTATTCATTGGGGCATTGGAAGGAGTCACCTTCGACTGGTACCGTAACCTGCCAGACAACTGCATCCACTCCTTCGCCGGCTTCAAGCGCATGTTCTTGGAGAGATTCTACGAAGTAGGACAGGACATCACAATGTCCACCCTCATGGACGTCGTTCAAGGGGAGAAAGAGCTGACAAGGAACTATATTGAGCGGTTCCGCCAAACCGCCATGAAGCTGCCGTTCGGTAATCCGGATTCCTCCTTAATTGAAATTTGCCAAAAGAGACTGCTTCCGACAATCAGCCTCTGGATGGGTGAAAGTCAATTCAAGAACTGGAAGACATTAATTATCAGTGCCACTAGCGCCGAAGAACGGTTGAAGATGGCTCGCCAATTGGATTGCACATCTCAGAGGAAGAGGACAATGGCAGGCATCCTAATACCAATAACAACAATGGGGGTAACTCCACCAACAATCGGGACAACAAGGGCAAGCAGGCTATGGTGGCCGACACAGCACAGAAACCTGAGTCAAAACCGGCAGACAAACAATGGCCGCAAATGACCTACTCCTTCGAAGACGGCCACGTTAAGCCCATCTTGGACATGCTCATACAAGGGAACAAAATTCAGCTCCCTCTACCAAGACGGGAACTCCAGCCGACAGAAATGGAGAACCCAAAGTACTGCCATTACCGCCGCTACGTCCACCATGCTACACACGACTGCTACCAACTAAAACGATATATCCAACACCTCATCGATTCGAATGCTCTAGCCATCGATTTTGAAGAGGTAATCATGGAATATGGTGTCAGTACAATTTGGCAGCTTTCCTCCAACAGAAACTCAAGACGGTGTGGTCCCCATCCCTCTGGCAATAATAGAAATTGCCAATCTTTCGCCTCCCCGGGATCAGGCTGCTGGTCTAGTGCCTCTCACCACATCACGGAGGGAGGTCATGTGGGTCCATCCGGACCTGGTACTCGAGGTGACTCAATCCACACCACCTTCCATTCGCAAGAAGAAGAGTGGAAAAGTCAGATTCTGTCGCACAATCTCGGTAGATATCGAAGAAGCCACAGCTGTCGTCACTCGGTCTGGGGCACAATCCCAACCTGCGGCTGATAACTCGGCTGAAGATCATCAGCCAGCTACTACTGACGCTCCAGGACCTACTCAGCCTCCGACGACTGACAAGCCTAGGCCGAAGGAGACTCGCTTTGACAAATCCCTCCGAAAAGAGGTACCGCAGGGGCTGGAGAGGCCCTACAACTTCGACATCTTGGCGTAATTGGCCAACACACCGGCCAAATTGTCATTATACAAGCTCCTGAGACTCTCAAAGGATGTTCGCGCGGCTTTGAGCGATGCACTCCAGAATGCCGACTCCTATCTGGCTCAGGTCAACCTCACGGGGGAAAGCCCACTTACAGATCCCCAAGACAGCGCTTGCACGGGAGCGATGCCCAATATTGTATTCATTCCGCAGGATATGCTCATCAAAACCAACCTGCACGATCGCCCGTTATATTACACTGGATACATCGGCGACGTAAAGGTAGATCGGATGCACATTGATCCTGGTTCCTCCATAAGCATCATCCCGAAGGGTTTGTTACATTATCTTCGTATTCCTATGCATCGCCTGACACCAACGAGCACCGCCATCAGCGGTTTCAATTCGGGCAGGAGCTACCCAATTGGGAAGATTCGCTTGAAGTGCCAAATTGGCGATCTCCAGTCAGAAGTAACCTGTTACGTCATAGACGCTGACACTTCCTACAACATCCTCTTGGGGCGCCCTTGGATACACGATTACATGATCGTGCCTTCCACTCTGCATCAGTGCTTTAAGTATGTCGACAAACACGGCTTCGTGAGGACAGAATTCGCCGACATCGATCCCTTCAAAGGGGTCGAGTCCTACTACTCAGACTCCTGCCTATACGAAAAGTCGAAGAGGCACCTTGATGAAAGAGATGTGCAAGCTCGTACCGAGACAGCCACAGGATCAGAAGAACCTCTGACGATCCACCTCCAAGCTCGCAAACCTGGCAAGTCCGCACCCCTTACAGCCACTCTGCGTAAGGACGCAATCAGCCTCTCGGCACAAGAAGAGCAAATGATAATCCGGCTGCCAAGGTCCGACCAAGCGCCCAGACCCACAACGGAGCCACTGACAATCAGGCTGCCTAGGGTCGGCCAACCACAAATGGAGAAGCTCAATCCCTCCGACAAGCCAATGACGATACGCCTTTCCAAGAAGAATCGTCACCCCGATGCAAGGTCTGGGGCTTCTAGCGAGCCAACAACTCCCCGCCCAGCATAGAACACCAAACTGGGGATCGCTAGTTTGCCAACGACTCCACGTTCTGCTCCACCGGCAGTACCCCTGACGATCAAGCTGCCCAGGTCATCCTCTCAGTCTTCATTTATACAGGGGGTGGCTGAAGAAGAACCGAAACTGGCCAAGTATGTGGCTGCCCACACTGATGTTCCCTTCGCAGATGATGTAATCTCGCTAGAAAAGATACCTTACTTCATCAATAAAGGGCTATCTTTGAACTACCTCGAGCTTAATAAGCTTTGTATAATGTATGCTATAGAACACGGTATAGGCACTCACCTACACACACAGGTGACAAATGTGTACACCGTGAACCAGCTTACTCCAGTAAAAGACGCTTACCGCATAATCGAGGGAGGGGACCATACAATCATCTTCGGCCGGAAGGACGACCCGCAGCCCTTCACCATAGAGAAGGTCGATCTCGAATCAGATGCCGGAAGACTGCCACTTTATCTGTATAGCCCCCAATCCAAATATCTTATGCAGAAACAGGGGTATGATCTGGAGACTACGCTAGGCTTGAACTACGGCATTGGGCGACGATTACCTTTAAAGCCACAAGTCCCGGTTGGCAAACCACGGGACTACTACAGCAAGATCCAATATGCATTAGGGTATGTTATGCCCACAACGACCCCTGAAAGTTCAGATGAAGAATGCGAATGGCATTCACATTCAACCGGGTCACCAACTTCTGATTCAGACACTAGCATCGGAGACGTATTCAGACAAGTCATGTCAGTCAACATGGCATTCGCCGACTCTTACGAAGAAGATAAAGACATTCCTGAAATCTTCGAGTTAGAGCCGTGGGCCCAACAGCTGGATGCACAATGGGAAAAGCAATTCGAACAGAGAGAGCCTCCTACTGAAGATGAGGTCATACAAATGGATCTAGGCAGCGACTCTTCTCCAAAACCAATCTTCGTTAGCAAAAGCCTCACAAACGAAGAGCGAGAATCGTTACTGGAACTTGTCAAAGAATATATCGATGTGTTCGCCTGGAGCTATGAAGACATGCCAGGACTAAACCTCGAAGTTGCCCTTCACAAGCTCAATATTCGGCCAGATGCAAAGCCAGTCAAGCAACAACAACGACGCTTCCGCCCAGGCATCATGGATGCAATCGAAGCCGAAGTCAACAAACTCATAGCCAGCGGCTTCATTCACGACGAGCAACATCCAGACTGGGTCACCAACATAGTACCGGTCCTCAAGAAAAATGGAAAGATTCGAATCTGCATCGACTTCCGCAATCTGAACGAGGCGTTCCCCAAAGATGAGTTCCCCCTCCCTATCACAGACATCATGATTGACAACACCTGCAGCTTCGAACGTATATCGTTCATGGATGGCTTCTCGGGGTACAACCAAATTAAGATGTCTCCCGACGACGAAAAGCATACATCGTTCCGAACACCAATAGGTACGTTCTGCTACACAGTCATGCCTTTCGATTTAAAGAACGCTGGTACCACCTATCAGAGAGCCATGAGTATCATCTTCAGGGATCACTTGTGCAAGATCGTGGAGTGTTATGTTGACGACATCGCCGTCAAAAGCCGCTCTAAGGAAGATCATCTGCATGATCTAAGGACAGTATTCGACCTAATACGAGCGCACAATTTAAAAATGAACCCTACAAAATCTTTTTTGGGCATATCCAGCGGAAAGTTCTTGGGTTTCATCATCACCACCCAGGGTATCCATGTAGACCCTGAGAAGACGAAGGCAATCATGGAGATGGGTCCCCCGAGAAATCTTCGAGAACTCAGAGGCCTCCAAGGGAGGCTAGCTTACATCAGGAGGTTTATTTCCAACCTCTCCGGGCGTTGTCAGCCATTCATCCATCTCATGAAGAAGGGCGTCTCATTCGTATGGGACGAAGAGTGTCAGCGTGCCTTCGACAGCATCAAAGAATACTTGTCGAACCCACCAGTCTTGGTGGCCCCGGTTGCTGGAAAACTATTTCTGCTCTATGTACGAGCAATGGAGCATTTCTTCGGCGCTCTGCTGGCACAAAACAACGAGACGGGCCATGAATAAGCTATATATTACCTCAGCCGAATGATGATTGGGCCAGAGCACCGATACACCAACGTGGAGAAGGAATGCCTCGCCCTGGTGTTCGCCATTCAAAAGATGCGGCACTATGTCACAGGACAAACTATACATGTGATCTCATGAGTCAACCCTCTCAGGGTCCTCATGACTAAACCAGGGGCACTCAGCTCTCGCCTCGCTACATGGGCAATATTACTGTCCCCCCTACCATATGATCTTCGTCCCACAAAAGGCTGTTAAAGGTCAAGCCCTGTCAGACTTTTTGGCAGCCCACCCAGGCTCGGAGTCATCCAGAATATATAAAGAAATCCCAGATGAGGTCGTCGACTCGCATGCAACCTCTCACGATGATATATGGCGAATGTTCTTCGACGGCGCCTCAAGGACCGGACCAAGGGCAACATCGTCGTCGGAGTCGAGGTGGTGCTGGTTTTTCCTTCCGGATTGGTGATCAATCGCGCTTACTCCCTCACAAAACCCTGCTCTAACAATGTGGCCGAGTACAACGCTTTGGTCATTGGCCTCCAACTTACAAGAGAACTGGGGGTAGAATATCTTGAAGCATACGGCGATTCGCAGTTAATCGTCAATCAGATCCGGGGCTCATACGAAGTTTGCTATGAAGACATGATCCCCTATCACCAAATAGCGATCAACATCATCTCGTCGTTCGAGGGGTTCTTCATCGAACACGTTCCCAGGCTCCAAAATATCGAAGCCGATGCCTTAGCAGGCCTTGTCGCTTTCCTAGCAGTGCCAAATCGTACTCATCAATCGGTGGATGTGATAGGTCATAAACTGGTCTGTCCCAAAAATAATGTTCAATTCGTAGCGAGTTATTCTGCTCAGACGTTCGACAAAGTCTCGGACTGGAGATAACCATTCATTGACTTCGTAGTCTACGACATCCTGCCCGAGAACCCAAAAGAGGCCACCTCTATCAGAAGGCGTTCTCTCAGATTCTTCTACGATACAGAGACGAAAATGCTCTATCGCTGATCCTACGATGGATTATTGCTTCGATGTCTGTCAAACACAGAAGCCAAAGAAGCCGTACGCGAAGCTCATGATAGTGTTTGTGGGGCCCACCAGCCCGGCCCAAAATTGTAAGACCGTTTTTGCCGAATGGGCTACTACTGGCCCACAATGGTAGCAGATATGATAGACTATGCAAGAAAGTACAAAGCTTGCCAAGTCCACGCGAATTTCATCCACCAGCCATCCGAATTTCTACATCCGACAGTGGCGTCCTGGCCATTCGAAGCATGGGGAATGGATATCATCGGTCTGATCGCCCCACCTTCTTCCCGAGGACATCGCTTCATACTCGCCATTACAGACTATTTCTCCAAATAGGCGAAAGCCATTCCGCTTGCAGAAGTAAAGACTTCAAACGTGATCAGCTTCCTCAAGCATCACGTCATCTATCGCTTCGGACTACCCCGAAGGATCATCCACGATAATGGTCCGCAGTTTGTAAGCCACACCTTCTATCGATTTTGTGACAAGCACTGCATCCAGAATATTGCTTCAACGCCATACAATCTAGCAGCAAATGGGTTGGCAGAAGCATTCAACAAAACAATCATCAAACTTCTCAAGAAGTTTGTATCGTCCAACAAACGCGACTGGAACGAGAAGCTTGGTGAATGCTTATGGGCGTACCGTACTACCGTCCGAACAGCCACTGGAAACATGCCATTTTCCCTGGTGTACGGGAGTGAGGCAGTCCTCCCGTTAGAAACTCAAATACCCTCGCTCCGCGTCGCCCTTACTTACCAATTGACGACGGATGATAACTACCGTCGTCAACTACAAGAGTTGGAGGCCTTAGATGAAAAGCGCCTCCTGGCTCAGTAACGGATCGAGCTATACCAAGCACGCATCTCCGGAGCCTTCAACAAGAAGGTTAAAATCGGAACATTCCAAGTGGATGATCTCATTCTGGCAGTCCGGAGGTCGATGGTCATGACTCACAAAACCGTCGGCAAATTCCAGCCAAAATGGGAAGGTCCATTTATCATTGAGATCGTATTCTCCAACGGTGCTTACCGTCTCGTAAGACAAAATGGAGACTTGCTCATGTTGCCCGTCAACGGCAAGTTCCTGAAGAAATATTATATCTAAACGACATTTTCTTGATCGTCGAGTCATGTACCCACCAGTACCGCTGAACTCATATCACATTTTCCAGATTGCTGAGTTACGTACCCGCTGGTACCGCTGAACTCATATTCTAAAATTCTAGACTATTGAGTTATGTACCTGCCAGTACCGCTGAACTCATATCACATTTTCCAGATTGCTGAGTTATGTACCCGCTGGTACCGCTGAACTCATATTCCAAAATTCCAGACTATTGAGTTATGTACTCGCCGGTACCGCTGAACTCATATTCCAAATTCCAGATTATTGATTCATATACCCGTTGATACCGCTGAACTCATATCCACAAATTTCTAGATTATTGAGTCATGTACCCTCCCGTACCACTGAACTCACAATCTCCTAGATTATCGAGTTATGTACCTGCAGGTGCCTCTGAACTCACATTCCGGTCACTCTTTCAAATAGTAAGTCATGTATGACCATACCTCTGAACTTTCTTTCTGAAAGAGATCCTCCCTCATGATCCACTACCCGCACTCCCAGTGCACAAAAAGGGTAACAGATCCACAAATTTCCAAAACGGCCATGTCGATGTTACCTCTAAGTCGTTTCACTTCCGCCAAAAAAAATCACCCCTTTACTTAGAACTTCCATGTCCTCATTACCTCTGAGTCGTTCTATGTACCCTCCTTTATTGAGCCCACTCATGTCATGTCCTCGTTACCTCTGAGTGGGAAGGCTCCGTCGAAGAAACCCTCATATTTGCCATGTCCTCATTACCTCTGAGTAAATATGTTGGTCCTCCCTCGACTTATTATCTGTACCAAAAAAAACCCAGGGTACGCCAAGGATAATAGGTCCACAAATATCCTCCATTGAGTCCACTCCTACCATGTCCTCATTACCTCTGAGTAGGAAGTTTCTACGGTAAAACTCTCATACTTGCCATGTCCTCATTACCTCTGAGTAAGTATGTTGGTTCTCTCTCGTCTTATTATCCGTATCTTAAGCCAAGGTACGCCAAGGATAATAGGCCCACAAATACTCTCCGTCGAGTCTACTCCTGCCATGTCCTCATTACCTCTGAGGAGGAAGACTCCACGGTAAAACCCTCATACTTGCCATGTCCTCATTACCTCTGAGTAAGTATGTTGGTTCCCTTTTCATCCTATTATCCATATCCTAAGCCAGGGTACGCCAAGAATAATAGGTCCATAAATATTCTCCGTTGAGTCCACTTCTGCCATGTCCTCATTACCTCTGAGTAGGAAGACTCCACGGTAAAACACTCATGCTTGCCATGTCCTCATTACCTCTGAGTAAGTATGTTGGCCCCCTTTTCATCCTATTATCCATATCCTAAGCCAGGGTACGCCAAGGATAATAGGCCCACAAATGTCCTTTACTAAGTTTCTTAGTACAGGCCCATCATTCCTCATCATGCCCCGGGAGCCCAGCTGCTCCATGGCATTCTCTCTCCCGATACCCGAAACGTCCATGGTCACCTTGTCGTAGAATTTTTCTAGGTATCCCCAATCAAACTTGTTATCCGTACTTAAAACCAAGGTATACCAAGGATAACAGGTCCACAAATAAGTCCCCCCATTCGGGGCAAATGCCACCATAACACCACAAGCACAACAGGCAGTACAAATAAATGATAGAATAAAACAGGCTCTTTTATTTGGAAGGCAAAAAAAAAGTACTACATGTTCTAGGGATAATGTGCCATTTAAAGAAAGAAAAAGAACGAAAACTAAAAGGGAGAAAAAGGCCGTCTATGGCTCGGCATTGCATAATTCCAGAAGACGATTCTTCACCAAGGTGGTCCCTTATTCAAGCCGCTGTTTAGCCCGGTGCTCTGCTTCCTGGGATAATCGCTCCGCATTATTCAAATCCATGTGTGCCTGCCAGTCGTCCTCCAACTTCTTCAGGACAATTTTCAGATCAGCCGAAGCTCGATTCACTCTGTCAGCCTCTTGGATAATTAGCCCCCTTTCGGTACGGGCAGCCTCAAGCTCAGACTCCAGGAAAGCTAACTTCCTCTGAAGCTCAAGGATCTGCTCCCGCGTGTCAATATTCCCGCAGGAGGCAGTCGCTTCCCGAGCTGTAACATCTTCACTCTCGCGGCTCAACTCATCATAGCGATCAGACAGATCGCGAAGGTCCTTCAGCATGGCCGGCCTGGTTTCATCCCGAGAAGCCCTTATCTTCTCTACAGCAGCCATGAGTAAACCGTACCCCTGATCTATAGCAGCAGATAGATCAGTCTGCGTAGCACCTGAAGCTGGTCCACCAGCTGATTGGCCTCTAGTAATTTTGCCTCCAGAAGTGCGGCGACCCCTGCCCCACCGGGAAGAGTCTTAAGGATATCAATATGACCCTGGGCGCATTGCCAGGCCAAGACAAAAGAGGTCCCTCTTTCCACAGCAGCTACTATCCCCCTCTTTAGGTGACGATAAAAGCTGCCAACCACGTCCTGTAACACTTCGTCCAGAACATCTGTAGAGGACGGCGTCAAAGGAAGCGCGGCCGACAATGTCGAAGGAGGTGCGCTAGAACTTGCCACCAAGGAGACAAATTCCGAGCGGAACGATGCGCGAATAGCAGCTAACTCTTCCTCCGCCACTCGAAGAGCCTGTACACTTGGCAGGGCAGAAAGGTCGACTCTCGGAGCCACCTGAGCAGAAGAAGATGCAAGGACCATTGTCCCCTGTCCCGACTGTCCTACCACTTGACTTTTCGAACTCGAGACAGCGAGAGGCCCCTCAAGACGAACAGGAGGGGGAGGAGGTACGCTCCTCTCCGCCGATGCCCCTTCGGCAGAGCCTGTCTCAATAATATCCATCATCGACACTGGAGAGGCAGGACCTGTATGTCCAGAGGAACCATCAATCGACGTAACCCGATGAATGGGATGATATAGCAGATAGGCCTCCTCACAAAGTTAAGATTCGACTTATCTCACCAGGGGAGGAGCAGAAAGGCCGCAGCTCGCTCGCGGCTGACGTAGTCTCCTCGCCCGTGACTTCCAAGTTGAATTCAACCGGTTTCTCTACCCCAGCCACTCCTGAAAGGGAGCCAGCCAGTTCAGCATCATCTCGTTGAAATTCAGTTGTCTCAGGGACAGGTGCAGTAGAACCCCCGTCCCCATGGGTGGAGGTCTCAGCAAGGTGGGACTCCTCGACCGCCTCCGGAAGGACCCCAGCGGAAATAATAGCGGTGCACATATCATCGACCAAAGTGGCCAGGGGCGGATCGACCTCAGCAGTCGGATCCCGAGAAACCGACTCCTCTGACGCCTACAAAGAATAAAAGAAGATGATTAGGCCATATTTTAGAAAAAGAAGGAAAAGGTAGTTGAAATTCAAATCACCTCAGAAACAGCGCCAACATCGTCAATAGATAGCCTGCGGCGTCTTACCGCAGCTCACTTCGTGGAGTAGGTTATGCTATCATCAGTAGACATACGCCTGCATCGCTTGCGCAAAGAACCAGGCACAGCAGGCGGCTGCCCCGCAACCATGTCATCCGGTACGATAGGTGGCTGATCCCCCGCCTCCTCGTCCGAGGGATGGGATAAATCATCGACATCCTGTCCATCATTCTCTTCGCCTGCCGTCGTGGACTCCGAGTCCGGCACAGGAACCATATTCGCCTTTTTTTTCTCTTCTTGGACCCCTCGGGCTTCTCTGCCAATCCAGTTCCGACAATGAAGCTGGTGCTCATGTCAAAATTCACGGGAGGTTTGTTCGCCGTAATATGATAGAGGGCCACCATGTATAAAATCTCCCCTTGCGTATTAGCATAGGGGACCGAGAAGCTAGCTCGGTATGAACCGCATTGTAATAATGCCACGCCCGGATACCGTCAAAAATACTACCCTCATAACCTAGGCAAGCACTGGAACAATCAAGGAACAGCTGGCTGTACCCGAACTGGCGGGAGAACCTACTAGGCAAGTAGGGCTCCAGGTACACGTTAATGCGGTAACGATATACCAGGTGCGTCGGACGAATATTGTGCATCCAGAGAAGCATCTTTTCAGATAAGATGAGGGGAGGTTCAATGCCGTCAGTATGTACACCCCTCACTTCTCTAGCGGTAAATTGAGGAACAGATACAAAGAAGTCATGCCCATCTACTCTCGCCAATGCCCTCCGACAGGCTGGCATGGTGTCATATTTCTAAGGCTGACGATGGTATCGGAAAAGGAAAGCGTCATCATCAGTAACGCCATCGTCTGTTCCAGGCCTCATCAACGACCGATAATGCATCAGTAGCCACCCCATTAAATAATAGTAGGGTAGCTCTATTCGTTCAAAGTCCAGTATCGTCTCGCGAGCAATAACTTTGGATGAAAAGGTACGGAGGCCATGGTGTACGCTACACACCATGGTAGAAAGAAGGGCCAGCCTGACTCTGAAGACCAGCTTCACGGCCGGAAGGATAAAGTGGCGGCTGATCCTTTCAATAGAACCGGCCCCTCCCGGGACTACGCAGTTTCGTAGCCAAACCATCAAGAATCCGGCCAAGAGCGCCTTCTCAGATATTTGTTCTTCTTGATAGCCGTTTGGTGACAAATACTGTGGTGGCATAGCAGTTCCCAGTACCCGACAACGAAACCCGGGAATCGTCGATCCAGATCCTCGAATTCCTCGTTTGTTGGGGTATATACTTCGAAGGCCTCACCCCCCCATGGCAGCTTAGAAACAGCATACATTTCATGGAAAGCAAGTCCCAACTCCCCTCCGGGCGCGAAGAAAGTTCCTGTCCTCCGGTTATACATTTCTAAAAGAGCCATGAACAACGGCTTGTTGATGGGTAACCCGTAACAGGTGCCCCGAATGGCATAATAGAGGTCAATCTCCCAAAGGAATGCCTCGTATTCCTTCAGGATCCATGATGTCAGGTTGGCCCACGTAGGGATGGGGTTTATCCAGTTCAACAGCGACAACCTGCCAACAGGATAAGACCCCTTACGAGCAAGCTGATTCAGGAAGGTATCAGCTAGAGTAAACGTGAAGTTGGGACCAGATACGTTTATGAAGGTACCCAGAATTAGCCCCATCACGCTTCGACTGACCGAGTCCCTACTCGCATATGCTGACCTCATATTCTTATTATAATGGATGTTTTCCACGAACATTCTCGATTGGGTTGGAGTTAGGGAGCCCACCATCCTCCTGCTCAACGGTACCATATTGAACCACGAGAGGGGAAAATAACGTTCCATTTTGGGAATATGGATCTCCACCCCATCCACAGTAAAGTCCCAGCTCTCAGAAATGTCCAGCACTCGGGGGTTCTTTATGGATAGAGCATCCCCGAAGAGAAAGGCCGATTTCAGATACTCTTCTTCTATCCTTCCCGAGTTCATCATAGTACAAAGAAAGTGGAAAGGCTGGTTATTGATGACGTTCACCCTCTTCAAAGGCTCATTGGCGGGAAGCTGATCTGACACGCGTTGAACCAAGTTGTCGAGCTGCACACCCATGGCATACTGGGCTGAACCCACCAAAGGTTCTCCGACAGCATTGACTGGTAGATTTACTGAAGAAAGAACAAAAGATACAGGATTAAAAGATGATTAAAAAATGAGAACACTTAGAGATTTTTAAAAGGCTCCCATGAGCTTTACGACTCGATTCAACGTAGCCTTATGCGGTCCAAATTCAGTTGGGTCTCATGCGGTACTGCTTCGATAAAGCCTATGCGGTTCGGTTGAGCTTATGCGGCTCTTTTTAGCAGAGGGACTTATGCAGCACGTCTTAGCAAAGCTTTATGCGGCCCAGATTCATCAAGATCTCATACGGTCCTATTCAAAAGGACTTCATGCGGTTCAAATCTAGAAGTGCTTCTGCGGCTCAGATCCTTCTCATGCGGCTCAAACACGGGGCATGCCCCATGCGGCTCGGATATCAGAAAGTCATGCGGCCCATACAACATATGCAGCTTCATCATGTTGAACTTGGGCAGTTCAAAAAAAAAGAATGATAAAGGCTTGTGCATAAATTATGCAACAGAGCCATGGTTTTTAGGGAAGCATTCAATATTCCATTCAATCCTTACCCTTAAAAGCAGGATGGACGTCGGGGTGCACGTTAGATGTCATAGCCGACGAAGAAGCCACTTTCTTGCCCTTTGCAGCGGCAGCTTTGGAAGATTTGGGGGCCATGGTCGTCCGACGGTCGGAGAAGAAAGACAGAGACAGATAATCGGGGCAGCAAAAGTTGAAGATGAGAGAGAGAGTAAAGAAATCACTCCGACTGAACACTCTCACATTTATAGGCAAAAATGAGGGCACTTCGATCCATGTGCGACATGAAAACCGACTCTTCGGTTATCAAGACGAACTGAGTAAAGGCCAAAACTCTTGGGATCCTGTCCCAAAAAGCGGCCTTGAAACTGACAGCAAATCAAAGGTAATCAATACAAAAGATTTGCACACATGGCATGAAGACGTGGCAAGACGTCCATGCGGCTCAGATGGCCATACGGCTGGAACGACCATGCGGCTCAGATGGCCATGCGGCCGAGGGGGGCTATACGGCTGAGACACCTATGCGGCCAGAACACCCTATACGGACAGAGGAGTTTATATATGGCCATGCTTCTTATTCAAAGTATTTCAATTTTGCAAATTGAAAACTTTGAAGGGGGTCTTGTAGAAGCATGGAAAAGAATAAAAGAAAGATTCGTGCGGCCGAGGATCCCCATGCGGCTCAGAGAGCCCATGCGGCTCAGGGATCCATGCGGTTCAAGCGTCTATGCGGCTCAAATAACTCCATGTAACCCAGAGAGGAGCCACATAGCCCTCAACAGCTCTCTTCTTTGTCTTCTACTGCATTTAATGCCTTGACGGCTGACAGCTCTGACCAATGATAGAAAGATACAATAATGACTCTGTCATAATGGCAGACTCCTAGGGAAACGAAGGATATCTCTGACACGATCCGTCAAACCCCAAAGACCTTTATGCGGCCTTAACACATGGACAGTCGTATGCGGCTCAGACAGAGACAACCCATGCAGCTCAGGCAGAGGCTATCCATGCGGTTCAGGCAGAGGCTACCCATGCGGCTCACAAGGACTATCTTCATGCGGCTCACTGAGAAGCCACCCATCATGTGGTCGCCTACGCTCATGCGACACAGATCATCTCTGTGTGGTTCAAATATTCAGTGGCCACTCCCAAGCAGCCTTGACACGTGGCCAGCCTTATGCGACTCAGTGGGGGGGTGATCCTCATACGGCTCAGATTTCCTAAGTGGCTCGCGGTTCTGCCAGCATCCCTACAGCTATCAGCCTCATCATAGTGGGACACGTGGCAAGATTT
The DNA here is from genome assembly GCA_029216955.1 of Iris pallida. NCBI lineage: Eukaryota > Viridiplantae > Streptophyta > Magnoliopsida > Asparagales > Iridaceae > Iris > Iris pallida. The sequence goes on along the minus strand of JANAVB010021595.1, from coordinate 6,007,599 downwards.
ATCAACAAATCCTAACAACCAGGTTGGGATCAAATCAAATCATTTGTAATCAATCAAATTGAACACGTGGCAGAAGATCCGAGCTTGGCATAATAAATCAAGAGGATTTATGGCAATCATCATTAATTGCCCACAGAGATTTGATGCAATCACATTAATTGCTCAAATCTATTATGAACGGCCCAGATTCATTGATCCTTAACCGCCAATTTTTGAGAATGGGCAATCATTGTAAAACCCTAATGATGCCCCCACTTTTATAAATAGCAAGGTGTCATTCCCTTGTAAGAGGGAAGACAGAAGGAGAGAGACAGACATAGACAAGCAGAGAGCAGAGAGCAGAGAGAGAGAGAGCACACACTCCATCGGATCCAAAGAGTCAGAGAGAAATTGAAAGGAGAGCATTTCTTCATCAACGCCGAGCAGTTCTTCTACAGAGCCAAGGCTGCACCCGATCGTCCAAGGAGTAAGGCAGAGCTGCTGTCACTTTCCCGAGCCTCTGTCATCACCCCCCAGAATCTAAAATAAACAATTGTACTTAGATTGCTGTACCTAGATTTTCAACCCTAGGCTTTCTTTGTACAAGCGAGTTTGTATTGTGAGTCTAAGTTCAGTCCTCCGATAATTGTTCTGTTCTTTTACAATCAATGGCAAACAACGTTGTGACGTGATATTTTAGGACAGGGTGCGGGCTATCACTGACACCTTGTACACAAATTTTGAGACGATTCTATGGAGTGGTTTGAGAGAAATTCTACCTGTACTGGATTTGCACACTCACACGCGCGCACAGACACGCTCCGATACGCATCTCATGCACGCGATACGACTTACGTGGACACGAGACAGACACGTGTACACGAACACCTAGACCTACCCTAGCTATGGACACGTGTACGATACTTGTGGATGTGTGTCTCGTGTCCTTTGTGGCTCGACATACGTGTACGAGACAGTGTACTGCACTGTCTCCTGTGACACTTTGTTACAGTGTTTGACACTGTGGACACGTCTTGGTGACACTATTGGACACGACTAGACCCCCCCTATGTTGGTATATATTTCCCCTAGATTTTGAATGAATTAATTAGGTTTTCAAATGGTTTTGGTTTGAAATTTGTTAACTATCTGATACCATGTGTCTTTTTGAAATTCCTGAATTGATTTCAGTTTAACCTGATTAAATGGTGTTTTAATTCATCATATTTGATTCCTACATATGTAATGGATACTACATGTTGGGTTTTACATGTTAGAATTGGGTTTTTGCTCTTGAATGAGATTTTGGATTACTTGTTGAAAATGGACTGATGCACAGTCCAGGGAATTTGATTTCCTGAATGTTCATCCTTCCATTTTAACCCATTTAATTATACTAGCTAGATGCCATTGGTTTCAACTGATTGATGCTTATTTGCCATGTGTGAGTCATGAACATTGTGATTGTTCACTGTTAGCTCGATTCCTGTTGGTTGAAGTTAACTGAGTAATGTGGGTAGGCTGTCAGTTTAAAAGGATTTCTGTCGATTCATGTTAACTGAGTAATGTTGATGTTAATTGCTATGTTAGATTCTTTACATTTGTGTATTAGGTTACCATAGGACTGGTTCATGATTTGGTCGATGTTATCATGATTTGGGTTTTCGAATTGGATGATGTTTGGGTAATTGGAAATTGATATAAACTGATACACACATGTTGCCTTGTACTGTCATTGACACCATGATTTGCACACCCACTGATTTCAGTCCCCCACCAAATCCTAAAATCTGTGATGGTGCTCACTGTTTTTCCCTTTGATTTTCTATTCTTGAACACTCACACACACGAATGTTCACACACACACAAGCATGTGCCACATTGACACATATCACTCACAGAACCTGTGACTGTTACACACCAGTACACATACAGGCCTTACTTGCTACTGTACTTCTCACACAGGTAATGATGTACTTAAACTGAATGTAGGTTCCAGAGATGTAAATGTCAGGTTGGAATGTTGAGAGGTTTAGCCATGGTTGGCTTGGCCTGCTATTGACAAGTACAGAGCTATAGGCATGGAAGTATTGCTTGCCTTGGATGGCTTGGCCTGGCCTTGCATTTCAGCTGCTGTATTGGCTTTGCAGTAGCATTGCAGCAGCTAGCACCAGTAGCAGCATTTCATTTGCATGGCAGCAGTTGCCTTGGCTTTGTAGGGCAGTAGAGAGCAGGCTGGTGCTTGGTCTATTGCAGTAGGCCATGTTGGCAGTGGCATTAGATAAGGTAGCAGTAGCAGTAGGGACTATGAAAGCAGTGAGTCATGCCTATAGATAACTCTGTGAGTGAGTGTGGAAAAGGGGTTCAGGTTAGTATGCAATAGCAGTAGCCTAGGCAGTAGTGAGATGGAGTGGTGGTTATATCAGAAGACCATGTGTGTATATGTGGGTTATGTTGAATATATATATATATATATATATATATATATATATATATATATATATATATATATGACTATTACATGAGAGGTTAGAGTATAACTTACATATGTAGTTACATATTGGTATTGGGGATATTTAAGATATGGGCATTATATATAGGTATATGTTCTGTAGTTAGACATGGTTGTAGGAAGGGTAGTGTTGATGTAGAGTATGTCATGGTATGCATAGATAATATTTAGGATATGAGCTTGGTTATGGTGTGAGTGTATATATACATATAGCTTGTGTACTTTGAGATGCATATGTCTATGGATATAGGTTGAGTATGATATGTATTGTAATCATAGGCTATAGGACATGAGTTAGAGTAGAGGTGGTAGTGAATACATTACATCTATGTTTATATGTGATGTTCTATATAGGTATATATGTAATATACCTTAGATGTGTGATATGGTATATGTAGAGTTGACTAGATAGTTGACCTTTGACTATGTTGACTAGATAGAAGCCCAAACCCTAAATGTTGACTTGGGTTGACCCAGAGTTGACCAAGTTTGACTTGGACCTAGTTTGACCTAGACAGTTGATCAGGTTTGACTTAGAGTTGACTCTGACCTAGAATTGACTTAGAATCATGTAGACTGCATCATAAATATCATCTGTCTTATTTTAAACACATTATAACCTGTATTACTCTGTTTAGGACATTGTGACTCCGGTGCAGACATCTGATATTTTACTACTCTTTTCAGAGTATCAGGCGAGTACATTCTCTGATAGTTCTCTCATTTACTTGTCAATTACTGTACTTCAGTTCTAGTTAGTTGTATGTGATTCTCTATTACAACACGTATGGATATTCTGGATTCATATATACGACACACATTTATTATCTGGCCTCTATTACTGGAATCATTCTGGAATCATTTACTGGTATCATCATATTCTGGCTGGACTCATCTTGAATCATTGTGTCAAATTTTTGGATTCACTTACTGGAAGAGGAAATACTAGAGTAAGACATGTAGACATACCACAATTCTGGAATCACCCCTATACTGGAATCAAACTGGAATAATAGCCATCTCACACCCGGCCAGGTGTGTGATGTGCCGGATTACCTATAGCCGTTTACATGTCGATCTCGATATTTTAAAACACACTGCTATAGTATAGGCTGGACTCACCCTAGAATCATTGATCACTATGACTGGAATCGTCCCTTACTGGATTCATCTTGTATTAGATTCATCTTGTACTGGACTTATATTGGAGTTACACTTGTCTATATTGCTGTCTGAACTTTATATCATATTAGCCTGGTTCAGCTAGTTCTATTTTTACAGTCTTCATTGCCATGATTTTTCTCTTGTTTAGTCATTTACTTTCCTTGCACTTTATCTGTCTTTCTTACCATCACCTGAATATAAACTGCCATATTCATCAATACAACTGTCTATAACTGCTTTATAGTTCTCTGTCATTACTTGGGTTTTCTAGATGAGATGTGCTCGTTCCTGTCCTGACTGGACCTGTTGAAATTTTACAGATGATTGTCCTGAGGACACATGCCCTACATATTACTGACCAGGAGATGGCTTAGCTACCTTTGGTCCCGACACTCAGGAGTGATCGGGATTTAGTTTAGTAGGCTTGCATCTGTTTTCATGTAGAGCTTGTTGCATAGAATTGAGACTTTAGATATATTTGAGATTGTTTGAGATTGTTGTTATTATTTCAATAGTTATTGTTGTCTTCAATTTCTTAGTTATATTTCGGTGTTATCTTATCGTGCTTAGCCTGTGATTGAGTTACACCATATCTTATACTTGTCCTCCGTTCGGAGTTGATCATGATGAGTACACTATATACTGCATGAGTTGATGGTAGTTAGAGACTTAGAACAACGTTCTACCGTCGACACTGCGGCGTAGGCTGGGCACTGTTACATACTCGTACCCTCACAGTGGGTACGGGTCGTGACACTTTAGTTATTGCATATCACTGTTCATTTATTCCCAGTTCTTCTAGCTGTACCATTATTACAGTTCCTGATTTACTACCTGCTCAGTGATATTAGCTTTACTTTATTTATTATCTTTTGATTGCATATGGACCTAGAGTTAAGGGACTACCATCTGTAGTATATTACATAAACCTTGACACAGTTATACCACGAGATATGTGTGAGATGAGTAGCATATAGAGGTACTTGCATGTTGGCTAATCACCCGTGCGCATGCGTTAGGTCTAACTTCTAATAGAGGCATGCTAGGAGACTTAGCAGTTAGTAGAGGTACATGATCGCGGATGCAACTTAGATAGGTGCATCGGGTGGAGAGAACATTTTCTTGTCATATGGGCTTCTATTACACATTCCCTTGTAACCCGGAAGCTCCGCTGGAGATACGGGTATGATAACCCCCTCAGGTTGGCTATTGACGTTTTTGAACGTTATGCGCTTTGTCACTGGTGTCCAAGAGGGGACTATACAAGATCCTATTTACAGCCAGGGCTCATACAATAAAAGGTTCTTAACTGCATGAACATAGTAGAATGGTTAGGTAACCCTAGTCAACGTCATGTAACCCCGTTGCATTAGTACCATGGGACAATATCGGATCGCAGAATAGTGTGCTATCCTTTATCCTTGTTTGGTTGTAGGGCTAGTCCACTGTTTCGATGATGAGATATTGAACCTTGTTACGATTGGGACTATTTTACTTCACTCGTGGCTTATGACATATTATATATTCAGTTTATTATGGCATGTTCTTCCTGTATCTTGTTACATCCCTCTGAGGACCTGGTCATCTCTCTAGGTGTGTGTGCTTCTGTGATATTTACTGGTGTTCTAGCCAAGGCCGTGAACTTCTCCATTCCTTCGCAGAGGATTGCCTTGGGTCGACTTACTACCTTTCCTTCGCATTATCTCCAGTGTATTATCCTTCTCATTTAAATGGTTGGTAGTGGATTTGTCTCCGCCCAACTACATGTATAAATAACAAATGTTATAGTTGATTTATATTATTATTCCCTTATTTGGTGGATGAGATTTAGTTGTCTTAGTTTACTGCATTTTACAGCTTATGTACACATACGAGGTTTCCATATATTGGAGTATACTTCGTACGTATGCTGTTGGCATGTCCACATACTTAGTCTCAAGTATTTTGGGACATGGGCGTTACAATACAATTATATTAAAGCCAATCCGTTTCAAAGGCAACCAACCGGCTTTGGCCTGGGAGCACGCATCCTAAAGACACCCAGCCGACCCCCTTATGTCACGCCCTGCTCCCGTAGGAGCGATCGTCCTCGCTAAGGCATGATGTCGTATGAGGCTAGATTGCCCTCATGCAAGGCAGGTCCATAACGGCCGATTACAGGCTAAGCGACGGGGGTCGTTGCACAGAAGTCCCAAACAGAAATATCGAATAGTCAGCAGCAGAAAATTTGAAAGTAAAAACACAAGTCATGTAAAATACTCTTTTATTGACACTGAACAAAGATTACAATGTGGGTACGAGGCCAAATTATAAATCTCTCTAGCTCACTTTTCTCTCATATTATAAGTCACTCTGCTCTCTCTCATTTTTCAGTACAAGCTTCAAGCGACGAGTGGCAGATTCTACGGAATGGCTATGTCTATATATTATGTCCCGTATAAGTTTTGACTACATGCGGCAGTACGCCTCGAAACGCCAAGAAATTTCGTACCTCAATGCATCCAAGCAAGATCCGCGCCACCGGGCTTCTACTTGTGCCTGCACATGAAAACTGTGTGGGTGTCAGACTCAACTGTACTAGTAGAGTAAGCTCCTCGCCTACCCATACAAAATCGATATGTTCTTTTAATTTGTGCAGCTTAATTCCCTTTTTGATTATCTTTCTAGTCTTGTCTTAGGATCGATTTTAGGATAGAGACAACTTGGCCTATACTTGGCAACGCAACAACGGGGTCGTGCTATACTCTATTCGTGGCTTCAATACATATTCGAGGCAATGCCTCGCCAAGTAAAACTTATACAAATTCTGCCGTGCCAAGACTTTTACTTGTTTTTATGTACCTCTAGACTATTCTCGTGCCAATGACGACAAGGGGACGACTAGTGCCGGTCGTGCCGATAGACTTCATCGTGCCTTAAGATCGAGTCCCTGCCTCCCAAGGATCAACCAGACTTAACCAGCTCGCCTTACGAGCCTTTCTGACTTAATTCGAGATGACTCGATGATGACGTAATATTCATACCGAAGCACGAGTCCTTGCTATAGCCAAATCTTAGGCTCCAGAATGGTGTTGCAACCGTGCACACCCAACCTGCACCGATTCAAGGTTAGCGCTTGCTATAAGTATACCTTATTAACCTAATTCGAACTTGCTAGTACTCGACGCAATCCAAAGGCATACACGTGGATAGCCGTTCTTATGCCAACACACCAATATGAGTGGTCACTAGTAATGTCAAGCTATACTGGATCTTTACATACGGTGACCATTCGCGTGCGAGGTACGAGCTCCCACCGAATGACCCGCAGCCTATATTGTAACGGTTCACTTCAATCGAGTCATACCGTCTATGAAGGCCGTACAATATCTGTAATTCCTCCTCGGCCGACACGAACCTGGTGCCCCGGGATCGTTCGAGAAATTCCCCTTGTGCGCAAGTTATCCAATGACCATGCAAGACTCAACTCGATCTACCAAGTCCTTCCTTGATCATGACCATGGTTTCCAACTTTCTACCGAGACTCCCAAGTAGCAGGACCGATCTTGTGAACTTTCTTATCGAGACTCCCAAGTAGCAGGACCGATCTCGTGAACTTCTTTATCGAGACTCCTAACTAGCGGGACCGATCTCAGCGACAACCAGTCGCATAAACTTCTATCCTTTGAAATCCAGGGAACGACTACTAAGTAGTCTTCCATCTTAACTTGAACTTAATGTGTTCCTTTGTCCGTGGCATGCTTCTCCCTAAACCAATCGTAGCTCGTGCCTTAGACAGACCTTGTTCTCTAGGCGACACTATCGCTCAAGTCAAATACTTTATATGACGAGCCTTGAGATCGTGGGGGTATATGACTTGACAACCGTAGATAATAGGGGACAGTACTTGCTATGACTTCAATAGCCCAGGCAAACTCTCGTCTAACTTATTCGTGCAACGACTTGACTAGCAAAGGCTATGCCAAGCCTTGTATCGAGAGAATGTGTCGTGCAGCGTTCGACTTGAATAACCAAGTTCTTTGGGTGCCTAGACTTACGCCATAACCCATGCTCTGCAACGTGCACTGTAACTTAACCCGTAGGACGAGCAAAGAAATACCAAGCCCTGGACGATGGGACCGTGCATGCTTTAACAAGCATTTACGTGAGCGACGCCTATGGCTTAGTCTAATTCCAGCATTGTTGTAACATAGCAACTTAGACCAACTTCCTCCTCCTAAGCCACAGGACGAAGGATCGAGTGTCATTTTGAAAGCACGTCGAAAAAACTTCTTAGCCGACCGTGGGACCTTTTCATATTCTAACTGTCAGACCCAAGTTAGGATTGTTCCCTTAGCTATGTGGATGCATTACTTTTATTATCAAGCCTACTTGTGCATTTGAAAACTTTTATTTTTATTAGTGTGAAGGCCAAGCTGAGGCAAGTTCACTGAAGCCACCCACCTGAGCGAGTATTCGAGTAAGCCGTTGCGTGGCTAAGTCCGAATGTCATCGGCATTTCGATTCCTCTGATTGACTGAACAGGACGGGGCACTACATCATACACCACTCAAAAAAGTTTCATCCTCGAAAATAACTGAGTACTTACTCATCCACTTATCACTTTATTCAATATTCTATAACTCTCGTACACACTACGCCTATACGTTTCTTCAATCCGAGCCATGCTCGCACAACCATCAATCTTTCCTTTAAAATATGATTTTAAAATCCTCGACACTTTTCCATTCCTTAATTCTCACTTGAATTCAACGTATCCCTTGGTTGGATCATGTACATATCCAGGTGTCTCCAAAATACAGGCATTTCAGCCAAGCCGCGTGATAGAGAATTCGTCATTCTCGTTCGAGTCGTATCGTGCACATATTCAGGCATCCCTGAAATATATGCATGTCATCCGAGTCTCGTGAGTGGCATTTCCATACTCTTGAGTCATTCTATCCATCTATACCATTTTCCAATCCTATCAATCCTCAAGATCAATCATACCAATGTTATCTCTCGAAACATGGACATCTTGCCTAACCCGCTAGGCCATTTCTCAAGGCTAAAGTCAATGTCAGGATTGGAATCATAGTTCCCCAACAACAATGCCAACACTGACCGCAATCCTATGGTCAAACCAATTTGATCGTACACGGTCTTCTACCCAAGCTCGCATCACTCAGAATTCTAAACATCGAACATATATATATATATATATATATATATATATATATATATATATATATATATATATATATCATATTCACACTTGCAATACTTAGTCCAAGGGGTCCGAGTCATTCAGCAAAGCCATCCTACACTAGTCATGTTCAACCATTAACCATTTCCTCGACATATCAATAGCGTTCATCCAACAAGCAACTTGCATAGTCTATCTTTTCAAACATATTTGATATAATCCGCCTATCTATTCCTTCCAAGTCAAGCACGCTACGACACGACTTGTCGCTAAACCATAATTCTCATTTCATATTCCATAAGTCATCTATACCAATTCATGTAATCGATCACAAGGTCATCTGACTTTAATAATATGTTATGCCCCAATCTCATGCGAGTCCGATTATCTATGGTCGACATGAAATCACCATGCAACGGTCTCGCGGAATAATCGTTCTCATCGGAGCGTAACTCTTATTTTAAGTCTAGACTAATTCATTCTCGATCTGCAGATTGGATGTCCACAATCCTCAAGTTTACTCAATCGTCAATCACATGTCCGATCAATCCTCGAATCTACCTTCGCCTCAAATCACATGTCGAAGCAATACAAATTGCCACATCTTGATTTCCCGAGTTCGATCGTTCCCGCGACATGAATCACCATGTCCACGCTCACGTGGAACGATCGTCCCCAAATCCGACATAACGTATGGGCGAGGCTGGAGTTGTGCTCGTGCAAGACAAGAACGTCAACATTATGGTTATCGACGTAACAATCAAGACACGATCATTTTTATCTAACATTCATTTTATCAAAATTCCAAGCATAGCATCCATCGGAACAATAATATTTTGCACGAACATCATTCCTTGAATCAGATTACCTCCGAGTTATCGCATATCGATCTTTGATACACCTCAATACCATTGATGATATACGTAACTTGACGATCTTCATTTGCAACGAATTTTGAGTCATGCGACTGATGCTATCGTACGAACTGGATAATATCCTTGACATTCAAGATTAAGTTCGATCATTATCTTCCAAACCCGTTACATGTTCAATTTGTTCAAATCCAAAATCATGTATATTCATCTGACTATCTTAAGTCACCGAACAACGAATTTCATCAATTTGCCTCAATCCTTACTAACTCAAACCATCGAGCAACATCAATTCTAATCCTTAAAGTCATTCTCAAATATTTGAATCACTTCCACGCACGCTATCTTCTAATCGTGATAACTTTTCTTATAGGATTCACATATCGATTTTCTCAATCAAGTCATCTGTTCGTTACACCTTAACTTTTTCTTCAATTCAATCTATCTTTTTCATTATCACTTGCATTTCGTACTTGCGAAATTCAAATCTCGTGTGCGTTGTTTCTAGTCTGCTTGAACCAACTCGTCATAAATTTAAGATTACAACTTACTCAATTATACTCCCTCTAAGTTCTTGCTTACATGCGACGCTTGCTGATAGACTCATTGGGACCCCGCATCCTCAATCGACTAACATCCCAATGCTATCCCATACACCACTCAAGGATGAAGTCATTTAACATATCCTTAAAACAAGTTATGAATCACAATCGATTATTTTGAATTCTTGTTCGAGCCATTCCTCAAAAATCCAAGCACGATTTGCCCATGGCGTATCGACAATAATATTGTTCGATAGCACTTCTATAGTCATCCCACATCCTATGAATAGAGTCTAACTTATTGTCGTCCAACACAATTTGAATCCCGCACTCGACTTTGCTAAGGTCGACACGATTCTTGGCGTATATGCCCAGCCCAACTTAGCCAACCGTTCTTTACTTGAACTTTTGTTCAACCAATTTTTCTTTCATGCATTTTTGCAAAATATTTAGACTTATTATATGGACATGCCGTGGGACATTTGACAGAGAGTGCATCAAAGATATCAATTTGCGAAAGCAATATTCAGAGTTTGTGGAAACATCAGAGTTAAAGAATTCAATCGAATGTCCAAGGACGTAAAGCCGTGCTCTGATACCATTATGTCACGCCCTGCTCTCGTAGGAGCGATCGTCCTCGCTAAGGCGTGATGCTGTGTGAGGCTAGATTACACTCACACAACGCAGGTCCATAATGGCCAATTACATGCTAAGCGACGGGGGTCGTCGTACAGAAGTCCCAAGCAGAAATATTGAATAGTCAGCAGCAGAAAATTTAAAAGTAAAAAACCAAGTCATGCAAAATACTCTTTTATTGATACTGAACAAAGATTAAAATATGGGCACGAGGCCGAATTACAAGTCTCTCAAGCTTACTTTTCTCTCATATTACAAGTCACTCTGCTCTCTCTCATTTCTCAGTACAAGCTTCAAGTGACGAGTAGCAGATTCTACGGAATGGCGATGTCCATACATTATGTCCCGTATAAGTTCTGACTCCATGTGGTCGCACGCCACGAAACGCCAAGGAACTCCATGCCCCGACGCATCCAAGCAAGCTCTGAGCCACCGAGCTTCTGCCTGTGCCTGCACATAAAAACTGTGTGGGTGTCAGTACTCAACTGTACTGGTGGAGTGAGCTCCTCGCCCACCCATACAAAACTGACACGTTCATTTACTTTGTGCAGCTTAATTCCCTTTTTGATTATCTTTCTAGTCTTACCTTAGGATCGATTTTAAGACAGAGACACCTTGGCCTATATTTAGCAACGCAACAACAGGGTGGTGTTATACTCTATTCGTTGCTTTAATACATATTTGAGGCAATGCCTCGCCAAGTAGAAACTTATGCAAATCGGTCGTGCCAAGACTTTCACTTGCTTTTATGTACCTCTAGACCATTATCGTGCCAATGACGTCAAGGGGATGACTCATGCTGGTCGTGCTGATAGACTTGATCGTGCCTTAAGATCGAGGCCGTGCCTCCCAAGGATCAACCAGACTTAACCAACTTCCTTATGGCCCTTACCTAGTAATATCGACAACCGTAGAAAATATGGGCAGTGCTTAGAATGCCTTTGATCGCCTAGAATCACTTAGCCTAACTTAATTGTACATCAACTTGATGAGCAAAGGCTGCGTCAAGCGTTGGACGATGGGACCGTGCATTCTTTACGAAGTGTTTATGCAGGCGACGCCTATGACTTAGGCTAACTCTTAGCTTGTGGCGAAGACCAATTTTTCTTTCTTCCAAGCCACGGGACGAAGGACTGAGTATCATCTTCAAAGCATACCGTGCACCAACTCTAAGCCGACCGTTGGACCTTTCCATATTCTAACTCAATTCGACCCATCGAGATTATTCTCTTATCTATGTGGATTCATCTCTTTTATTATTAAGCCTACTTGTGCAAGTTAAAAACATACGATTTATTATGTGAAGGCTAAGATGAGGCGAGTTCACCGAAACTATCCCACCTGAGCGAGGAGTCGCCTCGACCGAATGGGCCTTCGAGTCGTCGTTGTATGGCTAAGTTCGAATACCATCGGCATTTCGATTCCTCTGATTGACTGAGCGGGACGGGACACTACAAATTCTGCACCATAACTGCAATTATTTCCATTCACATAATGATATCAAATGTGCTTCTGGCTGCACATTAAACGTCTTGTGCCAACCTGGTTTTGGTGTATGTATCTCGGGTTTCTACAAGATTTCCCTCAAGAGACGGCCTATATCTCTATCCATACACTTTAGGTGAGTTCTTTTAAAAAGTCTTTGGCATTAAGCATTTTGCTTCCTTACGGTGCTATACCACTATAACATGGCCCGAAGCCAAGATATTGTCTCATGTGGTGTCATACTACCTATAGCATGAGGCCCAGCCTCTTTGTAGTGCCAAACTACCCAGCATGAGGCCTTTCGATTCCTTGTGGTGTTACGCTGCCGTGACATGGCTTACAAAGTCGAGGTACTGTCTTATGTGGTGTCACCCACTGTAACATGAGGCCCAGCCTCTTTGTAGTGTTGCCTACCACTCTTTATCATACAGCATTAGGCCCTCTTGCCTATGTGCAGTGCTACGCCGCTGAGACTTGGCCCGAAGTCGAGGCTTTATCCTCACTAGGTACCTCGTGTGGTGTCACCCCACGGTAGCATGGAGTATTATGCTCCTTTGTAGTGCTGTGCTACTCATGCTTCCTGTAAAACACGTCTGACATCCCAGATGTCCGAGAACTCATTATGGCTTTCACGCCATCCTCCCATAGGACTTTGTTCTTTGTAAAGAACAATCGGTAGACAATAGTGGTTCTGGGTTCTTAACCCCGCAACATCCCAAGGGACTGTCCACTATTCCTGATATTCTTCCAGTCAATGGTTCTTCTTTGAAATAAAAGCTAGATGCCTAGTAGATTTTTCTTTGAACTAATAGCATAAAGCTTTCTTATAGAATTACAAAGACATAATATCAGAGTGTCTTCAAGCCCATCTTACTTGTTGTGTCTTCAACCAGCTGACGCTTGAGACCTTTGGTGAACGGATCTGTCAGATTTTTTTGACTTCGAACATCCACTGTGATAATGACTCCTCTTTTAGTAAGATCATTTACCGCCATGTGCCTTAGACGCACAGTCCTCTTCTTGCCATTGAAGAGGTCATTCGATGTATATCGGTACAGCCGGTATCTGCACACCAACCATTAAAAGATCATACTGAGCTTCCGAAGTTATTCTGCTTCATCTGCTACAGCCGCCAGTACATAGAACTTAGATTCCATAGAAGAGTGAGATAACATAGTCTGCTTTTTCGACTTCCACGATATAGCAGCTCCACCCATGGAGAAAACATATCCTCATGTGGATCATTCACTCTCTACTTCTGAGCACCATCTTGCATCACTGAAGCCCTCCACGACTTTTGAATCTCCGCAGTAGTGCAGTACATACTTCTGAGTCCTTTTGAGGTATCTCATAACCATCTTCACAGCTTTCCAGTGCTCCACATCTGGATTGCTCGTGAACCGACTCAGCATTCCCATGACAAAAGCTATGTCAGACCTTATGGTAGTAGTCGCATACATCAAACTCCTGATGATGCTTGAGTACTCCAACTGCTTGACGCTTTCTCTTAGATTTGGCTTCAGCTTCTTTTCACACCTATAAGGCGTATCGAACCCTGGAAGATCCTTACACCTATAGCGTGTGATCATCTTCTCAATGTAATGAGACTGTGATAATGTCACTCCAGTTTTTGTCCGAATGATCTTTATCCCCAGGATAACATCAGCTTCCCCTAAGTCCTTCATACTGAACTTAGATGAGAGGAACTTCTTTTGTCTCAGTGACACTTGCTAGATCTGTACCCAAGATCAGCATGTCGTCCATGTAAAGACAAACAACAACTCCTCTCCCATCAGCGAACTTTGTGTACACATACTTGTCCGTCTCGCTGACCCTGTATCTATTTGATATTATGACTTCATCAAACTTTTTATGCCACATCTTGGAAGCTTGCTTCAGACCATACAGAGATTTTACCAACTTGCAGACTTTGTCTTCGAGGCCCTTGACGACGAATCCTTTTAGCTGTTGCATTTAAATCTTTTCGGTCAATTCAACATTCAAGAAAGCGGTATTAACATCCATCTGATGAATTACTAGCTTGTGAATTACACTCAGAGCAATCAACATCCCGATGGTCGTCATTCGCGCTACTGGAGCATATGTGTCGAAATAATCGATCCCCTGCTTCTGAGAAAACCCTTGGCAACTAATCTTGTCTTGAATTTGTCAACAGTTCCATCGGCCTTCATCTTCTTCTTGAAGATCCATTTGCATCCCATTGGATTTGCTCCTTCAGGAAAATCGACCAACACCCACGTGTTGTTGGAGGTTATCGAGTCGTACTTATCATTAATAGCCTCCTTTCAGAAGATAGCATCTCTGGTCTTCATCGCCACATCATAGGTAAACAGATCTGTTTCCACATGATAGGTGACAAAATCCTCTCCGAAGTTGTAAAACCCCTTATAATTTGAAGGAATATTTAAATTATTTTTGGATTTTATTTAATTCTAATTTATTTTTATCTTATTTATATTATATAAAAGGACTATAGCCATGGTTGAGTTTGAATATGCAAGACGACTAGAAAGTATGGCATGCCTAGCGTAGTCGGGTGCTTTAACTAGTATGCTAGCCATGTTAGGAATGCCATGGTCATATTGTAATCTCTTGCATGTTAACCATTCAAATTATAGCAGAAGTTATATTTTTATTTAATTAATTAGTTAAGAAAGCCTTTATGACTTTTTAGGAGACCCGGTTGCACCAAACCTTCCCAAACCTCTTCCAAGCCAAACCCAACCCTATGTAGGCATGTTAGGCATTAATAAATATTAATAATTACATTTATTTGTATTTAATTCAGATTTTGTAGTGTAATTACATAGATAGAATTAAATAGTTCTATATTAGGAAACCCCTTTTTAAATCCTCAATCCAATCAACTTGCCAACTCACCAAACAACCAAATCATGCCAAGTGGACCCCCACCATGCCAATTTCGGCCAAGCAACCCCCCCATGGCTGAATGCATCAAATTAAATAGGATTTAAATCCTAGATTGCTTAAAATTTATTTAAGGATATGTTAAAATATACCAACTTATCCCAAACCTTAACCAAATCCTAATCTTTCTCTCCCTCACCTTTGGCCGACCAAAACCCCTCTCCCTCTCCATAATTTCAGCAGCAACAAACTCTCCATAGCCTCTATACATCATCTCCTCCATTGTACATCTCTCCATCCTTCACAAAAACTCATCTCCTCCACCATACATCTCCGAAACCCCTCAAAACAAACCCTAAAAACTCCATCTCCCCCATCCAATCCTCTATAGCCATTATCAACTCTTCCATACTCACCAAGAGAGGATTAGCAAGCGAGGATAGCAGAAAAGATTGGAGCTTTGGTGAAGAGAAGTCATCATCACCCTTTCTAGCAAGGATCTTTGGAAAGAACCCAAATCTTTTCTTCTAAAAATCTTTGCTAAAATTCTGTAGAAAATATGTTATTAATTCTGTAGAAATAATATTTTGATGGCTTTTGTTAGGTATAATCATCCATAAAGGTTTCATGAAATATATGCGTAATATTCATGTGTCGCTAGGATCAAAATTAACTCCATTGTAAAGGAACTATGAGTTATTGGTGCCTATTTTCAAAACTGAATTTTATGTGTGTTCATATACATAAATTAGGATTTTTAAGTATTTTTCCATAATTTTAGCAACTCAAATCTGGTCGAGAAAATTGCAGGTCAAAACTAGCTAGTTTCGGGTAACCGGCTGACCTAGAATGTCCCAAACTTGTAGTATAACTCAACCCTTGTACCTCTGATATTATTCTGTGAAATAAATTATTTTATTTCTGTTTAAAATATTTTTTATTATTTTAGCAATTTAGAGTCATTAACTATGTTCCGGGCGAGTTTTGGGTAGACTAGCTGACTTATTAATCAATTAGTCATAAATGTCTTTAGAAATATTAATTCTAGAATTTCAGAGATAAATCTGTAGAAAATTAGTTTAAATATCATTTTTATTTAAGTATGTTATTGAAGTAGGGGCATAACCGACTAATTAAAAGTTAGAAACCCTAAAACTGTGTTTCGATGTCTCGTGGAACCTGTGTGTGATTGTATGGATCTAAATGGTTCCACGAGAGATTTAATATAATTTTAACACATTACTTTGACTAATTAAGTCGTATCGTAAGTTTCATAAGTAGTGACTTAATTTAGTTAATTAATTATCTAGGAGCGTCGAGTTCCGGTGGCGTGGATGCGGGAGCGGCGTTTCATAGTTACAGCACAAAATCAGGCAAGATACCTTGCCATTATACTGTTTATTGTCAGTTTGCATTTTATTACATATCATTGTTCGTTTATTTCCAGTTCTTACAGTTCTTGATTTACTACCTGCTCAGTGATATTAGCTTATTTGTTATTATCCTTTGATTGCATATGGCCCTAGAGTTAAGTGACTACCATTTATAGTGTATCACATATACCTTGACACAGTTATACCACGAGAATGTATGAGATGAGTAGCATGTAGAGGTCCTTGCGTATTGGCTGATCCCCCATGCGTATGCGTTAGGGCTAACTGCTAATAGAGGCGTGTTAGAAGACTTAGCAGTTAGTAGAGGTACTTGGTCGTGGATACGACTTGACAGGTACATTGGATGGGGAGAACAATACCTGACGTATGGACTTCTTTGCACTTCCCTGCTTAACTGTGCGCTCCGCCGGAGATGCAGGATCCAGATGTCCTCTGACATTTTCCAAAGCATTATGGACGTAGCCACTTGCACATGATGCCCTCTGACGATCTTCAGACGTTACGGACGTAGGCCCCTGGTGCCCTATATGGGGACTATGCCGATCCTATTTACAGCCAGGGCTCATGCGTCGAAAGGATTGTTTCTCAACTGCATGATCACTTGAGTATGGTTAGGTTACCTATTTATGTCTTGTCACTTTCTTTAATTGTGGCATAATTTATATTCAGTATTTCTATGGCATGTTTATTATATCTTGTTACGTCTCTCTGAGGACCTGGTTATCTCGTCTGGTGCATGCTCTTGTCCTTCGCAGGTGTTCTAGCCAAGGCCGTGATCTTATCCATTCCTTCGAAGATGATTGCCCTTGGTTCGTCTTGTCATTTTTAGATATCGTTTTCTTGTATATTTCTTTCTTTTAAAATAGTTGGTAGTGGATTTGTCTCCGCCTAACTACATGTATAAATGACAAATTCTTGAGTTGATTATAATATTATTCTTTATTGTTGTGGATGAGATTTAGTTATCATGGGTTTACTGTATTTTATAGCTTATGTATACATACGGGGTTCCATACATTGGAGTATACTTCGTATGTATACAGCTGGCATGGATACGTACCTAGCCCTAAGTATTTTGGGACTGGGGCGTTACATATTTTTGTGGTGGCCCATGCAGGTCGAGTTTGTCACATCGGTTACGTTACTGTACCGATATGAACCTGCATATAGGATTAGGATATAGGAATCTCATCCACAAGCTTGACTTCCTCCCTCAATTCCAAATCTCGAACTCTCGTCCAATTATCTTGACTTCCTTCTGCTTGATTCCTTTCACTATAAATCTTATCTTCTTTCGTGCTGAATAGGGAGGTTAGGAAATAACTCGTACGAGTATACGTGTTATATTCCTCAATTACTCTATTAGTTGACTTCATAAGTTGAGTAGTATGACTACAACCTACCACCCGTATCCTTTTAACCTAGTATTAAAGTGTAACAGAGTGATAATGAATATATGCTAGTGTAGTAGAGATGTTTACCTAGAATATAGAGATTTCATAGCCCATACCCATTGGTCAACTAAGGCCTGATACAAGAACCAGTAGGACGACTGTATACGCAAGCACACCGGATAAGACTTAGATCCTTGTTAAACTCGAACTATTTATTACTGCTTTCAACGTATTCTTCCGTACTTATACTTTAAAGTACTATGAATGATGACGCTATTTATAGCCTAGTTTTGCAAGCTTATTCTTTGTCGAGCTTGTTCAGGACATATGTATACTGGGGACGTCCACAAGCATATTGTCTAATTAGAATCAATGTATTATGGTCTGATCAACCATAGTGCACTTGGTTCGCTCTTCATATGATTAGTCCACGTGGATTGAGATATAGAGGTATCTAGGATCTCATCCGCGACTGCATTGACAATTCCTCTTGAATTACACATTCGCCTTTGAATTACGTAATTTTATTCAATGACATCTTTCTTGAACTCTTTATTGCTTTTGTCTTTCACTGATTGGAAAGACGAACGCTCGTATTTGATAGATAAATACAGAGTATCCCCATGGCTATGGTAGTTATATGCACAAGTATATCAACCATCGGCCAAGCCATATAACTACAACATTGCCTAAAGTTGCTCGTCCTTCCCTCGATCCTAAAAGTAATATCGTGACCTTCTAGTCATTTAAGCTTGAAAGATGAGTAAGATCTTACCCTTGGGTAAACCACAAACCTATGAGACTATCTAATCTCTAGGAATCAATTATTGTGAGTCTCCAAATATTAATCTTGATTCTTGGCTTAACTAGCAACCCGAATGCCTTAACTCAAACCTTACCTGACTAGGTCCCCACAGTTTAGACAGAGAAGAATATACCAAAATAAGGACAAGCATTGCAAGGACCGTGGTAGACACCCATTCCAAGATTAGAGATTCAGCAGATGTTACTCTAGGTACAAAATTCTATTATCAAAGAAGTAACATAATATTAGAACAACACATTCACCAGCTTAGCCAAAATCTGTAGCATGACGCCCCGTCATTACGTTGTATTAGTAATCAACAAGTGATGCATGAGCACTATATTTAATACCTCTAGAATGCTTGTGACTATAGTCTGGCAGGTTTGACACAAATAAAAATTCACGACTTAGTAGTTTGGGATCTTTCCCATGACGTGCTTTAGAGTTCGTTATTCCACCGATAAACTCTCGTATACCATGGACAAGCGGGTCATTCCATCTTATCGACTCAGGTACCACTGTACGCGATCATTTCTATTTATTAGGACTCGGGGTACAATCTTCGAAACTGATTCACAACTACCCTATCATGTTATCGATCACATCGTGACTTATTATTACCAAATATTAAGGTACGATATCGCGACTCAAATATTCCTAACCTCATTATTCCTAAAACCATATCCTAGTCTCTAGAGTGAATAAATTGTAAGCCATTCTTACTTTTAGGAATTTGGGGATCACCGATTGATTGAGGTAAATTAGTTCTCACTAGGATGATAAATTAGTGACTCGTGAACTCCCACTTTTTTTTAGATCTTTTGGTGTCCCTTACCGTGACTTTGATATTTGAAGTGTAATACTAGCTGTTACCTTCCAACAAAATTTATATGCAAAACATAAACGAGTCCACCTTCAAGTAGACATATCATGTCCCATACAAATACATCTCCTTGGACTCTATTATTATGATACGACTTTCTGGTCAAAAGGGACTAGCGATAACCCTTACCATAACACCGACGTACTTTCGGACTGCAGATAGAGATCCAACCTTGACTCAAATCTTTTGGCCCAATATATGGTTGTGATCAACTCGAAGCCCTCTACGCACAAGCCACTAGTGTGCCACTCAATAGAGGCCTTGTGTGCTACTTAAATACAAAAGTCACGGAAGGCGCATCGCATGACTTACAGAACCTATTCTTCCAACCCGACGGGAAATTTGCCCAACCACTTGAATTTGAACCTATTCTACATGACCCTAACCTAATAGGGATGGTTTAAAATTCCATAAAATTTTGTCCAGCCACTATAGATTAAAAATCTAAATTTCATGCAATCAAAGATTGAAGTCCAATTAGGGAACCTATTGAGACTCAGTTAAACCCATCATAGCCCATCACCATATTGGGACTATAAAACCAAACTTGATAAAATAGGCCCTCACCCATATTATGTAGGTCCCACCTCTTGGCTCACTAATTCTCCTTCTATAGATTTCGTAACTGCAACTCTTCGTAGCCTATGTTATGCATCTCTCGGTACCAACTTGCTTCCGGATATACTTGACCAAGACCTCTCATACTGTCTTGACCAAACATAATTAATATATGGGCCATATTAAATAGATAATACCTAGACTTCCTATCGAGTCTGTGACTATGATTGGAAATACCTCATACTTCCTATACCTCCTTGAAATTTGACCTTCTTAGAAGCCCTATTATTGTGCTTTCCCCGATTAACCAACTTCTATAAGTTGGGTAGAACATTGAACTTATTATACTCTACCTCTCAGAATGGGATTACAATCGTGACCGTTCTTCCGTCTGTATGGAATTTATGAAACGATCTTTTATTTTGCATTTTATATCCATCTGCTCGTGCGTTTAGATAACTACGGTAACAGATTGCAACCTAAATTCTTCAAGTCAATCATAGAATCATTTTTGTTTAAATCAATAGCAAATTTTTTTTGAGGCAAATAGATCGCAAGCCTCTCTAAGAAACATAAGATTTTGGAATTAGCAAGTGGTTCGAAATGATTGGTTCCAATTAGACTAATAATTCAATGGTTCATAACGTCGACCCATATTCGTATCATTTGATACCCTCGACCGTGATTTTGATAATTAAAGCACAATACTAGCCTTTTCCTTTCGACAAAGTTTCCACTCACGAACTAGACTAGTCATACTACTCACATGACATACATGTCCCACACAAACGAACTTTTCCGTGCTCCATTCAAATTACACCACGTGTATGACACATTGTTTCCTCAAAACAAACCATAGAGACCCAATTTCGATCTATTCGATTCCACCCATGCAAATATCGACCCATTCCCTTAACTAAACTGAATACTCAAGATCTATGCAAGACGTAGCACACCTATGACCTATGCCTTCCAACAAGCAAGCGCATGCCTCCTACACAACACCAAACATCAGTCCACACATATTAGTCATTATGACTTAGAGTTTTCAAAACACTTGTCTAATCATATTCCATAGCCTGGGTTCTTTAATTAACATCGATTCTCATCACTTGGCCATAAATTTTTTTCCTAAGTTTTCAAGCTCACTTCTTTGTTTTCCATGTTAGACGTAGAAAGAATCTTGCTGAACCGACACACCTTAGTATATTCAAACAAGAGGTCGCTACCAGCTTGTCAAAAGCATGACCCCTAGAGTGATAATGTTTGATTGTAGTAACTTTCTTATAGTTGTTATTGACCAAGAACGTCACGGTATTATCGAGGCTCACTTAGAATCAAAGACTGCGGTCAAAAGTGTCCATTATTCTCTTTCCCCTCCCTAGAAATTGTCCTCCTCAAAAGTCTTGTAATGACGACGATCTTTACGGGTGGCCAACTTCTATAAGTTGGGTAGAGTCTGGAAGGAAGCATACCCCATCTTGTAGAATATGAGGTCAATTGGGATTTCTATGACAACCAAACCTCCATCCTTTCAAAAAAATATTGTGGTACAATTTGACGTATGTACTCTCCCTCCGTACAAAATCTCGCAATTCTTGATATTATGATTATTTTTAATTTCGAGGACGAAATTGTCATAAGTTGGGTAGGATGTAAAACCCCTTATAATTTAAAGGAATATTTAAATTATTTTTGGATTTTATTTAATTCTAATTTATTTTTATCTTATTTATATTATATAAAAGGACTATAGCCATGGTTGAGTTTGAATATGCAAGACGACTATAAAGTATGGCATGCCTAGCGTAGTCGGGTGCTTTAACTAGTATGCTAGCCATGTTAGGAATGTCATGGTCATATTGTAATCTCTTGCATGTTAACCATTCAAATTATGACAGAAGTTATATTTTTATTTAATTAATTAGTTAAGAAAGCCTTTATGACTTTTTAGGAGACCCGGTTGCACCAAACCTTCCCAAACCTCTTCCAAGCCAAACCCAACCCTATGTAGGCATGTTGGGCATTAATAAATATTAATAATTATATTTATTTGTATTTAATTCAGATTTTGTAGTGTAATTACATAGATAGAATTAAATAGTTCTATATTAGGAAACCCCTTTTTAAATCCTCAATCCAATCAACTTGCCAACACACCAAACAACCAAATCATGCCAAGTGGACCCCCAACATGCTAATTTTGGCCAACCAACCCCCCATGGCCGAATGCATAAAATTAAATAGGATTTAAATCCTAGATTGCTTAAAATTCATTTAAGGATATGTTAAAATATACCAACTTATCCCAAACCTTAACCAAATCCTAATCTTTCTCTCCCTCACCTTTGGCCGACCAAAACCCCTCTCCCTCTCCATAATTTCGACAGCAACAAACTCTCCATAGCCTCTATACATCATCTCCTCCATTGCACATCTCTCCATCCTTCACAAAAACTCATCTCCTCCACCATACATCCCCAAAACCCCTCAAAACAAACCCTAAAAACTCCATCTCCCCCATCCAATCCTCTATAGCCATTATCAACTCTTCCA
This sequence comes from Iris pallida, assembly GCA_029216955.1. Taxonomy (NCBI): domain Eukaryota; kingdom Viridiplantae; phylum Streptophyta; class Magnoliopsida; order Asparagales; family Iridaceae; genus Iris; species Iris pallida. The sequence continues at coordinate 5,984,745 of JANAVB010021595.1, read as the reverse complement.
TACTCACCAAGAGAGGATTAGCAAGCGAGGATAGCGGAAAAGATTGGAGCTTTGGTGAAGAGAAGTCATCATCACCCTTTCTAGCAAGGATCTTTGGAAAGAACCCAAATCTTTTCTTCTAAAAACCTTTGCTAAAATTCTGTAGAAAATATGTTATTAATTCTGTAGAAATCATATTTTGATGGCTTTTGTTAGGTATAATCATCCATAAAGGTTTCATGAAATATATGCGTAATATTCATGTGTCGCTAGGATCAAAATTAACCCCATTGTAAAGGAACTATGAGTTATTGGTGCCTATTTTCAAAACTGAATTTTATGTGTGTTCATATACATAAATTGGGATTTTTAAGTATTTTTCCACGATTTTAGCAACTCAAATCTGGTCGAGAAAATTGTAGGTCAAAACTAGCTAATTTCGGGTAACCAGCTGACCTAGAATGTCCCAAACTTGTAGTATAACTCAACCCTTGTACCTCTGATATTATTCTGTGAAATAAATAATTTTATTTCTATTTAAAATATTTTTTTATTATTTTAGCAATTTTGAGTCATTAACTATGTTCCAGGCGAGTTTCGGGTAGACTAGCTGACTTATTAATCAACTAGTCATAAATGTCTTTAGAAATATTAATTCTGGAATTTCAGAGATAAATCTGTAGAAAATTAGTTTAAATATCATTTTTATGATTTTTATATAATTTTTAAGTATGTTATTGAAGTAGAGGCATAACCGACTAATTAAAAGTTAGAAACCCTAAAACTGTGTTTCGATGTCTCGTGGAACCTGTGTGTGATTGTATGGATCTAAATGGTTCCACGAGAGATTTAATATAATTTTAAAACATTACTTTGACTAATTAAGTCGTATCATAAGTTTCATAAGTAGTGACTTAATTTAGTTAATTAATTATCTAGGAGCGTCGGGTTCCGGAGGCGTGGACGCGGAAGCGGCGTTTTATATTTACAGTACAAAATCAGGCAAGATACCTTGCCATTATACTATTTATTGTCAGTTTGTATTTTATTACATATCACTGTTCGTTTATTTCCAGTTCTTACAGTTCTTGATTTACTACCTACTCAGTGATATTAGCTTATTTGTTATTATCCTTTGATGGCATATGGCCCTAGAGTTAAGTGACTACCATTTATAGTGTATCGCATATACCTTGACACAGTTATACCACGAGAATGTGTGAGATGAGTAGCATGTAGAGGTCCTTGCGTATTGGCTGATCCCCCATGCGTATGCATTAGGGCTAACTGCTAATAGAGGCGTGTTAGTAGACTTAGCAGTTAGTAGAGGTACATGGTCATGGTTGCGACTTGACAGGTACATTAGATGGGGAGAACAATACCTGACGTATGGGCTTCTTTGTACTTTCCTGCTTACCTGTGCGCTCCGCCAGAGACGCAGGATCCAGATGCCCTCTGACGTTTTCCATAGCATTATGGACGTAGCCCCTTGCACATGATGCCCACTGACGATCTTCGGACGTTACGGACGTAGGCCCCTGGTGCCCTATATGGGGACTATGTCGATCCCATTTACAGCCAGGGCTCATGCGTCGAAAGGATTGTTTCTCAACTGCATGATCACTTTAGTATGGTTAGGTTACCTATTTATGTCTTGTCACTTTCTTTAATTGTGGCATAATTTATATTCAGTATTTATATGGCATGTTTATTGTATCTTGTTATGTCCCTCTGAGGACCTGGTTATCTCGCCAGGTGCATGCTTTTGTCCTTCACAGGTGTTCTAGCCAAGGCCGTGATCTTATCCATTCCTTCGAAGATGATTGCCCTTGGTTCGTCTTGTCATTTTTAGATATCGTTTTCTTGTATATTTCTTTCTTTTAAAAATAGTTGGTAGTAGATTTGTCTCCGCCCAACTACATGTATAAATGACAAATTCTTGAGTTGATTATAATATTATTCTTTATTGTTGTGGATGAGATTTAGTTATCATGGTTTTACTGCATTTTACACCTTATGTATACATACGGGGTTCCATGCATTGGAGTATACTTCGTATGTATACAGCTGGCATGGATACGTACCTAGCCCTAAGTATTTTGGGACTGGAGCGTTACAGAAGTCCTTCTGTCTCCTCACTCGCTTAGATACATGTTCTGGAAGTTCTGGTTCACTATTTGTTTCTGCATCAATATCTTCTTGGACTACCTCTTCGTAAGGAACTTGAGCCTCATGTGCACTCACATTGTTCTCCAGAATGTCTACGAGAACAACGTTCTTGTCCCTTGCAAATTTATCTTCAAACAATTCTATATCGCGAGATTCAATGATATAATTTGACTCAATATCAAGGAACCTCCGAGCATCACTCTTATCAGCATAACCCAGGAATATAGTCATCGTAGTCCTTGTTCCCAGCTTCTAAATCTTTAAATCCGGAAGCTTCACATAAGCCAGACACCCCCACACTCGAATGACATTTAAGTTGGGTCTAACCTTGAACCAGAGTTCATGGGGAGTGACATCTGAAGTTGCATGCGGCACTCTGTTTAATGTGAACGTATCCGTAAGCACTGCTTCACCCCAGAAGCAATTTGGAAGACCCGCAGTCAACATCATTGAGTTCATCATCTCTGTTAACGTTCTGTTCTTTCTTTCTGTAATACCATTTGATTGAGGGGAGTACGGAGCAGTTATCTCGTTGATAATTCTATATTCTCTATAGAACGATGCGAATTCATGAGACCTATACTCTCCACCTTGATCACTTCTTAGTCTTTTGAGTTGTTGTCCGGATTGACGCTCGGCTTCAGCCTTGAACTCCTTAAACTTCTTAAAACTTCATCTTTAGACTTGAGCAGATAAACGAACATGTACTTTGAGAAATCGTCGATGAAGGTAATGAAATACTTCATTCCGACCTTTATGAAGAACTGCTTGAAGTCACAGATATATGAGTGCACCAACTCGAAAAGATCTGTACTTCGGTTTACCCGCTTGAACGATTTCCTAGTGATCTTTGTCTGTGCACAGACCTCACACTTCTCCAACTCCTTACCCCCACATTTGGAGATAAGCCCTAGACTAGACATCTTGTTTATTCTTTTACAATGAATATGTCCTAGTCGATTATGCCACAACTCAAGAGAATAACCAGAAGAAGAAACTGTATTCACTATCTCCATAGGAGTTACGATTTTAAAATTTGAACATCCCTTCGGTGCAAAAGGCTTTTTCGAAGTATGATCCTTTATAGGACATAACGACTTGACCAGCGTTAATGTCCATCCTCAAGCCTGCATTGCAGAGCAGACTTTCCGAGACCAGGTTCTTGGCTATGGCCGATACGTGCTTTACATTCTGAAGCATCAGCGACTTCCCCAAAGTCAGTTGCAATACCACCGTCTCAATTCCGAGTACTTCAGCTTGTGTCTGGTTTGCCACCATAACCTTCTCAGAAACAGGTTGGTACGTGGTGAACCACTCCTTCTTTGAGCAAACATGACACGAGGCCCCAGTATCTATCCACCAGTCCGTGTCAATCCCAGCTGAGTCAACCTGCGCAATCATAGCAACAAATTTAGCCTCACCTTACTCCTTTTGTTTTGGTTTTTCTTTGCAGTCCCTTTTCTAGTGGCCTTTCTTGCCACAGTTGAAACAAGTCCCAGGTTCTTTGGACTTGGGCTTGAACTGAGCCGACTTCACCTTGAGATGGTGAACATCTTTCTTCTTTTGATAGTCTTATGCTTCCCTTTAGAATTATCTTCTTGCACAATGTTCGCCTTAGCCATCTGCTTTGACAAGGCGTCCACTTTGAGTTGAGCCCTCAACTCGTCTTCAACATGTATCCAATACAAGTGGCATTCCAGATCCACTTTCATCTTCTTGCGGTTCATGTCCGCGATGAAGTTGCTCCACCCAGGTGGGAGCTTGGCGACAATTCTCTCGACAACAAAAGCATCGACCAAGGGCATGCCGTCATCCGCCAGCTTTTGACGTAACTTGAGGAACTCCTTGATTTGAGGCAACATGGTTTTGTCGTCCTCAAACCGTATCCTCTAGACCTTTTCATTCACGTAGATTATTTCTGTTCTTATCTGCCTTGTAGAGATTCTCAGACTCCTAGACGTCCTTTGTATTGACCGTCTTACTATAAGACTCCGCCAGAGAGTCCTCCATTGAGTTCTGGATCAAAAACTTACAGAGGTTGTTACCTCGCCACCACTTCGACTGCAAAGTCGTGGCTTCGGTAACCCTTCTAGCATTTTCACCCTCCGGAATCAAAGGCTCAGGATCGGTCAACACAAAATCGATGCTGATGAGTTAAAGATTAAGGCTGACCTTTCTCTTCCAGACGTTAAAGGCTCTCCGTCAAACTTCTCAAGTTTAAAACTTGTATCGAGAAGTAGTGCGCAGTGGTTCTCCATCAGATCTGAATCTTGCTTTAAGATTGTTTATGGTGGCCAATGCCGGTCAAAATATATTGTTGGGTTACATGACTGTGCCCAACAAGCTTGCATATAGGAATAGGAATAGTATCTCATCCAAAACTACTACCTCTTTTGACTTCCAATCTTCTCGAATTTTCTTTGATTACTGAAATTGCCTCATATATAACCTTCCCTAATATCATCCTATTTTCTTCGTGCCAACAGTATGAATCTAAGAAGCGATCGCACCTTTACCTTGGCCCTCACATCTGGTGAACAGGCTACCCCGGAGGGAGAAAATCTTTCGATGACTCCGGTGACACCATACCAGCCAGGACAGTCGCAGCCTACTACGACTCCAACGACAGTGCACCCGGAGATCGAAGCACCCCCAGTTAGCCAGGCCGGGCAGACCACTACCGTACCACCAGAAAGGAGTACACCACTACCACCTCCACCATCATTCCCTCAGCAGTTCCCACCACAGTCGGGACCTCAGATGCCTCCATCCCAGACTGATGGGAGCCCTACTTTCCAGTTCATGTATGCCATGATGCAGGCTCAGTGGAAACAAACTTAGCTAATGCGACAGGCTATGATGGCAGCATTGGCTAGGCCTCCACCTCCATCCTCGACACCAGCACCAGCACCGGCTCTGCATCCTTATGAAGGCTCTATCAAGAACTTCGCAGACATGAAACCCAAGCCCTTCAGAGGAACGGAGAAGCCACTAGAGGTGTCGCAATGGCTTATTAGTACAGAGAAGCTACTGAAGGCATCCCAGTTACCAGCTCGAGATTGGATGACAGCAGTGGACCTACTATTAGAGGATAATCCCCACCACTGGTGGAAGGCGGAAGAAAGGCGATTAGGCACTGGGATCACTTGGAAGCAGTTCTATGATCTATTCTTCGCAAGGAGCAACAGCATACATCGAGAAGTCATACACCAGTAGTTGCACCGGCTAGAGCTACCCAAGATGGACCAATCATGAGGTCCATAGGACAGTACCAGCAGAGGACTACACCCTACCAGAAGCCCACTTACAACTTTTATGGAAAGCAAGCTCATATCAGGAATGACTGTCGACTTTGCCTGGGATTGTGTATGAGATGTGGATCGGGACAGCACTTGGCCAGAGATTACCTCGAGCAGCAGGCGCTAGTACGTGCACATCAGGCCTTCGGGCCTACAGCTTCAGCACCTCGCCCACCATTACCTCCCCAAGGTATACAGTACAACAAGGCTAGAGCTCAGACCCCGGTCAGAATTACGGATAGGCCTTCTCGCTAGCAGTGGAGAATGTGGAAACAGAAGGGGAAGTCATAGCAGGTATGATTTTAGTTGCCAAATTTCCTGTTGTCATGATTTTGACACAATCCATGCATCATGAGTTTAGCCAAGGCCGAAGAAAATCAGACAGTAGGACGCCTGTATAAGCACGAACACCGGACACGACTTAGATTCTTAAGAAACTTGAACTACTTGTGTTTTCGTTCAATCATAAATCTCGCGTACATATATTTTTTATTATCGTGACTAACGCCGCAATTATAGCCTAGTTTTTGCAAGCTTATCCTTATCGAGCTTGTTCACGATATGTGTTTATTGGGGACGCAACTAACATATTGTCTAATTAGAATCAGTGTATTATGGTTTGATCAACCTTAGTGCATTTGGTTCACTCTTCATTTGATTATCCTACGTGGATTGAGATATAGATGTCTCTAGGATCACATCCACAACTGCCTTGACAACTCTATTTGAATTATTAAATCGTCTCTGGACCCCGTATTCGTATTCGGTTCCCTCTCCATTGAAGCCTTATTATCTCTTTGCCTTTACTGATTTTCGAAAACATATGCTCGTATTTGAGGGAAGATAGACCAAGAATGTTCCCATACCCTCTATAGCCACGAAAGCTATATACATACAATCATTTACATCTGTTTGAAATCGAAGTACGGTCTTCACTTGATTCATATCTACCATATCGTGTTTTCTATTACATCGTGCAGTATTCTTCCATAATCAAAATTTGAGGTATGATATCCCGACTTGAATCATTCTAACTTAAGTAAACCATATAACTGTGTCTTCGTTAACTCCTGGAGATGAATTACGGAAGGACATAGACTGTAAGGCCCCTCTGCATTTTAGATGTATTAGTATTGCCGATTGATTAGCATAAGTGGTTCCTATTAGGACGATAAATTAGTGCCTCATGAACTCCCACTTTCTAATTAGATCCTTTGGTGTCCCCTACCGTGCCATTGATATTTGGAGCGAGATACCAGCTGTTACCTTCCAATAAATTTTATAAATAAGATCTAGACGATTCCATCTTTAACTAGGCATACAATGTCCCACTCAAACATGTCACTTTGTACTATATTTTTATGATGTGACTTTCGGGTCAAGAAGGCCAACTATAACCCTTACCGTAATACTGATGTACTTTCCCACTTCAATTAGAGACCCAAAGATTTCGACCCAATATATGGTTATGATCCACTCGAAGCCCACTACGCACAGGTTGCTAGCGTGCCACTCAATTGAGTTCTCGTGTACACTTATACACAAAGTTCACGGAAGGCACATTTTTAGACTTACGGCACCTATCTAACCAACCCGACCCAGAAGTAGTCCAACCATTTGAATTAGAATCAGTTCCAAATTACCCCAGCCTAATAGGGATGGCTTAGATTGATTCTACGAGATCATGTCCAACCAATACAAATAAAACCCAAGATTTATTTAATCTGAAATTCTTTTGTACCATTTCGTCCCAATTATATTTCGACTAATACAACTCCTACTGTCTTGCTGGAGTATAACTATATTAGAGCAATGTTAAATCGGTAAAAAAAATTCTTCTTTATAGTGTTATTAACCGAGAACACCATAAGGATACCTTGCTCCTTAGAGTTAGTGACTACGGTTAGAAAGGCCCAATATTCTCGTGCCACTCTTTAGAAATTATTCTTCTCAGAAGACTTGTAATGACGATTTTACGATTAGCCAACCTCCATAAGTTGGGAAGAGCCTCGAACCAAGAATACCTTATCTTGTAGGACATGGAGCCAATTTGGATTCTTTTATATAAAATACCCTCTTTTGCTTGAAACCAAGGTACGACTTTCATATGTTAGTTCCCTTTCATTCGCATTGCATTACATACCCCGACGTTAGTTTTAATTTCGAGGACGAAATTTTTATAAGTTGGGTAGGATGTAAACCTCCAAAAAAATTCCTCTTATTTTTGGCTTAAATTGGATTTTTACTACCTTAAAATGACTTGAAAAGTTATTTATATACCTATGTTATATAATAATAATAATAATAATAATAATAATAATAATAAAAATAATAAAAATAATAATAATAATAATAATAATAATTTCTAATTCTAAATATATTTTTTACATAAAATATAGTATTAAAATCCCCTTAGACAAAATACTTACAAAATATTTATTATGAATATTTACTAGTAGAGTAGGGATTTTTCCAAGCATTTTTATGATTTAATATTAATATATTAATATATGGTAAGTATAAAATATTTCTTTATATATAATATATGGTTAAAATCCTTTCTAAAATTGTTAATATTTTATTTCATGCTAGGATGTATATAGGTATATATGGGACAATAGAGATTCATATATAGAAATGGATATTAGATATTCAAATATATTAGGTATTATATTAGATAAGCATATATACTAATAGAAGAAAAAAAAGGAAAATCACTAAGGCTTGGAACAGTGCTAAAGCATTGTTCCCTCTCTTCTCCCGCATCAAGCAAAACCTGACCCTCCCCCCCCCCCTTTGATCGAGAACCTCGATCGTTCTCAAATTCGGATTTAATGCATTTTTTATCCAATTTGGATGAGATCAATCCCTTGAAAACTAAATCTTAATCTCTTCTATCTAATCCCCCATGTATAAATCGAATCCAAATTCAATTTTAAATCGAATCAAATATGTGGATACACATATAACCGAACTGCGAAAGCTTTCATATAATCCTCAAAAACCTTCGAAAAACTATCTCCCCGACCCCAAGCAACTGACCTCCGACTACCTCGACACCTCGCGCACGTCCTTGGCCGCCTGCAGCAGCCAGGAGATCGCAGGAGCACCTCCACACTGTAGTGCCCCGTCCCGTTCAGTCAATCGGAGGAATCAAAATGCCGACAGCGTTCGGACATAGCCACGCAACGGCTTGCTCGAAGACTCGCTTAGGTGGGTGGCTTCGGTGAACTTGCCTCAGCTTGGCCTTCACATTAATAAAAAGAAAGTTTTCAAATGCACAAGTAGGCTTGATAATAAAATAGATGCATCCACATAACTAAGGGAATAATCCCAACATGGGTCAGACTGAGTCAGAATATGGAAAGGTCCCACGGTCGGCTTAGAAGTTTGCTCAGCGTGCTTTCAAAATGACACTCGGTCCTTCGTCCCGTGGCTTGGGAGAAGGAAGTTGGTCTAAGTTGCTAAGTTGCCACAAAGCTGGGATTAGCCTAAGTCATAGGCGTCGCTCGTATAAATGCTTAATAAAGCATGCACGGTCCCATCGTCCAGGGCTTGGCATTGCCTTGCTCGTCCCACGGATTAAGTTACAGTGCACGTTACAGAGCACGGCTTGTGGCGTAAGTCTAGGCACCCTAAATAACTTGGTTGTTCAAGTCGAACGCATGCACGGCACGTTCTCTCGATGCAAGGCTTGGCATAGCCTTTGCTAGTCAAGTCGTTGCACGAATAAGTTAGACAAGAGTTTGGCTGGGCTATCGAAGTCATAGAAAGTGTTGTCCCTTGTTGTTTGTGGATGTCAAGTCACATAGTCCCATGAGAACAAGGCTCGTCATATAAAATATGTGACTTGAGCGATAGTGTCACCTAAAGAACAAGTCAGTCTAAGGCACGAGCCACGGTTGGTTTAGGGAAAAGCATGCCACGGACAAAGGAACACGTTATGTTCAAGTTAAGATAGAAGACTACGTAGTAGTCATTCCCTGGTTTTCAAAGGATAGAAGTTCATGCGACTGGTTGTCGTCGAGATCGGTCCTGCTACTTGGGAGTCTCGATAAGGAAGTTCACGAGATCGATCCCGCTACTTGGGAGTCTCGATAAGGATAGAAGTTCACAAAATCGGTCCCGCTACTTGGGAGTCTCGATAAGAAAATTGGAAAGCATGGTCATGATTAAGGAAGGACTTGGTAGATCGAGTTGAGTCTTGCATGGTCATTGGACAACTTACGCGCAAGGGGAATTCTTTGAACGATCTCCACGGCACTGGGTTTGTGTCGGCCTAGGAGGAATTACAGATATTGTACGACCTTCATCGACGGTACGACTCGATTGAAGTGAACCATTACAATATAGGCTACGGGTCATTCGGTGGGAGCTCGTACCTCGCATGCGAATGGTCACCGTATGCAAAGATCCAGTATAGCGTGATATTGCTAATGATCGCTCATATAGATGTGTCGGCATAAGAGCGGCTATCCGCATGTATGCCTGTGGATTGCGTCAAATACTACAAGTTACGAGTTGGGTTAAGAAGGTATAATTATAGCAAGCGTTAACCTTGAATCGGCGCGGGCTAGGTGTGCACGGTTGTAACACCATTCTGGAGCCTAAGATTTGGCTATAGCAAGGACATGTGCTTCGGCATGAATGTGGCGTATCGAGTCGTCTTGAGTTAAGTCGAGAAGGGCTGTAAGGCAAGTTTGGTTAAGTCTGGTTGATACTTGGGAGGCACGGCCTCGATCTTAAGGCACGATCAAAGTCTATTGGCACGACCAGCACGAGTCATCCCCTTGACGTCATTGGCACGAGAATGGTCTAGAGGCACATAAAATAAGTAAAAGTCTTGGCACGGCCGAGTTTGCATAAGTTTCTACTTGGCGAGGCACTGCCTCGAATATATATTAAAGCCATGAATAAAGTATAGCACGACCCTGTCGTTGCGTTGCCAAGTATAGGCCAAGGCGTCTTTGTTCTAAAATTGATCCTAAGACAAGACTAGAAAGACAATCTTAAAGGGATTAAGCTGCACAAAGTAAATGAACGTGTCAGTTTTGCATGGGTGGACGAGGAGCTCACTCCACCAGTACAGTTGAGTACTGACACCCACATAGTTTTCATGTGCAGGTACAGGTAGAAGCCCGATGGCATGAAGCTCGCTTGGATGCGTCGAGGCACGGAGTTCCGTAGCATTTCGAAACGTGCGGCCGTATGGAGTCAGATCTATACGGGACATAATGTATGGATATCGCCATTCCGAAGAATCTGCCACTCGTCGCCTTGAAGCTTGTATTGAGAAATGAGAGAGAGCAGAGTGACTTGTAACATAAGAGAAAAGTGAGCTTGAGAGACTTGTAATTTGGCCTCGTGTCCACGTTGTAATCTTTGATCAATATCAATAAAAGAGTATTTTGCATGACTTGTATTTTGCTTCAAATTTTCGCTATTGACTATTCAATGTTTCTGCTTGCGACTTCTGTGCGACGACCCCCATCGCTTAGCCTGAATCGGCCGTTATGGACCTGCCTTGCGTGAGTGCAATCTAGGCTCACGCGGTATCACGCCTTAGCGAGGACGATCGCTCCTACGGGAGCAGGGCGTGACACGCACTTGCCACGGGCCGACAGCAAACAGAGAAGGCTCTGTTTTAACACGCAGCGAGGTACCCACCTTACCGATCCATTTTCTTGATAACCACTTGATCAATTTTAGATCCGTCGACTCCTATGCGTAGATAACCTATACACCTATAAGCCCCGTCAATTGCTTCGTATAGAATCAGATTCGATTCAGAGATAAATTGATATAAAAATTGGCAAAAATAGTCCTAAAATAGGACAAAAAAAATAGCCCAAACCCTAACTTATGAAGGCAACGTTTTGTCGATTCTTCGACAATTTTGGGAATCTGTTTAAATAAAGTTGTAAACAACATATACGAATTCGCAACCAAACTTGTAGTTTTACTTTTCATTGAGCAGTTTGTGATTAAATCAGTTTTAAAGTTTCAAAAAAAAGTTGGTTTTTAATAGTAAAAATTTAACGGTTCTCACCGATACGACGTGCTCCCCGACAAACCAGGCGACATAGTCGCACACTATATACATCGAAATGCGCGTATGGATGTTGCCGACTGTAGGAACTGACGAAAGTCGATTTCGTTGTGTGTGCGTGACGAAATCAGTGCGTATCCGTCATGATACCCCCGTATCGACCTTTTGCAAACTTGGCCATAACTTCGTGTACGTTTGTCGTATCGAGACGAAACTTGTGCCAACAGAACCATATCAAAAATTTTCTCATGTATGCCAAGTTTAGTCTGATTTTGAGAAGGTCGACCGGAACGCGTATTTTTGGGGCCCGCGACCCGATCTAACGGACGAAATTGTATACATCCTGCCGAAATTCAACTTTGGACATACAGTTGGGTTCGTCTTCTCAAACCGGACCCGTAGACATGTAGTATGATGACTTTAGAGACCATAGATATTGGCAAGCATTTCGGTGCAAAACGGGTCCAACGGCGGACATCGTTTTGACCCAAAATTACGATTTTGCTCTTGTTCCAGAATTTGACTTTTGGATAGGCATTTCCTAGATATATCTTTTACACCAGGAATGTTCTTGATGTTTGTTTTAGCATCCGAAGCCGTTCGTGGATTTTGAGATTTATTGCTGACGTAATTGATTATTTGGAGTTATCATTCCCGCACTACCAGGCAAGATACCTTGCCACCTTGCTCTATGATTTACTTTACTTATTTTCAGTTATTTATGTTCAGCATTACTTATCTGTTATTAGTATTATATTACTGTGAGTCCAAGTCACACTTGGGTGCAAGCGACTGTATCGGTCGTTTTACTTGCTTTCGTTCTATTTTCTTGCATTGACTTAGCCTAGTGACCACCCATTGATGATGAGGTATTGGTATATCTCATATGGCCTTGACACATGCTTTATCATGTGTTGTGAGTCACATGTAGGACATGTACTCGGGTAGTCGGCTGGCCACCGATATGTTTGAGGCGTGCGATGGATAGGAGTAACTGCCAATAGAATTGCATGCTAGTAGACTTTGCGGTTACTAGAGGTTCATATTAGTCATGGAGATGACGATACTAGGCACTGGGTGGGGAGAACAATACATGACGTATGGGCTTCTATTACACTTTCCCTTGTAACCCGAAAGCTCCGCTGGAGATACGGGTATGCTTACTCCCTCAGGTTGGCCACTGACGTTCTTGAACGTTATGCGCTTGGTCATTGGTGCCCGAGAGGGGACTATACCGGATCCTATTATCAGCCATGGCTTATGCGTCGAAAGATTGTATCTCAACTGCATATTCACAGTAGAATGGTTAGGAACCCTATTGCATGCATTCCCTTTTACTCTCTATTATATATCACAGTTTATATGGCATGGTGTTTCCTTGTATCTTGTTACGTCCCTCTAAGGACCTGGTTATCTCTTCAGGGTTAGACAATTTTTTGTAGGAGTACGGCATGGCATTGGATTCTTTTTACATCGATGACGAGGCATCTCCAGCTGACTTTTAGTTTATTTATATATTGAGACATTTAGTGGACATCTTCTATTTTCTTTTATTTCCATTTTGCGGAGGTTGGACTCCGATCATTTGAGACTATTTTGCATAGTTGTTTGGAGTGGGTATGTCCATCCGGCTATCTCTTTGATACACTTATTTATTCTAGATTCTTATATCTTCTGTGTTGAGCTGTAATGAGATTAGATTATTATATTCTGGCTTATGATTATTTTATATATACAGCTTATGTACATATACGAGGATTCCATATATTGGAGTATTCTTCGTATATGTGCAGCTGGCATGTCTACGTACTTAGTCCTAAGTATTTTGGGACTGGGGCGTTACATTGTTATTCCTGAAACAGATCGTTAGATGGAAATCTCGATCTCTTACTTCCAGAGAGACGAAAAAATTCGTTCTCCTAAGAGAGAGATGAAAACTCGTTCTCAACCGAAGTTGATGCAACGAATATGAACATTCGTTCTCAACCGGAGTTGATGCAACGAAGATGAATATTCGTTCTCAACTGAAGTTGATGCAACGAAGATGAATATTCATTCTCAACCGGAGTTGATGCAACGATTTTGCTGGGGTGATAAAGATTACTGTTGCTCAAAGCAAGATTTGCCCTATTGCGATCTGCTCCCGGGAACCAGCAAGTTCGAAAGAACTTCTGGAACGCTCGCTGTCACCTCCTTTCACGAACTCGAAAAACTCCAAAGGTAGCGACGGCACAACTCTCTTCGTCTTTTTATTTTAGCGTAAGTTTCCAATGAAGGCACGAAGAGGGTATTTATAGGAAAAGGGCCGAAACCCTAATCATAATCCTGGCCGTAACTTATTGCGAAAAGATAGGAGCGAATAATGGAAAGATTTGAATGAATTAAATTTAAATCCCACAAAGATCAGATTTGACCAATTAACTCAATCTTTCCATAACCGTTCAAATCTTTCAATCAGCCACATCATTAGCCGTCTGCGCCCTTTAGCCCACTTAGCCCGTCGGCTGCGCGCGTAGTAGCACAGCAGCGCAAGCGCACAACGCACAGCAACGCGCCCCTGTGCAGCCACTGCGCAGCAGCGCCACAGCTCTTGCACGCCCCTGTGCAGCCACTGCGCCTGCAACTCGCGCACGAGCCCGAGTCCGAGTCGTTAAGCCCCTCCATAAGAAAATTATCCAATGAGCATGACAAAAAGCATTAATGTCTCTTTGTTGGTTTAGCCTTCTTTCTACTAGAAAAATACCCCCCACATGGCACCCATGTGCCTCTCCACACTTCATGTGATCTCTCAACACAAGCAAAGCTTTATATAAAGATACCATTCATTTGGTTTTTCCAATGTGGGTCTATTTTTCTAATTTCTAATGCAAAACAAAAACACCAACAATATATATACATACGCACGCAAGCGTACGTGCGTACATCATGTATATATATATATATATATATATATATATATATATATATATATATATATATATATATATATATATATATATTTGGAATAATGGTGAATTTATTCCTCGCATATAGCGGAAAAGGTATTACAATACATAAATATCACAACTTCTCATGCCCCAAATTATACTATTATGGGGCCATTACTGATACATCGAATTCTATGTTATGTAGAATTCCAATAGGAGGGTAGTCAAGCCCTCGAAAATACGTCTGTTCTGCTCCTTCTAGATGTGCCAAACGGACGCGGCGAGACGAACTCTGGCTCTTCTGGCCCACCCGGATCCCGGCCTCTGTGATCTCGGATCCAGCTGAGAATGCTTCGGATGTCTCTATCCACCCCAACTCCTCCTCTCAGCTGCACGCACTGCTCAGTCCAAATGTGCCAGGTCATCGGGGCATACAAAGAAGAGATGCCCCATAGATTCGTCCTCTCCATTACATAGTACACACTTGGCATCTGGGATCTGCATCCCAAACCTGAGGAGTCTGTCTCTCGTCATCAGTCTACCCCGTAGAAGTCGGTATGCACATAGTTGTATTTTTCGAGCAATCCCCTTGCCCCAAATGAAGCCCACCTCCTCAGTCCGATCGTGGTGGGTCCGGACCAAGTCATAGCAGCTACGAAAGCAGAATAGACCTGACCCGCCCCCCGTACCTGGGCCGGCCCAGCTCCAGGAATCCTCATGCTGGCTTGCGTCAATAGTAATAAGGCGAATCTCCTCAGCAAGCTGAGCAGTATACGAATATCCTTCTGGCCTCCAAACTCAATCGCTGATGATCCGACTGCATGTGAGCCCCCTGCTCGCCTCTCTGTCCAGCTGACCTCCCAATATCTCGAGCAAGGATCTGGAACCCAACCAAGGGTCAAGCCAAAGGTCGGTAGTCGTTCCATCTTTTATGTTCCTGCAGATAGTGGTCTGAAGCACCGGTCGACACCTCAGAATGGCCTTAAACGTGACCGAGAAGTTGTTGTCTATCCTGCAGGCCCAGAAGTTAGTCCTCCTTAAGTATCTGTTCGCCATCCATTCCTCTCAAAGTGACCCCCCTTGATGAATCTCCAGGCCATCTTCACACAAGCTGCCTTCCTGACCGCATGAAGAGGCCTCAACCCCACTCCTCCTTCCTTCCGATGACGATATAGCTGGTCCCAGGAGATCGCATGCATCCCTCCCCTCCAGATGAAGTCAGCACAGATGGCCTCCACTTTACGAATAGTAGCCGTAGGGATCTGGATAGACTGGAGCCAGAACATCGTGATGTCAGCAATAACCGAACGCACCAACTCAATCCGTCCGCCAAATGATAGACCCGCAGCTTGCCAGCCTTCCACTCTCCTCTGAGCAAAATCCACCAAGCTGTGACAATCCTGCTCTCTGGCATAGTTGACCGTCAGCGGGACCACCAAGTATTTCACTGGGAGCTCGCCTTTGTCCACTCCCAAGGCGAAGGCTCTCTCCTCCTGCAGAGTACACCGGGAACTGAAGTAGACTCTGCTTTTCTCCCTATTCAACTGGAGCCCAGATAGCCGCCTGAACTCCTCCATAATGTCAGAAAGCGCTCTCATGTCCCGCATAGAAGGCTGGAGTAGCACCAATAAGTCGTCAGTATAGATCAAATGGGAGACAACCGGACTCACCAACCGAAAAAGGGGGACGATCCTCTTGCTATGCACCGCCGTGTCCATCATGCATGTAAAGTACTCCATCACCAAGGTAAATAAATACGGTGAGAGGGGGTCACCCTGCCTCAACCCCCTGTTGCTCCTGAAGTAGCCATGAGACGTGTCCTGGATGAGGACTGAGAAAGTAGGGGAGCAAATGCACTCCCTCACCCTCGCAACCCACCTCTCGTCGAACCCCATGGCAAGCATCAAGTGACACAGGAAGTCCCGGTTGACCGTATCATAGGCTTTCCGGAGGTCAAGCTTCACACAAGCCTTCATCCCCCCAGGTTTGCTGAACTCCCTCACCATCTCATGCGCTAGCAGGCTGTGCTCCGCTATCGACCGGCCCTTGATGAACGCTGCTTGATTCTGGGACACCAATTCCTGCATAATCCCCTCCATACGCCTGCATATAAGATGAGTGATAATCTTATAAAGAAAGTTACAGCAAGCAATGGGCCGAAAATCTGCAAGCGATGTCGCTCCCTCCTTCTTATGAACCAGCATTAAGAAGGTGTGGTTCATCTCCTTCAGAAGTCTGCCCTCCGTGAAGAACTCATGTACCGCCGCCAGAACAGGGGCCTTAAGAACACCCCAGTGTCGCTTAAAGAACCCTGAAGAGAAGCCATCAGGCCCAGGAGCTTTGTTGGGATTAGCCTTCATCACAATGTCTTCCACCTCCTCCATCCTCACAGGTGCCAAAAGCAGGCTATTCCCATGGTGGGACACCAGCCTCTTCGTGGCCAGGGATGGAAACGTGCTAGTGTAATCCGTCTGCTGATATAAGTCAGTGTAAAATCTGACGGCCTCCTCCTGAATCTCCACCGGGTCCCCCACAAGACGTCCCTCGGCATTTAGAAGTCTGGGGATGCTGTTCTGGTGCTGACGGGTGCGGATCACATCATAGAAGAATTTGGTGCATCGGTCTCCATCTTTGAGCCAGATACATTTAGCCCTCTGTGCCGCACTAATCTCCTCCTGCAGTCTCATGGTGCTGACCTCCTCAATCAGGATCTTCTCCTTAGCCGCCAACTTCCCGTTCAGAATGTCAGTTTGGAGAGCCACCTGAGTGTCCCGAAGCTCGGCTTCCTTATCCGCCAGAGAAGACCGCGGTCTCGTCTTCACCCAACCCCTGAGAGCACGCTTGATCTGCTTGAGTTTATGAACCATGCGAAACTGAGTCGTGCCTTCCCGGAAGTGCTGCATCTCTCCCATAACCACCTTCTCATATCCAGCCGACAGATACCAGCCGTTGTTGTACCGAAATGGCCTCACCTGCAAAGTGGGTCTCTCACAGAGGCCAACCCGGATAGGAGAATGGTCGCTAGTACCCGCCGCAAGACCTTCCGCCACCGAGTTCGGGAAGCACCTGAACCATTCACTATTGCCCAAGGTCCGATCCAACTGACAAGCAATCCGATTGTGTGTAGCCTTGTTGTGCCAGGTCCAGATATGTCCAGCTCTCTCCAGCCCCCGCATCCCTGACATAAGCAGACACCTCTGGAAGTCATATAAGATCGAGTCCGGAACAGGGCGACCTCCCACCTTCTCTTGACGAAGTAGCATAGCATTGAAGTCCTCCATGATGAGCAGAGGGAGATGCATGTTGTCCGCCGTAAGACCCAGGTGCACAATGTCCTCCCATAAAGCCTTCCGGAGTCTCCGGTCATTGTGCCCATATACAGCACCTAGGATGAATCGGAACCCACCTTTGTTCTCGAAAGTAATGCCAATGAGTTGTTCTGATTTATGGATCTGCACCCCCTCCCAGCTACCTCGGTTCCACCTAACCCAGATCCTTGCCATACCGCAAAGATCTAAGTTGTGAATGTGATCCCAGTTTGCCGGAGTCCTACGCGAGAGCATAGCGGTCCCTCTAATCTTCGTCTCCAGCAGGATAGCAATGTCACACGACTCTCTCCTCAGAACCCCTCCAATCTCCCTCCATCGTCCAATGGAACACCCTCCCTAATGTTCCATGCTAGGACCGACATTTAATTAATAGATGAGGGGTCCCCCTGGAACTCGTCTGGATCGACACTCGAGGGAAGTGTCTCATCCGCCTGATCAATGACTGCATCTACCATGGAGGAAGGAGCAAGATGGGCCTAAATCCTGCTCAGAGTAAGTGTCCAGTCAGGATTGGCTTCAGTCTGGTCATCCGTATCCCTCGCCTGTGGGATATCCTCCCGTGTGGCCGGAGCGTGTCTTTTCCTGCTGCTGTATACCATGATCGCCGGGGAGGCCTCCACCACCATCTGACCACTGTCAGCCGCGCTCATACCCCTGGTCACCATAGTTCTCTGTGGTCTGAAAGGGACCAGTGCACCCTGCGTGCTCTCCTGTCTCTGCGGTGATCCTGACTCCTGCCTCCTGTCGACCTCCATCACTGTGTCCTCCTCCATATGTCTGTCTGGCACCGTCTTCCCTTGCAAGTGACTGGGAGCCGTCTCCATCCCAGGTGCCTCCGTCTGAACCGCCTGTGGCCTGGCAGCCTCCTTCCCCTTATATTTGCACACACTGGTAGTGTGCCCAAAGCACTCGCAGTAAGAACACATGGGTGGGACCCAGTCATACTACACTGACTGTGTCAGAACCTCCTCAGACGGTACCTGATACTCAAGCACACTCGGAAGCTCCGAGCCCGCCTTGATCTCCACGAAGACCCTGGCATACATCAGTCTAGTGCGGAAAGCAGTGGCCTCATCTGCCTTGATCGGCTTCCCCACGAGGCTGGCAAGTCTCATTAGAAGCGGGATGCTCCAATACTTCACTGGAAACTTTGGGAATCGGATCTAGATGGGAATAGCGTTCAGCACCTCCTTCTCACATCTCAGCTCCGGCGTCCACTTCTTCAATATAATGAGTCTCCCATCAAATGACCAAGACCCTCCCTGCAGAATCCTGGACACATCCTCCGCTAGTCCAAATTTGACATAGTAAAACCCATTCTCCCTGGAGAAAAATTCCATGCTACCTTTGGGTCTCCAGACTCGCTCCGCATAACCCCGGATTTGGCCATAGAACGGCTTGTTCCCTAACACATACAACACCAGTGTTCTTCCAGAATTCTGAAACCACCGCTATTTCCTCGGCGGGAAAATACGCCCGAAGCCCTCCTCCAACCGACATCAGTGAGACAAATTCCATCGACATCGGGCTTTTCGTAACCACTGGCGTGCAAACCTCCTTCCATGACCGAGGCCTCTGCTCCTCAGTGTGCGTCCTGGTCGGGGGGTTCGCAGGACCCGGACCTTTCCTGCCTGCATCAATAGCAATTCCCTTAGCCTTCTCTGCCGCCGTCGCCTTTGGCCTCCATCCCGATACAGTGTGCACCGTACCTCCCCCACGCCGACGGGGATCCACTGTGCCTATCGATGATCGATTCCCATAATTTTCTGGACCCGTCCGCCCCAATATTTGGATCTGGGCACCTCGTCGCCCTCCAGCCCGTCGTCTCGTCACCGTCTGCCAGGCTGCATCCCCGGTGTTGTCTCCCCCGGACCCGAACTCGAATGCTGGAGCCGCTCCGCCGTAGGAGGAACCTCCCGTGCCGCCCGACCCTACCCCCCCCCCCCCCCCCCCCCCCGCCAGGGGGGGTCCCCCTGCATCCGCCCGCCCCCCGACCCCTCCCCGCCAGGAGGGGTCCCGCCGCCACCGCTGCCCGACCCCTCCCCGCCTGGAGGGGTCCCGCCGCCGCCACCCGACCCCTCCCCGTCCCTATCCCGCGTCCGCCGCGTAATAGCCGCCATAGGAGAAACCCTAGCAGAGCTCTCCATTATATATATATATATATATATATATATATATATATATATATATATATATATATATAAGAGATACCTGCTTTTTTGGATTTGGAAGATTTGGGAAGAAGGGCTCTTAGGCCAACACAATAGGGAGCACAGGACAAATAAAGTCAAAGTCAACTATCCATCTAGCATAAATTACATCAAAGGTGGCATCACATAGGTTAAGAATGACTAATCAATATAAGAATGATTACTAAGCTTATACTTAACAACCCTCCCACCTTCAAACTCAGGATGGAGTTACAAAGAACTCGACAAGCTAGAGATCATGTATGTGTCCCACAAAATTACTCAACCTCAATATGTTTTTCTAAACTCATGAAACACATGTTTTGTGCAATAAAAAAAAACACCGAATTGCTGAGAATACAGAACATACTGATGTTAATTATCACAATGATGGATTTTTAAGGAAAGGGGAGGTTCAAAGGACAACGCAAAAATGAATGGTCCACTGAACAGTATCTATATGTTTACACCTTGTACTTCCTGTGAATGAACAAATGTTATTGGTCAGTTCCCCCATCAGCAAATACAACATGAACATGCAAAGTAAGCATCAGCGAATAAAACTGTTTACAATATAAGAACATGACACAAACTTCTTGGACTAAACATAAATACATGAACTTGTCTGATACTCCATACTTGCTCCTTTACAACAGGCATAATGCCGGATTCTCACTTCACAATTTTTGAGACCAGCGAGCCTGGAGTTTCAAAATGCCACATCCACAGTAAAGTTCCTGGTTCAGGATCAATCTGGTTTACCTCAATTTTCTTGTATCTACTCAAGTAGTCAGACTATGGTTGCTGATTGTTCTCAACCAGTTTCACAACTGCATGCCGCTGTTGTAGAACCTATCAAGTGTCTGCTCCGGGTATAATGTGACGGCATAACCATTAAGTGCTAGCTTTAACTTCTCCATCAGATGTCTCCAACACTACATTGTAAAATCAGTTTTAATCGTCATCTTCTGCATCAATAACCATCTTAAGTTTCCTCCTTGATCCTGTAGTTCTGGACACCAAGGGCCCCAAATCGCCGAAATCATCCAAATTCTCATCCAATGTTTTTTGCTCTTGCTGGTACAAAATGGCAGTACCTTCATCTCCTTTGTTGCTGGTGATATCCATCTGACTCTCAATATTGTCACCGAAAACAGTGGATTCAAATGTTTGATGCCCATCTTTATGCATAGGCTCATGTCGAGGACTTGGTACATCTCTGCAAAAACCAAAAATTTCAACAAAAACAGAAATGAATCAGTAGATGCTGAGAGATGTCAAGTGACAATGAACGAAAAAGGGAAACGGTTTAATAGTCGAGAATTAATGCCATAGTGATACTGCAATGCCAAAACTGAAATTACGTGCCCCTTAAATCCAATTTGTTTTCTAACATCACAAAGGTACCTGGTTTAATTAAGTAGAGCACCTGTCTATCACTTTATACTAATAAGTGTTGGATATTTGGTATTAGAATAAGTGTATTGGTATATTTGGTATTAGGATAAGTATATTGAAATATCATGTTGGTATATTTGATATGTCAGAATATGCCACAGGATATTCCACAGAGGGTTTAATGTAATGAGGATAAGACTATGTATAGCCAAGAGACTATCAATAAAATCATAACAAATATTAAACATGGTATCAGGGCCACAAAAACCCTAGCCGCCACATTTTCCAAATCCTAACCCTAGTCGTCACCGACATCACCATCCACACCACCACAACCACCGTCACCACCAGCCATTGCACGGCCGCACGCCGACCACCTCGCACGTGAGCCGGCCACTGCTCCGCGGGTACCTCCGCCGCACGTGTGCGGCTGTTGCCGATGCTGCTGCTCGCAACGGCCGCTGCTCGGAGACACCCTCCCGATGACGCCCACTCGTCTGTCAGTCGGCCCACCGGCCCCACCACCACGAAGCCACGGTTTTCGAAGTCTCCCACGGGGTCGTTTCGGACGTTAAGAGCCTATATCCGATATGAGAGACATAATCGGATCTAGGAGAGAACGAAGAGCATGAATCGTGGAACAAGTGTGAGGTGATCAGAGAAAAGAATCGATGGAGGAGATCATCAAAAAGCTGGACCATGCAGAAGTTGCAAAGTTGATGAAGCTGATAAAACTGTTGGTTGCTTAGAGCGCAACACAAACATCGACAAAGTTGGAACTTTCCTCCATCGATCTGAAACTTGATGGACCAGCTACCTACCTGAATTGGTCACGACGGGTGAGGAGAACCCTTGCAGGAAAGAACCTGGAGGATTTCTTGTCAGAAGAGAAGACAGAGCCGGACGAGGGCTCAGCAGGATGCGACGAGTGGAAGTCCACTCATGGTAATCTACATTTGGCTTCTCAATTCTTTAGTCCAGTCGATCGCCGCCACAGTGGATGGCATCGAGATGGTGAAGGAGGTGTGGGAGCAATTGAGGACCTACGATGGTGTAGAGAACAACTTACAGGTTTTCCAGATAAAGTGGGAGATCGATGACACTGTACAGGGAGAGAAGACGATGCAAGAGTATGCCACGGAGTTGGAGCGTATGTGGTTGGATTGCGATCACTCCTCAGATCGAGCGAGCTGCGGGGACCCGAAATGTAAGGAGAGACAGGTATGTCTGCAGAAGAGGATGATAAAGTTCCTTAAAGGGCTGGCTGTAGTTTTTGCTCATGGGACAGCACTACTTCTAGCCCAACCGAAGATCCCCACCCTTGGGGAGGATATCTCAACCATGATCCAGGAGGAGACTCGCATAAAGCTGCAAACAGGGACAGATGATCCTTCTGAAGTAAAGTCAGCATTGGCAGCTACCAGTTCGAACGACACATGGCCTAAGGGAGAGCCATGGCAGCACAACCGACAGTACTACAACTGCGGAAAGATGGGATATCGGTATGCTCGCACCAAACTACATAAGGAGGGAGATCCAGGTGGTGGACGCGAACATTTTGGAGGACGTAGTCGTGGTCGTGGAGGTCGACAGGGTGATCGAGAAGGTTATAGGACGAACCTACTGGTAGCAGAAGAGGATAAGGGAGCTGATGGTACCTTTACTGAGGAGGATCAGACACTAATGGACATGCTGAAGGCACTCAGGAGGAAGCAGAAAGCGTCAAATTATGGAGACAGGAGTGAAACCGAGGAGACGTCCACCTCATTCTTCGCTGGAGGCAGGAGGCGTCTACCTCATTCTTCCCTGGAGGCAACACCGCCATGTATGTCCATCCATCAGAAAGTACTGACGACTCACTCACCCTTGCATCTATATCTTTCCTTAAATCGTCAGACTGGATTATCGACTCGGGGGCCTGACGACATATGACGGAGAATGCTAGTGAGTTCTCCTCCTACACTCACCTAGCATCGACAGACAGCATTCAAACAGCCAATGGTACTTTCCAACCAGTGGTCGGTAAAGGTACTGTAAATTGTACAGGTTCAGTAAAATTATCCAACGTTTTGCATGCTCCACATTTTCCAGTCAGTCTTTTGTCTATCAGTTCTATAATCCTCCAACTAAAATACATTGTTTCTTTTGATATTCCTAAGGTGATCTTCCAGGAGAAAGAAACGGGACGAAAACTTGGGACTGGCAATTGGCATGAGAGACTGTAGTACCTGGATCGAGAAGAGTTGGATTCAACATTGGTGTCAATGGCAGAGAAGGGAGGAATGGGAGGCCTGAAGATGAGTGTTGAGGATACATTAATACTCCACCACAAGAGGTTGGGACATTCCTCTTTTGCTACTCTAAGTAAATTGTATCCATCTGTTTATGAGAAAACAAATAAGAAAAAACTTGTATGTAATGTATATGATTTAGGCAAACTTACTGGGAGCTCATATGTTAGTACAGGTCATAGGAGCTCGTCTGCTTTTGATGTAATACATTCTGATATTTTGGGACCATGCGTCATTACTACTATGAATGGTTACAAGTATTTTGTTTCCTTCATTGATTGTTCTTCTCGTGTCACTTGGCTGTATTTGATGAAGAATAAGAGTGATATATCTACATATTTTCGGGACTTTTATAAACATGTCCAGATTCAGTACAGGGCAGTGGTGAAGGTACTGGGATCTGACAATGGGACAGAGTATACCAACAGAGCACTTGCGAAATACTTGTCAGCCCAAAGGATACAGCATCAGACCACCTGTGCATACACACCAGCACAAAATGAAATAGCAGAAAGGAAGAACATATACCTTCTGGAGGTGGCAAGAAGCATGATGATCGATATGAATGTCCCACAAAATCTGTGGGAACATGCAGTGTTGATAGCAACTCAACTAATCAATAGGATACCTTCGAAGGTACTGGAATGAAAGTCTCCATGTGAAATAATACAAGAAAATAATAGTAGGATACTCCCACTGAAGGTGTTTAGCTACGTGTGTTTTGTGAAGGACAACAGACCATCAGTTGGAAAATTTGATCCTAGAGCAGTCAAGTGCATCTTCGTGGACTACTCGACGACTCAGAATGGATGTATGCTGGAGCCCAGTAGAGAAGAAGTTTGTGAGCATATGTTCATTTCATAGAGCATGAGCCATACTACCGTCATGAGAGAATCTCAAACAACTCACCTGATACTACGAGTATGAGGCGGGAGGGGGAGATTGGTGAAAGCCTGGTAACCAATTTAGAAGTATAGCATGGATGCGCGGTTGAGGAGGAACATGAAGGTGAAAAGGAACAACGGGAGGAAATGAGAGAGAAGCAAACTGTAGGACCAGTACCTACAGTGCTAGTGCCAAGTCCCTTGCCTGCGTCCGTCTCGACTCCTGAGACACCTACACCACCACCAAATTTCCCTTCAGGTGATATCATTCTTCCTACTCCTCCCATATCATTATCAGTACGGAGGACCACTCGCAGCAATGCAGAAAATCCTCCTGATAGATATGGTTGAGACCTTACTAGGTTTGTTTCATATGATCATATCTCATCCTCATGGAGCATTCATTGCGTCTTTGGATAGTATTATTGTACCTAACAATTGGCAGGTTGCCAAGAACAATCCAAAGTGGAAAGCAACGATGCACGAGAAGATGGGGGCTCTTAAGAAGAACTACACTTGGGAGCTGGTTAAACTGCCAAGGGAAAAAAGCAATCGAATGCAAATGGATCTTTACTGTGAAGCAAAACCCAGATGGACAGGTTGAACGCTACAAAGCTCGACTGATGGCAAAAGGGATACAGTCAGACATACGGCATTGACTATGACGAGACCTTTGCACCAGTGACGAAGATGAGCACTGTCAGGACCCTGATTTCTCTGGCAGCGAATGGTGGATGGAAGCTACACCAACTGGATGTGAAGAATGTGTTTCTTCATAGAGATCTAGTAGAGGAGGTGTACATGGAGATACCACCAGGATTCTACACCAATCAGATAATGGACAAGGTCTGCAGGTTGAAGAAGTCACTCTATGGACTGAAGCAATCTCCTCGAACGTGGTTTGACAAATTCAGGAAGGCGATATAAATGGAATATCGGCAGATCAATGCTGATCATGATGTGTTCTTCCGTCGGAGTGGAGGCCATATCACCATGCTTGCGGTGTATGTGGACGACATGATTATCACAGAAGATGATGAACAGGAGATCGTCCAACTCAAGGGGAAGCTTGGCAAGAAATTTGAGGTAAAGGACCTTAGCCTTCTTCGGTACTTCTTTGGAATTGAGATTGCTCGAGAAGCAGAGGGATTATTCTTTCTCAGAGGAAGTATGCACTGGACCTTACAGAGACGGGGATGTTAGGACGAAAACCCGCAACGGCGTCGATAGATCAGAGGTTCAAGCTGGATGCTGAGGCTGGGGAACCAGTTAACCGGAATAAATACCAGAGAGTGATGGGCAAGTTGATCTATTTAAGTCACACCCGTCCTGATATCTGCTTTGCAGTAAGTGTGTGAGCCGGTACATGCATGACCCACGGAATGGTCATATGAACGCAGTGTACCAAATTCTGATATACTTGAAGGGTGTGACTGGGAAGGGACTGATATTCAAAAAGAATAATCACATGGGCATCGAGGGCTACTGTGATTCTGACTGGACTAGCTGTGCTGATGACAGAAGATCTACCTCGGGATACTGCATATTTGTAAGAGGCAACTTGGTCTCCTGAAGGAGTAAGAAGCAGTTAGTGGTAGCCAGATCGACAGCTGAAGCGGAGTACAGAGTTATGGCCTTAGGAGTTGCAGAACTGCTATGATTGAAGAATATGCTGACAGAGCTGAAGCTGGATCAAGAAACCAAGATGAAGTTGTAGTGTGACAACCAGTCAGCTGTTAATATCTTCGACAATCCAGTACAGCATAACAGGACCAAACATATCAAGATCGATAGGTTCTTCATCAAAGAGAAGTTGGATCGTGGACTACTGGAGCTAGGTCACGTTCCAACCAAGAATCAGATAGTAGACGGACTGACCAAGGGACTTAGCTCTGTGAACATGATTAGAGGATGTGACAAGATTGGCTTACTGAATATCTTTCGTCAATCTTGAGGGAGAGTGTTTGTATATTTGGATTAGAATAAGTGTATTGATATATTTGGTATTAGAATAAATATATCGAAATATCATGTTGGTATATTTGGTATGTCAGAATAGACTACAGGATATTCCACAGAGGATTTAATGTAATGAGGAGGATTGTAAAACTATATATAGTCAAAAGAATATCAATAAAATTATAACAAATATTCAACAGTAAGTAGTAAGGTCCTTAACAAAAAGGAGAGAAAAAGATAACCTGGTCTCTTTTGATATTTCCGAGTTCCTCAACAGCTATGCCCCCTCCCCCCGGTGGGAGGGGGGCTCTTAATGTCATACGTGCACTACAGTATAACATTTATCGTCAGTGATAGATCCATGTTGATCACTTTGATACAACTCCACTGATTCCTACAGCTTTCCCATTTATCTTCGGACATAAGTTCTATTAAAATGCTGTGTAAGCAAATAAATCCTAATTTGCTAGAGCCATCATCTAATACGTGGACATTTGATTTGGATCCTCTTTCAGAATCCTCAAACAAAACCACAACTGCCAGGCTATGAGATTCCTGTTTAAATGGGATCTGCCTAAATCTTGGTCAGTGTAACCATCAGATCACAATTATCCATTCACATTTCTTCATCATAAAGAGATTCCCATTCATCTTGAGAGCTCAGAAATTTCAAGTGTAGTCGTAACGTAAATGTTTTTGTAGGTTTGTGGGGTTGATAAAACTTCAAACTTTTCAAAGGATTTGCTGATACTTCCCTTTTATTTTTAGATCCTAATTACAGAACCTATAGTGCCCAAATATCAGATACGGGATGGAGAGAGTTAATGCCAAGGTTCATACCAAGGTTATGAAAAGTGCTAGGCGCTAGTCAAGTGGGCACCCACCGCCTAGGGCCTAGCTTGCTAAGCGGCCGCCTAGATCTAGGCAGTATATATATATATATATATATATATATATATATATATATATATATATAGGAAAATGGTAAATTTTATTCCAAAACAACATATAACATACAATCATACACTCCGAGTGAGTGTCCCACTCATCAGTTATCCATCGATTTTACATCAAATTTAATGTTATGGAAGATGCCTACAGGAGGGGTGATAAGCCCCTCGAAGATGTGACGGTTTCGTTCCCTCCATACATGCCAGACAGCAATAGCCAACCGAACTCTAGCGGTCTTAAACCAGCACTGTCCTCTCCCTCTTCTGTCCCGAATCTGAGTGATAATATATATATATATATATATATATATATATATATATGGATGGGTCCTTAACGGCACGGGAGAAAGAACTGATTGGGGAAGTCAACATCCTCCGACTGCAGAAGGAGATTAGCGCAGCCCAGCGCACTAAATGCTCCTGGCTCAAGGAAGGGGACCGTTGCTTTAAGTTCTTCTATGATGTGAACCGGACCAGACAACATATAGTCTCTCCCATCTTCTTGATGGTGAGGGCAAACTGGTTGGAGAGTCGTCGAAGATCCAAGGGAAGGCTGTCAGGTATTACTCAGAGCTATACTTTCAGACTGACTATCTCCCTGTGTTTCCAGATATTATTACAAAAAAGCTGGTGACACCCTATGAGAATAGCCAGTTACTCCCACCGGTCACTATGGAGGAGGTGAAGGCTACCATCAAGAAGGCGGATC
The DNA here is from genome assembly GCA_029216955.1 of Iris pallida. NCBI lineage: Eukaryota > Viridiplantae > Streptophyta > Magnoliopsida > Asparagales > Iridaceae > Iris > Iris pallida. The sequence continues at coordinate 5,956,613 of JANAVB010021595.1, read as the reverse complement.
CCAACAAGGCTCCGGGGCTGGATGGCTTCAGCAGTGGATTCTACAAACGCCACTGGAATGCCCTGAAGGTACCGATACTCGAGGCGGTCCAGGAGTTCTTCTCTGAGAAAAAGTTGCTAAAGGAGCTTAACCATACTTTCCTGACCCTTGTGCCGAAGAAAGGAGCAACCTCGCTGGCGGACTTTCAGCCTATAGCGTGCTGTAATTATCTTTACAAAATAATAACACACCTTATATGTCGATGCATGGAGGGGATTATCAATTATGCAGGACTTGGTCTCTCCGAACCAGGCGGCTTTCATAAAGGGGAGATCGATTAATGAGCACAGTCTTCTGGCGCATGAGATGGTGAGAGGGTTCAATAAACCAGGAGGTGAAGGCGTGTGTGAACCTGGACCTGAGCAAGGCCTATAACATGGTCAATAGGGATTTCATGTGCTACCCGATGCTAGCTATGGGATTCAACGAACGATGGGTTGCGAGGATTAGGGAGTGCATCTCGACCCCTACCTTCTATGTACTCATCCAGGGTACTCCGTATGGATTCTTCTGCAGCAACCGAGGACTCCGACAAAGCGACCCCCTATCTCCTTGTTCACACTTGTCATGAAGTACTTCACCTGCCTGATGAATAAGGCGGTTCACGGTAGGAGGTTGGTCCCGTTGTTCAGGAGGATCAAGCCCCATGCTACTCATCTCATCTATGCTGATGACCTCCTGATCTTCCTCCACCTCTCTATGGGAGAAATGACCATGATCTCTGGAATTATGGGAGAAATGGAAACTCTTACTGGGCTCCAAATGAACCGAGAGAAGAGTCGTGTCTACTTCAGCTCCCTATGCTCTCTGAAGAAGGAACGAGCGGAAGCTTTGGGAGTTGATAGAAGCAATCTCCCGACAAAATAACTAGGAGTACCTCTGACAGTCAATTATGCTCGGGACCTGGATTGTCACAATCTGGTGAAGTATACTCAAAGGAGAGTTGAAGGGTGGCAGGCTGCTGATATGTCGTTTGGTGGGCTCATTGAGCTAGTTAGATCGATCATCTCGGCACTGGCACTTTTTTGGCTCCAGTCTATTCTGGTTCCTTTCACCACCATCCGAAAGGTGGAGAGCATTTGCGCCAACTTCATCTGGAGGGGGACATGCATGCGGTCTCTTGGGAGCAGCTCTGCAGGCCTCGGAAGGAGGGTAGAGTAGGGCTTAGACCCATGCTGACTGTTAGGGACACCTCTGCTATGAAGCTGGCTTGGAGTTTCATCAAAGGTGGGTCATTATGGGCTGATTGGATGTACAGTCGGTATTTGAAGCTGGACAACTTCTGGACTTGCTCTCTCAACAACCACTCTGTCACTTTCAAGCATATTCTAGGCCACAGAGCTGTACTCAAATCATCAATCCGGAAGACTATGAGAGATAGCACTGGGACTGACCTCTGGCGGGATCCATGGTTAGAACGTCAATCTCTGATTGAGATTCTAGGCGACCGGACCCACAGGGAGGCTGGTAGGGAGTTGACCTGCCAGCATATTATCAGAAATAGAGAGTGGAGACCGAAGGTATACCGTTATACAGTGGAGCTTGGAGAGGCCATTCACGCGGTTGGGATAGATCCGACTCAGCCAGCAGATTGTTGGAACCTGGGATCCGTCAAGGGTTACTGGGGGCACTGGGAAGTTTCAGTTCCATTGCTGCTACAACCTTGTGCGCGTACTTCATCCCCTAGTGCAGACTATGAATTCATCTGATGCAAGGGTCTGGCTCGTAAGATGCAATTGTGTGTCTACCGGTTGCTTCTTGGTCGGCTGCTGACGAGGGACAGACTCATGTCCTTTAGGATCCAGGTGCCCAAACCTAAGTGTGTACTATGTGAAGTGGACAATGAGTCTATGGGACACTTATTCTTCGAGTGTGAGGTGTCATGGTTTATCTGGACTGAGCAATGCCGCAGAGCGCTGGAAGGATGTAACACAGGCAAGGCGATTGGAGATATCATCACTGGGATCCAAGATCGCAGAAGGAGAGGGCAGATTTGGTTCAAGATCGCCAGAGTACGGCTTGCAGCTTCTGTCTGGCATGTCTAGAGGGAACCGAATCGGCGTATTTTCGAGGGGCTAACCACCCCTCCTATAGAAATTCTACATAATATAGATTTCGATGTAACTGCTATGGCAACCTGAAGGGTGGGCGACCATCCCTAATTGTATGATTGTTTGACATAATTTTGGAATAAAATTTACCCTTTTCCCAATATATATATATATATATATATATATATACACACACACACACACACACAAAAACTAACTGAAAATTGTAGAAAAAAACAATGTTATAAATTTCGCTAGGCGGGTTCGGTGACCCAAAGGAACGCCTAACACCTAGGCGCCAAACTGATTTTTTAATGTATATGTTACTTCTATATATATTATGTATATGTAAATACAAACACATGACAACTTGGTTGGTAGACTGAGTAATAAAATATTATGTATATGTTACTTCTATATATATTATGTATATGTAAATACAAACACATGACAACTTGGTTAGTAGACTGAGTAATAAAATCAGCTGTTGGGGGAGTGGGATCACCTGTTCGAGCCCCCATAATAACCTTTTTTTGAGCTGTCCATAAATAACATAACACAACACTTCCTCTCTTTTTTTGAGTTGACCATAAATAACCTAACACAACACTTCCTTTTTTTTTGAGCTAACATAACACACATTTTTTACTTGCCCTCTCCTCTCCTCCTCTCCTCTTTGAAGCGGCAGCACTAACAACAGCAAAAGAAGAAGAAGAAGAAGGAGAACGCAAAAGAAGCAGCAGGATTTTTTTTTGAAATTTCAAATTTCAAATTATGAAATTTCAAATCTGAATCCGTGTTGTTGTTAGTCCATAAAACCCAAAAACATGCATAGTCTTGCATCGGAGAGAGACTAGGCAGGCGCCTATGGGGCATTGGGCGAGCGCCAGACGCATAGCGCCTAGGCGCTGCCTAGGCGGCCGCCTAGACCGCCTTTTAGAACAATGGTTCAGACTTACAATGCTACAGTAAGAATATAAAGGGATGAACAAAGAACTCTTGCCAATGTTATCATTTCAAAATTAACTAATTAGCATTAGGTTCAGAAAAATGAGAAGAAAAAAGCAATGTTAGCTAATAGTGAAAAAGAAAGTTTAGTTTGCATCATCACTGGTTAAGCATATTTGTAGATAAAATCCTCAGATATGTGAATAGATTGAAGTGTTAATGTTTTCCGGACGGCCTTGTTTTCAAGATCAACTTCTAAATTAGTTCACTATGGAAAGCTATCATAGATTATCAGAAAAATAAAAAAAAGTCCTCGCAATCAAGAATACATGTAAAAGAAATTTGAGATTATGGTATAATCATCATTCAAGAGTAAAGATTGTTGGGTTGTATCTTGAATCTGGTGGAGCGTTCAAGATTCACAAGTTTGGTGACGACATAAAGAGAATTGTATAGAAAGTATAGTCCCACATTGGATAGGAAGCGAGAGGATGAGGCATATATGAGATTCGTCATGGATGTAACAAATTATTTAAGTCATACGGACCAAGTCAAATATCATACCTCATGGATCAACTCTGGTTCGGGTCCCACCGCGTTCCCATCAGGTGGTATCCAAGTCAAGAATACAAGTCCAGCCGGATTGAGCACTCTAGTGTTTTGGAGACAGATTTTACTAACACACATGACAACTTGACTCCTCCCATGTTGGCTTCAAGGTGGTCCGAACAAGGACCTAAGGTTAGAGGGATTATACAGATTTACTCCTAAGGTGGAGTATCTCCATAATGTGGTCCAGAAACTAAGGTTGGAGAGAACTATACGGATGGACTTCAAACGTGGGTCTAGTTGCCAGGCCCAAGGTGGAGCTAGACGTATGGTTCGCACTTGTGGTGGTGCGGTTTAGTAAATATGTAAATTTAACTTTGTGTTCAAATGGATCAAGATAACATGTTTGATTTACTGGTTGCTCGGGTTCATCTCGATACGAGCTAAGATGGAGAATTTTAGGTCGTATCTCGCATCTGGTTGAGCACTCAAAATTTGCAAATTTGATGACAATATATAGGGAATTATGTAGAAAGTTTCATCCTACTACATTTAGAAAGTAGGAGGATGAGGTATAAGACATATGGGATTAACAATGGACTTAACAAGAAATTTTCTTTTAAGGCATGGGTCAAATCTAATATCATATTTCATGGATTAACTCTTATCAAGTCTAACCATGTTCAAAGATCATCCCCTTCATTCCTCAAAATAGTTGTTTCAAAGTTTTATTATGGTATCAAGGAATTTAACTGACATACATCAAAGACATACTCACTTGAACACACTGTTTAATGTTTCATCATCAGAGGCATGGGTTAGAGGATGCTGAGATGTGCTTGTAACTGTCAGTGACTTGATCGTCTTCCTTTTACTCCTAGTAGACAATAAAAAGGTCAAAGTTAGATAAGTAAAAAACAATAGTAAAAAATAACATTCTAAGTTGATTATTTAAAGACAAGTAGTTGACATTCCAAAAGTGAAAACAATTGCATCATCAAGAAATGACATTAATTAGTACATTAAGTTTGGAAAGAGATACATTTATGCAATGACAGACATATCGAAAGAAAGAATAATTTAATATGAAGCTCAATGGAAAATAAGAGTTTCTGATACAGGAGAAAATGCCAAAATCCTAGCCTACAAACTGTTTCGAGCAAGGTTACCCTCTCAAGCCTAGATTTCTTGGTTCTATGGTCAACGGGTATATTCACCCAAGGAGGTTGTAGCCGGAGGGTATATAGTATATACCCCATGCGTAAATTTGGTGTATCCACTAGTTGATCGGATCCTCCATGATGACAATGGAACACGGCAGATGAAGAAGAAATTAGGGAGCACTATGCTTACCTAATTTATTATAATTTATTGCTTCTGCACAAATTAGAAGAAAGTAAGCATGCTTTGTAGGAGCAAGTAGATCCTCCCTGCTTTATTATATAGTTACTATTATTATCAATTTCATCATGGAACTAGTAGAGCTCCATATAGAGGTCCTAGACAACTGTATCTTGGGAGTAGCAGACTCATTATGGAAAAAAAAAAAATTGGAAGAAAGCATGGGAACTGAAGGACTCTTATTATTAATAATATTGCATTGTCTATTTTTTATGAAGGGACATTTATTCAACTTTATAATAGTTGTAAAAGTGTAGTTGCATACATGCATGCATTTATTCATTTCATTCAAATCTGGTTGTGTTTGTCCATGTTCATTCAATGAATCAATATGTCAAGTTAGCATACACAAAGCTACAGTCGATGCTTTCCCAATCCCAATCGGGTTGAGAGCTACTAATGTTGGGACATGTTTAGATGCTTTGAGATATTGGCAGGTATGGTAACTCTTCGTAATTCATTAAGCATTTTTAATGGGTTTCCCTTCCCATATTCTTTATTTAATGTAGCTTCTCTTCATTTAGCAAATATATTTATTTTAATAGCCATATTTTCGTACATGTACCCATATTTTAGATCCTTTTAGTCAAGTCCGTGTGTCATTCAATTATGAGTTGGAAGGCCCGACTCTTGAATATGTACTCGTACCTCACACCCGCACTCGAGTCCAGGTAACATAGGTTGTTTTTAGTATATTTGTGTTATATTTGAATTTACCTTATTTCCTCATATTAGAATTTAGATATGCTTCTCTCTTATTTGGATAAGCTTATCAAATAAGAGTTTGATTAGCATTAGGAGTCCTATTATTTAAAAATAAATTTTAAGAACCTAACCTCTTCTATTTTCATATGATGATTGATTAAAAAAATAAAAATAAAAAGTTTTAGTTATTCTCAGTGATATAATGTCTTCTTTCATCTTGGTGTGATTCCAAGATGCTTATCAACTTTGCATGGAGTGTGAGATCTTACCCTTTTCTCAAAGGGATTCAGTAATCTATTTCTTTCCTTCTTTTTTACCATAAAACCCATACATTATAGCTATTTTCCATATAGAAAACCAGATCCTGACATTGATGTTTCAGCCATAGGAAGTCCTTAAAATGCTCAAAACACCCTCCATATACCTCCAAAACAACCCCCGACCTTGGATCCTTTAAACCCTATCAAATTCCAAACATAGGACTCGGACTTTCGGTAGTCAATAACAGCTATGTTTCAGAACCAAAATACAGTTATATAGTTTTTGTCCAGCATGCCTTTCTTCTGTTAGAAAACACTAAAATAGTCTCCCAAATACATATCTATCAGTTTTTCCTAATTATGGTTCCTAATTTCTACAATACTCGTACCTGAGTTCAAAACTTCCAATATTCTAACAAATAAACCCAGTTCAGTTGCATGGTTGTCCTGCACTAGATTGATATCAGATCTTAGGTTGTGCTACCGCACCATGACTCTTCCATCATAAATATCCTGTGTTTTTCTGTTTTCTACCAGAATATTTGACAGTTTTTTGTATTGTGATTAGATACCCCATATCGCATGCTTGAGTTTTGAGGATATGGTTGGCCAAATGGCATCTTGATTTCTAGTTTGATTATTGTTACGGTCTACTGGTGGCATTGAAAAGCTCTTTTGTTTAGCTATATCATTTTGACGTTCAGCTATACCTTCACTTTTAAAGATCAATAGACCATTGATGAAACCAAGTCTGCAATAATTGTTAGATCAAAAACATCCAGACAGCAAGGGCATTCAGTTCATGAACAAATCCCTTTAACAAAGAGGACTTCTTTCCGAGAATGGGAATAGGCTCCCCCCATTGCACATCTGATGTAAAAGGTTATATGTTCAGCTATTGCATAGGGTAGCATCCAGATTCTTCTCCCCTTTCCAGAAGGGAGTTAGATAGCTTCCCTTTCCTGTCTTGGATTGGATGCTACTCTATCTAGTATGAACAAGCAAAGCAGGCTCAGTTTCTCCAGTTACCATGCTGCCTATACTGCAGAAGAGGAAGTACACAAGCACATTGATAACTTACTGTTGGAATGACATTAAACATGGTCAATGCTATAATATGTACTTCCTATTTCATAAAAATAATCAACATAATGTTATTGTAATAATGAAGTTTAGAGAAAACTATGTGTTTCAGTGTGTCTTATGCGTGATGATGTGTCATTGCTCTCTATGTCTTAACTCCTTTAGGTCCTTGCTGATGCCAACTCTTTTTTATGATATACATCTATCATTATATCCATGTCCATGCTTCAAACCTATGAAATTATGCAAAGCATATATATAAGCCGGCCCCAAAAAATCCAAGATAGGATCTTGTTTTAATTCAGATGTTAATTGTCATAGAAACATTTGAGATGGTCCTCTCCCAACTAACTTGTTGATTTATGAAATTAGAAAACATGTTCAAGTGGAGAAGTGGCAATCCTTGTAAACCATAGATCTCCAAATAGGATGACCCATTTTTTGCAGCTTAAACACAGTACAAAATAACCAATAAATAGCGCATCCAAAAGTGACAATGTACAATTCAAACAAAGGTACGCAGGTAGATAGATAATTAAATATGCTAGTGATAACACGAGCAATGTGATTGCAGCAACCTTACCTTTCTTTGATTGCTAGTAATGTCTCTTCATCAGATTGATCTTCTCTATTAACAGTTTCTTTCTTCCTGATGCCATTTGAGTGCTTCGCAAATTTAGATGAACTCTTTATCCAAGGATCCAGAAGGCCAAGTTGCCTGAGCTTCCTTGAAACTTGGGCTGCAGTGTATGCATTGTCAGCATCCAAAGCACTTGCAATCATGTGACTGCAATTCTTATTATGCTTAAACCTGCAGAATTGGTAAATTTCAAGAAATAACCAATTAATATATATGTGAAAGAACATTTAATGTAGAGTTACTTATGAAAGCATTTCAGAGCAGGAAAATAACTCGATTATTCCTGCAAAGTATATAATCAACTATGCAAATAAGGCCTGGTAGGTATGTGCGTAGCCGCCAATAAAAATTAACCAATGCACCCACCTTTCAAAGAGAGTTCTAATTTCAAGTTCCTTCTCTTTGCTGAAAGCACGTATCCTCTTTCTTGTACGTCTGAAGAAGTGAAAATTGGCAAAGGTTAGCAGAATGTAAGAAATAGACTGCGGTCAATTATGATTATGCATAAAAGCATGAAGCAGAAAACAATGCATTGGCATTATGTTCCAATGGAAAAGGATATCTTTAGTACACAATACAGCTAAGGGACTTGGACGCTGCCAGAGAAATTTGATGCATCAAGTGAATACAGTTGTCTGAGTTGTCAATGAGTTACAACTGAAGATATGATTATATTTAGATAGATGGAACAATACATATGTGTAAAAATGTCTTGTTTACGCTTGGTGTAAGTATTACATTGAAAATATTGGTGACCCACTTGATCAATTATATCGTATCATTTGCTCTTGATAGGTTTCAGGAAAACATCCAAGTGACGAGACATTCATCACTTGGAAAGGTTGACTTCACAATGTCGACAAGAATTGTTATAGCACTTACTACTGGATAGTTCACTAATCAAGTGATTACTTGACATATCCTATAGTAGCAGAAGTAATTGATTTAGTATTCAGCCAAGGTGAGGTGAGGTGTCACGCAGGCAGAAGAGAAGTACTGCAAGAGCCAAACATATTCAAAATTTAAACATAGCACACCCTTGGTTTGAATAGTGAACACTAGACTAGTATAATAATGTAACATTAAACAGAATATTAGTAGAGTTATTATTGGCTCATAAAATTAGTAGAAAGACTGGGTTCTCAATTTCGTGGATGGAATAAGACTAACATGTTGGGCAATTAACATGTCAAAAATTAGACAAAATGAGAATGTTAAGATGGATTACTGAAAATGCAAGAAAAGGTAGTTACAAAGTTCATTTATTGAATGTAAGGTTGTTCCACTTGATGATAAGATGAAAGGAATCATTTGAGATGGCTGGACAAGTAAAATAGAAATTGGTGGATATCAATTTAGGAATAATAAGAATGCAGTTGAAGATGGTACCAAGGAAGTAGAAGGGACGACATGAAGGCGACTCAAAACTTTTAGATAAGCTTTATATGTTGTTATTGTATAGGCCATAGCAAGCTCTCTATATTTTCAAACTTTAGTTGTCTCTCCACATAACAGAGATTTTAGATGCTATTAATGTTAAATCCTTGAACATTCTTTTCTCTTTTAGTGCTACCGTAACTTCTACATGTGTAGTAGCAAAAACTTTAGTTTGATAATACAAAAATATCTCTAGCGAATTCTAAAATATTAGGAATAAGTTTAACCCTTTGAAGTACAACATAGAAGTATAGTTAGCAATATCGGCCGATACCAATATGATACGGTCAATACCAATACGGTTTGACATGTCCGATACCGACCGCTAGGGATACTGACCGATACCAACGTTTCCAGACAATTCGGCAGGAAAATATTGAACGAAAAAGAACAATGAACAAGGGTGTAAAAGCATGTAAATGAAAAGATTTATTTATCGCAGGTAAACAAATCAGTAAGCCTGTAAGGGCGACTATTATTTCATTCAAGTACAAAACTACTAAAAAATAACAAAGACAGAATACTTATAATTATGCCTAAAAGTATAAAATATTTTTTTCCAAATAGTAGACTAGTTGTCTCTGCAGTCTGTAAGCACACGGCGTAGACTAGGCCAAAAATGTCATAGTAAATCCATCACAGGTGAGAGCACAGCACATCAAATTGATAGTTTCAAAAAGTAGCTTCATCAAGTTAAATGTGAAAACTTACGAAGAAGTTTTTAAATAAGAGTTGTCAGCCAATTCATTTGGACTATTGGGGGTCACATCTCCAGTAATTGTATCATGCACTCCAGCTGCACTATCTCCAGATGGAAAAGACCCACCAGCTGATGCCAACTTTTTCCTTGAAGAAACCTTGAGGCCAAGCTGTTTAAGCTTACAAGAAATTTGAATTGGAGATATATTCCAATCAGGATCCAGAGCTTCTGCTATAAGACGACTGCAGAGCCGGTTATCCTTGTATCTGAAATGTCCAAAATAATTCAGAAACAAATGAGTCTGATAATGTGAAACAAGCAGCAGAGGGAAAGAAATATCACAAAAAATAGCTACTAACTATAATTATCCAGGGCATGCAGGCATCACACACAGCCGCCACTCATATTAAACCTCTGAATGACCCTCATAAGAACAAATAAGAAAACAGTGTAATAAAGGAACTTACTTCTCATACAGATGCTTAATGGTAGTCTCTTGTTCTTCATCAAAGACGGGCCCCTTCTTCCTTTTAAAAGTTTTTTTAGATCGCAAACCAGCTGGAACACTTTCACTGGATCAAACAGCAGAATAATTATTTATAAGAATTAATTTTCAAGAAAAGGTACTTAAACAACCAGATGAATGTGTGATGATTGTGAACCTTCTATCTTCATCCATCTCTCCATTTAAAGTCGGTGCCATATAATTCCCTTCATCCCCAGTTTGCTTGGGTTTTTTCATGTCATCTTGATGAACTTTATTGGGTGAATATTCATCCCTGCATATCCACAGAAGATAAGACATGCAGAAATGGTAATGAAAACTGGTATATCAGTGATGACTCTAGAAATTAATACTATTACTAATGATGTACAATAAGGTTAAAGATGAAAAATGAGTCCCTTATATACGCCCTACCTTTGGTTATTAAGAATATGTGGTAGTACATTATCAACCTCATCATCACCAAGAGAGTCTGCTATGCTTTTGTAGCCTGATGGTCCTTTATAATTGGGCAAACCAACTTCCTCGTTATTCAAGCCTTTTATATCTTTCTTCAAGTGGACAAGATCACACATCAAAGCTTCTGCATTGATATAGTGGCATTCTTTACGTGTCTTCCAAAAGAGTATTTCAATGAAAAGTAAGGGCTGGCTTTTCATTATCTTCATCATCTTCCTTATAAAGTTGGTTAGGAAATGAACAATGTTTGCATACTCTTTGGATTTCGACGTCTTTTGGTCAGCCAGGATATCATAGAATGTCGTAAGAAGTGACAGCTGCAAGACAAGTTAGGTATTATTAACAAAAATGCATTTCAAGGTCTTGGAAAAAAAAAGTGAGGTATTATTAACAAAAATGCATTCCAAGGTCTTGGAAAAATAATCCAGTAAAGCTGCTCATAGTTTACCTGGTAAAGCATCGGGGACAACTCCAAATCATCGCAGAACCGCCGCAACATGCATATTATATAGTGGTTTACACCGACTGAGTTGCTTTTATAGTATTTCAGCAACCAGCATATATTTTGGATTACAGCATTGTTTGCAAAGCTGGCAACCAATTTGGATACATTAAAATCAACTTCATTGGTAGCAGGAAGCTGGTCATGATCTGAATAATCATCTGTTTCATATGTTGGGTCATTGTGATCATTATTTACTGTAGCACCCCCTATAGAAGATGAATCATCTTTTTGGAATCCTTCCTCTAAAGGTACGTCAGGCTCCACAGCTTCAGCTTCAGCTTCGTTTACATTTAACATGTCTTCTTTGTCAACAAAGGCCGCTGTGTCGCTTTTTATATTGTTTGGATCTAAAGATGATTCAGAAGTAGTCTTTTCAGTTATATTCGTCTGATCTACATTCTGTGGACTGGCATGTTCGACTCTCAAACTTTCTGATTCAACTTCAATAGTGCCTTTTGTTCCTTTTCTTCTTGGTTTTCTCGACTTCCTAGAAACCTGTAGAACATAACCATCATCCAAGAATAAGAGTTATTCAAAGGGATAAACTCTCTAATAAAGGGAAGATCTACAAACCACAAACAGGTGAAAAGTTATAGAATGCCATTTAAGAACAGTAGACGACATTTACTAGCAAGTGAACACATTGCGAAGAAATTTGATGCACACATGAAGCTAAAAGAAAAGTTATAGAATGCCATTTAAGAACAGTAGACGACATTTACTAGCAAGTGAACACATTGCGAAGAAATTTGATGCACACATGAAGCTTAAAGTGATCCTCGAGGAAATTATTACTGCGGGAACTATGAAGACAGCAAGCAAGTTGAGTAATTTGATTATGATCATTTAGTGAAAGGTGTATGACCGAATTACATAGAAATCATACACCACACAAACAAACTAGAGGTTGCAGCACCAATGAGCCACTACTAAGTTTATGATTGAAGGAAAGGCCATATCGTTAAATATTTAGAAGTTTAAAGATGGACAACAAACATACCCGTAATGTGCCACGTTCCTGTAGATTCTCCATAAGTCGAAACACTACATGTATTATTTCCAGCAGATCTGCAAGATCACTGATGACAACAAGAATCAATTTCACAATAAGGTAAAAAATTACCAAAATAAGATATACAGAGATAGATACTACGAAATGAGGAAAATTGGTCTAAGAGAAAGCACCCAGTGGTTAAGAAAGAGGATATATATGAGTAAGGACACGATACAGTTATGGGGTACGGACATTTTCAAATAAGAACAAAGGTAGTTCCGTATGTTGCATGAGTATGGATACAGAGTCACAGACACGATCTGGATACCAACATCATTTTTTCATGTCCAAACAACATAGATAGTATGGTCTAAAGTATCGGCCGATACCGATATGGTTTGACATGTCCCGATCCTATACCAACCGATACCCGATACTGACCGATACCGACATTGAGAGTCTTTTCCGGTCAATTCGGCAAAGAAAATTAATCGAAAAAGACAAATCAACAAGGGTTTAAAGCATAATAAGGTTGTAAAAGCATGTAAAAGAAGAAAATCAATCTATTGTATGCAAACCAATCGGTAAGGGTGACTAATATTTCATTTAATTTCAAAACTACTAAGAAATAACATTGAAAATACTTAAAATTATGCCTAAATGTATAAAATATATGTTTTTAAATGTAAGTAATTTATTAATAATTATTTGTTTTCTGATACCAAAAAATCCGATACTCCGATCCGAAACCGCTGATACTACCGATATCGCCGGTACCAATACTCATAGGAATAGTCCGATACCGATACTGTAAATAGACACCCTGTGGAGTCTGGATACATTCTCCATATACAAGAATGATAGGTAGACACTAGACACATGCACACTTATAACAATAGGTCCATCCAACAATAAGATGAAATATTTGGTAATGGAAAGATTTAAAGGAGAGCTTTTTTATTGAAGAAAATAAAGAGAGAATATCATAACTAGATATATTGATAGGCATCTCTCCCCTCCCTTCCACTCCTATGATAGTGCAACCATCATGCTACCAGACACCATAGGGTACTAGCCTCTTGTAGAAACTCCCCAGTTGGCTACAATTCCTATATCCAAACATTGTTGGAGGTCCTCGCTCCATAACTAATCAACCTAGTTAGGAACTACTAACACTCATAGTCCTTCCTGTTATGCAGTCAAAACTCACTGCACTTCGTAAGTTCATATCATTGCAATATAGGATGCCAACTACCTTCAATATATACAGACATTATATTGGCCATAGGTTTCCATCTTACAACAACAAAGCCTTTATTCCTTGGAGGCGGTTTACAGAATGCTTCTTGTTGGTGCTTTCTTTACATGGAGAGAGCTTGCTCTCAACATGCCTTGTAAAAGTTTAGTCCCACATCGGAAATGCACCATGAGTTATCTCAACATATATACTTGGTTGTGTTGTTGAGAGATGCACATGGGGTGGTGACCCTAAGGAGGGAACCATGTGGGTGATTTTACTAGGAGGTAAGAATAAGGCTCCAAGGATTAAGCATTAATGCTTTTGTCATTCTCTTGGATTAATTCCATTTGGAGCTAAGCCCCAAAGGGGCTTAGCGACTCGGACTCGGACTCGGGCTCGGGCTCGGATTCGAGCTCATGGGCTCATGGACTCGCACCAGGCTGACTGTGCAGACTACAAGTCAGTTATGGAAAGACTGATTCAATGCAATTAATTCAGATCCACTTTTTGTGGGATTTAATTCAATCTTTCCATAAGATTTGAATTAATTTCGTTGCCATCTTTGTGGAATTTAATTCAATCTTTCCATAAGATTTGAATTAATTTCGTTGCCATCTTTGTGGGATTTGAATTAATTTCGTTGCCATCTTTGTGGAATTTGATTCAATCTTTCCATAAGATTTGAATTAATTTCGTTGCCATCTTTGTGGGACTTAATTCAATCTTTCCATAAGATTTGAATTAATTTCATTGCTATTTTTGTGGAATTTAATTCAATCTTTCCATAACTGAAAAAGACGGCTAGGGTTTCCACCCTCTCTCTATATACTCTCTTCTGGCCTCCTTTGTGAGGGACTACGAATTTTATAAGTCAGAAAAGAGAGAGAAAGAGAGGGAGTTGTTGCCGCCATTGCAAGTCCATCCGAGGAGTCAGAACAGAGGTGACTTCGAGCGTTCCACAAGTTCTTCAACTTGCTGGTTCCTGGAAGCAATTCGTGTGGGACAAATCTTGCTTTGAGCAACGGTATTTTGACACCCCAGCAACTTTTCTTCATCTCATCTTTTTCTATATTTTTGTAACTCGTTCTGTCCCAATTGCAACACGTTTGCAAGGAAGAACGAGAGATCTTCTCTTCTCTATTTTCCTCCTTCATATTGTAATCTGGCTATTTGGTTTTTTGCATCATCGTAGATCTTGAGTTTGATCACTGCAAAAAAAATTTCGTGACATCTCAGATCTCGATTGCATCAGTTTTCCATCTTTGGTCAAGCCCCAGGACTAACAATCTCAAAGCAAGATCCTTGTAGATGAAAAACATTAATGCTTCGCTCGTCCAATCGGACTACTGCAAGTTGGAAAAGTTTGATGGAGAGCATTATCAAGTCTGGAAGAGGAAGGTTTATCTAACTCTTCAACTCAAAGACGTTGATCATGTACTGTTGGAGGAAGAACCTTCTGTTCCAGACACTGGGTCTACTGCCGCAATCAATGCGGCTACCAAACTCCAGGCCAAATGGAGAAGGGAAAATAGCATCTGCAGACTTCTCATCCTGAATGCTATGGAGGATTCCCTGGCAGAATCCTACTCGAAGAAGGAATTTGCCAGAGACATATGGGAGTCTGTGGAAAAACTGTATAAAGAAGACAGGAACAGGAGCAAGATGTTTGTGGTTGAAAAATATCACAAATTGCTCTTCGAGGACAAGAAGTCCATGTTGCCACAGGTGAAGGAATTTCTGAAGCTGCGTCAGAAACTGGAAGACGAAGAGATGCCCCTTCCCGACAAGTTTGTCGTTGGAGGGATCGTCTCAAAACTTCCTGCTGGATAGAGTACCTTCTATACAAGGATGCTCAGAAAGAAGTTAGACATTAGCTTGGGAGATCTACTTCAAGAGATCCATGTTGAGGACGAAATGCGTTCCCAACAGAAGATGGACACTCTGTCCAAACAGTTGGCTAAGGCCAATCTAGTACAGACGAGAGATCCCAAGGGAAAGCAGGCGGCTTCTCACAAGAAGAAGGACTTCACCAATCTAAAAGTGAAGGGTCATTCATTCAAGCAACAGAAGTCCAAGTCCCAAGTGACTTGTTTCAATTGTGGCAAGAAAGGCCACTACAAGAGTGAATGCAGATCCAAGCCTAAACAATCAGAGAAAGGTGAGCCTAGTAAGGTTTCATTGGTGTCTAACATTGTTGCTATGATCGCACAGGTCACAACTGTGGGGGTTGACTCTGACTGGTGGATAGACACTGGTGCGACTTGCCATGTCTGTTCTGGCAAGGAATGGTTCGTCACGTACCAGCCGATATCTGAGAAGGTTGTCATGGCGAACCAGGCCCAAGCTGAAGTTCTGGGGATCGGGACTGTGGAGCTGAAACTCACTTCTGGGAATACTCTGACGCTTCAAGGTGTGAAGCATGTTCCGATGATTGCCAAGAACCTGATCTCTGGGAGCCTGCTCTGCAACGCAGGCTTAAGGATGGACATCAATACTGGTCAGATGGTGATGTCCAAGAAGGGAACATACTTCGGGAAGGCTTATCAAACCGAAGGAATGTTTAAAATTCAGCTTGTCAACCAGTTTGATGACATTAATGCAGTTGTATTTTCTGATTATTCTCTTGAGTTGTGGCATAATAGACTAGGACATGTTCATTGTAAAAGAATTAACAAAATGTCTAGTCTAGGACTTATCTCCAAATGTGGGGGTAAGGTGGAGAAGTGTGAAGTATGTGCTCAAACGAAGATCACAAGGAAACCCTTTCATCGGGTCAATCGAAGCACAGATCTTCTGGAGTTAGTACACTCCGATATCTGTGACTTTAAACATTTCTCCACGAAGGCCGGGATGAAGTATTTCATAACCTTCATCGACTTCTCAAAATACGCGTTCGTCTACTTGCTCAAGACTAAAGACGAAGCTTTCGAAAAGTTCAGGAAGTTCAGGACCGAAGCTGAACGGCAGACTGGACAACAACTCAAGAGGTTGAGAAGTGATCGAGGTGGGGAGTACAGGTCTCATGACTTCGCATCGTTCTGCAAAGAACATGGAATCATATGCGAGACTACTGCTCCATATTCTCCTCAATCCAACGGAGTAGCAGAGAGGAAGAACCGAACATTAACAGAAATGATGAATTCAATGCTGCTTACTGCAGGTCTTCCAAAATGCTACTGGGGAGAAGCTGCATTAACGGCCACTTTCATTCTGAATAGAGTGCCATATGCAACTTCGGACGTAACTCCTCATGAACTCTGGTTCAAAGTCAGACCAAACTTGAATGTCATTCGAGTGTGGGGGTGTCTGGCGTATGTGAAGCTTCCAGATCTGAAGATTCAGAAGCTGGGGACAAGGACTACAAAGGCGATCTTCTTGGGGTATGCCGAGAAGAGTGATGCTCGGAGATTTCTTGATATTGAGTCAAATCATATCATCGAATCTCGCGATGCTGAATACTTTGAAGACAAGTTTGCAAAAGACAAAACATTGTTCTTTCGGACATTCCGGAAAATGATGTAGGTGCAAATGAGACTGAAATCTCATATGGGCCAGTAGTCCAAGAAGAAGCTGTTGTTGATAAAACAACTCTTGTACCAGAACTCGCAGAGCCGTCAGCAAAGCGAGCGAGGAGACCTAAAGACTTCGGAGATGACTTTGTCACCTATCATGTGGAAGCAGATCCGCTTACCTATGATGAGGCGATGAAGACCAGAGATGCTATCTTCTGGAAGGAGGCAGTGAATGACGAGTTTGACTCTATCACCTCCAATAACACATGGGTGTTGGTAGATCTACCTAAGGAGAAAAGCCCATCGGATGTAAATGGATCTTCAAGAAGAAGATGAAGATAGATGGAACTATTGACAAGTTCAAGGCTAGGCTGGTAGCCAAGGGAGTTTCTCAGAAATAGGGGATAGACTACTTTGACACGTACGCTCCAGTAGCTCGGATGACCACCATCAGGATGTTAATCGCTCTAGTAGCCATACATAAGTTGGTGATACATCAGTTGAATGTAAATACAGCATTCTTAAATGGAGAGCTGACCGAAAAGATTTACATGCAACAACCAGATGGATTTGTCGTCAAAGGTCTTGAAGACAAAGTCTGCAAGTTGGTGAAATCATTGTATGGTTTGAAGCAAGCTCCCAAGATGTGGCATGAGAAGTTTGACAAAGTTATTAGGTCAAACGGCTACAGAGTCAGCGAGACGGACAAATGTGTTTACACAAAGTTCGCTGATGGAAGAGGAGTCATCGTTTGTCTGTACGTGGACGACATGCTAATCCTAGGGACGGATATAGGCTGTGTCACGGAGACAAAGAAGTTCCTCTCAACCAAGTTCAGTATGAAGGACTTGAGGGATGCAGATGTCATCTTGGGCATAAAGATCATCCGGACAGACACTGGAGTAGCGCTGTCACAATCTCACTACATTGAGAAGATGCTCACACGCTATGGGTATAAGGATCTTCCAGGGATCGATACGCCATACAGGTGTGATCAGAAGCTGAAGCCAAACTCGAGGGAAAGCGTCAGGCAGCTGGAGTATTCTAGCATTATCGGAAGTTTAATGTACGCAACCACTGCCACAAGGCCTGACATAGCTTTCGTCGTGGGAATGCTGAGTCGGTTCACAAGCAACCTAGGGGTTGAGCACTGGAAAGCTGTGAAGCGGGTGATGAGATATCTCAAGAAGACTCAGACATATGCACTGCACTACAACGGGTATCCGACAGTAGTGGAAGGCTTCAGTGATGCTAGCTGGTGTTCAGAGGTGGAAAGCGAGAGATCCACAGGTGGATATGTCTTTTCCTTGGGTGGAGCTGCTATATCGTGGAAGTCGAAGAAGCAGACTATACTCTCTCGTTCCTCAATGGAATCTGAATTCTATGCACTTGAAACTGCAGCAGATGAAGCAGAATGGCTTCGAGAGCTCATGTATGATCTTCCAGTGGTTGGGACTCAGATACCGGCGATACCGATATACTGTGACAACCAGACGACTACGGCGGTGGCATCAAATGACCTCTTCAACGGAAAGAAGAGGACTGTGCGGTTGAAGCACAGGACAGTACACGATCTTATCAAAAGAGGTGTAATTGCAGTAATTGATGTTCGGAGTCAGGAGAACCTGGCAGATCCGTTCACAAAGGGCCTCAAGCGCCAGTTGGTCGATGACACAGCTTGTAAAATGGGCTTGAAGGCATTCTGATAGTGTGTCTTTGTAATCCTACCATAAAGTTTTATGTTATTAGTTCAAAGAGAAATCTACTAGGCATCTAACTTTTGGTTCAAAGGAGGTTCACTGACTGGGAAACTATCAGGTAACAGTGGGTACTTGTTCTCTGGAACATGGAAGGGATACGGACCCATAACCACTGTTGTCTACTATGTATTTTCTGCGAAAAAAACAGATCCTGTGGAAGGTTGGCTTAAACGCCTTAATGAGTTCTCAGACAGAGTGAATGCCTGGTGTGCTTTACAGGAAGCAC
Source organism: Iris pallida (assembly GCA_029216955.1). Lineage (NCBI taxonomy): Eukaryota > Viridiplantae > Streptophyta > Magnoliopsida > Asparagales > Iridaceae > Iris > Iris pallida. The sequence continues at coordinate 5,937,599 of JANAVB010021595.1, read as the reverse complement.
GGTAGAGCAGCACTACAAGGAGTGAAACTCCATGCTACAGTGGGGTGACTCCACCATGAGGTTCCCAGGTCTGGGGTAATGCCTCGGCTTTGCAAGCCAAGTCATAGCGGCGTAGCACCGCAAATAGGCAGGTAGCCTAATGTTGTATGACGTAATTAAAGAGTTGTAGACAGCACTACAAAGGGGAGGATGGCCCTATGTTACAGTGGCACGACACCACGATGAGGTACCCAGGTAGGGGTAAAGCCTCGGCCTTGCAAGCCATGTCGTTGCGGCGTAACACCGCAAGGAAGCCTTAGGCTTCATGTTGAGTAGATTGGCACTACAAAGAGGCTGAGACCTCATGCTACAGTAGTATGACACTACGATGAGGTTCCCAGTTAGAGGTAATGCCTCGGCTTCAGGCCATGTCATAGCGGCGTAGCACCGCAAGGAAGCGCAAGGCTTTATGCCATGTCTCTTTAATAAATAACTCACCTATAGTGTATGGAAAGAGATATCATGCCGTCTCTTGAGGGTAAACTTGTAGACGCCCAAAATTATACACTGAAACCAGGCTGGCACAGGGCCTTTAATGTGCAGCCAGAAGCACACGTAACTACACTTTGTGAGTGGGAAGAATTACAATTGTGGTGCAGAATTCAAGGCGTAGTCCATTCTTGTATCACATCGTTATTTAACCCATGCGGGAAGATTCAAGTCGTCAGCGACATCTATCCTAATGCAAAATGGACAGTTACTGTGGGGAACGCTTAACCCTGGACACATATATATGTTGTGATATGTGGGGATTGTTGGTGCTTTCTTTACATGGAGAGAGCTTGCTCTCAACATGCCTTGTAAAAGTTTAGTCCCACATCGGAAATGCACCATGAGTTATCTCAACATATATACTTGGTTGTGTTGTTGAGAGATGCACATGGGATGGTGACCCTAAGGAGGGAACCATGTGGGTGATTTTACTAGGAGGTAAGAATAAGGCTCCAAGGATTAAGCATTAATGCTTTTGTCATTCTCTTGGATTAATTCCATTTGGAGCTAAGCCCCAAAAGGGGCTTAACGACTCGGACTCGGACTCGGACTCGGACTCGAACTCGGACTCGGGCTCGGGCTCGGACTCGGACTCATGGGCTCATGGACTAGCACCAGGCTGACTGTGCAGACTACAAGTCAGTTATGGAAAGACTGATTCAATGCGATTAATTCAGATCCACTTTTTGTGGGATTTAATTCAATCTTTCCATAAGATTTGAATTAATTTCGTTGCCATCTTTGTGGGATTTAATTCAATCTTTCCATAAGATTTAAATTAATTTCGTTGCTATCTTTGTGGGATTTGAATTAATTTCGTTGCCATCTTTGTGGGATTTGATTCAATCTTTCCATAAGATTTGAATTAATTTCGTTGCCATCTTTGTGGGACTTAATTCAATCTTTCCATAAGATTTGAATTAATTTCATTGCTATTTTTGTGGGATTTAATTCAATCTTTCCATAACTGAAAAGGCGGTTAGGGTTTCCACCCTCTCTATATATACTCTCTTCTGGCCTCCTTTGTGAGGGACTACGAATTTTATAAGTCAGAAAAGAGAGAAAGAGAGGGAGTTGTTGCCGCCATTGCAAGTCCATCCGAGGAGTCAGAACAGAGGTGACTTCGAGCGTTCCACAAGTTCTTCAACTTGCTGGTTCCTGGAAGCAATTCGTGTGGGGCAAATCTTGCTTTGAGCAACGGTGTTTTGACACCCCAGCAACTTTTCTTCATCTCATCTTTTTCTACATTATTGTAACTCGTTCTGTCACAATTGCAACACGTTTGCAAGGAAGAACGAGAGATCTTCTCTTCTCTATTTCCCTCCTTCATATTGTAATCTGGCTATTTGGTTTTTTGCATCATCGTAGATCTTGAGTTTGATCACTGTAAAGTTTTTTGTGTGACATCTCAGATCTCGATTGCATCAGTTTTCCATCTTTGGTCAAGCCCCGAGACTAACACTTCTCACATAGATAACAATTAAGGGACATACCCTCTACACTATAACATTACCAAATACAACATCCTTCGTTCCAATGACTAGTTTAAGTACCATCTTACCACTCTTAATTGGTGCATTAGTCTACTCCACACATTAACTTAGACGATTTTCTTTTATCTTACCATCTGTCTCCACTTACAAGTGCCCACAAAAACACTCATACTCATATCTTGCCTTATTTTTCAATGTGATGCAATCCATATAGCATATGTGGTCCGACATTAAACTCAAGAAAGAGTGTTAACAAACCAAACTATCCGCAAGCCCGCTCGAGCTCGCTTAAGAGATCATGAGCCAAGCTTTTTAAGGTAGAGAGCACGAGCTTAAGAATAGGGCCGTTAGATAAAAAAGTTTGAACACGAGCTTAGAGGTATTCCATCGTAAGCTTGCAAGCCGGCTAATTTATATATTTATATATATATATATATATATATATATATATATATATATATATATATATATATATTGGAATAAGGATAAATTTTATTCCACGCAAATCGCAGTAAAGGTATTACAATACACTATTCTCACATCTCCCTCCCCAGTTAAGGGGCCATTACAGTTACATCGAATTCTATATTATGTAGAATTCCTACTGGCGGAATAACCAGTCCCTCAAAGATACGCCTGTTGCGCTCCCTCCAGACATGCCAAACAGATGCTGCAAGTCTAACTCTAGTCATCTTGGCCCAACCAAGATCCATGCCTCGGCGGTCTCTGATCCAGCTAAAAATCCCCCGGATATCTCTGGCACTACCAACTCCACCCATCGATCGCATACACTGCTCCGTCCAAATGTGCCAAGTCAACGGACACTCAAAGAATAGGTGGCCCATATATTCCGCTTCGCCCATACAGAGGACACACTTCGGGTCTGGAATCTGCATCCCAAACCTGATAAGTCTGTCCCGCGTCATCAACCTGCCCAGAAGGAGTCTGTATAAACAGAGTTGCATTTTGCGGGCAATCCCCTTCGCCCAGATGAAGTCATACTCCGCAATCCTGTCATGTGGAGGCCGAACCAGTTTATAGCAACTTTTAAAACTAAATGTCCCGGACCCTCCAACCGAACTAGGAGCAGCCCAACTCCAGGAGTCCGCAGACTGGCTAGTATCGATAGAGATCCGACGAATCGCCTCTCCAAACTGAGCCGTGAATGGATACTCCTCGGGACTCCAGCTCCCATCCCTGATGATCCGACTGCATGTCACCCCCCGGCTCGCCTCTCTGTCCCACTGAGTACCCAAGATCTCCAGAAGGGAGCCATTTCCCATCCACAGGTCCGGCCAGAGATCAGTATTCGTCCCATCTTTCATAATCCTGCAAATAGCGGACTGTAGAACCGGTCTGCACCTAAGAATAGCCTTAAATGAGACCAAGAAATTGTTATCAATCCTGCATTGCCAGAAATTCATTCGCCGCACATATCTGCTAACCAGCCACTCTGCCCAAAGGAAACCTCCCGTGATGAACCGCCACGCCATCCGCACCCCAGATGCCTCCCTAACCGTCCGAAGAGGTCGCAACCCCACTCCTCCCTCCCGGGTCCGGCATAGTTGTTCCCAAACAATCGCATGCATACCTCCTCTCCAGATGAAATTAGCACAAATGGACTCCACCTTCCTTAAGGTAGCTACCAGAATCTGAATCGACTGCAACCAGAACATAGCGATGCCAGAGATAACAGACCTCACCAGCTCAATACGGCCACCAAAGGACAGTCCAGCTGCCTGCCAGCCTTCCACTCTCCTTTGGACAAAATCCACCAAGCTGAGACAATCCTGATCCCTGGCATAATTGACCGTCAACAGAACCCCCAGATACTTCACCGGTAACTCTCCTTTCCCCACTCCCAGAGCAAGGGTCCGTTCCTCCTTGAGGGTGCACTGAGAGCTGAAATAGACCCTGCACTTCTCCCTATTCAGCTGCAGACCGGACAGCCTCCCAAACTCCTCCATAATATCTGAAAGCGCCCTCATCCCCCTCATAGATGGATGCAGGAATACCAAGAGGTCGTCAGCATATATCAAGTGAGACACCACCGGCTTGACCTGCCTGAAAAGAGGAACAATCTTCCTACTATGTACAGCTAGGTCCATCAAACAAGTGAAGTACTCCATCACCAACGTGAACAGGTACGGAGAGAGAGGATCCCCATGCCGCAGTCCCCTGTTGCTCGAGAAGCATCCATATGGAGTACCCTGAATGAGGACCAAAAATGTGGAAGAGCATATGCACTCCCTCACCCTTGCCACCCATCTCTCATCAAATTCCATAGCAAGCATAAGATGGCATATGAAGTCCCTGTTGACCGTGTCATAGGCTTTCCACAAATCCAGCTTCACACAAGCCTTCATCCTCCTCGGCTTGTTGAAATCTCTCACCATCTCATGTGCAAGAAGGCTGTGCTCAGCAATCGAGCGCCCCTTGATGAAAGCCGCTTGATTCCGAGACACCAAGCCATGCATAATCCCCTCCATACGCCGACACATGAGGTGAGTAATTATCTTGTATAGATAATTACAACACGCAATAGGCCTGAAGTAGGCGAGGGAGGTCGCACCCTCCTTCAGAACCAAGGTCAAGAATGTGTGATTCAGCTCCTTCAACAACTTCTCTTCCAAGAAAAACTCCTGCACCGCCTCCAGGACTGAGAACTTAAGCTCACCCCAGTGATGCCTAAAAAAGCAGCTAGAGAAGCCGTCCGGCCCTGGAGCCTTATTTGGATCTGCCTTCATCACAATAGCCTCCACCTCCTCCAATCTCACAGGGGCTAGCAGCAAACTATTCCCATGGTACGTTACCAGCCGCTTCGTGACAAGCCCTGGGAACGTGATGGGATAATCTGACTGTTGGTATAAGTCCGAGTAGAACCTGACTGCCTCCTCCTGGATCTCCACTGGGTCTCCAACAAGCCTGCCCTCGCCATTAAGCAGCCTGGGGATGCTGTTCCGGTGCTGTCTGGCACGGACCACATCATAGAAGAACTTGGTACAGCGATCACCATCCTTGAGCCAAGAACACTTGGCCCTCTGGGCCGCACTAATCTCCTGCTGAAGTCTCATGATGTTGACCTCCGCAATCAGGTCCCTCTCCCTAGCCGCCAACTCCCCGCTCAGCATGTCAGACTGCAGAGCCTCCTGGACCTCTCGAAGCTCGGCCTCCTTTTCCTCCAGGGAAGACCGCGACATCTTCTTCACCCAATCCCGGATAGCTCTCTTGACCTATTTGAGTTTGTGAACCATGCAGAACTGAGCCGTGCCCTCCCTAGTATGCTGCAGCACTCCCATAACAACCTCCTCGTATTCCGCAAAGAGGTACCAGCCATTATTGTACCGGAATGGCCGAGTCTTCCAAGTGGGCCTCTCAGAGAGACCTACCCGGATAGAAGAGTGATTCGCTAGTCCCCGCCGCTAGCCCTTCCGCCCTAGAATTCGGGAAGTAGCGAAACCATTCGCTATTTCCCAAAGCCCGATCAAGCTGACAGGCGATCCTGTTATGAACCGCCTTATTGTGCCAGGTCCAGTGTGTCCATCCCTCTCCAGTCCCCTCAGCCCAGACAAGAGGAGACACCTCTGAAAGTCGTATAGGATCGGATCCCGCACCGGACGACCTCCCACCTTCTCATGCCGATGAAGCATGACATTGAAGTCTTACACTAATAGAAGAATAGATATTTCTAATTTGTTATAAATGACATAAACACATCTAATTTGATATTAAACTTATTGAGCTACATTTCACGTTTGGAAAAAGCTCACAAAAATTCAATTTATGCTTAATTTGTCTATAGTTCAAGTTCATCCTGCTTTGTAATTTAAAAGAGGGGCACGCAAGCTAAGCTCGCTTGCGAAAATTGTAAAGCAATTTAGGCTCCTCTTAAAGCTTAAGCTCTATTTTTTTCTTAGAGAGTCGAAGGGTGCTCCCTTGAAGCTTGGCATAACCCCTAGCATAGGTGATATGAAAATAGAGTTATATTTGTCATGTGAGTTGTGAACAGGCAAAATTGTGACACATAGTAACTAGAATGATATACGGATCAACATCGTTCCATATCCCATGTCTAGTTGGGACCAAGGTTCTCTATATCGAAATCGATTTCGAACCCTATGAGTATTGGTATCGACGGTTTTGACTATTTCGGATCAGAGCATCAAATTCTCCGTTACGGAAAGTCGAAAATGATTTTTTAAAAAGTATTTTAAAAAGCTAAAAATATATTTGATACATTAAGACAGTTTTGCATATTATGTTTTTTCCTCGTTAGTTTTAAATAGAGTAATATTCCACTTGCAATAGATACTATTGTGTATGTACTATTAACTTGTCTTAGACATAGTGCAACCACAAAAAATTGAATGGAATAATATTATATGGATGAAGGTTTTTATAGATATACAACTTCGACAAATGGTTTTAGACTTTTAGTTCTTACATGTACGACATATTCACACTTTGTTAATTAGTAAAAAATGTGGGTTATTTTAACTTCAATAAAAGTTAGAAAAGATTAAAAACACAAATGTAGAACTTGAATGAATGAACATCATGAGTATGAATTGAACATTATGGACTTAGACAAAACTTGATAAATATATAACATAGTTGCGGGTAGCTAGATATTTGATATATAACTTCAATGAAGTAACATCTCACTAAATTAGATTATCCAAATTTGAACAAAAAATAGTCTCAGAAAATAGGTTAATATGTTTGTTTTACATGTACTACTTCCACAATAAACAGTTGTGTATGACATATAAAACCATACAATATTTCAAAGGAAAATATGTAAAATTTGCATGTTAAGCCAAGTATTACACATCTTGTAGAAAACCACAAGACAATGTCCACATAAAGGAGAGAAAAAGAGTCTCGCTAAGCATTTCCCAATAGTATGATGAGAATGATATAAGCTCCTACATGTACACAAAAAATATCCAACTATAAATGGACAGCTACTCGAGACAATAGATTAAATTGTACCATAAACCAATCAGGCAAACAAGGAAATAAGATTCTGAATATGTAATTGAAGAAATTTTGGGAAATGCAAACCTTTTGGTTTGTCTATGGTTGTCAAAAGATCTGAACAGGTTAAAGAGGAACTGAGTCAGTCCTTGATCTGTTTGATCATAAAACATCTTATACAGTAGTATACGAGCTGTTTGAGTTCCTCTCCAATCTTCTGGCAACATTTTAAGCACCAAATCTAACATGCGAATCTGCAGAAAGAACATTTTTAACCTTGGATAGTCACACAAAAAGACTAGCCTACTATAGACAACCAGTTCTATTTTACTCTTATGATTTTCAGAAAGTACTATGACATACAAACCTAGACATTGCAAAAGGATGTGAAGGGATCTAGCAAGGTTTACAATGTAGAACACCTCAGCTATGCTATCGGTGGAAAATTGCAGTAATTCAGAAGAATGAATATTACAAAGATTTATGACTAACCTGCATGTTAGAATTAAGTGAAATAGATATAGCTACCAGTTACCTAAAAGAATTTTATGGGGATATTGAGAACTTCTATGGTTCCAGTGAGGAAAAATATAAAATCTGTGATTAACCTGTTTATAATATGAAGTAGAAACAAGTTATGGTCAAGTCGTTAAATGAAAGAATTACAAATTATATATGAAGAAGGATATTGGTGTATCTAGTTCAAGATGAAATGTAACCCCATAATTAAATTCTACGACATGACAATAAGTATTTTACATAGGTGACCATTTAGAAGTATATACACTATAGTTGTTTTGGATGTAGTGATTTGACTTAATAGCTATAACCACCACAGGAATTCAATAAAAATATACTAAGGTAGACTACTCTAAGTATGACCATAACCCTAGCCGCCATCAAGCCCTGTTTCAGTGTTTTATAATCTAGAGTATACAAAATAAATTCATAAAACATCATAAACAACCAAAATAATTCCCTCTGTGTTGCGGTATGAATCCTTCTCCATCCAGCTCTATAGGGGGCCAAATCCTCGGTTAAACTAGAAACTCATCTTTTACTTCAGTCCATATTAATTTGTTAATTCTCCTGTCCTAGTAGCTCCTTCACGTAGGATCCTAATTCCTAGCATTCTGAACATGTCCCAAACATCTATCAACTTATTATAAGTTTCGCAGAGCTCGTTTCTCATGCCATGTTTATTCCATCATTCGATTAGGACTAGCAATGGTTCAGGGTCAATAGAAGACAGAAAAGAGTAGTTTTACTTGAGTTATTGGGTTACAGGTAGGATTTTCAAAAAAAACCTCACATTGAACATATAAAGCCAATCTGTGTAAAATGTTGACACTTCACTTCCTCGCATCAGCTCATGTCAGTTGACATCGGATTTAGGCCACTATGTTGGCCGATTTTAACCAAAACAATATAGATGATTTTATTTGTTGATTTGTGTCATTTTAGAAGAAATGGTATTTGACCCAAATACAAACCTGACATCCTAGAGGGTTCGGATTTGGTATTATACAGTGTTCAATAAAGCTGATACAGCGGCTGCTTAAATGAAATCATCTTCGTAGTTAAAATTTGACAAATAATTAGCCCACTTACTCAGTCCAGTAACCATTAAGCAGGCCAGTTTTAAAGTGATGATTTAATCACTTATGGTCCGGGTTACTGTGTCTGGTTTGGTCGAAAACTGTTATATATAACTTATAAACATGACCTAGTTTTCTCTCCCCTGGTGATTTTCTTGGTCATTCTCTAAGTCAGTAATTGGTGCCACCCTGTCTCTCAGAGCTCCCGGTAAAGGACCACAGTATACAGGTGGCAGCATCCTGCAACAGAGGCAACCGAGCCCTGACTCACATGGAAGCAAGTTGCAGAGGCCTCAAGAGTTGATGAGGTTTTAGAGCATCAAAAAGAAGCAGGACATGTTTCTTCAAGACCTTTTGAAAATGAGCTTCAAGTCTTACCAAGATACATGAGGGGCGAATGGTGCACAAAACTTCCAAACTATCATATATATATCCCATATGTTTCTAATTTTTCAAAATAAATATTTTTTTTTTCCAAAAAATTCCCCTGTGCTCCTCCCAAACACCCAGCTCATTTTTACTATGTTTTAATCTAACACTTTTTACAAGGTTTTAATCTAACACTGCCATGTCAGATGATTGAAAGTGAAACTGAATTTTACTAGGTGAAGCAAGATCGTGTCACAATATTATTTTGAAAATTAGTTTATCATGTTCCCGATAGTCGAGAAATATAAACACAATGATCATATTGATTTTAACATCACGTTACAGGTTTTTAAATTGCTTTAAGAAGCATGCCTGGAAAGAGAGAAATCAATCTTTACTACTGTTACAGGGAAAATCTGACTTTATGCAATGCAAGCAATGCAAGACACGGATGGCAAGTACAATACAACTTCGCTAACGTTAGGTTGGTACACATCCCCTTATTCTTTTACCCTACCATATCATTGCTTGTAGCTTTTCTCTTCTCTTGCTTTGGCCTCAATGGTCGGCACATTAGGCTGAGTCTTCCTCTTGGACAAAGACCGCCTGCCCTGCCTGGACGATTCATTCGTGGTCACTGTCACTCCACCAGAGGATAGAAGCATTTCTAGAGGGAAGGAGCAATTCTAAAGCAGAAGTAGATCTGAGTAGACCTTTCATACAAACAGTAGGGTAACGGTACCTACCCGCTTGGCAAGTCACGATATAAGTCTCTTTGGTAAAGCCAAAGTAGAAAATCAAGGTCGCTTTTGTCAGCAGGCCTATCACTACCTTAGGGAACACACAAGTTATTTAATTGAACCAATATTAATTCTTAATCGTAGTTGTATCTTATAATACTACTTTTTTCTATTCTCCACTTACGGATAGCACTTATCTTATTTGTTTGTAATTCTCTCTAATCCCTATGAATCATCTAATTTTATACAACTAAGTACTTACTCCAACAAGTATGATACTATTGAACAATAATAAAGACAATTGTTTAACATCTGCATCTAATGGTAAATTACTCCAACGACCAATGTAGATCCTGAAACTGAGTCAATGAGCATTCTTTCAGTTACTGTGGGATCCAAAAAAACTTCATTGCTATTTGAGGACATAGTTTCTGAATTGTTAGTTGGATCCTTTTCATTTACACAGGTATGCACAATCATATAACTAGCTATTGTCTTATAATGTTATATAGTTTCATTCCAGAAGCTAGTTGACATTATAGTAGCTACAGAAGCAATTGGACTGCTAAAGACAGCACCACAGGCAGAACCACCACGAGTCGCAGCTCGAATAGAGTTGGCATTATATGAAATTAATTGATATACTAAAGGTTGGCTTTATAATTCTAAATATGTCATGAAACTAGTAATTCAAATGTAGTGGTTCAGAAGAAAAGTCGTAATAATCGAAATAAAAAATAAGAGATCCACCTGTATGGTCATTACATGGGCAGATATTGCAAGGAACATACTAAACACACGAGAATAACCTATACTCAGTAATGATGCAGCATACCATGTTTTTCATCAAAGAACCAGCAGCTGACAAATATTTGTGGTTCTTGGTTTCTTTCAACCCCTCAAAAACTTCACGCCACTTAGATACAACTAAATCGAACATGGCTTCACTAATTGTAGCAGCAACTGGCCCACATAAATCAACATCAGATGATAAGCCGTTAGCAAGACCAAAACCCTCAGAAGCTTCAGATGTAGTACTTTCCATGTTTAGCTTCTGATAAAACAATGGTCTGATAAGTTGACAGGTAATATATATAAAAACAAAGGAGTGGCAATAAAATAGGAGCATGATGTATGCATACTTGCATGTTGGTCATAAATATTATTATGTTGATATAGTTGTCATGATTTTTTTCCCACAAGGGTTAAATTTCATTAAAATGTAAAAATGTACATCTCTAGATTGTTGTGACTATATTTTTTTGGAAAAAGGTAAATTTTATTCCAAATCAATGAGTAATCATATAATCATACACTCAGAGTGGGGAGGCCCACTCATCAGATATCCATCGATTTTACATCAATCTCAATATTATGGAGGATGCCTACAGGGGGTGACAAGCTCCTCGAAGATTCGTCGGTTTCGTTCCCTCCATACATGCCAGACAGCAGCCAGCCGGACTCTAGCGGTCTTGAACCAGCACTGCCCTCTCCCTCTACTATCCCAAAGCACAATAATGATATCTCTGATCCCCCTTCCGAAGTGGCATCTACCCAGCTCCCTGCATTGATCCGTCCAGATATGCCAGGACACCTCACACTCAAAGAATGTGTGCCCTATTGATTCATTCTCCACGCTACATAGCACACACTTTGGGTCAGGAACCTGAATCCCAAAAGAAATAAGACGATCCCTCGTCAGCAGGCGGCCCAGTAGAAGTCGGTAAACACAAAGTTGCATCTTCCTGGCTAGGCCCTTGCACCATATGAAGATGCAGCTTTGTGTTTACCGATTACTGCTGGGCCGACTGCTGACGAGGGATCGTCTTATTTCTTTTGGGATTCAGGTTCCTGACCCAAAGTGTGTGCTATGTGGCATGGAGAATGAATCAATAGGACACATATTCTTTGAGTGTGAGGTGTCCTGGCATATCTGGACGGATCAGTGCAGGGAGCTGGGTGGATGCCACTTCGGAAGGGGGATCGGAGATATCATCACTGTGCTTTGGGATAGTAGAGGGAGAGGGCAGGGCTGGTTCAAGACCGCTAGAGTCCGGCTGGCTGCTGTTGTCTGGCATGTATGGAGGGGACGAAACCGACAAATCTTCGAGGGGCTTGTCACCCCCTCTGTAGGCATCCTCCATAACATTGAGATTAATGTAAAATCGATGGATATCTGATGAGTGGGCCTCCCCACTCTGAGTGTATAATTGTATGATTACTTATTGATTTGAAATAAAATTTACCTTTTTTCAAATATATATATATATATATATATATATATATATATATATATATATATATATATGAAAAGTGCAAATGACCTCTAGCCTAGTTGTTAAGAGAGATGCATGCGGCCCGAGTGGTCAGGATATCGATTCCCGGTGGGAGCGTTCTCCACAATTACCTTCTTTCAAAAAAAAAATATATACGAAAAGCATTTTTAACAGGAATTTTTGTGCCATCTTCCATTGCTATGGATTTTAACCTGGATCAATCTCATGAAGGAGTGCATCAATACCCCTACTTTCTCCATCCTCGTGAATAGGAGCCTAATGGATTTATTGATAGTAAAGGAGACCCTCTATCCCCTTAGTTGTTCACACACGTTATTGAGTACCTCACTGTGCTACTTACTATTTGAGAAGAGAGTTGATGTCAGCCCCCTCTATCATAACATATGCCCTACCATATCCCACCTCATGTATGCATATGATCTCATCTTTATGAAGGCTACCAAGGAAAATTTTACAAATCTAAAAGCATCCTAGAGTCATTCTCTAACCATTCAGGACTCACTAGTGATAGAGGGAAGAACAAATTATCTTTAGTACTTCATGTATACAAAGTAGTAGTCTTTTTTACATTTTGGAGCTGCATGAAGGATTCTTGTCAGCCAAATAACTAGTGTTGCTACTATCTACTAAGTACCTCAAGTATTACAATTATCACTCTTAATGAATTATGTAGGAGAACAGTTGAAACAAGCGCAGAGATAGGGATGGACACCTAGGGGCCATGGCCCCCTCCAAAATTTGGACTAGAAAGGGACTTCCTTTTTAGATTCTAATATCCGTCAGAATTTGGAGCAGTAGAAAGATATACTGGTCCCACCTAAAACAGGTATACTTGTTATAGAAAAAGATAGCAACTTGCCTAATTATTTGTTAAGATAATTAAACAATATTTGGTAAGATTTGATTCCATCCAAACTAACTAATTTAACCTCCTCTTGGAGGATAAGTTGTGATTTCCTTCTTCACCTACAAAGATAAAGTGATCTCTTATTAAAAAAAAAGCTTATAAAATCCTATTACATTTAGGAACTACCAACTAAGACCTAAACGATAACGAAGCCATGTTCAAACGAAGAGCACAACGTCAAATGCACTTAGAGCACATCCTCAATTTGTCTTCTAGAGAAATTTTCAGCAGAATTTGCTACCCGCACTGAAAGGATAACCGTCTAACCAGACTATAGTCCAGGATGGTGTGTCACCAGTGATCTTCACACATAACTGAGCTAATAATATCTGATTCACAAGGAAGAACATGATAAGTTCTATTGCAGGGATGGAGAATAAGCCGTGGGTAAGAATCAACGTAATTTACCTTGTTATACCATCGAATGTTCATATGAAATTGACTAGGATAGCTAGAAAGATCACTAAATTTCGGCATGCTTTACATGATTTCTAAAACAACTAAGATCATGGAATTTTAGTTAGTCACTCGTCAGTACACGGCAATGTACTACCATTTGTCTCTACAGGTGCTGCGAACCAAGGAGACGTGCCGAGGAAATGAAGACGACGCTAGTACATTTTGAAATCTTGCTCGTGTGTGAAGGCATGTTTAGTATATTTTGAAGACCCCGCTCTATCTTCGTCGAGATAAAGCAAAGACCAGGTGTTGATAAATTTTGTTTGTATAAAAGGATGTAAAGTATAAAATGACTATCTCATTTTGAGTCAAATTTGTAAGCCCGCGCAACAACGTTCTACTTGTACTCGAGTCTTTGTAAATGATGTTCATTATCAATAAAGAAAATATGTCTTTTGTACAAGTTAATTATTCATATCTCTGTGTACTCTGTTGTTGTGTTTCTAGATAAATGTGTCCCTTCCTTGTGCGAGCGCAACTTAGGCTCGAATGGCATGACGCCCAGGAGACGACTATCAATTCTACAGAATCGGGATGTGACAACATGCTAACTGAATGGGATTGCAAATAGACACTCAAATGTCCTTTATGCAAGAGGGAAAAGAAACTGTTCAGCACCTAGTCAGATGCTCCCACCTGCTTATCTTTGAAAACTTAGCAAGTTCAAGGTAAAATGAAACGCACAAGAAGCTTCTTATTAGAGGAAGAAATCAAGGAGTTACTCTGGGATAGTAAGAAGTCTATGATCTCTATCCTTCTGAGGATTGCACTGGTTGTGATAGTCTGGCTGGCACATTTGGAAGGAAAGAAATAGAAGAGTTTTCAACAGGGCGGAAGAGCATAAACAAAGTATATCCAAGAGAGTATAGGAAGATGCATCTTTCATAATGTACAAGGTGAATTTCTATCCAACTGGGGCATTTCCCTAATTGGAGGTACATAACCTAGACTGTACATTTTCTTATATCAATATAATTTAACCATTCTGCACACACACACACATATACGCTAAGCACATGCATGCTTAATTTCCAAGCAGAACTTACAAGAGAAGGAACAAGTGCATTCTTAGAATTGTTACTTTAAACCACGTTAACTAAATCTCCCACCTAAATCATCATGCTCTATGAAATATGCTAGTGCTCTATGTTGCATATAGTGGTCCTGCACTAGGAATCATGCTAGGGTAGGAAACAGGGAATTAGCATCTTAAGTACTTATGATTTTTTTTTTCCAGAATCATGCAATTTATACAGTTACATTACACATACATACTGACCTTTTTTTTACATCTCAGTGAAACTCATTCGATCAATAACAGAAACCAAGTTTACATTCTTTTTTGAAGTGTAAAACACAAAGGTGCAGTTTCTCTAAATACATCCGTTTAATAAATAGAAGTTCTAACTAACTAAGCAACTTCATGCACAGCCTTATAAATGAAAAGGCTATGCATCATCACCAAGAATAAGTTTTCAAACTCACTTTCAGTTCTCACCTGCATTGTCAATATTTTCTGATGTTAACTAACTAAGCAACTTCATGCATGGCCTCAAATATGAAAAATATTATGCATAACTACTGAGCATAAGTTTCAAACTCGCTCTTCAGTTCTCACCTGCATTGTTAATATTTTCTGATGCTGGTACGCTATAGCAAATTGAGCAACTTGGAAAAATATGATAACATCGGAATTCTGAATATGTTGGTGCTCCTTTTTAATGTCCTCGAGAATCGACTGCATTAAAACTGATGAAAGTGGGGTCAGACCATGAGAATGACAATCAAATGACAAATGGAAGCACCAGGAACAAAACAAAAAGAAGTTAACAGCATTCACTTTCGACAACTCACCATTATACCCTCCTGATAAAAACTGGTTTAAGAAATTGTGTAACAATTCCATAACATTCTCCTTTGGCAGCAACAAACTTCCATTATCCCATGCAATTCTTTTCAATGGACCTCGTGGGACGTTATGAACTTTTAAAAATGCATCAGTAGAGGCGGAAGCTGGATTGCCTTTAAATAATGTTTTAGAACCATCCTATCACCAAAAACAATTAAAACAAAGAAAATCAAGTGTCCAATCATCATGCAAGATATGCACCACATGACAACAGTCAAGTAGCAAAAAATTATACCATGGCAAGGCGAGTAAATGTTCCACTAAACTGGGAATGTCGTTCCAAGTTTCTCTGTCTGATAAGCCTTCTTTTTTCCTCTTCTTCCTCCATCATGGACCTGAGAGACTCGACCGATGTTGTGATATCACCAGCCTGCATTTAATATTTCCTTAATATTGAGGTCCTGGTTACAACCCAAACAAAGCCAACGATATAAAGACTATTTTAATCCATTCGAGTTGAGGGATTAATATTTTTCAATCTAAGACAATATGATATTGGAATGCTATTCCTTTCCTCTATTTGGCTTAATGTGCCACAGGGATCTAGTTAATTACCCTCTTGATCTACTTGTATGTCAATCATTTCAAACAAAGAAAAATACATGAAAGTGGTACAGCTAGTGAGGCAGTTCTAATGATTGAGACAGAAGAAAATAATTATCAAATGTAGAACAGATTAACTAGTATCAATCATCAACTTTCACATACATGTAGGTACTATTAGCAACTTCCAATCTAGTCAGTTTTAGGATCTGAAGAAAATTATCCTCCATAGGTGAAACTACCTAAAAACCTATGCTTCTTTTTAAGAAACGAAGTCTCAGTTCACAGACAAAAATTGCACAGCTTTAGATAATGCAGTTAGTCTGCCAAAACCCTAGTGTCTTCAATTCAGATGCTTTTGTTTAATTCTAAAACCAACACCCTTCTTACGTGAATGCCTGTAGGAAAGAACTAGTAATAGAGGACAACACACCTTGGAACCTTTTTTAGAAACTCCAGCAATCAACACAGGATCACGTCCTTGAAAAATACAGTGGAAAATTTCAAGTAAAAGCAAATTATCTTGATGGAGATATCCTTTAGGATCATCAACATGCTGAGTCAGTACCAAAATCAGGTCCATTACATTCTCCTGAAACATGAGCTCCAGGTATCTATCTGTCAAGCACAGGAACTGAGTGGCAGATCCAGATGCCTTCTGCTGCAACGTAATGCCCTGGATGGCAAGAATATTTCTAAACAAAGTAAGCAGCAGCTGCACTAACTTCCAGTCATCCTCTGTGAATGCATCCCTGGGTGAAGTTTAATGTTAAGTGGTGTTGTAAAACCAATAATACTGAATAAAGTACAAATCATATTTTTTTAAAAGTGACTTGAGAAGCTCAGGGATGTCAAATTGACTACATATGTTTTCTGCATTTTATGAATTGGTAAAGAATAAATAACTAAAGACGAAAAATTGTGTGAAGATGATTACAGGAAGCATAACAACTAATTCATAGATACACTGAAGACAATATTCAGGACCTCTAGCATTCTTGAACTTATGCAAAATTTTCAGTTTTGCATGCCATAGACCATTCATATATCCATAAAAACTTTATATAAAGGTCTGTTGTTTCAAATCATGTTTATAGTCTTTACATTTTTTTAGCCATATGTACCAAGGAAATGGTCTTTGACAGAGCCAAATGGAAGATGAGGATTCAACAGCCGACCTACAAATTTGGGTTAAAGGCTTTGTTGTTGTTCTTGTTGTTGTAGCCATAGATACAAAAAAAATTACCACATTAGTAAGAAAACTACATGAATTATTGTGATAAGAACCTTGGGAGAACCTATCCTAAAAGCTAGCCGTTGGGAGGAGAGAGCCCAATATTATATCACATACTGATTTGCTGGATCATCCCATATAACCAGTGTGAGACTAAAGGATCATCACATAATGATTTGCTGCATTTGCCACAGTTTTCAGTTTTATGCTACATAGTTTATCGTGTTCTGTTATTTACTTAATATTTATGAAAAATTCACAATTGAGTGGTTGTCTAATTGGTAAGTGCATGTGGTTTTAATCAAGAGACCTTAAGTTAAATTCTTCGAAGCCACATTATACCTTATTTCTGCCCCCCCCCCCCCTTCAAAATTCTCCTTTTGTTTCTAAGGTATTTTGCATAAATATAGACTGTATACCTAGATTATAATAGGACGCTGCTACGTTGCCCGCAGCACTGGCCCGCCGCCACGTTTTGGCCTTCCATTGGAGGGATTTCTGGTGGCAGGCCCAAGCTAGCAGGAGTGGGCTGCTGCCATGTGGCAGGGTGGTCACGCCTGTGGTCACAGACCGCAGGCAAAATATCATTTTTGATTATAATATAAGTAACTTCCAAATCAATAATACAACACAATGGTACTAAATATGCATGCTTAATAAATGAAAACAAATGTAAGGGCTCACATCTCCAAATGCTCCAACGGCTCTTCGAGCAGAGAAACCACGACCGCTATCATAACATTCCGAGCCATCGCGGCCTTGAGATCCCACAGGTACTCAATCTGCTGCGCCACATCGTCGGATGCGGGGTCGATGGGCATCGTCAAGAACACCAAAATCTTCACTGTATCAAAAATGGAACGATTTAACCATTTACAAATTGCAAATACAAAATGGTAAGAAAAAAGAGTCCAAATTGTTACCGGCACTGATCACCAAGTTGCGGTCGGTCTGGCGGTACTCTATGATCGGCACGAGATCCTGGGCCACCGTCCGCCACTTGCAGATCTGCTTGAAGACGTCCCGGCGGTTCGGATCGTCGCGGCGGAGGAATCTCTGCAAATCCTTCAAATTATCTGAAAGAGAACACGAATGAAAGAAGTAATGCATGAAGAATTCGCGGAAGGATCGGAACAAAATTAGGGTTTTTAGAGCTACTTGGTCGAGTACCTAGACAGTACTCGCTCGGAGTGTAGCCGACGATGGCTCCGCTCTCGTCCTCCTCCTGCGTCCCGAGTCCGGCGCATATGACGGACAGCCCATCCGTGTCCATTTGCCAGTTCCAGTAGGATGGCTAGGGTTAGGGTTATGGCTTGTTGGAGAAATTCGTTGGATTAGCGTTTCCAAATCTGGGGGAAACTGAGGGTGTGGGGAAGAGAAGGAGAGTTGCAGAGGACAAGGAATATGAGAAGAGAATTATTGGGAGAAAATTAAAGTTTGATTTTAGTAATAAAAAAAAAAAAATCTTTTCCCGCCAAATCGATGTTTATTTCCCGCCCTTTTCTAGCTTCGGTGCACGTGACCGGAGTCGTGCGGTACTGACAAGTGTCAAATTGGGTCGGCCCAATTCTAACGAAAAATCTGGGTTTACTTTTTTTTTTTCTTTAACATATATCTCTACTATTACAATGGGGCTTCAAAATAGTTCAAGATTAAGCCGTTTAGGGGCTGTTTGGTTCGGTGGGACTCAGCTGAAAGTGGGTTCAAAAGAGGACTTTTGCTAGAAAGTGAACATTGAAAGCTGGAGTTTTCGTGTTTGGTTCCACACTGCAACTCTATTGCAGGTGTCTCATCCCCTCCTCGAACAGTGGGTTGTCTCCCTAGAGTTACTCCTCCTCACCTTCTCCATCGAAGAGGAGTAACTCTGCCGAAAGTGGGTTCGGTGGGACTCAGCTGCAAGCTTGGAACTCTCTCTCTCCCTTCTCTTTGTCTGTGGTCACCTTCTTTCTCTCCCGCCAACAAGGTGAGACCTTCTTCTTCTCTTCTCCTGACCCTGTTGATGGTTATTTTTGGTTGGAAAAGGAGAGAAATTTGTAGATCTATGCCAAAAATTGTTCGAGAAAGGCAAGAAGTGGTAGATCTGCTGGATTTGTTTTCGAAAGTGGGAAAAATTGGTAGATCTGCAAATTTTTTCTTCGAAAAGGAGAGAAAAATGAGTAGATCTGGTTTTATTTGGGTTCGAAAAAGCAAAAAAAGTGGTAGATCTGAGTTTTCTTCTCCGAAAACGCAAAAAAATTGTAGATCTATGATGTTTTATGCTGTAGATCTCTGGTTTCTTCTTCGAAAAAGGGAAAAAATTGTAGATACCTGCTGTTTCATTGTCCTGGTTCTCTTTTATTTATTTTTTTGTTCGAAAAGCCAAAAAACAGTGGTATATCTGTGTTATTTCCTTCGAAAATGGGATTAATTAGTAGATCTCTGTTGATTTTGATAGGGTTAGATGTTTATAAAGGAAATTTTACATCTGGACATGATGTTCATCCTCTGCTGATTAATTAGTAGATCTCTGGTTTTATTATTTCTTACATGTGGACATGATGTTCATCCTCTGTTGATTAATTAGTAGATCTCTAGTTTTATTATTTCTTACATGTGGACATGATGTTAGTTTTGATAGGGTTACATGTTTAGAAAGGAAATTTTAAGTCGATCATGGTTGAAAGAGTGCATGATATAGGAGCTGTAACATTTACGATCCTTTATTTTTGTTTTTTGTAGATGGATTTGTCGAATCCCAATGATCCGTTACTTAATGCCGCAGTCGGTAGTATACTTACTGTCATAACTATAATATTGACTCTAATTGAGAACGAGGACAATGACCGACTAGGCATTGCAAAAGAACCGTCCCTAATCAGAGAACAGTGGAGGCAAGCCCACATGTATCGAATTTTGACGGCCGGACCAAATAATTGTGTTCATTATCTAAGGATGAGCAGTGCTGCTTTCTATGGTCTCGCAAATATTTTGCGTTCCAATGGGTCGCTCCATGATACGCGATATGTTTGTGTGGAAGAACAAGTAGCCATATTTCTTTACATATTGGGACATAAGGCAAAAAATAGAGTATGCGGTATTGAATTCATTCGATCCAGAGAAACAATTTCTAGGTATTTTAATAAAGTTCTAGGTGCAATATGTTCTATTCAAGAACGATTTGTGAAGCAACCTGGGTCTGAAACTCTGACGGAGATAAGGAATGCAGCAGAATGGTTTCCTTATTTTGAGGTAAAGTTAATTAAAAAATTCAGTTTATGTTATATAACCTACTAATATTAAATGTTAAAGATGGATTTCGTTGAAATGTAGGATTGTATAGGGATGATAGATGGCACCCACATCCAAGCTACCCTTCCAGCCTCTATTTTGATGAATGCCTACAATTTTCTTTGCACGGACAACTTGGAGGCAAACAAGTTCATAGGGTTGCCCGAGAAATTCCAAAGGGCATGGCTAGACAACTTCGTGGAACACAACTAGTGTTTTGAAACCATGGTGCAACTGATGTCTTTTTTAATATTTGGTCAAACAACAACCTACTGCAGCATGTTCTTTTGCTGCTATTTTGTAATATTTGGGAAATACTGATGTGCTTTTCATATTTCAGTCAAACAACACCTGATGCAGCATGATCTTCTGCTGCTGTTTTGTAATATTTAGTAATGTACATGCCTAAGTTATGTTGCTTATGATGTTCCCATATTTCAGCCTACATTTCCAAGTTATGTTGCTTATGAATCAGTCAATATTTACAATATTTCCAAGTGCTGTTTCCATGTTCTGTTTGATATGATTCACTGATACAATATTTCCATGTTCTGTTTTATAAGATTCACTGATACAATATTTCCATGTTCTGTTTGATATGATTCACTGATACAATATTTCCAATGTTCTGTTTTATAAGATTCACTGATACAATATTTCCATGTTCTGTTTGATATGATTCACTGATACAATATTTCCAATGTTTCCAACATTCAGTCAATATTTCCATGTTCTGTTTGCAGCATGATCCAGTCAATGATTCAATATTTTCATGTTCTGTTTTATATGATTCACTCAATATTTCCATGTGCTGTTTTGTATCCAATATTTGTTTGTAGCATGTCATACTACGTCGTTTTGAAAGGGAGGAAGCAAGGAGTGTACACAACTTGGGCTGAATGTTACATGCAAGTGAATGGGTATAAAGGCGCTTGTTATTTCAAGTGCCATGATTATGAGGAGGCTAGGGGTTACTTCCAATCGAGTGATAGGGATCGACGAACTGGTCCTAAGGGAGAAGATGTAGTTAATGGCCACCCAACGGCCACTATTGCTATGTTGGGTTTTCTTACGTTACTTGTTTCACTTTTGGTTTGGACCTATATTATGTAGGTCAAGTGTGTTATGTAGAACAAAGTAAATTTTATAATTGGGGCCAAACCTGCTGCCTCATAAAGTTACTCGTGCATGTAATGACAATGTTTATGTTATCTTTGTTTGTAGGGGTTGTCTTCGAATGAAATATGAAGGTGGAACCGATATTAGAAGCTAAAGTTGACGGCCTCCCCTGCCTAATTGGTGATGGATGGAGGTAGCCAACTTTTAGCTAAGTTTTAGACAATGATGAGGAGGGTACAACCTTTGAGTCTAAAACAAACGTCCGTCTCGAGAACACAAATGAGGAAGGTGCCCTATGATGATCACCCAAACTTGATGGCCACCCCCACCAATTTGGTGATGGAAGACGGTAGTCAAGTTTTTAAATTGGCGATGATGAGTGGGATGGTGATTCCTTTGAGCCAATTACTACAATATCATTTTATTGATGTGGGATAAGTTTGTTTGGCCTACTGCAGTGTGCAACCAAACACGAAAACCCCAGCTTCCAATGTGCACTTTCCAACAAAACTCCTCTTTTGAACCCACTTTCAGCCGAGTCCCCCTTTGCATTTTTTGTTTGGATTGTTTCAGTTTTTCAATATGTTATTTCAAGTGTTTGACATTTATACCTTTTTTCAGTTTTCTGGCTATCTTGCTTGTACTTGAATGGGATGGTAATCCTTTGACCAATCCTTTGAGTTTGTACTTCCTTTTCAGTTTCCAGTTTTCAGTTTCTTCACTTTTTTGGAGTTTCTTGAATGGGCTATGATGAAACACAAAATGTGGGCTATGTTGTTGTATCTGCTGTATTTGGCAATTCTTTCTATGGAGTTTTTCACATGATAGTATATGTTCAATGCCAACTATGTCTGCTGTATTTGGCAATTCTTTCTATGCCAAGTTTGTCTGCTGTATTTGGCAATTCTTAGTATCAATTTTTCAGATGATTGTATATGTTCTTCCTCAGTTTTCTTGAGGACACATATCTGCTCACCTTGAGTATCATTTTTCCAATGACTGCTGGGCTATGTTGCTTAAGTTTTTTTGCAAATGGGGAGCAAGAAGAGTCCTTGCCATGTTCTTATAATGTGCTGTTGCTGTATTTTGCCAATAACTTGGTTTAACTTAGAAATTGAATGGTTGCCTTGCTTATATTTGATGAATCCTATAGCCAAGCTCTGAGCCCATTTCTCTTTTTCATATTGCTGCCTTTGTATGCAAAGTTTTTTCCTTTCGAGTATCAATTTGTTGTGCTTTTTTGGCCTTTCTTAAGTTGGTTCAATTTATTACGGTTGGGAACTCTTTTTACCAAACATTCAGCTACATTCTACTACCAATTGGGCTATGATGAGATTGTGAGGAAACCTGCTTGTCCATGTTCTGATACAAGCTCGGATACATGTTCAGTTTCTGTTCTTATATTTCATGAACTCTTTTCAACCAGATTGTGAGGAAACCTGCTTGTCCATGTTTTCATCAGTGTATGTACTTTGTAAGACATTGTAATGTCTGGCAAATATGGTCTATAATGTTATATGGCATGGGTATGTATAGCTTGTTGTGTATCAGTGTATACCTGCTTGTGTATGGCTGCTTGTGTATCAATGTAATTTGGTATCATGAGGACAAAAACCAAGCTCTGAGCCCATTTCTCTTTTTTTTGTATGGCTGCTTGTGTATCAATGTATTTCACATGCTTGTGTATCAATGTATTGATGAATCCTATAGCCAAGCTCTGAGCCCATTTCTCTTTTTTGTGTATGGCTGCTTGTGTATCAATGTATTTTGGAGGTATTTTCTTGGTGGTATAGCGGCTTGTGTATGGCTGCTTGTGAAATATTCTTCATTTTAATTTGGGGCGGTAATCTTACCAAGGTAGCCATATCTCCACCCATATTCCACTTTCAAGTGGCATCCAAACATTGAAAGTCAAATATTTCTTTCCCATCTACACTTTCAAGTGGCATCCAAATACAACACATTGAAACTCCCCACTTGCGGGGGGACAAAAACCATGTTTCTAAACACATTTTGGAAACTCAAAGTAATTGCAAGTGCTATGAATTACATCATATGGAAAGTACAACTTTCACACTTTCGGAGAGCTACCACGAACCAAACAGGCCCTTAAGTCGTGTGTATATCATCAACAATTTAATTTTTTTAAATAAATTATGTAAAAAAATTGTTGAAAACAGTTTAAATTTGTTATATATATTCAACATGGGGAATCGAACTTGACCAAACAAGAATAATACCTCCTAACTTAACCATATGAGTTAGAAAAGACATTTGACTATAATTGGATAATATTTTTATTATACGTTATTATACGTGTAAAGTACGTGCATTTACTAGTATATATAAGATGCCATTATTGGCACTCATAAAATGTCATATTGCACTCCTCTTTAATTTTCTATCATTCAAATTACAAATTTGTCCATGTACTAATACTATTGGCACTCCTAAAATATCACCATGCACTCCTCCCACAATGCATGCACAAATCAATGTCATATTTAATGCAT
This sequence comes from Iris pallida, assembly GCA_029216955.1. Taxonomy (NCBI): domain Eukaryota; kingdom Viridiplantae; phylum Streptophyta; class Magnoliopsida; order Asparagales; family Iridaceae; genus Iris; species Iris pallida. The sequence goes on along the minus strand of JANAVB010021595.1, from coordinate 5,913,640 downwards.
GTGTATATTTGAAATTAGAATGATACAAAATTAAAGAGGAGTGCAGAATGACATTTTCGGAGTGTCAATAACAGCACCATATATATATATATATATATATATATATATATATATATATATATATATATATATATATATATATATATATATATATATATATATATATATATATACACTAGTCATAACCCGTGCCCATAGGGCATGGTTCATTTAAGGTATTCCCCCTCAAAATCTTGGACCCCCAATTTTAAACGAACAATAATAATTATGAGGCCCCCACTCTCAATAATGCTCATCCACAACCATTATGAGTGCAAACCCCACTCTTTGGATTCCCCATAAAACCCCACTCTCAATAATGCTCATTCTCCATAAAACCCCACTCTCAATAATGCTCATCCACAACCATTATGAGTACAAACCCCACTATTTGGATTCCCCATAAAATCCCACAACCGTTGATTCACCAAGATTAAATCCCAACCACTCTTTATCTTGGCACAGTCAGCCCTAGGATTCAAAAACCTTTGTGTTTTGTATAATATATATATATATATATATATATATATATATATATATATATATATATATATATATATATGCAAATAATCTCTAGCCTAGTGGTTAAGAGAGATGCATGCCACCCAAGTGGTCGGGAGTTCGAACCCCGATGGAGGTGAGTTCGCCATAATTAACCATTGCTTCAAATATATATATATATATATATATATATATATATATATATATATATATATATATATATATATATATATTGAAGAAGGTAATTGTATTGATTAAAAACAGGAAGACAACCAATTAGGCATGCCTAGTTACAAGTACTTGTACATCATATGCATGTTCAATATTGTAAGCCCTCTGAATTTAAATTAGATTTTTATATAGATTAATTAGGGATTAAATATAATTAATTATGATTTTCTAAGTTATTAATGATTTTCCACTTTTATTTTTGACTATCATTTGCACGTTCCCATAACTTTCAAATTAGGAGCACAAGACTAGTCATTTTCTCCAAACCAACTTATCATACATGATCTACTCGAGACACTCTTCATCTGTGACCTTCGTGTCCCACTCAGACACACCATCTTGTGCTTCATTTTTATCGCACAACTTTTCTGACATTTGACCCAATCTTGATTCACCTCACGGAGTCACATTTATTTCTAACTCAAATTGGGGACACCCATTAGACCCAAACTTGTCAACCCAAGATATGAACACGGCCCATTTGCCACTTGTGTCCCATCCAATTAAGTTCCCACATGCTATTTATTTATCCGTGATTATAAATGACTAATTTAAGCCATTTAATTCACCAAGATCGATTATGACCCGACCCGACTCAATTAGACTCAACCCAAACACCATGCCATCCCCCTCATCCACACTCAAACACACAACACCAACTTGTCCATACAAAACACCAAACACTCTAACACCATTCCATTTTAATTCAAATGACAAACTCCTAATCTTGAATTAAGGAGAGATCCTTAATTAAAACTATTTAATTTCCTTCATGTCAATTATACCACTTTTGGCCATGCACAAATATATTTTGGGAGAAAGTTACATGACACACCAAAAGCTATGGGCCAATCACATCACACACCCACCCACTCTCTTACACCCTCTCTCTTCCTAGGAATCTCCCCCTCTTCCTAACTCTCTCTCCTTTATTGACTTGGTCCAGCCGACCATACTCCCCCCTCTCATTTACACATTATCTCCTCCCTCCTCTCTCCTCACAGCCCACACTATCTTCCCCTCTAAACCGATAGCCCCCTCTCTCCTTCCTCCTTCATTTCGATCTCATTATCTTCCCCTTCAGTTCCCCCACTTCTATACAGCCACCATAACTCCCCCTAACCCGACAGCCTATCTCCTCCCTTCTCTTCATAACCTTCATCATCAAGCCACCACCCTCTCCATCAACTTCTCCTCTCTCCCATGGCCGACAGCAGTAGCAGCAGCCCCTCCTAGGCCGAGCATCAGCATATCCCCCTTCACCACCATCTCTTTTAGGTACATCTCTATTCTCTTT